>OY720189.1:8419816-9061020 GCA_963082885.1 Parascotia fuliginaria
TGCCTTGGCCCTTTACTGTTTCTAATCCTAATTAATGACTTACCATCTCACATTAAACACAGTACTTGCCTTATGTTTGCTGATGATGTCAAACTAGCCATTACCATTAATACACCAGCAGACTGTGTATTACTACAAAATGACATTAATAATGTATTGGACTGGGGTAGATGCAATAAATTTAAATGTAGGCAAATGTGCAATGGTATCGTACACCCGCGCCCGCTCACCCATTTGAGGCAACTATTCCATAAACAACACTGTATTATCTCGCGTAACCACTATAAAAGATCTTGGCACTTGGTTTGACAGCCAATTGACCTTCCATATTAATATTACCAAAATGTGCAATAAATCAAGAAAAAGCCTTGGATTTGTATTAAGGCAACCTAAATATTTTACTAACCAATTAACACCTTCCATCCTTTACAATTCATACGTCCGAAGCACCCTAGAAACTAATTCTATAATATAGAACCCTCATTACACTACACATACCAATCAAATAGAAAAAATTCAAAAATCTTTTGTAAGATACCTTTTCAAGAAAATATATTTCTACTACCCTTACTTATACCCCACCCTATACATCGTAGGGATGGTGGACTACTGCATGCTAGCAGTGCGACGCCGACGTAACGTCACACTTATTACGTACTTCTTCCGACTCGTTCGCGGACACGCGTACAACCCGACACTGCTCGCACAGGTAGGGCTCCGCGCGCCGCGCTCGGGCACGGGGCGCGCGCGGCAGCGCCTGCTCGCTGTGCCTGCAGCGCGCACCAACCTAGCTCACCACGCGCCATTAACACGCGCACTCCGATACATTAACGACATCCTTAACTCCGACAAAACATTAGACATCTTTATCTCCACGGAAAAGAAATTTACTCATGCAGCTGGTCGTTACCTTGAATCGCTCACTACCACTAGTATAAGTTCTTAATAATAGTTTATAAACAAAATTTGTACCAAAGCATAATTAAAATATACTAATTAATTATTATAATGAATAAAATACAAGAAAAATATAAGTAACTGATAATAGATAAAATAATTGGTAATTAATTGTATTGTCTTCCACTATTACGTTTGGTCTAGCTGTAAGTAATATGTGATACTAGTATTTATATAAATAAATAAATAAATAAATAAAAAGATAATCGGTGGAAGATTTGACGTGTCCAACCTGCACGTAAGGCGTTGACTCCCTACGATGATTGCTTGACACTTTGACGGGTTTACAGTTAAACCGAACCTGTCTGACCAGCACTTAATATGTGCAAGGTCCATATTAATAAGGTTAACTGCTGTGAATATACTGTCCACACTAACTTGAGTATACAACTGCAAGTCATCAGCATAAAGATGATACGAACACTGAAGATTTTTAATTATGAGATTAATGAAAATAGAGAATAACAAAGGAAAGAGGGATGCCAGATTCTATGTCACACCAACTAGACGACTTCTCATCAAGTCAAACTGACTGCTGACGCCCTCGAAGATAGCCAGAGAACCAATCCAGAGCCTCGGGAAAGATCATGAGATAGGACAGAATGGATAACAGGATATCGTGACTGACGGTATCAAAGGCCTTGGAAAAGTAGATTAGAGCCAGTATCGTGACTGGGGTGTTTTCCATACCCTCTCTGATATCGCCAGTCACTTAGAGGAGTGCGGAAACAGTGCTGTGGCCTGGTTTGAAGCCAGACTGAAACGGTCTTACCAGTATGTGGCGATAAATGTAGTTAGCCAACTGCTCGTGCGCGCAGGCCTCCAGCTCTTTGAAAAGGAAGGGAAGAATTGATATGGGTCGGGAATGACTGGGTAAGAAGATATTTTGTATTTTAGGTAGGGGGATAACGTAGGCTTGGCGCCACGTTCACGGAAAGGTACCGGAAGTGAAGGAAAATTTAATGATGTGGGTGATTGGTGGAAGAATGTGATCCAGAATGGTTACAATCATGCGTCGGCTAATACCATCACTACCCACCGCATTGAATTTAATAGCGAGGATCGATTTGTTGATCTCTGCCTGAAGAACTGGAGAAAAGGAAAAAGATTCAATGTCGATTCGAGGTAAACCAGCTAAATAGTTGATAGTATGACACTTAGTTTGGTGATCCAAAGGAGTACTAGTGGTGAAATATTTATTGATATCATCCAAACCAAGTGTCCTATGGATGTCTACGCTATGCTGTTTTGCCTAGGGTCCTGAGGAACTTCCAGATATCGGCGGGAGATGAGGAAGTAATTTTGTTTAGAATGTGTCAGCGTTTTGTGTTTCGTATCATCTGATTACACCGATTTCTTGCAGTTTTAATGGCAATTCAGTTGTCATCACCCCGAATTCTTCTATACTTGAGAAAAGCTCAGTCCCTACGCCTCATCACCATTCCTATACCAGTCGTGATCCGGGGTGCAGGCTGGCGTTTCAATTTTACTTTCCCCACAGGAGCATGGACATCGTAGAGAGCTGAAATATTTTTGCTTAGTACTCGTACTATTTCGTCGACTGTAGAAGCTTCCAGTAAATGGCCCTAATTCAACTCAGATGCGTCCTTATTCAGTTCGTCGATGTCCATGCGTCCAAAACATTGCATGTGCAGTACTTTAGGCAGGGGTTTGGGAGGTCTAAGGAGATATGATAAGAAAATAAGGTCGTGACGGGATAATCCAGGAGGAAGAAGGGGTAGGGCACGCCACGGTGGTGGCGGTAAGTCCCGTCCTCGAGGAGTGGCTGGAGAGGAGGCACGGCGTCCTCACGTTCCGGCTGACACAGGTACTCACCGGTCACGGGTGCTTCGGCACGTACCTGTGTCTCATAGGCCGGGAGCAGACGTCCATCTGCCACCATTGCGGGGTCTGCCTGCGCGACACGGCGCTCCACACGCTCGTGGAGTGTCCAGCGTGGGCGGACCAGCGACGCGACCTAGTTGCGGCGCTCGCGACGGCCCAGCTCTCGCTGCCGACCGTGGTTCTGTCCATGGTCCGCAGCGAGAGGGCTTGGGAGTGAGTCGCCTCCTTTTGCGAGCAGGTAATGCTCGCCAAGGAGGCGGCCGAGCGGGAGAGGGAGCTGACCACCTTGCTCCCCGCCCGTCGCGCCCGCCCCGGACGTCGCCGTGGGGCGCTCCGGGAACTCCAGCCATCATAGGAGGATGCCTGCGGGCGGCGATTGGGCAATCGCCGCTCGAACAGCACAGGCCCGAGAAGGCAGCGTACGTGTTCCACGAACGCCTCTCGATGGAGGAAGGGGGGCTAGGCCCCCCAAATCAGACGGGGCCCGCTCACGTTGAGCGGGCCGTGGCCCGTCGGGGTCGCGGATGAATGCGCGAGCGTCTCCCGTGACCGTTTTAGTCGGTATGCCGGCCGCTGTCTCATTGTGGCCGGAGAGTCCGACATAACCCCCGCCTCGCTCAGGCGGGTGCGTACGCGTAATGCGTTTCCCACGAAAAAAAAAAAAAAAAAAAAGGAGCAAGAAGGGGTACTATAAGGACAACCTCCCCGTGTGTCTGGATGCCGTGGTTCCTATCTGGGGTCGTCCGGTGGGAAGTGCACAAATGTGTCCAGGCCGGTGTGCCTTGGGCGTCTGTCAATCATTCCCAGGTTTGATTTCAGGCCTGGAAATCATTGGCAGATGGCTAATAGTCCTACAGAGGGGTCTCCTCGGGGACCTCCAACTCGTAGGCCTGGTTCTCTCGCGAGATCCGGGAACGAGGGCCGAAGCCTCTAAGGGTAGGCTGCGAGGAAGAAAACCTCTGTAAAAAATTACCCCCGTTTTCCACATGTCTCTCTGTTAAGCAGAGAGCATTGTGGAGAGTCCGGGGTGGGGCAGTGTCGGATTTTCCGGCACTGCTCTGCCAACTCGTAAACCCGGCTCTCTCGCGACATCCGGGAGCGAGGGCCGCACCCTCCGGGGTGGGGGCTACGAGGAAGAAAACCTCTATAAAAAATTACCTTCAGGTGGGCCTGGCATGCATCCTTGCTGCCGGGCATCGTGTCAGGGGCGACGGATTAGTTCTAATGCAGACAACCGTTCGGCCCGACCCGTAATCCTGAACGGACAGGGATGGAGGGAGGGCGAGGGAACTCAGGGCGAGTTCCGTCCTGTTTTTTTTTTTTATATTATAGCCTACCAAAGTGACTCCACCCCGCCTGATGGTAAGTAGTCATTGGAATCCAGAAGTGGCGGCCACTATACTAAAAGCCATCGTCTTAAACTGCTGGTATGGTGGTCTCCACTATGGCGACTGGGAATGGGGTTAGGGGAAGGGAATGAGGGAGGTGAGGAAAGAGGAAAGGGGGGGGGGGAAATTGGGCCTCCGGCGCTCTTCCTTCGGGTACTCAAAACCCTCGAGGGAACCCACCCTCTTTATTAAAAGTAACTTAAAAATGAAAACGACGAAAGGTAATAGAATTACCCAGGTGGGTTCCGTCTCCGACGTGGAGGAGCTCTCGGCTGGTGCCTTGAAGGAGCGTTTGGAGGTCGCGGTAGGTGCAATCCGCACCATTGCCAAGATCTCCAAGCACCTAAAAGGCACCAGCCAGAAGGGCTTGAAGGATGCAACGGCATCCATCGCCGAGGTGGCGGAGGTCCTGTTTAACAGGACCTCCAACGAAGAGGTCCGGAGGTTGCGGGCAGAGAACGCCCGCATGGCTGCCCAGATGAGAGTGCTGAAGGAGGAGCACCAGGCGCTGCAGGCGGACCTCGAAGCGATCCGCCGCGAGCAACCAGCGTCGGATGGTGCGGCGGCACGGAGAGACGAGCCGGATCTATTCCGGCTCGTAAAAAAGTTAAGCGCACGCTTCTCCGTGCTGGAGAGAAAGGTGCTGCGTCCCCCTCTTGCGGCGGATCGCAGGACGTTTGCGGCAGTGGCAGCTGGCCCTTCGACCAGGCCCGTGGCTTCGCGGCTGGTACCGCCTGCGGTGCCACCCTCGCGTACTGCCGCTGTTGCCGCTCGGCCGGGCCTTGTGCCAAAGAAAAAACAAGGAGGACCAACGCCAGCGCAGGCTGCGGCTCCCACTCCCAAGCCCAAAGCGGGCGGATGGGAGACGGCGGGAGCCAAAGCCAAGAAGAATAAAGACAAGAAAGAGGCAGCCAAGGAGGCTGCAAAAAATAAAGCGGCGCTGCGCACCCCCCGCTCGGCTGCAGTAGTTCTCACTCTGCAGCCGGCAGCCGTCGAGAGGGGGGCGACGTACGCCCAGGTTCTGGCCACGGCAAAGGCCCAAATAAACCCTGCCGAATTGGGTATAGCGGCGGGTCTTCGGTGCAAGTCCACCCGCCCGCACTGGAGCCCATCTGCTGGAGATACCCGGCACCACCAGCGGCCATAAGGCGGACGTTCTCACCGAAAAGCTGAGGACGCTGTTTCTGGCAGAGGACGTTCGCGTCTCCAGGCCCGTCAAATGCGCGGACCTTCGCGTTTCGGGCCTGGATGACTCCGTGGCGGCTGGCGAATTGGTGGCCGCCGTCGCAAGGGCTAAGAGCTGTGCTCCGGAGCTCGTGAAGTCCGGCGAAGTAAAGCCGGACCGCAGCGGGCTGGGCACAGCCCTAGTAAGTTGTCCCGTGGCGGTGCACTATGGAAAATCGAGGTCCGTTTTAGATCAAAAATCGATAACTTCTTTATTTTTTAAGATAGATGCTTGAATTTTTGCACATTTATAGAGTATTAAATAAGGTTTTTGATAAAGTTCAGACATTATAATTTTATTCAAGTATAAGTATAAAAAAAAGGAAAAACTTTTGTAGATGTTTTTTATTCATTTCCTTAGGACCAACACTATTTATATCGTGAATAAAATATATTATTACATAAGTATACTATAAAACAATAGTAATATAGTATTTAAATATATAATTTAGTATTTAAATAAGTGATTAAAATTATAATTACAAATATTTATCTCATAAAACATAAACTTACGAAGTATTAATTTCTAAGTAAAATTAATGCTAGAAAAATTATGTATATTAATATAAAGCATAATGTACTATGGCGATGCTTGGCGGTAGACCACTTTGCAAACGAAATCGTTTGAACTAGCTTGCAAAAATTAACCCCGCCCTTATTTAGCCTCAGCCAATCAAAACATTTCTTATACGAGCGCTCGCGCCGGGAGAGAATATTACTCAGTTGCAATTTGGTTTTTGCCAAAGTCAACGCGCGTTCGTTTTTTTATTGTGTGCTCTATGACGAGTGACGACCATTGTTTTCTGTACGGACTCCAACTGATCCTGCTTGAAGTTTGACAGTGCTTGCTTACCAGACCCTCATTTGTGTATATGATTACTTGGCTTTTTTTTTTTTTTTTTTTTTTTTCTTATTGCCTACAGTGGCAGACGAGCCAACAGCCCACCTGATGGTAAGTGGTAACTGTCGCTCATAGACTTCTGCAATGCCAGGGGCTCCGCGAAGCCGCTGCCTACCGTGATATTAATGCTCTCTTTAAACCTCGTTTGAAGAAGGACATGTCATAGCGCTCGGGAAACACCGCAGCTGGTAGTTCGTTCCAGAGCCTGCACGTACGTGGGAGAAATGAACGCTGAAAACGAACCGTGCTAGACGAGATCGTATCCAGGTAGTATGGATGAACTTTGCTGCGATGTCGAGTGGTGCGATGATAGAAAGGAGACGATGGCACCAAGTCAAACAGTTCCTCAGAGCACTCTCCGTTAAACATACGATAGAGCACGCATAGAGAGCCAAAGTCCCTCCGCTGCTCCAGTGACTCTAATTTGTCAGTCAGATTGGGATCGTCGACGATTCGAACAGCTCGCCGTTGGAGGGAGTCAAGTGGGTCGAGCTGGTATTTGGGGGCTCCTGCCCACAGGTGAGAACAGTACTCCACGTGCGGTCGGACTTGTGCTTTGTATAGCACGAGCCGTTGAGATGACGTAAAGTACCGTCTGGCTCTGTTCAGGACGCCCAGCTTTTTGCTCGCCAGTTTGGCTTTGTCTTCCAAATGACTCCCAAATCGGACCTTGCTGGATATTTGAACGCCGAGGATCCCAATGTCATCGGAGATACGGAGAGAAACTCCTTGGAACTGAGGCGCCATAACAAAAGGGTCCTTCCTCGCAGTGAACGCGCATACTTGTGTCTTCGTGGGGTTGAAATGAACTAAGTTCTTCTCACCCCATTCGAGAGCCCGCCCGAGAGAGCCCTCAACTTCAGACACAAGTTGTAACCGTCTCTCATGCACGGAGCTCCGAGGGACATTCTGTTGGCTAGTGTACCGCGCGTCACCCGTGCTGTCATCTGCATAGCAATGCATGTTATCAATGGTTAACATGTCATTAATATGCAGAATAAACAGCGTCGGGGAGAGCACTGAGCCTTGTGATACGCCAGCATTAACCATCATGGTATCGGAGCAAGCACCATCAACAACGACCTTAATGCTCCGACCATCCAGGAAACTGGCGATCCATCTGCAGATACCCTCGGGGATTCCATAGGATGGTAGCTTCGATAGAATTGCTTTGTGCCAGACCCTGTCAAACGCCTTGGCAATATCAAGGCTGACAGCCAGAGCTTCACCCTTGCCCTCCAAGGCTTCTGCCCAACGGTGTGTGAGGTACACGAGAAGATCACCAGCTGACCGACCATGTCGGAAACCGTACTGGCGGTCGCTTATCAGCTGGTGCTCCTCAAGGTACCTCAGGAGTTGGGAGTTGATAACTCGTTCCAGAACCTTGGACAGCACGGATGTTATCGCTATCGGTCTGTAGTTTGACGGGTCCGACCGGTCACCCTTTTTAGGGATCGGGTGGACGTTAGCTACCTTCCACGAAGATGGAACCCTATTAGCGTTATATGAGAGACGATAAAGGCGCGTTAAAACGGGAGTCAACTCAGGGGCGCACGTCTTCAGAACCACTGCGGGGACGCCATCTGGTCCACTCGACTTGTGGACATCTAGGAGCCTGAGCTCTCGCCTGACCGCGCGTTGAGTGATGCGGATTTCCGGCATTGAGCTTTCACATATTATGGTAGTAGATCCACGCTGATTTCAGCATGAATGGGCCGAATCGTCCGGGGAAGTACTACCCTCTCATAGAAGATCGACTTAAGAGTAGTAGTATCCGTACTACTGCGTTTCGTTCGGTGAGTGAGAGCGCCGGAGGCCCAATTTCCCCCTTCCTCTTTCCTCACCTCCCTCATTCCGTTCCCCTATCCCCATTCCCAGCCGCCATAGTGGAGGCCACCATACCAGCAGTTAAGACGATGGCTTTTGGTACAGTGGCCGCCACTTCTGGATTCCACTGACTGCTTACCATCAGGCACTTTGGTAGGCTATAATATAAAAAAAAAAAAAAAAAAAAAAAAAACACCGCGAGATGTTAGGTGGTGTGACTCCCCCGTCGTCTAGAGTCGAGTTCGAGGCAAAGAATTGGCCTAGAGTGTCGGCTTTTTCCTTTGCACTATGGACCAGTATGTCGTCTTGTTTGCGCAGTGGCGGGAGATTGGACGAGCAGAAGTTGCCTTGGGCAGCCTTGGCGAGAGACCAGAATGCACGGCTCCCTGAAGGATAGCTTTCTAGCCTCTCGCCAATTCTGGCAACGTGTTCTGCTTTGGCCTCAGCGATAACCTTCTTGTTGAATCTGGAAGCGGCATTGAACTTTCGTTTCTTTTCCCTGACCCGCGGGTCCTGGCGTTGCCTAGCACTGTTCCAGGCCCTATATGCGGACTGCTTGAGGTGCGTCGCCTGCCTGCAGGTTTTATTAAACCAGGGGCGACTGCGACCGCCGACCGGGATTTTTGCATTGGGGATGAATAATTCCACCCCCTGAAGCACCGTATCGGTTTGTTAAATGGACTTGAAACATGCCTAGAATAGTGACAGACGAGAGGAACTAAACTTTGGTTTTACACGGCCAAGGGCAAAACATATCACAGGAATTAAGTAAATATTCCGGTAAGTAGAAATATTTTTTATACCAAGGATTTTATTTTTCTATAGATTAAACTAAAATTCGTGTTTGCTCTTCTACTACTTCAACTTATATTTAAAATTCATTTCCCCTTACTTTACTAGAATTGTATGCAATCTCTGAAAACTATTAATTACATTACATATTATATGCACAAAATTGCATGGAGGTATTAGATTCAAACCAAAACATGAAAATAAATAGTACTTATATTGTCTGAAGTCCAGGCAGACCGTGAAGTGCTATTAATTTGTAAATTGTGATTATATGACAGTATGATGGTGATGTTCATATGATTACCTATTATGATTCAATTTATGAAATACTTACTCTCATAACATGTCATATCAAAGCATTATTAGATTATTAAATTAGTCAATCATTTATCTACTATTTCTACATGCCCTTCATTATCGTGTATTATTAATCCATACTAATATTATAATGCGAAACTCTATCTGTTACGCTTTCACGCCTAAGCCACTGAACCGATTTTGATGAAATTTGGTATAGAGATAGATTATACCTCGAGGAATAACATCTTTTATCGCGAAAAAATGGCTTAAAGGGGTTGAATACTTGATGGAACGACGTGATTATATTGATAAGGTCAAAGGAGTAATAGCGAGCCGAAGAACAAACGAAAGCATTGGAAATTAAGTAAGGAAACAACTTGACGATTTTTAGCTTTATTAATTTACGCGTTTAAGTCAATACTAGTTGAAACTCCGAAAATCATTGTTGTGTGGAACACACTACTTCAAAAAAATGTTAACCATACCTAATAATTAGTAACAAGAAAGTAACAGCATTGTTGAGGCATCATTAGTAATGTCGCCATTCCGAATTTGCAGAAACATTTTAGAACAAAATAGTCATAAATGTAGGAATTTGTAGAAACACAACGACGGCTCCCGTTCGCATACCTTGCTAGGATTATAAAAACAATACTTAATTGACAAAGGAAATTTCCAAACAATACCTACCATAAAGCACGTGCGTACTTCAAAACAAAAAAGCGTATAAAAAAAGTTACTTATCTAAAACCACTAATGAACGCCGCTCGGGTGACGCCGAACTATTTTAGTTTTAGTTAAAGTTTAGGTGTGTATATTAAGTTTGAACAAAAGGGCCATAAATATAGGCATTGGTTGAAACGCAACGACGGCTCCAGTTTCCAAATTATATCTATCTAGGATTAGAAAAACATGTCGTTGACAAAGGCTCTTTTTGCCTTTCAAAGATACCTTTTTGGATACATTGGAAAAATAAACAATCCTTACCAAAAGTAATAGTAACTAATACCTAATTATAAAAATGTTTAAGTATATTTTATACTTTGTTTATAGAGAGCTACTGTGCACCACTGGGTGCAAAGGGATGCTGCTGAACCCTCTATTGCGGACCGACCTCAAGCTCATCCTCGCATTCTGACAGGAATGGAGCACCCATTTACCAGGATGTAGATGTCTTAACCTATCGATGTTGAAACAATTCGTTTTTGCGATAGTCGATGTAGTGGACTGTCAATGTAACGACCCATCGATGCACCTTTTTCTATGTAGCGATAAATAATCGATCTAGTGACTTTTGTTATGACGTAGTGGACGCAAAAAATCCTTAATTGTATTTTTATATTATTGTATTGATTTAATTGGAATTGTAATATTTAGAATTGAATTGTATTTCTACTTTAATAATAATAGATAGTACGTTATAGATTTGGACTTGTAAATGCTTAGGATAAATTCTGTTAGCATATAGGTATTTACTAAATAAATAAATAAAGCTAACTCTAATAGTTTGATCATTTTGATTAGGTAGGTATGGTATATTAATTTATAATTTAGATTTTAAATTTTACATTGATTTATTTACATTTGTTGATTTTTATTAAGTTATTATCTGTTGTAATATTTGCCTCGCATAAAAAAAAAATGTATAATTAATAAAGCGTACTAAATATTATATAATATTATATAGTCCAGTAGTGACACTACATGAGACAAAGATAACTATAATAATTACGGAAACAAAATTGATCTGTGGAAAATTAAAATGTGAAATTTTTATTTTACTAGCTAAAGCGAAATGTGATGTTTTGATTGCATAATATTAAGACTTAAATATATTTTATTTTGATTTATTTACCTAAGTTGGTTTTTTAAATTGATAAATTTAAACTATTTATAATAAAAATTGTGATATTGTTGTGTATTAACCTAGATTAATGTTTATACAAATCCTATTTGTCTGTCATACCCATTTTCAAAAATAGTTTTATATAAATACTTGTTTGTTGTTAGCTAATCCTTAGTGTACTAAGGAGTAGCTTAAAGTTTATGATCTATTATGATGATTTTTAAAGAAAACATATCAATAAATATATTGAAAGGCAAATTTGATGTTTCTTTGAATTTTTTATTTCCAACTTGAAGCCTTTCCTAATGTTAATTGATCCTAGCTACTTTGTTATAGCAATTTTCTTTAATAAAATAATTACCTATGATTATATATATTATTTATGAATACTTTTGGTGATCGTCAAGTTTTCATGTGCCCAAATGACGATTAAGTTCGGTTGTTCGGTGGCTCAGTTGTGGCATGAGGTTTCGGGTTCGATTCCTGGGTCGGATAAAAGTGATATTGGGTTTTTTTAATGGAAAAAAATCTCAGTATTTTTCGGAATTGTGCCCAGTAAATGACAACAAACTTGCCCCTTGATACATGCGACCCAACATAGCCGGCTAACCGTGGGTATTTATACACCTTTGCCTACCTCTTCTGGGTAATTAGGCAAGAGCTATAAATGTTTGTTCATTGGTTGTTAGCGAACGCAAAAAATATAATATTTGTAGACCCAGGGATTAATATTCAAAGTAATAAAATATAGACCTGAAAATTTTTATGTTTGTTTTTTATCCACGCAAATACTCTTAATGCATTAGTATACTTTTTATCGACAACCAGGCGGGAAAAGCCGCGCAGAAGCTAGTAGTAATCACTAAAATAAAACTTTTATTGATATACCTAATTGGCTATTTTAGACGAAAATTGTTTTATTTTTTAACATCTTTATTTATAAATAAAAGGAATAAATAGCTTTATAACTAGAGGTAAGTTGTATGAACTAGGGGATAATATTTTCTATCAAAATGATTTGATGCAATAAATAATGATAGTAACTAAGTTTATTTGTTAAGCTATCATGGCTAAATCACTAAAACAATTACCTATGTGTTGAGCCTTTCCTTTTGACCCAATCTATTCTTTACATATGTGTTCTTCAATGTTACGACGCGTAGGAATTTTCAAATAAAATACTTAAGATTGGTACACTATTTACTTCTTACTTTTACATTGAGTCACGGTACAAACAAATACAAGGGAACGGCTCACTAAGTAGAGAACTAAGGAACGACTTACTATGGATAGTATTAGGGAGCGACTGAGGGCGCTGCGCTTGCATTACATACGCGTCCCATACAAAACACTTAAAACTAAAGGTTAACTTACGTGACCCCGCACTATGTATGATTAAATTAGACACAGATTAATTATATCATTTTGATCCTGGAGAACTGGGAACATAGATAAGTTTTTACCTCAGAACAGTGAAGGTTTTTACCAACTTAGTTGGTTTATAAAATCGATTAAACAGAGCGATACAAAGTAGATGTAAAAACAAAATCTAATGAATCTTTTTGCAAATATTATAGAGGTAGGTAGATAACTATCAACCTCTAAATCTCTAAAAAACAGAACATTACAGATTAATAAGCATTTATTAATTATTTCAAATTTCTCACAGTCAAAGCAACGACATTATTATATTTCATTTAGAGTCGACGCTACACCTTCGCTCATATTCACGTGGAATCATGCTAACAACGAAAATATGCATAAATAGAAACGATTACACGGTTATGTGTTGTTATAAGTGAGAAGAGTTATGCGATATCGCTGCTCTACTCTAGGGCGGAGCTTGCTGAGCCCATGCGCAACGCGTGCAAGCGATTCACGACCGATGAGTGGTAAACCGGACCTTTTGCCGATAGTACACTTGTTTAATTATATTTGGAGAACTTCGGGATCCAAAATGAGTTCGTTCACTTTTAAAAGATCTAGGGTATCTTCATCAAGTGACTTCACACTTCTGCTAAATGTTTTTCTAAGACTGGAAATGTATGGGTCTGATGTGTAGAGAAGAATATGAAATACATCCGCATTTGTAGCCGTACGAGAGCACTTCCTCAATACTCAATACTCAATCGTTTATTGCTTCCACAATGTATTAACAGATGGTAAATAAATCTTCATTATGTAACAATCATGGACCCTGTCGGGCACAGCATAGTCGCTATAGTAGGAGAGAGGAAGATGGCTTGTTATACAGTAACGGACTTTACATGCATAATATTATTGCTTATTGATTTAAAAGATTTTGTAATCAATAATTTTTTAAATAATTGTAATTTAATAAGTTACTATTTATTAATTATAAAGATGTTAAGATAAAGTTGTGCTATTTATTAGAATTTTTGTTATGTTAGATTAGAATGTAATTTAAAAAAATGTCAGGTTTTAGAGAAATGTTTGTCAAATTTAATTAGTTGTATTTAATTAGAAATTTAGAATGTCAAGTTTTAGATAAATAATATTAAAGATAAAATGACCTTTTTATTTAGAATTATTGTTTAAATATGTCAAATAATGTATTAAAAGAATGTCAAATTTACAGTATTTAATTAATATTTTAGAATGTCTAGTTTTATGGAAAATGTATTAAAAGTCAAATATGTTTAAATAATGTTAAAGGTATTCAAAATTAATTATGTAATTTTACACATGTAAGTATTTGAAATAAATTATTATTATTCTTTTATAGTATAATCTTATTTATTGTAGACTTTTATAGACATGACCAAAGTGCTTGTAGAGTGCATATTTAGATTGGATGTTGGTAAATTTAATCTGCTCCTATGTCTAAGTGTAAATTTACATTGTAAGTTTTCTCTTTTGGTGTAGTATTCTGGATGTTGCCGAACGAACTTACAAATTTCTAATATATAGTTATTCGGCAAAGTTAACATTTTTAAAAATTGAAAATGAGGTTTGCAGGATTCTGTTTCTTCAATGTTTACTATTATTCGGATTAACTTTTTCTGTAGGGTGAATACTGAGGGAGCTTCTGTACTATTTGCCCAGAGAATTACTCCATAGCTTAGCCAGGAGTAAGCGTAAGCATAGTAGGTTACAAGAGCAGTTGATTGGTCTGTGGTTTTTTTTACTTCCCTTAGGGCGTAAGAAAAAAATTGAGATAATTTTGCCCTTACTTTTTTTACATGTGCTTTCCAATTTATGTGGGTGTCTAAAGTTAATCCAAGCAAATTGAATTCATTTAAGACCTCCAATCGGAGCCCATTAAATGTAAAATTTATGTCTATTGGTTTTTTTTGATGTGGATAGAATGGTATTATCTTAGTTTTACTGAAATTAATTTCTACATCCAGTCTGTAGTTTTAGTGGGTATTGAATTTAAGTTATTGTTTAAATTTGTGTTGGTTTTACAAGATTGTAAAAGGGAGATGTCGTCGGCAAACATGACGCAGGGTGAATCTATGGCTTTAGGTAGATCGTTAATGTAAATAAGAAATAACAAGCAGCCAATAACACTGCCTTGGGGAATTGAGGCAGTTACATGTCTTCTACTGAATTGAATTTTCTCTGTTTTATTTGTGTTGTAGTTAAAGAATTCTATTTCTACAAATTGCTGTCTGTTTTTTAAATATGAGGTTAGCCATTTGTGAGCCTTGCCGCGTATGCCTATTCCGTACAGTTTATTTAATAGGATATGGAATTGCACTTTGTCGTAGGCCTTGGTCATATTGAGTAATATACCTATAGCATACTGTTTATTGTTTATGATATTAAGAGCTTCCTGAATGTATTTGTAGATTGCCAATGTAGTGGATTTATTTTTTTGGAAGCCGTTCTGGCATTCGTCAATAATTTTATATTTTTCACAAAAAGAATAAATTTTATTGGTCATGACTTTTTCGAAAATTTTTGAGGTAGTAGGTAAGATTGCGATTGGGCGATAATTATTTCGATCATATTTTGAGTCTTTTTTGTGAATAGGTTTTATTATAGCCTGTTTTAATTGATCAAGAACGATTCCTTCTTCAAGAGATTGGTTGACTAATAGGTATAGAGGTAGCGTTAATTCATTTGCACAATGTTTGAATAGATTTGGTAGGAACTCGTCAATGCCGAAGCTATTTTTGCTTTTTAAGTTCTTTAGAATAAAATTAATTTCATAGGGCTCGGCCGGGGTGAGGAACATGGTGTTTTCTATTGTATGTTGTACGTAAGTGCAGTCGGGCTTACTGTCAAATTTGTTGGTAGTCTTCTCTCCGATAGAAGCAAAGAAATTATTGAAGTAGTTGGCTATCAATGTGGGTTCAGTAGTGAGTTTGTTGTTGATAAGCAATTTTATATTCTCTTTGTCTTTTTTTTGTTTTTTATTTGTTCGCTCGTTAATTATACTCCACATAGTTTTTGTTTTATTATTTGAATTTAATATATTTTTTCCTGTAGTTTATCTTTTTTGCTGCTGAGACTGTTTTTTTAGAATTTTTTCATATTGTTTATAATATGTTGTTAAAACGGAGCTATTTGCTTTTACGGAAAGAACTTTTAGTAACCGCTTATTCCAACATGACTGTTTGATGCCTACTGTTAGCCAGTATTTTTTCAAATGTGATTTTAGTTTTATTTTTTGTAATGGTATGCACTCATTTAGAATATCTGTTAATATATCGTTAAAAGTCTTATAGTTTTCAGTAACATTACAGTTCAAAGGTAATTTTATTGACCAATTTACTTTCTCTAGTTTTAGTTTAAAATTTTGAATATATTTTTGACTATAAATTCTTTTATTCGTGTACCAAGTGGTTTGTTTAATTTGTTTTAAGGGTTCTAGATGGATGATAGTACTGCAGTGGTCTGACAGCCCTAATTCATCAACAGTTGTGAATGACTTTTTATGGTTAAAGTTTGTAAATATTGTGGCGATGCTGACCCCACTCGCCTCCGCCGCTCTGAACCCTACCACCAACCTACCACCGTCGCGCGCCGCCGGGGTATATAAACGCCGGCAACAGTCGCAGCCGCCTCTTACGCTCCAGCCTGCAAACCAAGATAAGTGTCTGCCTGTTTGTTCCTGGCCAGACACCTACGAAATCTCACACGTTGCACCCACGCCCTGTAAATATTCCTTTGCTCTGTATGAGCCGCGGCAAACTCTTTTAGTGCTAATACTTTGATGTAAATTATACTGAATATAACATTCATGTAAATTTTGGTAGACTTGTATTTTTATTCCTCTCTGAACTAAATTCCCTACTGGCCGCCACGTTCTACAAACGAGGTGGCCCTTCACCGTTACATCTGGCGCCCAATAAAACAGGCTGTGGAGATTTCGTAGCGTGTTCTGTGTCTTCTTTATATTGTGTTGTGTGAAATTCGGCAAAGAAAGTGTTTTTTTTCTCTTTATACGTGAATTAATTATATATTTTAGTGGTGACCATATCGATATACAGACCACGTGCCCTTAAATTTTCTCACTAACAGAAATATTACCGCATGTAATAAATCCTTCTGGTATTTGCAACCACGCGGTCGCCCGGTAACCTTTAGTCGTCCTCTACTCGTGAGAGTGAGCGAGACGGACAACGCCCTCACGCATAATTATTAACTAATCACTAATTGCATTACACATTCTTAGCCGATTTTCTACTGTAATTTTTTTTTTCTTTCTAAATCGCGCAATATCTCATGTTTGTTCTAATTAAATATTAGCCTGTGTCTGTGAATTGCCTAGGTATACTTAAATACCTACTTAGATTTCGTTTCGGTCTTTCCTTCTAAACTTCGTTTGGCTGAAATGGCTTACGAGATCAAATTTACGTGCTTACATAAAGCGGAACTAGAATATGAAGTTTGCTTAAGAGGCGGTGTAAAATCTAACACCGTCGACGAGTTGCGAAAACAAATTTCGAAGCTTGCGCCAACCTCTCCTTCCGAGGACATCTCAATGTCTTATTTACCTCCCGAAGAAGATATCGAAGCTATCGAAAGTTCAATCTTTAAAGCGAATAACAATATCAAAATGTTAAAGGCAAAACTAGACAAAAATTTTTTGTTAAGGACAGAGGCTCTTTTACACCATATTTATCATAGGTTGAACCGCCTAGACCTAGACGCCCTATCAGATAGGAGTCAAGGCGAAGTCGTCTGGAACGAATTTCATTCCTTATACGCGCAATTTAGCTTTCTAAACTCTCCACCACCCGAGCGTGTATTACAGACGGACGGCTTAACGGACGGAACGTTAGACCCTTCAATCAACTCATTCATTTACGAGCGGAAACTATTCTCTGACTTGTCTAAATTCAAATATAATGGTAAATCTTGTGTCCGCGCTTTCATACAAAGAGTGAACGAGTTTATGTCGAGTAGGGGCATCCCCGATAAAAAAATACTCCCTTTTGCTTTTGAAATTTTCTCAGAAGATGCTTTGACTTGGTTCCGTAGCGTCAAAGATAGTGTTTCTTCATGGCTTCAGCTATGTCAGTTATTAAAAAGAGATTTCAGCCCTCATAACTACGATTATAAACTAATGTCTGAGATAAGATCGCGCTCACAAGGCGAATACGAAAACATAACCTTATACGTTGCAAAAATGCAAGGTCTATTATCCCGTCTCGACGCCCCTATAGGCGAATCGGACAAACTAGAAATACTTTTAAATAATATTAGGCCTTGTTATACAAATTCTCTTCTAACTGCAAACATAGTCGACATCCCTAGTCTGATCAATGTGTGCAGAAATTTCGAAAGGTTCGACAGTCGCAGAAGGGACTTCCAGGAGCCTCCCAAGGTGTCTTCTAACACCCTAGCACCAGATCTGGCATACAACTACCCTTCTTCTAATTCTTCTAGCCCTTCTAAAGGCAACTCCAATAATAAAAACTTTGATAATAAATATTCAAATTCCAATAATAAAAACCTCGACAATAAATATTCAAATTCCAATAATAAAACCTATAACAACTCATCTTCGACAAATTCTAATAATAACAATAATAATCGATTTTGTCCTCGCTGTAGATCTACCTCACACTCGCTCGCTGATTGTCGTCGGCCGAGATATTTAATTTGTTTTAAATGCGGGACGAAAGGTTTTCGTGTCTCCGATTGCCCTAATTGTAAATCTAACCCAAATACTACACATTCAAAAAACTAAATACCAAGGATTGCGGAGATAATAATAATTTCTCTAAAACTAATAAAACTGAATGGACAAATTGGTTATCTTACATATCAAAATTTTTTAAATGTTACCACCTCTCCTCAATCCGAAATATTAGCGTCGAACGCTCTCCATATATTCCTCTTAAAATAAATGGCAAAAAGGCCGTTGGCTTACTTGACTCAGGTTCTACTGTGACAATCCTAGGAAATAATTCCCATAAAAATCTTATAGACAACAACGTCCAATTCGATAATTCTAAACAGCTGAATTTAATTACGGCGACTGGTGAAAAGCTAAACTCACTAGGCTCCGTCTCACTCCCGTTCAATTTCTTAAATGAAACAATTAACCTTGTTGTTCACGTTATACCTGGCATAAAAGATTCAGTAATTCTTGGCATGGATTTTTGGAGAAGTTTTGGTTTGTTTCCAAAACACTTGGAATCTATTTCTTTCGCAAACAAATCTGACTCACACTCGGACGATGATCTACAGTCGGATGTAGATAATCACATTGCCGTCGTTTCTTACGATAATCTAAAGACCAACCAGAGAGCTACCGCCGATAAAATTATCTCGAAATTCTCAGATATTTCATATCAAAAGCGGGGTCTCGGTTGCACTTCTATCATTACTCACTCTATCGATACAGGTGATAGCCCCCCAATTCGTCAACGTTATTATCGTATGTCCCCCGATAAACAACGTATTTTAATTAAACATCTCGACGAGATGCTTAGAGAGGATATTGTCGAACCCTCAGAGAGTCCATGGTCGAGCCCCGTCATTTTAATACCCAAAAAAAATGGTGAATTACGCTTTTGTCTAGACAGTCGTAAATTGAATTCTGTAACTAAAAAAGATGCGTACAACTTACCTTATATATCAGAAATTTTAGATAATTTAAAAGACGCCAAATACTTATCAAATTTAGACTTGTCGAAATCTTATTGGCAAACAATGATCAAAAAAGAAGATCGATGCAAAACCGCTTTTTACATTCCCACCCGCGGTTCCTTCCATTTTAAGCGCATGCCTTTCGGTTTGTCCAATAGTGGGCTAACCCAACAAAGACTCGTCGACATGTTGTTCTGTGGCCCTGAGTTCGAAAACAAGGTGTTTTGTTACAGTGACGATATCGTCTGCATATCTTCTAATTTCGTCGAACATATCACACTACTATCACGAATATTGGAAAAACTAAAAATAGCAAACTTAACTATAAATCTCGACAAATGCAATTTCTTTAAAGATAAACTAAAATATTTGGGCTATGTTGTCGATTCAGAAGGTTTACATCCCGACCCCGATAAGATCGATGCAATAAAGCATTACTCTATCCCCTCTAATAAAAAGGAAGTCCGCCGTTTTTTAGGCGCTGTATCGTGGTTTAGACGATTTATTCCAAATTTTAGCACTCTAGCAGCTCCTCTAAACAAATTAACGTCTCAGGGAAAAAAATCGCCTCCCTTTTGTTGGTCTCATGAGGCAGACGAATCATTCAACAAACTAAAAGAATGCTTAATGTCATGCACTGTACTTTCTTGTCCCGACTATTCGGAATCTTTCGAAATTCATACCGATGCTAGCGACTACGGTATCGGCGCAGTCCTCTGCCAGGTCTTAAACGGAGAAGAGAAGGCCATCGCTTACTACAGTAAATCGCTCAGTAATCAGGAGAGGAACTATAGTGCCACCGAGCGAGAAGCTTTAGCAGTCTTATCTGCCATTGAGCACTGGCGTTGCTACGTTGAAAATGGAAAAAAAATAATCATATACACCGACCATGCCGCTCTCAAGTGGTTCCTAAATCTAAACAACCCTACAGGTCGTTTAGCTAGGTGGGGTGTTCGTCTGTCTTGTTATAATTTCGAAATCAGGCACCGTCGAGGTGCCGACAACATACTGCCTGATTTCCTGTCTCGTTCTGTACCCGTCTCGTCCATTACAAACGACGATAGTAATAATAATGTTAATTCTAGTTCAAACTCACCAGTTTCTACTAATGATTCGTGGTATTTGAACATATACAACGGGTGTAAAAGCTCCCCGACTTCCTTTATTGATTATCAAGTAATAAACAACAAACTATTTCGTTTAAAAAAAAGTTTAAATCCTCTTACGAGAGAATTCCAATGGAAAGAGGTAATCCCATTTGAACATAGGTCAAATATCATGGCCGAGAATCACTCCTCTCCCACTGCTGGCCATTTCGGCATTTTTAAAACATATAATCGGCTGGCATTAAATTACTTTTGGCCTGGTATGTACTCTGACGTCGTCAAGTACATAAATTCGTGTGACGCTTGTATTGCTCACAAACATCAAAATCATTCCACCCTAGGTCATATGGGAAGGCCTAAATCCTGTCAGAAACCTTTTCAAATGATAAGTATCGATTTGATCGGTCCACTACCTCCTAGCAGGAAACAAAACACTTTCATTTTTGTCGTTAGTTGTTGTTTTTCTAAATACTGCTTACTTTTTCCCATTAAACGGGCTACCGCAGAAACTATAACAAAAATTCTAGAGGAAAACGTATTCTTAGTACATGGTATTCCATCAACCATTGTTCTAGACAATGGTAAACAATTCATTAGTGCAACTTTCAAAAACTTGTTATCTAAATACAAAATTCCAAATTTACATTATACACCTCTGTACACGCCTCACGTAAACATGGTAGAAAGATATAATAAAACAATAATGACATCTATTTCTACTTTTGTAACATCCGATCATCGAACTTGGGATGTTTTAATAAATAAAATTCAATTTGCTCTCAACTGTGCTGTTAACGAAACAACAGGTTTTTCTCCTAATTTTCTCGTCTACGGTCGCGAATTAATAATGTGCGGATCCCACTATATTGTTAACGATTCCGATCCAAATATAGTGCACGAGCCACGAAACAGTTATGCTGAGTCGTTAGGCTACTTATCCTCTATATTTGAGAAGGTACAGTTAGCCCTCCTAACGGCACATCGCCGCAATTGTCAGTCTTATAATCTTCGTCGTAAACCCGCAGATTTCAATGTGGGTGACATAGTATGGAAGCGTACATTCTATCTCAGCGACAAAGATAAATACTTTAGTAAAAAACTAGCTCCTAAATACATAAAATGTAAAATCATTGCTAAAAAATCTCCTCTAGTTTACAAATTAGCCGATATGTCTGGCAAGCCACTAGGTGAATGGCACATAAAAGATTTAAAACTAATTAATTATAAGGAATAATAATCTAGGTACCTAAACTAAAATTCTATAATTCATAAAGTTAAACAATCACAACAATAACGCTCACAGTCTAATACGATTAGACAACACCTTTCTGCGTCGTGGGTAGTTTGGTTTTCGTGTCCCTACTCATAAACAAACTTAAATTCTAAATTTCAGCGTTCCTGTCTTACCAATTGCTATAAGAAATATTGCTTTATGAATTTTTAACCATACTCTAAAATAATCGTTTTTTTTCACTGAATGGTCCAGTGGTTAAAAGGTCACTACCAAACCATGTACACAAGGTTCGATTTCTCGTCTATCTTTGTTTTCTTCTCCAATGGCATATCCCTTCTCTAAAGTCTTTCCGGATGGTGTACTAATTACTATTGTTTCAACCAGCCATTTTATTAAACAAATATATACATTATTAAAATATAAAACCAAACATAATTGAAAAAAAAAAAAAAAAAAAAAAAATAACTAAACTATTCTGAACAAATTTCATTGTACACTCTAAATTATATTTTATGTTTAAGAACTTGGAAATCATTTCTTTCTATTAACACTCTTTTGTGCATTGGAATGCGTAAGCCACCTGCGACAAAAGTCATTCACTCGGCGTTTGCAAATACTTAGCTATAGATATATATTGTTGCCTAGTAGCTTGATTGATAATTTAGTATTCCGTTCCGTCGAGCATTTTGTTCGTTACTCCTTGACATTATCTTTGTTAAAAATATATCTATATTTACTTCGAACCTGATACTCCCTTATAAAACTGTTTCAGGGTATCAGACATCTCGCCGGGAGGGCCCAGGAGCAGCGAATTTTCGCCCAGCAAAAATTCTCCCCAAACGAGGGGAGTGTGTGGCGATGCTGACCCCACTCGCCTCCGCCGCTCTGAACCCTACCACCAACCTACCACCGCCGCGCGCCGCCGGGGTATATAAACGCCGGCAACAGTCGCAGCCGCCTCTTACGCTCCAGCCTGCAAACCAAGATAAGTGTCTGCCTGTTTGTTCCTGGCCAGACACCTACGAAATCTCACACGTTGCACCCACGCCCTGTAAATATTCCTTTGCTCTGTATGAGCCGCGGCAAACTCTTTTAGTGCTAATACTTCGATGTAAATTATACTGAATATAACATTCATGTAAATTTTGGTAGACTTGTATTTTTATTCCTCTCTGAACTAAATTCCCTACTGGCCGCCACGTTCTACAAACGAGGTGGCCCTTCACCGTTACAATATCAAATCTAAGCACGTAGAAGTAGTTTGTGAGATACGTGTTGGGCTTTTTATATGTTGTGTAAATTTATATTGTAGCATGAGATCTAGAAATTCACTAGTTTTTAAGTTATTATCTAAGATATTGATATTGAAATCTTCTCCTGTTATTATATTTGATTTTAGATATTTATTATTTAAGAATGTTAGCATTTGTTTTAGTTGTTTTTTAAATATTTCTTCCTCTCTTCTATTCCAGTATATAACAATTAACAGTATATTTTCATTTGGTAATTCACATGCACATAATTCAATAACATATTCAATTGACATATCTGTAATAGCAGTTATTTCCTTGTGTTCTACGTGTTCTTGCAATAGGATGCACACACCGCCACCTGTTCGACTTGTACGGCAGAAAGACGAGGCAATTTTATAGCCAGTAATTTGTATAGTATCTAGTTTTTTTGATGATAACCATGATTTCGATATACATAGGGCTGTGTATGCTGGTTCCTGTTCCAAGAATGCTTCTAAGATATGTTGTTTATTATAAAGGCTTTGCATGTTTTGGTATAGTATTTTATTGTACGGGGTGTATGTGTAATAATAATAATATAATATTTGGACACTATCACACACCATCATCTAGTCCCAAGCTAAGCAGAGCTTGTGTTATGGGTACTGGATAACCGAAATATAATACATATACATATTTTTTTTTGTAAATACATACTTAGAATACATAGGAAACACCCGGTGTCCACGAAAGGAATGGTTCTTTAAGGTATTAAGTTGTCTCTGTTCTTGATTATTGTCTTATAAGATCTCGGAGTTGTCGCTGTTGCTCGTATTCTCGCTCTCTTTTGTCTCAGTTGTTCGGTAGTCATAATGTGTTTCACGGTCTTTGAGCTCTAGATGGACTCTTTTTCCTTCAATAATAAGTTGATTATTTCTAATAATTGCATGTTGTCCATTTGTTTTTGCTTTTATCATTTCTGTCCGCAGTTGTTGTCGTTTCCTGCGTGTTTTTTCGTCTAGGAATTCTGAAATATATATGCCGGTACCCTGGAGATATTGTCCGTTTGCTGTGATACCATGCAAGTTATATTCTGGCTCGTTTTGATATTCGGCAAAGCCATACAGAACTATCCTTTTGGAGTTTATTTCCATATCTATTTTGGGTGAAGTATAATTATTTAATAATCTTTTTATCTCTGTTTCATTTTCCATTTGTAATTTATTTATTTCTAAATTTATTTGCTTTATATCTTCTTTCCTTTGTTCGTTTTCTTTAATTAAAGCGTTTGTTTTTTGTTCGACCTCGGTTCTTAATAGAGTCATAGCTTTTTTTATTTCGGACTGTATTGTATTTTGTAGTTCTACTATTAATAATTTGTTGTTGTCTTTTAGGCGTTGTATTATTATTTCGTTCAAATTTTGTAGTGTTAGTTCGGTTTGTATTCCTGTTTCTCTATCATTTATATATGTGTCACCTAGGATGCTTAAGTCTTCCGAGCTAGTATTATCGCTTTTGGTGTTTGTTTGTCTCTTTCTCATGGTAACATTAGAATTTATATAATTTTCTGTTGGAGAACTAGTTAACTGTGAGGATTCGGGGTCTTGTGGGCGTATGGGCGTGTTTGAATTATCAATTTTTGGCATTTTGCAGCGGCACGTTTGGTATTTCCAAGTATTTTTGTACTCAATTGTCATAGATTTATTAAATCTGTTCTTCGAGACATTTGCACACTCTAAATCATATGTACATTTGCAAAGTGTACAGATTAGGCATTCATTATTTGGTATTTTTTGTTTACAACCAGGACATAACTTTGGTACCATAGCAGACATATAGCGCCCTCTATTATTTAGTAGCGAGGTTTAGTAAGATTAACTACGAATAGCGCCCTCTGTTTGGTCTATCTAGAAGTAATGTATCAGTTTGGCTTAGTGGTATTAATTTATTCACGTATATCAATCTATTGACTGGTCTAAGAGTTTTCTACAATTTCTAGTAGTTGGCGTTTGTTATGATTTATTTGTTAAAATAGTAGTAAATTGCACATTACTTGTACTCGATGACTTAGGTTTACGGTCTTGCATAGGGTTTTTGGCACTGTATTGTCTTTTTTTTTTGGCTTTCACGTTTAAATGGCACTTTCACTAAAATGTTCGTTATTTACTTATTTTTAAAAGTTCTTTGAATTCACTTGGTTTTCACTATTTTCTTCACAAAATCCTGGTAATTTAGGACTATAAGTTTAAATTTATGCCTTTGTCTTTACTTAAGTAACGTTATTTATATTTTTATTTACACTTTCTTTACGGACACAATGTAAACAGTGGCACACTAGCGCCCTCTCCTCATGATGATCTTCCTGGCATGATGTAGCCGAAATGTCTTATAATCCTTATTGCGGGATTCTTGCGCATCTTCTGAAAGTTGACCAATAGGAATCACAGCAAAATGCTTAATGATACTTTCACCATGAATTAAAAGTCTGTGTACTAAAGATGGCATGTAGTACCAATTATAATTGTTTACATAGATTTTGGCAGTTTCCATGGCATAATTGCCAGATTTTTCAGCATTGACCATTACACCAGATAAAAGAGATTGTAAAATTATGTAAAGCCGTTTTATCAAATTTATATCCACTCCTGTGATTTCAGCAGAACATTCTGCATTGTAAAAAAAACTTCTAGCAGTATTACCGTCATTGCTATTACCACTTACTTGTCGTGGTTTGTCGATGATCAATCCTAGCTCTTCACGAAAACGTTTTTGAACCAGAGTTTTCTTTTCTAGCTTTTGTCGTTTCTTTTCTTCACTTGTGGCCGACCATGTTTGAAAAGAGAGGTTGTATGAAATATGTAATATCATTTCCATACAACGAATCCAGGCATGTAATGTAGAAAGTCCGTATTGATATGAATTTTCATTTGCAGGCCTAGCAGTCACTTTAGTCGGATCATTCATTTGCCGTGGAGTAGCTCCACAAATTGTACATGTAGAACCAGAAGGTGTATCTGTTACTACTTGAGCTACTTTGCCATCTATCATTGTTAGGAAGAGTTCGTGCTTCACATTTACTCCATACTCCTTTACATGGATCCAAGGAAATAATTTGGTTTTTATTTCATCCACAACAGCTTTTGTTTTTTCAGGAGTTTCTCTGCAAAATTCAATTGATATAGGTCGACAAAAACGGACTGACGAAGGCACTGGGTTTTGCCAGACAATATCGCCCGTTAGCTCATTGATTAATTTGATAGGAACTAAAGATGTAATAAACAAATTTGCGTCAGAAATCAGGTCAGATTCTTCTGGAAGTATTTGTTTGTACTGACTCTGACCAGATGAACCATCACATCCCCATTTACTGAATAAAACCAAATGGCTTACACCAGTCTTATGCACCGAATTTATAGCCAAAATTCTAGCTGCAGTGTGGTCCGATTAATCTTGAAGATTCAATATTTTTGCATGTGTATTTGTAATTTCTATTGCTGAAGATGGTTGATAACATCTCAGTTTGGCTTCTGGTATCTTATAATACGGTGGGAATATAAAACAATTTCGCTCGTTAGTTAAATTCCTTAAATAAATATATTGTGCTTTCGTTAAATCTAAATCAATGAAAACACTTAATGCCTCTTGATCGGTTAGCATTGCACTCTGGCTTGCATTATCTAAGAGATTAAAATATTGTGACTTTGTATCACTATCAGCAAGCCTTAGTTTTTCCACGAGATTTGCTTCTATTACTTCTCCTATTGAACGTAGTCCCTGAATAAAGGCATTGTAGATGTGTTCAAAGCCATATTCACTAAGCAGCGCAGTATTTTTTCTTTTTTTGGTTGATTCTAACGAGTCCCCATAGGAGACACAGGGTCTTCCACGTTTCCCAGAAGAAGTAGATGGCGTCAACTCAGGCGTTACTTCATCCGAGTTTGGTAAACTTACAAAATATTCTGAATCCAACCAATAGCTGCTCTTTTTTAAAAATGTATCCTTTTTCCTCGACGCTTCTGCCCACCGTCTATTAAAGTTGGGAATAAGATTCCTTTTAATATCACTGATAATAAAACAGATGTTGTCTTCAGGAATATGATAGGTTTCTTTTAAAACTGTTGTTAAAGATTCAAGTTTTTTTCCTCCTTTAAGGTATGGAAGTAATAATTCACGCTTAGAACACTTGAAAGTTGTAGTCATTATGAAATTCAGTGAAGATATGTAATAGTCAAACGTCTGTTTAGTTTTATTACGAATTTGTAATAGCGATATTAAGTGAATTCACTCTTTATATATTATTTGATAAATAAGGGTAGTGTGCATTTTGTTCATTAAAGTTGTACCGCAAAATGAGTGCAAACTATAGATAGAATGTCCTATTATCAATAAATAATTAATATTCAAATAAAATATACCGCAAACTTATCAGTGAACTATTCAGATAAGAAACCGCAAAAGATAGAGGTTTCCTGCTCCCTGACTTGTATCATACCCTTCACGATAACTTCAGAAACCGCACGTATCCGCAGCTAATTTTAATAAATGTTATTTATGAATATCGAGGCTACAAAAAAACATCAAATGTAAAGCATCGGGAGATAACGGTAACTGTTAAAAGTCTCGATGAAGTTAGAAAACTGTATTTTTTCCCCTCACTTAATGTTTTTTTTATCAAAATATAATTATAAAACCTACAAAATAATTATTGCTTTAAAATCTACATAAAATGAGCTTTTCAGAAATGTATAACACTTTACATCTGTTACTGGAAATTTTTGAAAGAAATCGATTTTAAAGTATTGAAGCAAACAGACCTGAAATAGACATTTTTAGAGTTGACACGTTGTCGTATTAAAAAAAAAATCTAAATTATATTCAAGCGAAATTATGACATTATATAATAGTTCCACTCCTCTACTATTAAAAAAAAAATTAAAGTGCATCTGTAACGACATTAATAAAAACGATTTTTGATATGCCGTTGTTCTACCATTTTCCATAGTGCGGTGGCCAAGAAACTGGCCGACGCCAAACACCTGCTGGTGGGCTGGGTCTCCGCCCAGATCAGGCTGTTGGAGGCTAGGCCGACCCGGTGCTTTCAGTGCCAGCAGATTGGCCACGTAGGTGCTGGCTGCAAGACGGAAGACCGCAGTGGTTGTTGTTTCCGCTGCGGTCAACCCGGGCATAAGGCCGGCACCTGCGAGACCGCGCCGCACTGCGTGGTGTGTGCGGCGGCAAGCAGGCCGGTGGATCACCGGATCGGCAGGGCCTGCAACAGGCCGGCCCGGAAGAAGGGCCAAAAAGAGCCAAGAGCCGTGGCCAAGCCGCCAGCCAGCAAACCGGCTGGCGGCAAAAAACCTGAACGTCCCGTGGAGGGAGCGGAGATGGACTGCCAGTGATGGCCCCACTCCGCTTCCTCCAAGGGAACCTCAACTACTGCGCCAGGGCTCAGGATCTCCTCCTGCAGACCTGACATATTAATGTGACGATGGTCGCCGAGCCATACTACGTCCCGCCCCGGGACGACTGGGTGTCGGACCGGGATGGCTTGGTGGCCATCATGTCGTCGCCCACAGTGCCCCTCGTGTGCTGTTCGAGGGGCCCAGGGCTTTGTGGCAGCGCGCCTAGATAGTCTCGTGGTGGTTGGGGTGTATTTCTCCCCCAACCGCCCTGTCGCCGACTTTGAGGCTTTTTTAGTGGGTACTGTCGTCGCTCGAAGCCATCCTCACCCCGTTCTCGTCCTCGGGGACTTCAATGCCAAATCCACGGCTTGGGGTTCCCCGGCCACGGACGTCAGGGTGAGGTGCTCGAGGAGTGGGCCGTGGCACACGGCCTACTCGTTCTCAACCGGGGAGCCGTAAACACGTGTGTGCGTCAGCGGGGCGGGTTGATTGTCGATCTCGCCTTCGCCAGCCCCGCACTAGCCCGCCGTGTCAAGGGCTGGCGCGTCATCGAGGAGGTTTTTATTTTTAAAAGACCGCACTTAAAGTGCGGCCGGCCAAAGGATCCTTTAACTTAATCAGAGACCTTGTTTGCCAGTTGAAGTCAAATACCTTTTAGTTTTATTTAGTTAGGGTTGGGAAGTTTCTTACATTTTTTACTTGTTTAGTTTACTACAATTTGCCTTATTTCTAGTTTTAACTTAATTTTACTTTACAATTTTTAGCAAATAATACCTATAACATCTTTAAATTTTTTAAATTTTTTACTTCACAAAATTTACCTATTTTCACCTTTTAATTTTTAGTTTTTACTTTACAGAATATACCTATTATATTCTATGTACAAACATACAACGAAATAACTTAAGAATTACGGCACATAATATTCCCACTATAAGTCTGCACCACAGCGCAGGGCGTGTTTGCGAAAGTGCAATCTCAGTTTGCAATTTTGGAAGCCGCCGCTGCACTGTACGTCTCCTTTTGCGAGCAGGTAATGCTCGCCAAGGAGGCGGCCGAGCGGGAGAGGGAGCTGACCACCTTGCTCCCCGCCCGTCGCGCCCGCACCGGACGTCGCTGTGGGGCACTCCGGGACCTCCAGCCACCATAGGAGGATGCTTGCGGGCGGCGATTGGGCAATCGCCGCTCGAACAGCACAGGCCCGAGAAAAAGGCGTACGTGTTCCACGAACGCCTCTCGATGGAGGAAGGGGGGCTAGGCCCCCCAAATTAGACGGGTTCCGCTCACGTTGAGCGGGCCGTGGCCTGTCGGGGTCGCGAATGAATGCGCGAGCGTCTCCCGTGACCCCGACACTCTGGCCGTCTGGAGGAACACCGTGGGTTTTAGTCGGTATGCCGGCCACTGTCTCATTGTGGCCGGAGAGTCCGACATAACCCCCGCCTCGCCCAGGCGAGTGCGTACGCGTAATGCGTTTCCCACGAAAAAAAAAAAAGAGCAAGAAGTT
Organism: Parascotia fuliginaria; assembly: GCA_963082885.1. Classification (NCBI taxonomy): domain Eukaryota; kingdom Metazoa; phylum Arthropoda; class Insecta; order Lepidoptera; family Erebidae; genus Parascotia; species Parascotia fuliginaria. The sequence goes on from OY720189.1 coordinate 8,449,448, forward strand.
GACCATAGGACAGGACTAGGTTAGGAGCAGAGGTGAGTATTAAGTCAAGCCAGGTATCTTCCCCTGTCATGTTGTGGTGAGTGGTTTGTAGTGGTAAGTCATTTTCCGAGGAGAACATTTATCGGGTTTTCCGGTTTGCTGGTGCCATGTTGGCACAGCAGACTGTGTCATATAGTCATGATGCCTTCTCAGAGTCTCTACCGGGATGGTCAGAGTATGGTCAGGTACACGGTCAGGTAAGGTCAGAGGAAAGCATACTGGTTCTGTGAGACAGTTATACAGTAGACATTTTAAAGTTTACAGGTACTTACGGAGTGGAACGATGTCAGCGTATGTGTCCTATTATCGGACAATTATGCTGGTGAAAGGCCTAATAAAAAACTACAAACGTTAAATTTGGTAAACTACACGTGTTAGACGACTATTGTATATATTTAAAAATTTACGCTCTTCGGCCAGTCAGGCGGTCATGCAAAGTGTTTACATTAGCTTATGTCAATCAATACTAAGCTATTGTATTCCGGTGTGGGGTGGTAGTTGTAAAACAAAGTTGTTACAATTAGAGAGAGCACAAAGGTCACTTCTCAAAGTAATGACTTTCAAGCCTCGCATTTATTCGACTAAGCAACTTTATGAAGAAAGTCAGGTTCTATCAGTAAGGCAAATATTTATACACCGCACCATACTACGGCAACACTCGCAACTGCCTGTCACACCTGAACTGATGGAAAAGAGACGAGGTGCAATTGTTTGCCAACCGATAAAGTGCAGAACATCTTTCGCGCGTCGACAAGAGAAATTTCTCAAAACAAGATTATATAACAATATAAATAAAAAAATAGCAATATATACACTAAATAAATATGAAATTAAACTAAAACTAAAGAATTGGTTACAAACACTTAACTATGAAGAAACTTAAAAGAGATGTATGTTTGGGTGTCATCTGCATATACATGATATTTACAGTTGTGGAAGCAGTACCTTATATCAGCAGTATATAATATAATGTATTAATAATGGGCCCAAAATTGAGCCCTGTGGTACGCCTCTTCCTACTTGGAGGGGGGGAGCCCACCCTAGAACCATCGCTCCTGCTAATCTCTACATACTGTGTTCTATTCGATAAATAGCTGTGAAACCAGTTCACTGTCTTCCAAGTGAATCCATAACTAGTTAGTTTTGAAAGCAGCAGTGTTGTATCAATACAGTCAAAAGCGCGTGAGTAGTTCAGCAGCACCAGTATTGATGCTTCTCCTTCATCTCTGGCCTCTAAGATGTTGCCGATAACATCAGATAATGCAGTTGCTGTTCCACGACCCTTCCTAAACCCAGATTGCAGGTCTGGCAGCAAATTATTTGCTTCCAGATACTCAACCATCTGAGAGTATACAACCCTTTCCAGTACCTTTGAAAGGCATGGAAGTATACTGATCGGTCTCAGGTATTTATAGGTCTGTGGGTTGTTATTCTTAGGGATTGGGTGCACAACTGCACATTTCCAAATATCTGGAACTGTATGTGTTTCAATAGACACATTTATAATGTCTATTGAAACACATACATATTTATTTATATTTTAGTATGTATTTTTTATTATATTTTTGTTTTTTTATTTTATTTTATTTTTGTTTCATATGTATGACTATTATAGCATTTAATATTATCGTATTTATAATACACCAACAACTGCTGTTATCTACATCATAAAAATCCATCCAAAGGTTGTCTGGAAGAGATCGCTTTAAGCGATAAGACCGCCCATTGTACTTACCTACCTATTTTTATGCTGTCTTCTTTCTTTTTTTTTACTTGTATTATTATTTGGTTTGTACAATAAAGATTATTATTATTATTATTATTATTATTATCATGAGCCTTTAATGCAATTAGGTACCTATCGATTTACAATATGTTAACCTATCTAGGCAACGGCTCAATGACAAGTGAAAAACTAATGTTCTGCTTGTCATTGACCTATTATTTTATTGGAAACGCCTACATAAATTGTAATAACAAATGTCTTATAGTTAATCAGTTTCATCAATGATGTATCAAATCAAAATCAAATCAAATCAATTATTTATTCACAAGAATGTAGTGACAAAAAGTGGTGGTAGAAATCAACATAATAGGTACTTATTACATTCTGCCATAACAATGGCTTGTGAATCTTAAACTTAATCATTACTAATATTAAATCCAATAACTTTAGATAATACAATATTTTTTTTTTTTTTTTAATAATGTCAAAATATATTTTTTATGTTAGGATGTCAATTTTTATAGTCAAGTTATAATATTATTTAAAAGTATCTGATTAAAAAGTAGAACAATATAAAATAGTCAATTTTAGTATTAATTATTATCATTTTCTTTGTATGTCATAAATTCATTTAATGTATAAAACATTTATCTGCAAGCCACATTGTCAACCTTTTCTTGAACAGCAATAGCGGTAATTCTTTGAACCTATTTGGTATTTTATTATACACTTCTATAGCCTTAATATATGCGTTTTTCTCCACTATATCTAAACGACATCTCGGACGGTGGTGTTTGTAGGCGTTTAAGTTAATTTTATTCTAATTGTGATAACTTAACATTTAACAAAGATTGTCGTTACTACTGTATATTATAACCTAATTATGAAATAAAGTAAGTGTGAATAATAACAAATATCCTAAGATTAGCCGCTAAACGGCAACAGACTGCATTCCAATGAATTCTATTCATTAAACCAATATCGCGATATTAGAACTTATGTGAAGTGAATAAAGTGCAAACTAATTACAAGTTATTGTGGAAGACGTGTTTGTTTACTACATCGTATGGATTAATTCCGAGAATTGAGTATTAATATTGAACATTTTAGTTATTATTTTTGTGAATACTTAGAACGACAAGCAACAATATGGAACAATTATTAATTTATTACTACAACTTGAAGAAATTGCTAGTTTAATGAACAAAACTCAGATTAATCTAAAGAAATGCCCGAAAACTAGGTTGACTAGAGAATACCTGCAAACTAGAATGCAGTGTATAGACGAATACTGGAAATTGTTTACATCTACACATCAAGAACTAGTTAGAATTACACCGCGAGAGAAGCGCGCAGATATTTCGTACTTTGTAAACGACGAATATAGTACCTTCGAGGACTTGTACATCTGTATCAAAGGTGACGTTCAAGATGCGATATCGCAGCTGAAAACAACGAGCTCGTCGCCCCACCGCATGGAAACTAGCTCATACGATGAAATAAAACCGTCGTCGCAAGTGAAGCTACCCAGGATCAACTTACCTACCTATAGTGGAAGCTATGGGGAGTGGCCAACCTTCCACGACTTGTTCGTGAGCTTAGTCCATGACAACAAATCAATCTCAGACGTACAGAAACTCCACTACCTGAAGACTAGCATCGCGGGTGAAGCAGAAGCGCTCCTGCGACATATCCGTGTTACTGAAAATAATTACGCTAAAGCTTGGGACACTTTGAAACAACGTTACGGCAATAAGCGTGTTATAGTGTACTCTGTATTAAATCAGTTATTTTCATATAAAAAGTTAAGTATTCAGTCTGCCAATCTTATTAAAATGTTACTCAATAATACTACCGAATGCATTAATACATTAAATAATATAAATGTTAAAACCGACTCTTGGGATCCAGTAGATATATTTCATGTTGTACAGAAATTGGACCCAGAGTCACGGAAAGATTGGGAGACTTTCGCATACAATAATAACGCGGATAGCTTACCTTCGTGGGCTGATTTGAGGGCTTTCTTGGAGCAAACGTTTCGTGCATTAGAGCTAGCCAGCCCTATGACGACACCTACATCCGAGCCAACGAAAGATAAGCAGGTTAGGGGACGGACATTCCACGCCGCTTCACCTCCAGTTAAGGTATGTATTTTATGTAACGAAAACCACACGTTATGCCATTGTAAACAATTTACAACAATGTCAATTATTGAACGTAGTAAGTACGCAAAAGACAAGAACCTGTGTTTTAATTGTTTGTTGGCGGGACATTCAGCTTTGAAATGTCGTTTACCAATGTCCTGTCGTGTATGTCACAGGCGTCATCACACCCTTCTGCATCAATCTAAAACGGAAGTTCAAACTAATAGTACTATTACAAATGCAGACGAGGAGGAGATACAAGTCAATACAATGATGACGTCACACTGCAATTCAAACCAAGGTTACGCACTATTAGCTACTGCAATGGTTAAAGTCAAAAGTGAAGCAGGTCATGCCATTATGTTACGTGCGCTAATAGATCAGGGATCACAAGCATCTTTTATAAGTGAACGGGCGACTCAATTAATTAAATTAAACAAGAAACCAGTACAGGGCGATATTACTGGAGTTGGTTCCACGAAGACAAAAATCAAAAGCAAAGTCCAACTCCGTATATCTTCCACTTACAATACAGAATTTTGTCTACAAGTAGAAGCTTATGTTATATCAAAACAGTTGACGTCTAAATTACCGTCTAAATCTATTACTAAAAGAGACTGGCCGTATTTGCAAAATTTACACCTAGCGGATCCAACATACAACAGATCGGAACATATAGATTTATTACTAGGAGTTAATGAATATGCAGGTATTGTTGAACCAGAAATAATAAAAGGACCTCCAGGATCTCCTTGTGCACAAAAAACTGTTCTTGGGTGGATTTTTTTCGGTCAAGTTATCGATAAAGAAATTGATAAGCCATTTCTACTGGTAATGCATCATCAGGTAGATTTAGACGAAATGTTAAAAACATTGTAGGAATTAGACACAGAAAGAAGTAGAAAACTAACGCAAGAAGAAAGGCTTTGTGAAAATATCTACGACAAAACACATAAAAGAAACAACGAAGGCAGATACATTGTGAATCTACCTTTCAAAACAGAGAAACAAATCTCACCAGATGGTAATAGCAAAGAAATAGCACTAAGAAGATTTTTGCAATTGGAAAGAAAGCTTCAAAAGAGTCCTGAACTGAAGAAAGAGTACACAAAGGTTATAGAAGAGTATGTAGATTTATGCCATGCAGAAGAAGTACCAGAAGAAGTGTATGACAAGAGAGCCGTTTATTTAAGTCATCATGCAGTTATACGGAGCAGTAGTGAAAGTACACCAGTTCGTGTTGTATTCGATGCTTCGTGCAAGGGTACAAATGGCGTTTCACTTAATGATGAGCTATTAGTTGGTCCAGTTCTGCAGGAAGACCTTAGGAGCATAATCTTAAGATGGAGGATGCATGCCGTCTGTTTTGTGTCTGACGTTAAAAAAATGTATAGGATGATATTGTTAGCTAAAAACCACGTAGATTTCCAGCGTATTCTTTGGAGAAGCAATGCTACTGAAAATATTAAAGAATATCGTTTACTTACCGTTACATTTGGAACCGCATCAGCACCTTACCTTGCAGTGAAGACATTAAGACAATTAGCTAAGGATGAAGACGCAAATTTTCCAACCGCTGCTAGAATACTGACAGAAGATGTATACATGGATGACGCCTTATCTGGATTTGACACTGAACATGAAACCATAGCTGCAATTAAAGAAATGAAAGAATTACTAAAACGAGGTGGGTTTGAATTGCAAAAATGGTCTTCAAATAATACAGAAGTAATGAAGTCTATTGAACCTGAAAGCAGATCTACTAAAGTACAGCTAAATTTAAACGTCGAGGGAACAATTAAAGCCTTGGGTGTGCTATGGAATTTAACAAATGATGAATTTAAATACGATATTAACCTACCTCCTATTTTCCATAATACTAAAATAACTAAAAGAAGTGTCTTGGCTGATATTCAAAAATTATTTGATCCACTTGGCTGGATAGCTCCATCTATAGTCAAGGCAAAGATTCTCATACAAAAACTATGGTTGAAGAAAATGGGTTGGGATGAAGAACTTGATGATACACTTAAAGAAGAATGGCTAAAAATAAGATTTGATTTTGAAAACGTAAAAAGTATTTTTGTAAAAAGATGGTTAGGCAGTTCAACGAAGCACAGTAAAAATATAGAACTCCACGGATTTTGCGACGCTTCGGAAAAGGCATATGCTGCAGTGGTGTACAGCAGAATAGCCAACATGGATGGTACGATTACTACTAAACTACTCGCAGCTCGAACACGCGTAGCTTCCGTGAAACCGGTTACTTTACCAAGATTGGAACTTTGTGGAGCGGTATTACTTTCAAAGCTGTTAAAGCATGTTTCCCAAGCAATGAGATTATCTACTACTCAACTATTTGCATGGACGGACTCGTCAATTGTTTTGTCATGGCTGTCGGGAGAACCAATGCGATGGAAGCAATTTGTTGCCAACCGCGTCGTAGATATCTTGGACAATGTTAACAACAAGCAATGGTACCATGTCATATCAGAAGAAAATCCTGCCGACATCGCTTCTCGTGGCTCTTTTATTTCGAACTGGTTAAGTCAGATTGAAGTCAAGTTCTCACGACCAAATGTGATACCTATTGAACTAGAAAGACGTAAAATACAAGTAAACTTGAAAATAAATGAAGAAAATATCATAAAGTTTGCAGATTTTGATAATTTAAATGAACTTCTGACAGCAATAGTATACAGCACCCGATTTTTATATAATAAAACCAACCCAGAACAAATTGATAAGCGAATAACAACTCAAGAATTAGACAAAGCTTTAAAAACATGTATTAAAATAGCTCAGAGAGACTTTAGTGTAGAAATTGAAAACCTAAAATCAAACAAAAATGTGAAAAGAAACAGTAAATTAAAAACATTAAACCCTTACCTTGATGAGGATGGTATACTCAAGGTGGGCGGCAGATTACGTAACTCTGTGCTTCCCGAGCACAGCAAACATCCTATAATTCTGAAAAATAAAAATGATTTAACTTACCTTATCATCGCCGGTGCACACCGAAGAACCCTACATGGTAGCACGCAACTAGTCCTGACATACCTTCGTACAAAATACTGGATCCTGCAAGCGAAAAATACTGTTAAAGCTTATATCACATTACAGTACATTTTTTTTTTTTTTTTTCTTTCATGTTCATATATTTTATCCTGTTTATTCTAAATTGATGACATAAGTTAAGCAAATAATTGGGAGAAGACGCTGGTTTCCGAGACACAGTTTTTTACTAGTTTGGAAACCAGAGGCTTCATAGGTCTTTGTGTAACATTACTTTGTGTCAAATAAATGATTATTATTATTATTATTATTATTTATTTGCATGGCTACTAAAGCCATTCATCTAGAATTAGAGTGGGAGATCAAACGTCTGAATCTTTTATTGGAGCCTTTCGCCGTTTTGTCCCTCGCAGAGGAAAATGTTCTCATTTGTGGAGCGATCAAGGTCGCAATTTTGTCGGTGCCAACAAGATCTTAGCACAAGATGTGAAGGATGCACAATTAGAATTACCAGGACAATGGGTAGAAGATCTTTCGGCAGATGGGACACAATGGCATTTTATTCCGCCCTACAGCCCTAACTTTGGGGGTTTATGGGAAGCTGGGGTGAAGTCGATAAAGTATCACTTAAAAAGAATACTTAAAGCTAATCTAACTTTTGAAGAAATGTCCACGACATTGTGTGAAATAGAGGCCTGTGTCGCGACACTTCCGCGAAATGTAAATATTGTATATAGCAACATTGAAACTCTATGGTAAGCAACTCCTATCTCTCTGACTGTCATTGTTCAATTAACATACGTCATCCCGCTTGGCGCTATTCTCGAAGTTCATTTTAATATTGTATACTAAAGTTTAAATCACTTTACGTACAGCTAGTTTTATAATAATATTAGAATCAAGTGTCAAGTGCTAGACTGCTATTAAACCAACTGTACCGTTCTTCCAAACCTAATTAAAACATGAGAGTAGCTAACCTGATTTCCGGTCGAATTCGTGCCTTTTGTCTCCTTTTTACCTGTATACCCGTCTCTTTCTAACATGTCACGTTACGTCACGTCCTCTTTCTTATGGTAGGACTTGCTATATAAAGCATGGCCCGCTGTGTTCTGATCATTGGCGTCTTGATTTTCCGTTGGAACGGTTGTGTCTTCGGCTAGACACTAGCCTCACACATACCGAAGTCTGTGCCTATAGATACGTGATTGTGTTTTATTTCATTAATAATATCTTAAGTCAGTTCAAAGTGGTAAGAATTTTACCTTTTTATCTACATCGGCGAACGACAAATCATGTAAGTGCTGAAAGTAACTACAACTATCTTTACTGAATATTATTTTTTAATATTATAATATTTAATATTTCGTATCAGCGCCATTTTGCGCAAATTAACTACCTACGTAAAATTTAATGGTGTTACCATTCGTTTCTGTTTATTAAATGTAGTAAGTAGGTAGTTGAATATATTTAGATGGAAGTAAAAAGTATACCGTCTATCTTCACGGATCAACACGGAAAAGAAGAGTGAATGCAACGAGTTCAACGCCGGCTTATTCCTCTAGTGCTGATATAATAGTAGGTCGACTACTGCCCAGTTTGGTTTTCAGCAGTGAATTCTAGAGGAATAAGTCACTACTCGAAGGCAACGGCGCGCGGCATAACCGTAAGTTTGGTGCATTACTTTCGAGATTTAACCATAATATATTTATTTTACACTTTTGAAATGCAGATGAACACCACTGCCTTTGCCAGCCAGCCGCCTTCCCAGCGAAGCGATTATGGCTTAAATCCTCTGAAGCTGAATGAGAGAGGGAGAGAGTGAGGGATCCTGTACTAATGCAGATGGGCACCACTGCGTTTGCCAGCCGCCTCCCCAGCGAAGCGATTATGGCTTGAATCCTCTACTTCGAGAGAGAGAGAGAGAGATTCTGTACTAATGCAGATGGGCACCACTGCCTTTGCCAGCCGCCTTCCTAGCGAAGCGACTACGGCTTAAATCCTCTAAACTTGAAAGAGAGAGAGAGAGAGAGGTTCTGTACTAACGCAGATGGGCACCACAGAGTTTGCCAGCCGCCTTCCCAGCGAAGCGATATGGCCTTAATCCTCTAAACCTCAATGAGAGAGAGAGAGAGAGAGAGAGAGAGAGAGAGAGGAATCCTGTACTAATGCAGGTGGGCACCACTGCGTTTGCCAGCCGCCTTCCCAGCGAAGCGACTATGGCTTAAATCCTCTAAACTTGAAAGAGAGAGAGATTCTGTACTAATGCAGATGGGCACCATAGAACTTGCCAGTCGCCTTCCCAGCGAAGCGATATGGCTGAAATACTGTAAACCTGAATGAGAGAGAAAGAGAGGGATCTTGTACTAATGCAGATGGGCATCACTGCATTTGCCAGCCGCCTTCCCAGCGAAGCGATATGGCTTAAATCCTCTAAACCTCAATGAGAGAGAGAGAGAGAGAGAGAGGAATCCTGTACTAATGCAGGTGGGCATCACTGCGTTTGCCAGCCGCCTTCCCAGCGAAGCGACTATGGCTTAAATCTTCTAAACTTGAAAGAGAGAGAGATTCTGTACTAATGCAGATGGGCACCATAGAACTTGCCAGTCGCCTTCCCAGCGAAGCGATATGGCTGAAATACTGTAAACCTGAATGAGAGAGAAAGAGAGGGATCTTGTATTAATGCAGATGGGCATTACTGCGTTTGCCAGCCGCCTTCCCAGCGAAGCGATTATGGCTTGAATCCTCTAAAATTGAAAGAGATTCTGTACTAATGCAGATGCACTGCGTTAGCCAGCCGTCTTCCCAGCGAAGCGATTGGCTTAAACCTTCTAAACTTGAAGTAGGAAAAGAGAGATCCTGTACTAATGCAGATCAACATCACTGCGGCTGCCAATCCGTCTACCCAGCAAAGCGATCATGGCAAAACTCCTGTAAACCTGAGAGGAAAGTATATGACCAGGAACTGCCATCTCTGCTAGGTAACCACTAAATGATGCATAATTATAGTAAATGCACAAGTAAATACACTCTCAATGGTCCATCGCTAGAGGCAAGGGCGTAGCTACCGCCATATCTGCTGTATCGATGGTACGCGGGCTCCGATTACAGAGGCAGAGTCGTGATGGCCAAGTAGATAACGCACCCACTTTTTTAACGCACCCACTTTTTAAACATGAGGTCGTAGATTCGAATCCGGGCAAGTACCAATGTGACTTTTTCAAGTCACGCGTAGGTACTTTCGAAGGGTATTCGTACATTATAGACTGACGGTGAAGGAAAACATTATGAGGAAACATGGATTTTTCCGAAATCGCCAATCCGCGTTGAGCAAGCGTAACGATTAATGCTCATGCCTTCTCTATATGAGAATAAGCGACTACTACAGGTTAACAATGGCAACTTATCACAAGGAAAGCATTTTGCCTTACAAGAAAAACTCACTTTGGCCGATTTTGTTTAAAACTAATCCCGAATACAAAGTAAACTTGCTGATCGGTCTTTTAACATTAAGAGCAACGCCTCAATGAACAATGAGATGCACTGTATAATTAATCAAGTATCAGAGTTATCTCCCGTTTTCCCACCGGGATCGGAGAACTCACTATCGTTCAATTAACCCAATGACGTTATACTCCTGTTATGTAGAATGGCAAGCCAAAGCTCACCGCCATACACTCTGAAAACTATACAAATATATTGCACACATTAAATCTACTAATGCTTCAGATTAGCTCGTATAACCTACTTTACCCAAAAAGCTAAGAATGCATACGCATTATTTTCTACCGTCAATTAAACTAAAGAATGCTTAAATAGATGTTACTACACTCGAAAAAATGCAATTCTCATCGAATTACATCGCTCTAATATACGCGTAACGAAAAGATGGATGATGAACGTGTTTGTTAACGCTTCGATCAAATCATTAACCTCAACATACTTAATCCTTTCATGGACAATATTGTAGACACAATAGATGCTCTACTGTCATCACGATATCCGTTTACTGTCCCGGAAAGTAAATAACTGTTAAGCTTTGCTCGTATCACAGGTGGCAGCTAACTATGCTATAGCCTAAACGGTAATGTGTCATGTGCTTACAGTTGCTTCTGTTCGCTTGTAGACATACCGATCGTATCGTACCGATCGTCGTACCGACCCTAATTCAGTCTGTACTCACCTATAAAAAGTACTTATCGCAAGATTCGTGTATCTCATATAATATATGTACTGGCGATTATTTCTAAGTGAACCTACCCTCGGGTATAAATATGATTACAACCCCGTAACTTTCTCAATGATTAATATACTAAGACTGTTATAGTCTACTATCAAACGGTGATACGGTGGACGCATTGGATTGAACAATGTTCTTTATCGACACTTGGACAGCTGCGTCATTTGAAACAATTAAGGTAGCATTAAACCCTTGACAACAATTGTCAAAAATTAATTTTAATTTATTAATGTATCAGGCCAATAAATATAACGCTAAAACCAATAAATGATCAGAATGATGTTCAGTGCCTACTACTAATCCAAATATTGTGTTCAAACACACGCGTGCCTACCACGTGCAGAACTGCATACGGGATCCCGGACAAGCTAATAAAGGACCAGAGAACTCGCGATGTACGCTATGTCGATTCAGCTCATAATACACTGCTGTATTTTAACCAGACTCGAGGTATTCACTGGTAGTGTTACCATGGTGTACAATGTCTGAAGTGAGCTAAGCTCGTCATCAGAAATATCTAACAAGTACCAGTAGACACATCAACATATGTCTTCTCACTCCAAAAGCATAATGAATAATGTGTAATGTGTATATGTATTGTTTCACCGCCAAAAAGCTAAGTCTAAATATCTACGACTTTTTTTTTTTTATCTATGAGTCTGATCCATAGCTGAATGACCTCAAATTTGACTTACCAAGATTACTGATTGAGTCTTGTAAGTGGGTACAAAGAAAAACTATGTCTAAATAAAATTCTAGTTACCGTTGCTTTGGTTTTCTATCTCTAACCCAAACATATGGTATAAACTGAGCTATCATCCAATTGTATAGTTGGTTCTGTGAGCCATACCTACCCGTGGTCAAGCCTTCAGAAGTCTGAAGCCAACCAACAACTAGGAACTAAGTACTCCTATTTGCCACTATCTTCGCTGAATGGGATACCGCACTTACCAGCAGTATTGTGTTACGTTCAATAAATTTTCAAAAACTCTTACTATGGTACTAAAACGGATTGAAAGTAAAACAGGATCGACCCACCGTTTAGAACTAAGGTCTAAAGCGAAATAGAAGCATCCGGTTTTAACAGTACTGCTATGACACAAAAACTGCAATTATTTCGATCTGAGTCAATCCCGTTTTGCCATTCGGTCACATGAATTATCTTCTCATGTCTATGACTAGATGGAACAGGTGTAACGTTTTGAATACCTGCCTGTAAATGGCAAAATTAAATGGTGGAGTGTATAAATTCTGATTGTTTCTACTGTCAATAACATTGTCAATATTGCATCTCTTCTCACATAATTTACATTATGTACACCTGAATGTTCTTGCTCACGTTTCATTATTCGTAAATCCAATTAGCACAAATAAAACACATTATGATTTATACTTACTAAGACATAGTTACCCTTTCTCAACATCATTAAACATATGTGATCACATTACTGGCATAGTCATGCCCAGACGACAGATCGAGACTTCTATGTTTGACAGCTCTGGCGGATCCATAGGTATGCAATGTAGAGACCTTTTATAATAGATGAGCGTACCTCCCATCGGTTGACCAATCCTGTCGTTGCGCACTACATTGTAGTTTGCTATGGCAGGGGCCTTGCGATGAAAGGGCTTTAAAAGAGTCTCTTGCACTAATAGAATGTCGAGTTGGTGTTCCCTAACAAATGTAACTATCTCACCATGCTGTGTTCTAATGCCGTTGGCATTGAAGAATCCTACTTTAAGTGATCGTGGTTTGACTCTGCGTGTGGGATTCGAATCCATAATCTATCCATTAAAAGAAACTATACGCTCGAGCGTAGCCGACAAATTAATGGTTATCTCTACTAAGCCATCAGGGTTATGGAGGTTGTTCTTTAATGCAGCACCTATCTCTCTCAGTGCATTAAAGTTAACGTGTTTTATAAATCTTAGTACTGTAGCTAAGTCTGAGTCTGAGTCTACCTCTGAAAGAGAACTTAAGTTCCCTAGGGGACTGCCTACTTTAGGTTTGCCCGAGGCAGAGGGGCTGTGGCTTTCCCTACGCTGTGCCTAGGTTGAGCTTTGGCTATCGGGGGCGTCCTCTGCTGAGTCTCCGTCTCAGCCGGAGGTGAAGACGGGACTAGCCGTTGGGATGGAAGCGGCGGAAACGCAGTCGGTGAGTTCACAAAGATCTCACCTACCTGTTTGCCCTGAGACGCAGATGTCTTCCTAGCTGCGACTTGTGAATATTGCCTTTGAGGCTTGACTTTGGGTGCGCGGATGCACCCACGATAGTTTGCGGGATGTCCTGTTTCGCCGCATAGAACGCAAGCCGGCGGCTCCGTGCAAAGAGTCCTATCTTTAGGTCTCTCGCACTCGGCCGTCGAGTGGTCACCTAGGCATTTGACACACCTAGGTCAGGCGAAACAGTTTCTGGCCGAGTGACCGTATAACTGGCATCGGTGGCACTGAGAAATGCCGCTCTTACGGTTCGGGGGTTCGACTTGAATCCCCGTGAGCCCGCAGATCGACGTGATCTTGAAGATTGCCTTGCCGGCATCTCCGCGATCAAGAGTCACCGTGACCATGTCATATACTCGGCCTGAACGGCCGCGTACCATGCGGTGCACCTCGTGAACCGGAAGTCCCTGACTAATAAGAGATTCTTTAATCTCTTCGGAGATAACCTCCTTGGGGACATTTCGAATGACTACTCTAAGTAGCCGATCCTCAGGCAACGTGTACGTGTGATAAGACACGTCCCTATCACGAAGGAGGCGAGTAAGGGCCCTGTGATCACTGGACGTGGCCATGTTACCTTAATACCTTTTTGGGTAGACCTAGCTGCTTTGTAGGCTATTTTATGCTCGTTGCACCACGTCGACACCGGAGTCCATTTGGATTTCTCCTGGATGAACAGAGGAGGCGGCGCGGCGGGGGCATCTTGCGTACAGGAGGTTCCGGTTCTGTTGCCGACCTTTTATCCTGTGAGGATCTTTTTGGAGATGGAGGCCCGGAAGGGGCGGGCTCAACCTGCGGGCTCGAACCGCTGGGTTGAATTTTGGCTGCCTTCACCGGGCAGTCCGGAGACTTGGGCTTCCGGCTGCGTTTCCGTGATGAGACCACGGTAAACTCAGCGTCGGTTTCGGAAGAGGACTCTTCAGTTGCTGCACTAGCCTCTGTGTCCTCTGACTGATCGCCGGAGCTAGCCTCCGACCTCGATTCTACGTCCATCTGGCTAGAAGGACGGCTATTGATTGTATTGCTGGCCCTACTAGAGTGCCTAGACCTAGGGGACCTACTCCTAGGTGTGCTGGCCCTAGAGTTCTGAGCGAACCTCTCTATGGAGTCCCTAGTGAACTCCGAGTCCTTGCGTGACGGGATGACGGAGCCGAAGCTCCGTTTTAAACAGACATAGACCTCCTTATTGCTAAGGAGGCCTTCTAGTGTGACGCCAGAGTGGGTCATTTTGGGAGAGCGGCGGCCTGAGGGGCCGGGGGTAGGCATATTGTTTGGTCCCTAAGAACCTATGTCCCCGAGTGGGATGCTCGGGGCTGAGTAGGCGCTTGCTCCCTCCCGACCGGGTGTAGGTCAGGAGGGGGTGTACTTAAAATTAGGTGTGCCTTAAGCTTGTCTCCTTTTGCCAATCTCAATGTGCAAAAAGGTTCCTAACAGCCCTGGTGCCGGGGTGGTATGGGCCTTTGCAGGCTGGCACACCCAAACTAACACCAGAGGATGGAAGATGAGGAATGGGTAGGGTGGGAGGGGGCGATAACTAGGTCCGACGAGGGGCCACCCCCAAGGCCGGATGATCTAGTCCCGTCCGATTTTTGCCTCACCCTGAAGGGGCTCGGCGGCGAATCGGGTCCTCGCCCACCCGGCTTCGTTGGCACCGTAAGGTTTCAACCGGGGACCAGGAGAAACACTGGCTTTTCCCTGAAGGGGCTACAATGTGATTTGTCGATAGATAGAAACAGGGGTTACGATATATGATTTTCTTGATGAGCAGTGTGAAATAATAATATTTCTAGCGTTCTTAAAAGAACACGTCGAAATAATTATTTCTGCACGGCTTCTTTCTTCGATCGCTTGAATGTTCGGAGAGGCGGAGCTTCCGAAAGTCGGGAGGCACGGCGGAGAGGCGCACGTGCGGTCGCGACGGCGGATGGCGCGCGTCTCTCCGGCTTCACTGTCGGTCTTCACAACGTCGCGCGGGCCCAGAGGGCCCGTGCGATGTGTGGATACATGTTCGGGAGATACTCCTCTGCATGTGGTATCTATGCTCCGCCCCTAAGCTTAGGGGCGGGTGTTTGAGTGTGCAGTGTTTTGCAATGAAATGTTAATATGCTAGGGTGGGTTTCTTCACACCCCGGGGCGGTCTGCACGAGCCAGGTGAGACCCCCGGCGGGCCGAGGGAGGCCCAGCTCCGAGCGACCAGCGACCCGGGGATGACTAGTGGCCCACCCTGGTCTTCTGAGGTCTTGTTTTGGTTTAGTGCCCACTGTAACAATGTGCTCCGGCACCACGGCCGCCGTCGCAGGCACTACCTGGGCGTATCGTTAACGAATACGCACAGGTGTCGCCGCAGGAGCGGACGCGGTGGCGAAGCAGATTGGTGGGCGGAACCCTGCTTTGTGCTGTGCACCCTTCGCCGATTGCTCGGTGATTGGGAGGGGGTGCAGCACGGAAATCATTGGGAGAGATGGAATATTAATGAGAGGGGGGAAGAGGGGAGGGTTTAGGGAAGGATGTCAGGTTGGGATGGTGTCATGTCCGGTGTGTAAGCCTGGGCGGACCGTCCTACTCGCCGCCGCTGGTGCCGGACTCGACCGCGAGTAAGTCTCGCGGGAGTCGCCGCCTGTCCGGAGGGCGCGCGTGCCAGGGCGCGATATCCCTGATGTGAGTCAGGGACGATGCGTCGGCACGCGCGAACATCTTTGTGGCGAGGCGTTGGATGAAGATGTCTAGGCTCTCGATGCGGAGGTCACGATGGATAGTAGTATTCTTCCCGTAGCGAGGAGCGTTGGTCACGGTGCGCAGCGCAAGGTTTTGCTGCGCGCGAAGCCTGACCCGCGTCGACTCAGCTACGAGGGAATACCATGCTGGGGCGGCATAAGTGAGAAGCGGGCGTATGTATAATTTGTATACGTCCACCCGCAGACTTAGTGGGATCTTAGTCGTCGGCGTACAGCGCCAGCTGGTTGCCGTCTGTCACGGGGATGTCGTCCGTATACAGAGAGTATAACACAGGCGATAGACAGCTGCCCTGCGGTACTCCGGCAGCGATGGGATGAGTTAAGGAGAGTTCTCCCTCTACCGCTACCCTGAAGAGTCGGTCCGTGAGGAAGGAGGCCACCACTTGTACTAGGCGACGGGGCGCCGGTGTCTTCGCTAGTTTGAAGAGCAGACCGTCGTGCCAGACGCGGTCAAATGCCTTTTCCATGTCGAGTAGTACTGCAACGGCCTTCTCGCGCTTGTTGCGAGCGGCCGAGATAGTGTGCAGCACTCTCGACAGTTGGAGCGTCGTACTATGTTCCGGGCGGAACCCGAATTGTTCTGGCCTGGGGATGATGTGCGGCACTAAGTGAGGCAGCAGGAGTCGTTCGAACACCTTCGAGACTGTTGGTAAAAGAGTGATGGGCCGGTAGCTCTCGGGCTTCAGCACGTTTTTCCCCGGCTTCGGGAGTAGGATGACGCGGCCTTCCTTCCAGGCTCGCGGGAAGGTGCTCATGCGCAGCACACCATTATACAGGCGCGTCAGCGCCGCCACAGTACGGTGTGGTAGGTGACGCAGCGCTGTATTGGTGATGCCGTCGGCTCCGGGGGCCTTCCGCGGCTTGGTACTCGCTATCATGCGCCTCACCTGGGCCGGAGAGAAGTAGATGGGGTCTTCGTCGGGGGCTATCGGTGGTGCCAGGTAGTCCCGAAGGTGCGACTCGACTGCTGCGACGTGTTCCGCTTCTGCAGTCGGGTTCGGTGTGAATTGACGCTCCAGATGTTCGGCGAAGATGACCGCGCGATCCGCTGCTCGATATCTCGGCGTCCCGTCATTATGAAGCAGAGGGCGAACTGGGGCTGGAGTATTTGTTAGTTGTCTGCACAACTTGTGTACAGACAGTATGTCTTCGCTGGCCTTAACAATTCGATCCTCCCAGTTCGCGGCGTAGTGGCTGGCCAATTCGGTCTTCACTCTCTCCGCGAGCCGGTTGAGCTCCGTTTTCAAAGTGGGGCACCTGGTGCGTTGCCATTCTCTGCGTAGTCGCCTCTTTTCGGCGATGAGTGTGGCAATGTCCTTAGGAAGAGGGGGCAGTCTACGACCCGGTGGTTGTGGGATTGCTGCAGCTGTTTGCGCGTCCTTGATGATATTTGTGAGCTCAACCGTGAAATCATCGACGTCGCTCGCGGAGTTGATCGGCCGAGTAGAAGTAGTGGTCTCTAGTTGCCTCCTGAACACGTTCCAGTCCATTTTGGGACGTGGCGCGGGGGGGACGAGACGTGTTGTGTGGTGGTCTAGGACGACGAGTACCGGTTGATGATCTGACTTTAACTCGTCGTCGAGAACTTGCTGGGTGATCTGGCAGGGAAGCGTATTATGGATGGTGATGTCTAGTACATCGGGGTTGTGTGAGGCATAGTCTGGGTAGTGTGTGGGTGCCTCCGGGCCGATCACACTATAACCCCGGGCTTCCGAGTCGTTGAACAATCGTACACCAGTCAGGTTTGATGATGTAGAGTTCCACGCTGGGTGCTTTGAGTTCAGGTCACCGGCGATGATGGCGGGGTACGGCCCCTCGACAATGGCTCGCACGTCTGTGAGGTCGAGCGGTGTCCCGGGTGGCTTGTAGGCGGCGTGTAGTTGGACTTGCGAGCCGCCCATGTATAATTCTACACCCAGCGTGTAGATAGTGTTGTATGGAGGTGGTTGGATGGGCTGGTGTACGATTCTCCGCTTCACCAGCACTGCCAGACCCCGGTAGGTGATGTTGCCGGGTGATTTCTCGTCCCTACGATAAACGAGATAGCCTGGGAATTTTATTTTGTCTGCAGGTCCCAGGAGTGTCTCGCTTATAAGCGCCACGTCGATATCCTGTTCCTGCAGAAGGGGGCGAAGTAGAGCGACCTTCTTCCCGAGGCCGCGGGCATTCCAGTGGACGATCCTTGTGGCTCTATCCATGTTGTGCGAGGAGGTTCGCCATTCCCACAAGGATCGTCGACACTATCTCAGTGTACGGCCTGTCCTCGTTTAGTGCCGTCAGCACACCCTGCAGTATGCCGATCGCGGCCACGAGGATAGGATTTTTCCTGGTGGGTTGGGTGGGTTGTACCGCCCTAGGTTTCGTGGCTACTGTAGTAGCCGGAGAAGAGGAGCGCTTCTTTGTAGTGCTCCGATTTGTGTTTTGCCCACGCTTTTTCTCTGCGCGTGGGACTGTAGTCACCGTTGGTTCCGTTACGGTGACGTGTTTCTTAGGCGATGCAGCCGCTGGAGGGTCGCTGTGTTTGCTAGTTGGTGGCGGTGCTTCGGAGGGGCGGGGTTTGTGGGCCCGCCTTCTAGCTCTCCTCCTCCTTTTCTTGGTATCGGTACCGGTATCGCGCGCAGTGGGGGCGTTCGCTGCCGCCATGAGTGACGCCCCCAGGTTAGTTTCGGTGTCGCTCACCGGTATCGGCCTCTCGGTGGCGCCTTCGGTGCGCCGGCTCGGACTCGAACTTCGGGTGAGTGCCACGGTGCCGGCACGTTTGTTCCGGGCTTCTTGCCTAAACACGGGACACCTGGTATTATTGGCCGGGTGGGGTCCGCCACAGTTGATGCAAGTGGCGGGTTCTTCTTTGGGGCGGGGGCAGTCCCGGGCGGTATGTTCACCGCCGCATCTGACGCACGCCAGTGTGCGGTGGCAGTGGTGGCTGGAATGCCGGAATTTTTGGCAGCGGTGACATTGCGCAGGTTTGCGCTTAGACCGCCACGCCTCTATTTTAACGCCTGGGAATCCTAACATCTCCGTGACATCAAAGATCCCCGGTGCGGTGTCCCTTTTTCGCTTAATTGTGGCGAATAGGATACATCCGGGACGGTCGCCACGGGCCCGGATGTTCCTTACGTGTTCAGGCTCGTAGCCCAGTGCGCGGAGTTCCTCTTCCACTTCCGTGGCCTCGGCGTTGCTGGGCAGTCCCCTAATGGCCACCTTGAGGCTCTTTTCCTCCTGGAGGGAGTATGAGAACCAGGAGATCTTCTCGGTGGCTTCCAGCTCCGTGAGGTACCGCTGTACTACCCGGTACTCCTGTTCTTCTGTAGGGGTAAATCTTACCCCTTTTCCAAAAGGGCGCGCGTTCGCTGCGCGGCCCAGTTTCTCTTTTAGTATTCTCATGTGGAACGCCCAGTTTGGGAGGAGTTCCACTATGAGGGGTGGGTATCTTACCTTTTTTTGTGGTAAGGGAGCTGCCGGTGGTGTGGGTGTTAGTGGTTTAGGTGTCGGTGGCGATTTCCTTGCGATATCTCTATTTGCCGCTGCCTGCGCGTAAGATGCGCGCGGGGTGCGTGGGGGGAGAGGGCTCAATGGCTTCTGGCGTTTGGAGGGGTCCTCTGCTTCTTCTGAGCTGTGCCGGCGGCGGGCGGACGCCACTGTTACGTCCATGGGTTCTGTGGGAGATGTTGGCACAGGGGTTGCCATCGGCGTGCGATACATAAATGTATCAAGCGACGCGATGGACTGTGCTCGCGATGAGGAGTATGCGGATTGTCCGGCCTGGGAGTCGTCGGAGTCCGGGGATGAAGGGTAACGCGCGCGAGCCTCGCCGCTCGTCGACCGCGGCGGCGATGCCGACGAAACGGAGGCGTCCTGCGATTGCTGCCTATGCAGCGCGGGGCGTGCCGGTATCCGGACGCTATTTGAGGGAGAGGGGGACGGAGAGGAACGGGAGGCTCGTCCCTGTCCTTGGAGTTGGATTCGCGGTCGCGTATGCCCGGTCGGCCGCGGCGGCAACGGAGCCGGCATCGCGGGGCGGTGCGGGGATGAGCGCGACGCGCGATAGGTACTCGTGTGGTGAGAACGCGATCGTGGGGATCTAACATAGGTCCGGGAATCAAGCTCCTCGTGACGCCTGTGAGGCGATCTGGAGGCGTCCCTAGGCCTCGCCGTTGTGTGGGAGCTCGTTCTAGCCTCATCCACGAGGGGTGGAGAGGTGATCTCCGGAGAGGGAGCCCTGTTAGGGTCGTCCCTGTCCATTGTTTATAGTTTTTCACAACACAATCACATAAAACTTAACTAGTAGTGTCACTATCACAATAATAAAAACCCGTTCTGACGGCCGGCCGACGAGTCGACGATCGAACACAATGGGTGACGTCACTGCTATGGAATGCAGGTGCACACGATGTTTACGATAGCAACAAACCGTTGCTACCGCAGACACCGGTGCGGTGAGGGTTGCGGTGGCGCGGGGGGGGCTTCGGGCGATGAGTTGCGAGGAATGCGCGCGGCACGTCTACTCAGCAGCGGCACCGAGGCGAAACTCCTCTCCGGCTTGTGTTCACGTTTCGCTTTAAATAACTCCGCGTCTGTCCGCGCAGTCACAGGTTACAGTGTTTGTGTGCAGTGTGAGTGTGACTGTGTGTGTGCAGTATAAATAAGTGCCACTATATAAGAAGTGGTCGCGGCGTTCCGCTATCATTATTAAGTTGGCTCGCGTGCTGCGCGCACGCGCCGATGCATTTTTAGGGCTCCGCTGCTGTCTCTGTACGCCACACCCTTCAAGCCATTTTAGCGATAAAAATATGCCTGTTTTTCCCCAAGGTCTATTCTATCTCTATATCAAATTTCATCAAAATCGGTTTAGTGGTTAACAGACAGACAGACAGAGAGAGTTATTTTCGTATTTATAATATTAGTATGGATTTGGAATTATGTCTTAATGTCATATAAAACATACTACTAACTACACTACTAGTACCTACCTACTTACTTACCTTCATGCGAAGCCGGAGCGGGTCGATAGTGCAAATATAAGTAGTATCTAATAAATGTCCCAAGCCAGACATAGCTTATTTAGGTACCAGCTGGAATAATAAAAAAATCACAACAACTACACATCGCTATCTAGACCCAAAGTAAGCATATTATTAAAGATGATAAAGTTACAAAAAGAATAAAACATGAATAAGAATAGTTACTTAGCATCAGCATTCATTTGTCAAAAGAAGAGAGGAGAGAGCCAACAAAAGCACGCAAGTACAGTCTTTAATATCACTTTGTATTAATTTTTGAAATAACGTAACTAGTCAAAAAGTTATCAAAAAGAATATAATACGAATTCTAGTGATCTGCGAAGTTCTAGATAAGGACCATTAGACATGGGCTTGGTGCCAAACCGTAACTGGGATATATTTTATACAATAAATTTAACTCTCTCTGGCTTGCATTGCGGCTCTAACTTAGGTATGTTATATGTATCTAAAATCACGTGTATGTAACCTACTGTAATGGATTAAATCGCGCACCAGGTTTTCTTGCTTATCTACCTAATCTACACTTGGAGCAGCTGTCAATCAATCAGCAGTATCTATTAATGATACAAGGCCGCAGAGGATCCTTTGGCCTTAGCTGAGCAAGCTTGCTCCCCTATGAGTTTTCTCCTATGATTCCCCTATGAATGATACAGGGCACGTCAGCTGTTACGCCACCCGTGCGAGACCTAGGTAAGAGACGTAACTACCTGTATGTATCAGGGAACAGAAACTTACGAGTCTGACTAAGATTATACTTTAAATCCGTAAAGTGCTTCTGTAATTTGCAAGGCACAGTAATGTAATGTTAAATAGGTAGTGTAATAGTGCGCCATCTATCGATTTATATGAGAACTATTATCGCAGCTTTGCTACCTAGCCCTGAGACCATCCTTACTTTTGGCGATCTTTTTCATCCAAGATTAAAAAGCTTTATATGTCCCTAATTTCTTAAACCAAATGCCAAACGTATATTTTTAATCTTTGGAGTACGCTATCAAAGGGAATTTTAAATTTTGTACCATCTACTTAACAATTTTTGTATAATCAACTTTACTTTTACTTTCCAAAGCATAACATGAAGCTAAGGACGCGTTCTCAAAAATCATAGGTATCGAATCGCACCAATACATAAACAAATTTCACACACGCATACATAGGTCAGCCTAACTAAGGCGATTATATGAAAATAAACTCACGTTGATACTTTAGAAATAAATTTTGATTTTGTTTAATTGGAATGACTTGTATTTGAAATTTCTAGTAGTATGTTTTTTATTTTGTACTTAGAATTAGTTTTGGTGGGCATGGAGTCACACATTGCGTGAATGGACATTTGCGAGAAAGACACTCGCGCAAAAGACTTTTGCGTTGAACTTTGCTGTTTTTGAACCTATTGTTTTCAAAATCGATATCTGAGTGTCCCAGCGATGACTAAATAAGAATCCTAATTCAAATTTAATAAAAGCAGCCGCCATTTTGAACTTTGCTGTTTTTGAACCGATTGCTTTCAAAATCAATATCGGAGTATGCCAGCGATGACCAAACAAGAATTTTAAGTCAAATTTAATTAAAGCAGTCGCCATTTTGAACTTCGTTGTCTTTGAACCGATTGTTTTCAAAATCGATATCTGAGTGTCCCAGCGATGACTGAACACGAATCTTTAGTCAAATTTAATAAAAACAGCCGCCATTTTGAACTTTGCTGTTATAGAACCAATTTAATTCAAAATCGATATCTGAGTGTCCTAGCGATGACTAAACACAAATCTCAAGTCAAATATAAATAAAGCAGTCGCCATTTTGAACTTTGTTGTTTTTAAACCGATTGCTTTCAAAATCGATATCTGAGTGGCCCAGCGATGACTGAACACGAAACTTTAGTCAAAATGAATGGATCAGCCCCCATTTTGAACTTTGCTATTTTTGAACCGTTTGCCTTCAAAATCGATAACTGAGTGTTCAAACACGAATCTTAAGTCAAATTTATGACAGCAGCCGCCATTTTGAAATTTGAATTTTTTTGCTTTCAAAATGTATATAGTGAGTATCCCAGCGATTTTAAAAGCAATCTGTTTAAAAACAGCCAAGCCCAAAATGGCGGTTGCTTTAATTAAATTTGACTTAAGATTCGTGTTTGGTCATCGCAAGGACACAGAAATATCAATTTTGAAAGAAATCGGTTCTCTAACCACAAGGTTCAAATTA
This sequence comes from Parascotia fuliginaria, assembly GCA_963082885.1. NCBI lineage: Eukaryota > Metazoa > Arthropoda > Insecta > Lepidoptera > Erebidae > Parascotia > Parascotia fuliginaria. The sequence continues at coordinate 8,472,793 of OY720189.1, forward strand.
CTAGCTGCTTTTATTAAATTTGGCTTAAGATTTGTGTTCAGTTATCGCTGGGACACTCAGATGACGATTTTGAAAGCAATCGGTTCAGAAACAGCAAAAGTTAAAAATGGCGGCTGCTTCAACAAAATTTGACTTAAGATTCTTGTTTGGTCATCGCTGGGACAGTCAGATATCGATTTTGTAAGCCATCTGTTCAAAAACAGCAAAGTTCAAAACGGCGGCTGCTTTTATTAAATTTGACTTAAGATTTATGTTCGGTCATCGCTGGGACAGTCAGATATTGATTTTGTAAGCCATCTGTTCAAAAACAGCAAAGTTCAAAATGGCGGCTGCTTTTATTAAATTTGACTTAAGATTCATGTTCGGTCATCGCTGGGACAGTCAGATATCGATTTTGTAAGCCATCTGTTCAAAAACAGCAAAGTTCAAAATGGCGGATGCTTTTATTAAATTTGACTTAAGATTCGTATTTCGTCATCGCTGGGACACTCAGGTATCGATTTTGAAAGCAATAGGTACAAAAAAAGCAAAGTTCAAAATGGCGGCTGCTTTTATTAAATTTGACTTAAGATTCGTATTTCGTCATCGCTGGGACACTCAGGTATCGATTTTGAAAGCAATAGGTACAAAAACAGCAACGTTCACAATGGCAGCTGCTTTAATGAAATTTGACTTAAGAATCTTGTTTTATCATATTTCACGCAAAAGTTTTCGCGCCAGTTTCTTTCTCGCAAATGTCCATTCACGCAAAAGCCTTTCGCGCAATGCGCAAGTGGATTCGCGTAAGTGTCCTGATACCACTTCGGTGACTTCTACTGAAACTAGCTGATTAGAAGAGCTGGGTATAACGATTATGGGCTCGTTAGGTTCATTATGATGAGACCTTACCACCGGACATGATGGAGTGACCAGAAGGCACATTCAGCTCTACTAAACAGCTACTTCCAATAGCAGTCACTGAAGTAAACTTACAGGGCACTCTAACATGTCCGGTGGTAAGGTCTCATTATAACTAATAAAACGAGCCCATACTCGGTACACCCCGCTCTATTAATCAGTTAGTTCCAGTAGCAGTTACTGAAGTAGACCTTCAGGTCACTCCATCTTGTCCGGTGGTAAGGTCTCATCATAACTAACAAGACGAGCCCCTACTCGGTACGCCTAGCTCTACTCGTTAGCTAGTTCCAGTAGCAGTCACTAAAGTAGACCTTCAGGTCACTCCATCTTGTCCGGGGGTAGTCTCATCATAACTAATTAAACAAGCCCATATTCGGTACGCCTAGTTCTACTTGTTAGCTAGTTCCAGTAGCAGTCACCAAAGTAGACCTTCAGGTCAATCCACCTTGTCCGGTGGTAAGGTCTCATCATATCTAACAAAACGAGCTCATACTCGGTACGCCTAGCTCTACTCGTTAGCTAGTTCCAGTAGCAGTCACCGAAGTAGACATTCAGATTTCTCAGCATGTCCGAAACGCAACCAATAATAATAGCTACTTAGGTACTTATAGCAAAAACAATAATACCTTGACAACTATTTCGTATAAAATGCTTGCAACTCTTGTAAATATCAAATCTAGTATTGTCAACTACATTGTGTTTATACAACGAAATTTACGAGTCGAGCAGCTTCCGATAAGCGACACAGGTCCACTCACGACGGGCGCCGAGCGCGGACTGATTCTTGTTCACAAAGCTCTGTTCAATGCGATGAAAACAACTACCAAACAAAATAAGTCTTATTACAATGCATCAAGATTCACGCTGCATAGCAAAATGTATGGAAAACGACGATATTATTTTTCATTGATTTTCGTGTTAATTTGTAAAATGTTAAAAAAAAAGAGTCTGATATTTTATGAATTGAAGATAGTTGCTAACTTTTGGTATTTTTAAATTTAGAATATTTTGAATATAATAAGAAAAAAACAGGTCTCGAAATCAACACGATTTCGTAAATTCTGCATTGAGAGTCAAAGAACAACGGTTTTTACTACATTGAAAATAAATATTATTAGAAAAAAACACGTCCCATCACAAGACAAAGAACCATTATATTTGTAGTATCTGCTAGATATATAAAATTGTTTATCGTTTTGCCGCAAAATGAACCAAAAAAGGGGTTACTTTTGATAGAATTGTAAACGCGTCCTTAACGTCGTAATCCAGTCTATTTATAATTCATCGGACCCTTTTTAAGCTTTTTGGGATCGCGTCCCTAAAAGTTTTAAAAGGTGTTATTGCACTAACCTTCATATTACTTTTTGTGTAGTAGAGGTGTGTGTTGTTGTGTATAGTTTATGTGTAGGATATTGAATGTCCTTTACGACCCATTTGTACCATTGATACCTACCATACCATTTGACCTATTATTTAAAATAGGTATGGTTTTAGAGTTAGAAATTTTGCTCTGTTACATTTATTTCAATAGCTGTTGTGTCTGTGATGGATAAGATCCAAGCTTCGTATACAAGGGGTTCGACACCGAGTGAGTACCAACATTACTGACTAAAGTACGGTGAAGACAAACATCACAACACAACAAGTATATATATAGTCCTCCTTGACGTGTCCGTCAACGGCGAACCTGGCAAGACTTATTGTCTATTGTGGTAACGGACATGGCTTGCAAAACCAAACTTGGTTTTGAAGGTCCGGTTGCAAGGCGCACAGTACAACTGACCATCAACATTATAAGTATAGATATAGGAAGGCTTCGGTCGGGTCTTCTTGATAAGGCGTTTAGTGTCTAGGTCTTGAAGACGCTTTTGTTCGAAAGCCATGCAAGCCTTATGAACAGAGTTGCGCCATTTTGGTCTCTGGTTTGCGAGCTCTTCCCAATCATCGCAAGAGATCTTGCATGCGGTGAGATGGCGCTTCAGGACGTCCTTGTAGCGCAGGTACTGACCACCAGGTTTGCGCTTTCCCTCCTTCAGCTGTGAATAGAACACAGCTTTAGGCAACCTAGAGTCATCCATACGCACCAGGTGTCCGCACCATCTCAGTTGCCCCCTTATAAGCAGGGATTCAATACCACATAAGTTTGATCTGCGTAACACTTCTGAGTTTGGGACTCGATCCTGCCACTTGATACGCAGTATAGATCTTAGACACCTTAGGTGGAAACTATCAAGGCGCCTAATGTCGTTCTTGTAGAGACACCAAGTCTCGGTGGCATACAGCAGTATCGGTAGAACAATAGCTTTGTATACAGAGATTTTAGTTTGTAACCGAAGATCATGCGAATCCCAAACTCTTCTACGAAGCATACCGAAGGATGCTGCAGCCTTTGCAATCCGTGAGGAGATTTCAGTTTCAAGGCGATTGTCATTGCGGACTACACTACCAAGGTATCGAAACGATGTTACTTCCTCTAATGCCTTTCCATCTAATGATATCGGCGTCGGATCCGGTATAGTGCCACGTGCATGTTGCTTGAGCACTTGGGTCTTTGAGATATTTATTACAAGACCAAACCTTCGACACGACTCATTTAGGCTATTCAGGAAGGTTTGCAGAGTGCAGATATTACTCGCCATCAAACAGACGTCGTCAGCGTAAAGCGCGTCAATAATCGACAGATCTTGTACCGATTTACTTGCCTTGAAGCGACTCAAATCAAAGATACTCTTGTCAGTTCTCACGCTTAAACAGATCTGACCAGCGCTGATGTCGTTGTAGGAGTCGCTCAGCACGTAGGCAAAGTAGATGGCAAAAAGTGTTGGAGCCATCACGCACCCTTGTTTGACACCGCTTGTGACTGGGAACTGATCTGTGAAGTCATTTTCGTAATGCACCCTGGCCATCATACCATCGTGAAATTGGCGTACTATATTAATAAACTTCTCAGAACAGCCAGCCTTTGCAAGAACAATCCAAAGAGCAGACCTCGGCACACGGTCGAATGCTTTCTTCTTTCAACGTCAGTGTTTGTGGAGTTTGATGAACCCGTAATACACACCGATGTTAGCGGGATTAGCTCAAAACAGAACGACTGGACATGGCAAAGTCACACTGCTAATTTCAAAACACGAACACCAAATATCATGAATTGGTTCATAGATATTAAAACGTTGATATAATTATCAACTAGTTTCATAAATCCTTATTCACTTAGAATCTTACCACTACAAATTTATAAAAGTAATGCTACAAGTTATTGCATAATACCACTGGCTTATTATTGTGCCACTGCAGGACAAAGGCATCTTCTCATTTTTGAGAAGGCACAAGCATTGAGTGTTAGCTTTTTTGTGGCAGACTGCCCAAGTTAAGGAGGGTAATGTATTTAAGTGGGTATGTATGTATATTTCTTTGGCACGCTCTACAGCCTAAATGGTTTGATGGATCTATCTTAACATATAAGGTGTCATTAGATTTGTATTGATTGTAGCAGTGACATAGGGTATATAAAAGTTCAATGTAGCGTTAGCATGAAAAAAAATGGTTTCTTTCTTTTGAGTTTCAATTCGGCCGTAGTACGTGGTACAGAGTGGACGCGTATCAAACTTTCCGAGACTATTTTACTTAGAATTTCACTTATTGGTCAATCACAGTTTTTTGAATTCTCTGTTACTCATATAGTGTTTAAAGGCCAAGTACCCTCCTACTGGGCGGTTCTAGAGTGAGATAATAGCTATTTTAACAGTACTCATTAGAAACAGTTTTGAAAAGTGTTTGTGATTTGTTAGTTTCGAACTTAAGGCTCGTGTGCGTGAGACCGCGGTACTGCCCATTGAGCCACGGTCAACGTAGCAACAATCGGCGAAATAGTGATCCGCTACGTGCGCCACCGACGTCATCGCGCTACGCCTCGCATCACTGTGCTACGCCACGCGTCACCGTGCTACTGAAGCTACGAAATTCCTGTGAACACTGCATCGTCTACGCAAGCTGTATAAAACAAACGTTTATAACCGTAACCGTATAAAGTATTATTCAAATAATAAGTATTACATACTGAAATAGAAACACTCCACGGTTTATAATGCTATCTACGCAGAGAACTCCACCAAAGAAGAACACCAATAACATGAACCCAACTCAGACTCAGTCTGAATCAGATATCAATTCGGCGATCTTGAGGAGTGAGTTTGTGAGTACCAATAGAAACAAACGTCTACGAGGGGAGAGTAAGCCCTACGGTGAACAATCACTAATTGCAGAGGATCTTCATGATGAACTCGCAAACTGGAAGAAAGACCAGGATTGCAATATTTCCAAAATCTTAGCAGAGCAAATGTCTATAATGTCAAAACTAGCAGCTGATATTAGTGAAATTAAAACTCAAAACTCTCAAATAAAGGCATCTAATAATGAAATTCGCAAGGTGAATGAAGAGATGGCGACATCTATGTCTTTTATTAATAGTCAATTTGAAGATTTGAAGAAGGAAGTTGAAGGCTTCAGGAAGGAAAGACAGGATCAGCAAAGATATATAGAAAGTCTGGAACGGAAGATAATGGACTTGCAGTTCAAATCGCGATCGTCTGGAATTGAACTTCGTAATATTCCACAAGAAAACGCTGAAAATAGTGCATCATTAGCGAAGACAGTACGTAAAGTAGGAGAAGTTGTTGGAATTCATATATCTGAATGCGAGCTCCGCGACATATATAGGCTACCAGGAAAAGCCACCAACCCTGCAACTCCACGTCCAGTAATTGCCGAATTTAGTAAGGTGCAAACGAAACAGGCCTTATTATCTGCCGTACGATCGTACAATACTGGAAAGCCTAAAGAAGAGAAAATCAACACAGCCGTAATTGGTCTACCAGGTAAATGCCAACCAATCTTCATCTCCGAACAGCTGCCAGCGGCTTCTAAGAAGCTATACCACCTAGCAAGAGATTACGCCAAAAACAATGGATACAAATACTGTTGGATCTCCAATAGCAACATATTTTTGCGTAAAGCTGAGGGCGACAAACAAATTCTTGTAAACTCAGAAATATGTCTCCGAGATATAGGTAACAAAAAATTGTGACTATTTAAGTTCTGTTTAAGCTATTTGTACATTAACCTATTAAAATCTATACTAGTTTTTCCACACAATTTATACACAAACTATTTACAAACACACATTCATACAACACTCATTCACTCACACAATATACCAAATAAACACTTCATACCAGTTTCTGCAAACATATACTATACACACGACTCATTACTCTTACTCCAATACACACAATGGGCGGTGGTTATTAGCAATATAACAAGTAGATATGCCAATACTCACAACAATGGTCACTTAATTGGACTTCTCTTGGATTACTTCTCTATATTCAATGGCTAATCTAAATTGTATAAATAGTGAATTGGAACAAATAAACATTAGCAACTCCCTGACTTGCAACCCAGAAGAATGTATTAAGTATGTGAATCAGTTCGAATGCGATATAAAACTAATACATTTAAATATACGAAGTATAAACAAAAACTTTGATTATTTTCTAATATTATTACAGTCTATAAAAATTGATATTGACATAATTATCTTAACCGAATGTTGGCTCAGCAAAGTTAGCAATATTCCAGTAATAGATGGTTTTCAAGCTTATGGTACCCAGACAAATTGCAATCAAAATGAAGGAGTCATAATCTACATAAGACTAGGTTTACAAGTTACGGTGTGGGAACCAATTTTTAAAGGTGGAAACTGCTTAGTTTGCCAAGTTGAAAATAATTTAACTGTACTTGCAGTTTATCGCTCCCCATCTTACAATACAAAAGATAACTTCGACAGTTTTTTAGCCAGTTTAAATAACATCTACGAACAGACGTCAAGTACACCAAATATTGCTCTAATAGGTGATATAAATATTGACATCAGGAAAAACAATCTGACTGACAGGAGCCTTGAATACCTTATTCTAAACGCCTCTCACGGGCTCCTTCCTGCTCATCTGTTTCCCACACGTCTGGAAAGCTGTTTAGATCACATTATTTTAAAGACAAACCTTTCAGCTACAACACTTGTTTTAAACTCATACATTACTGATCATAAACCCATTATACTGTCTATTAGTAACACCAACCATACGAGGAAAAAACAACAAATAAACACTCGGCTCAATTATGAAGCGATCAAATTAGAATTAAAAACTACGGACTTTACAATAATATACACCACTACAGATGCTAATATAGGTATGAACATATTCATAAATATATTAATCTCCGTCATGTCTAAGCACACAATAAAAATCAAAATTCCAAAACGAAATATAACTTTAAAAGCTTGGATTACCCCTGGCTTACTTAAATGCATAAAACATAAAGACAAATTACATATGCAAGCTAAGAAGTCTCCCGATAACCTTATTCTTAAAGTCACCTATAGCCGTTATAGAAATTTTTGTAATGCACTACTTCGCAAACTTAAATTTAATTATCTTCATGGTGAACTTGAGAAAGCAAACAAAAATCCAAAAGCATTATGGAAAACTATTAAGGATATAACTAATACCCAAAAAGTATGCACAAGTCCAGTTGAGCTGCTTCAAATAGATGAAAATCCAGCAGCATCGATAAATAAAATTTGTAACTTTTTTGGCAACGTGGGAAAAAACATGGCTGAAACAATTATATCTCGGGGTTATACATCACCAACTAAGGCTCAAAAACAGTCTTCTGAGGGTGTAGAAACACATTTTCCTGCAAATTCTCTTGGTATAATAGAAGTTGACGTGAATGAGATTGAGTCTCTTATCCTTCAACTACGTAACGACTGTGCCGTTGGGTGGGATGGAATTTCGGCTATGCTATTAAAAGAAAATCGCGAAACATTAGTCCCTCATATAACACATCTCTGCAATCTGTGTTTGCAAACAGGTGTTTTCCCAGATTGCCTAAAAAAAGCATTAGTTCACCCGATCTACAAGGGAGGGGATAGAAACTGTGTCAACAATTATAGACCCATATCAGTACTCTCTGCCCTCTCTAAAATTCTCGAAAAAGTTCTCAACAATCGACTAAGAGCTTTTCTCGAAAAATACAAGCTCATAGCTGACAACCAATTCGGGTTCCGAACAGGAGTATCAACTGAAGACGCCGTACTCGAACTAACACAGCTAGTTTCTAATAAATTAGATAACAAAAATAAGTGTATGGGTATATTTTTGGACCTTTCCAAAGCGTTTGACACAGTTTCTATCCCCTTGCTAATATCAAAGTTAGAACGCCTAGGAGTACGCGGTATTGTACTTGATATATTTAAAAGCTATCTGAAAAATCGCTCTCAAAGAGTAAAAATTGATAAGTGATGAACAGACAGTAGCTTACGGCGTTCCGCAGGGCAGCATACTCGGTCCCACCTTGTTCCAAATTTATGTGAATGATCTATGTATAATGAATTTACCAACATCAAAAATATTTGCATATGCTGACGATACAGCTATTATAGTCTATGGCTCGACATGGGACATCGTCAAACTGGAAGCAGAAAAAACCCTTACTGTAATAACGAAATGGCTAAATCAAAATCTGTTAACATTAAATATAAAAAAAACATTTTGTATACCCTTTGCAATCCGTCGTAATACCCTCCCTCCACAAACCTACTCAGTAATTGCTCACTCTTGCTTGGATCAATCGATACCTTGTACCTGCCCTAAACTCCTTAAAACTGACAGTGTAAAATACCTGGGCGTGCTCATAGATAATGTACTAAAATGGGACAAACAAATTGATACTCTAACTATCAGAGTCATGCGCCTTATTCATGTCTTTAAAACACTTAGAGATTTCGCTAACCACGAAACACTAAATATGGTATACCACACCCTGTGTAATTCAATAATAGGATATTGTATATGTGTATGGGGAGGAGCAAATAAAACGAAATTTCTTAGAGTGGAGAGAGCACAAAGGGCCATACTTAAAGTGATGACAAAAAAACCCATTAGATACCCAACATCTCGTCTTTATGCAGAATGTCAATTACTAACGGTTCGTCAACTCTTTGTGCTCAGATCCATTCTTAGAAAACATACTAGTCTCCCTCCGTCAGATCCTAATAAACGCACAAAAATGCGCACAAGAACCTTACACTACACAACTTTTGCTAGACACCAATACCACATATTAAGCATGCACATCTACAAACAAATTAATAAAACATTGAACATTTGTAACTACAACACATACAATGTCAAATCCACTGTCACAGAGTGGCTTCTAAAACAAGACTATGCTCAAACGGAATCCTTATTAACTTATATTAGTTAAATTTTTAAGTTGCTAAGTTCCTAGTCCACCTCAACTGTAGGTTCACACACACACACACACACACACACGCACACGCACACGCACACGCACACGCACACGCACACGCACACACGCACACACGCACACACGCACACATGCAGACGCACATTAAGTCACACACTCTCTTTCATCTTTGTATTTTCTTTTCATTTAGATTGTTTGTGATATTATTCATCTTTGAAACTTGTATTTACGTTCTGAAGGTTGACCAATAGTACCCACTTACTGTACCTCATTTAAAGGAAATATATATGTATACATAGCCGAACACTGTCTCTTAAGACACAGGATAACCTAGTTTAAGAGGCAGGGTTTATCTTCTGTGCACACAGATTCCGGTAACAATGATTGTATTATATTAAGTACGAAATTGTATCTCTGTTTTCATGTCACCTGATGTTTGTTTAGACTTTATCTGTAATTCTTTTTGGTAAATAAATTTATTATTATTATTATTATTATTATTATAGTTTGTTTTAGGCAGGCGGACATTTTGTTTTTTAGTAATATATTTTGCTTGTTTATTTATATAAATTCAATCGTCACTACTTTCTAATTGCGTGAATGTACTAATCTGGAAATTAAACTGGCTGACAGTACACAAGAGAAAAACATTCAGCCGTAAAAGTACGCATATACGATTCGATAAGAAATAACTAAGAAAGTTAAGTGTAAAGCACATTTATTATAAAATATCACATTTCAGAGAAGCATAAAATAAATTAAAAATTAACTGTGTGTAAAATTCATACATTCAGTATGAATTATTTGGCAGTAGTAGATCCACGCTGGTTTCAGCATGAATGGGTCGGATCGACCGGGGAAGTACTACCCTCTCATAGAAGATCGACGTAAGAGTAATGGTATTCGTACTATTGCGTTCCGCTCGGTGAGTGAGAGTGCCGGAGGCCCAACTGATGCAAAGATGGCAATCCTCGCAGCATGTGTGGGACCAGCTGAGTATCCGCGGAGTCATTGTGTGGGTGGTGTGGGTCGACCCGCCGGCCAGGGAGACCTGTAGAAACGGTGGTGCCGCTGGCCGCCCGCGGCATAGTACAGGGGCCCAACTAGGCCTAACCACCCTAGGAGGCTGCCCCACCAGGTCGCGCATAATCCCGGAGTGGTTCGTCGTGCCGGTTGGTGACCGGATGGTGGGACCCGGCGACCATTTCCGAGAGGGTACGGGGGCCCTTCCGTCCGGCGGATCGGCTACCACCATGCCACACAGTTAAATGACGAAGCAATACTCGGCACCTTGTCTAGCCTTGCTGCGAGGGCAGTCATCTTTTCCACGCCCCTTCCTTCACCCTCCAACATGGCAGCACGCAAAAAAGCAGCAGGTCAAACAGCGGCATCTTCCTCCCCCACCAACCCGCTATTTGAGGTGGAGTTCACTAACATCCGTGGACTCCATTCAAACCTCAACGCCGTCCACCAACACCTCGAGACGGCACGGCCGGCTTTGCTTTTCCTAACGGAGACACAAATACGCCGCCCTGACGACACGGCATACCTGCACTACCCTGGCTATGTGCTCGAGGAGCGCTTTCGCGCTAAGGCCGGAGTATGCGCATTCGTCAGGGCGGATGTTTGCGTTCGCCGTCTGCGCTGCCTAGAGGACCCATCCTACCCCATCCTTTGGCTTCACGTTGATCTTGGTTCTCTGAGCCGGGTCTACGCGTGCCTTTACCGTTCCCACTCCGGAGATTTGGAGACAACTCGACTCTTTGACCATCTGAGTCAGGCGGCAGACTTAGCGCAGGAGCGGTTTCCGAACGCGGAACTGGTGTTTCTGGGAGACTTTAACGCCCACCACGAGACCTGGTTGGGTTCTCTCAGAACAGACCATGCGGGACGAGCCGCCCATGCATTCGCTCTCACGCATGACCTGACGCAACTGGTAATCCATCCCACCAGGATACCAGATATTCCAGGTCAAGCGCCCTCTTTGCTAGACCTACTGCTGACGAGTCACCCAGACCAATACAGTGTTTCGGTCCACGCCCCACTGGGTAATTCCGACCACTGTTTGGTCTGCGCCTCAGTGCCTCTTGTTGCTCCCCCACGACGTGCGGAGGTAAAGCGACGACTATGGCACTACTCGTCAGCAGACTGGGATGGTATGCGGGAGTACTTTGCTTCCGTCCCATGGGCATTACGCTGCTTTAAAAACAGGGATCCGTCGCAAAGTGCTACTGCTGTCGCTGGTGAAATCTTGTTAGGTATGGAATATTACATTCCATCCTCAGATGTCACCAGTGCCGGCAAAACGCGTCCCTGGTTCAACCGTAAGTGCGCCGATACTGTTAAACAAAAGGAATCGGCGTACCGCGCTTGGATCAGGGCCCGAGCACGGCGCGACCCTAGCTTGGATCGCCTAAAAGCAGCGTACAATAAAGCCACTAGGGAATGCAAGAGGGCTTACATCAGAGCGGATGCCCAGCGCATTGCACGGATTGGGCAAGAACTGATTTCGCATCCTACGGGTAGCCGTAGCTACTGGCGACTAGCCAAGGCCGTGCAATCCAACTTCTGCAAGCCTTCGCTGCCCCCCTTGAAATGTCCTGATGGATCGCTGGCCCACGAGCCGCAAGAGAAAGCATACTTGCTTGTAGAACTCTTTGCGGCTAACTCCCGAATCGACGACCGTGACTTGCACCCGCCGACTATATCTGGCTGCGACTCCGTTATGCCTAATATCCGTATTAGGCATCGTGATGTCCGTGCGGAACTAAGGTCGCTCGATGTTCGGAAAGCCAGCGGACCGGATGGTATTCCAGCGGTGGTTCTCAAGAAATGCGCAGCGGAGTTGTCTCCTGCATTGACGCGCCTATACCGCCTATCCTATTCCTCGGGAATTGTGCCGGAGGCTTGGAGAGAGGCGAATGTTCAACCGATTCCCAAAAAAGGGGATAGGTCCGAGCCAGGCAACTATCGACCCATAGCTGTCACCTCAGTTCTCTGCAAGGTGCTTGAGCGGATAATAAACGCCCAACTAGTCCGCTACCTAGAGGGTCACTCGTTAATTAGTGACCGACAATATGGCTTCAGGTCAAAACGGTCTACGGGTGACCTTCTAGCATATATCACGCACCAATGGGGTGAAGCTATGGACAGGCATGGAGAGTCCTTGGCCATCAGCCTTGACATAACCAAAGCCTTCGATAGAGTCTGGCACCGTTCGCTTCTGTCCAAGCTTCCAGCATATGGTCTGCCACCCCAGCTGTGCAACTGGATTGCCGCATTCCTGCGTGAGCGCCGCATTAGAGTCCTTTGTGACGGATCGGCCTCCGATTATTTGCAGGTCAACGCTGGGGTGCCTCAGGGGTCCGTCCTGTCGCCCACCCTGTGTCTTCTGCATGTCAATGACATGTTGTCCCTTGGCAACATTCATTGCTATGCAGATGATAGTACAGTGCATGGGCGATATCTTGGACATCCTGCGGCTAAACAGACTGACATCGAGGCAAAACGCCTAGAACTTGTCGCTGAGCTCGACCAAGTATTATACCGCATTTCTAAATGGGGTTGTGAGAATTTGGTCGAGTTCAATGCCAAGAAAACACAGGTGTGCGCGTTCTCTGCAAAAAAATCTCCGTTCCTTCCCCTTCCCTCTCTTCAGAACACAGTGTTACCACTACAGGATAGCCTAAGTATCCTGGGTATGGACATCAGCCGAGATCTCAACCCCAAGAACTACATCGAGTGCGTCATTAAAACCGCCTCCTGTAAACTCGGTGTCCTGAACAGGGTGAGGCGGTACTTCACGCCCGAGCAGCTCTGTCTTCTTTATAAGACACAGGTTCGTTCCTGCGTGGAGTACTGCTCTCATCTTTGGGATGGCTCCGCACAGTACTTACTGGATGCACTCGATAGGTTGCAGCGGCGAGCAGTCCGTATCATCGGAAGCCCGGAGGCTACTAAGACCCTTGAGCCTTTACAGCTGCGAAGAGACATCGCCTCAATGGCCGTCTTCTATCGCCTTTACCATGGAGAGTGTTCTGAAGAGCTCTTTGAATTAATCCCACCCTCTCCCTTTTTATCCAGAACGACACGTGCGGGACTAAAGTGCCACCCTTTCACAGTGGAATCTAAAGGGTCTCGAACCAAACGGTTCAGCACTTCATACTTTTGTCGCTCAATTAAAGCCTGGAACTCTTTGCCAGCGCATGTGTTCCCATCTAATTTTGATCCTGGGTCTTTTAAGCGGGGCGTGAAAAAGCATCTCACTAAGCCGCCATAGTGGAGGCCACCATACCAGTAGTTTGGCTTTTGGAATGGTGTCCGCCACTTCTGGATTCCACTTACTGCTTACCATCAGGCAAAGTGGAGTCACTTTGGTAGGCTAATATAAAAAAAAAAAAAAAAAAAAAAAAAAAGGATGAAATGGTTAAAAGGAAAAGTTAAAAAGAAACACAGACATCAATGAGTTAACATTCTGGAACAATATATATATGGACCTGAACTCTATTTATAGTCTATTCAACCAGGCATAAAAAAAAAGTTAAAATATGTAGTCATTGTGAAAAAAAAATATTACACTAGTTTTAATTTCTATAAATTTAATGGAACTACATTTAAGGTCTGGCGATCACAGTAGAAAATACCTTGCAACATAATAACAAAATAATTATATAAATAAGTAAATAAAGTTTAAAACAGTAAAGAAAACACATTTTTTTCATATCAATTGTATAAAATGTATTTATTCGACGCTTTTGTTCAGAGGTCGGATGTTCCGATGACTGTGTAAACATGGGATCTTGCAAAAACGACAGTCATCATACTCGAAAGGCACCTTTGGAAGCTGGGGAAGCTGCGAGCCGCAGAGGAAACACCGCATCTCGGGAGATTTTCTCTGTAAAATAATATTAGTAGTTACATGTACATATTTTCTACTAAAGCAGTAGAGATAATTATAAGACAATTACTTTCCTCGACAATTACGTCCTATAAAATATGCGAAAAACTAAAAATGAAATTACGAAATTAAAACAATACTTTTTGTTCGCGGTTTGTATCCAGTCACGTCATAGTTTTTAGACTCAACTGACGTACTTATTCCATAGATTACACTGTATTAGATACCGCATTAATTTGTTCTGCATCGAGCTCACAAAAATAGGGGATAAACGGAACGTAAAACAATTTAAATTATATAGTCGCATAATTTAATAATTCTGTTCGCTGTTATTATTTGAGGTCAATTTCATATTTTAACTTAATCATTTATTTTAGTCGAGTTTTTTAAAAAAGGAACCAAGATTAGTTATTGACTTACTTTTTGTACATCAGTAAGTTGTACAAACGCGTTCGCCTTCATCTTGTCGAGCTGTCTTTCTTTATCACGTTGTCGTTTAACGCGCTTCTGTTGAGCTTTCTTTTCCTTTTCCTGTTCTAGTTGTTCCGCTGTTACAGGGCCAGGGATTTGAGACTGAAATATAATTGAGTTTTTTAAACACAAAAAATATTTTTAAGCATTAATTGTATTAGAATTTTCCAAAAACACGGCATCCTAAGAATACTAACAAAGAATTATACTAAAACAGATACTGAATACACTTGTACCTACCATCAATATTTTAATCCTACCACAACTACTTTTTGATTCACATGAAATAGAAATATGCATTCTAGAACCTCCTAATAGATGTCGCATACAGGGCCACACATGCACAACTCATTACGGCTCTTCGCTAGCATAACAATTGAATACGGAAACTATGATTGGTGTATAATATAATAATAATACCAGCCTGTTCACTGTCCCACTGCAGGGCTAAGGCCTCTTCTCATATAGAGAAGGCATGAGCATTAATCACCACGCTTGCTTAAGAGGGATTGGCAGTTTCAGACAAGATTTTTCGTGATGTTTTTCTTCACCGTCAGTCAGAAATGTCCAAGATAAACTTAGAAAGTACGTATTATTTAAAAAATATCACATTGGTATATGCCCGGATTAGAACTCACTTCTTCGTGTTTACGAAGCGAGTGCCTTATCCACTAGGCCATTTCGAGTGTGAACCTAACTCCAAACAAAGAAATGTTAACTTGGTATCTAACAATGGTTAATCTGTACCATACCGCAAGCTAAAAGCTAACATAATTATTAAATGCCGACTTTGAATCTAGAATTACGGATAGTACTGTGTAATTGTGTTATTATTATATACCTTAGTGTAGTGTATGCGGAGAGGGGATACTTTTACTCTCCGTCCGGTGCGCGCATAGAACGGGCAATCGCTCCCTGCTCCCTGATCGTTGACCGAGTAACACGTGCTGGTGCTCGGACACACCAATATCTTGTACGTAGCTAGCTATATCGTGTAGTGACAAGCCAGTGAAGTGTGGTATACTGAATACCACACGTAGCACAGATGCTACAAGTGGCGACGTGGATAAAAATGCGAGTACAATTATTATGTCTACCCCCTAAAAAAAAAAAAAAAGGAAGAAATAAGTAAGTACATAATTAATTGTTACTATACGGTTTACGTACAAATAGTAGGCTTATTCCTCTAGTGCTGATATAATAGTAGGTCGACTACTACTCAACTTGGTTTTCAGCGGTGAATTCTAGAGATTAAGCCATTAATTTTAAGTTAATGTTGTGTGTTACTTATAGTACTTATCTATTCCGTGCTTACAGAACAATTTGTCTTTTATTAATTTTAACTAATAATATGAAATGGCAAATTTTAAAATGACTGAAACAGCATCTGCACAAGACACAATTATTTCTATGGTGTCTTATATTATACGACAGGTTAAGAAGAAGAAATTCCTAAGGTTTAAAAAATAGTTCATTTTTATATAATATTGAAGATGAAGATTATTAGTTCATATTCACGTAGCTTGCGGGAGGCGAAGATCCACAACCTTATTCATAAAATTACTAAGTGGGTTATAGTTGGCATATAGAGTGCCTACCTACATTTAAACATTTTTGTTTAACACGTTAGATATATTATAATATATAATACGGTTGGACATTAGGTAATGTTTTTAAAAATGCCCGTTTAAATGAAAGAATAAATATTTGGCTACATTATTGGCGAAGATAACACCACAATATCTAAATTAGGTCACATTTATAGTTCTTATTACCTGATCCATAGCAAGTATGTTACCATAATATTTCAATAATGTCAGCACTTGTCACAACAATGATTTTAGTTATATAACCAAAAATACATTATTAGAATACTTATTTACAAAACTGCCTAATATAACTATTGTTATTACAAACGCGCATTTGCAAATACTAATGGAACTATAGCATTTACAACTAAGTATGTGCTACTTCGTGCTATTTTATTACATAGAACTGGCTAAACTAAGTATTGTTAAATTAGTTTATTTTAAAATTAATAGGTATTATATTTACACTAAGCTCGGACATGTTTACAAAATTGTTTGAACAATACTTAGACCGCACTGATAGTTTGGGTGGTTGCCACGCACTACCGTTCAATTCCTGCATGGGACATAGTGTTCTTTGTATCCGTTATTTTGGTTCGAAGGGGTCCCTCGTAACATAAGAGTTGTAAATTTAATAGAAAATTTACGGGTATAGCGAATAGGTTTAATGCATTTTGAAAAACAATAATCTGACAAACCAAGAATAATTATTATAAAAATATTATCGTTAGTGTTATAGGCAGTACGGGCCTTCATGAAATTGTAAACCGTGCGTTTAAGTGTTATAGGCAGTACGGGCCTTCATGAAATTGTAAACCGTGCGTTTAAGTGTTATAGGCAGTACGGGCCTTCATGAAATTGTAAACCGTGCGTTTAAGTGTTTAGGCAGTACGGGCCTTCATGAAATTGTAAACCGTGCGTTTAAGTGTTATAGGCAGTACGGGCCTTCATGAAATTGTAAACCGTGCGTTTAAGTGCTTAGGCAGTACGGGCCTTCATGAAATTGTAAACCGTGCATTTGTGTGTTTAGGCAGCATGGGCTTTCATTAAATTGGTAATCCTGCATATAGACAATATGGGCCTACGTAAATTATAAATTTTATGCACCCAAATGTTGAAATTGTTGGTACAACAAGATAATACAGTGTTACTGGTCTTTAAATTGACACCGTCATTAGTGGGCTGATAGTCCAGAAATTTGTGTAACAACTGGACGTTTACTCAAATCAGAGGCCCTAGACAAGTCAAGTGTCAAAGATTTCTATTCTATTCATAGAATAGATAAAATAATGTATGGGATTGACGTACGGTATCGACATGTAATTTGATCCAACAAATCGACATTTAAATTCGTAACCAAATGTCATATTAATATATTCTGTATCACGAAACGCCATATTATTACACTATTCTCCCTACAAATGGCAGCCAAATGGCCACTTTTGACAACGGAATAGATAGTTAACGATCGACAATTAAGCGAGGTCTGACACCGTGTAGAAAACGCTAGCGCTGGGAAGTACAAAATGGCGGATTTGATCAGCTGGTGCAAATTGGAGTTGTGATTGTGTTGTGATTTTTTTGCTTAATTTTTCATAAAATGCATGAACTTAGTCTGTAATGTAGTAATGAAGAAGTGAATTGGAAACGAGAAAATAACTATATTAAACCAACTGTACCGTTCTTCCAAACCTAATTAAAACATGAGAGTAGCTAACCTGATTTCCGGTCGGATTCGTGCCTTTTGTCTCCTTTTTACCTGTATACCCGTCTCTTTCTAACATGTCACGTTACGTCACGTCCTCTTTCTTATGGTGGGACTTGCTTATAGCATGGCCCGCTGTGTTCTGATCATTGGCGTCTTGATTTTCCGTTGGAACGGTTGTGTCTTCGGCTAGACACTAGCCTCACACATACCGAAGTCTGTGCCTATAGATACGTGATTGTGTTATTATTTCATTAATAATAATAATTATGTTAAGTCAGTTCAGCAAGGAAAATGGGTTCAACGCCGGCTTATTCCTCTAGTGCTGATATAATAGTAGGTCGACTACTGCCCAGTTTGGTTTTCAGCAGCGAATTCTAGAGGAATAAGTCACTACTCGAAGGCAACGGCGTGCGGCATAACCGTAAGTTTGGTGCATTACTTTCGAGATTTAACCATAATATATTTATTTTACACTTTTGAAATGCTTACATCGTTTATTCTCTCAAAGTATGACTGCATTATCTTGAATATAACTATCATAAAGGCAAAGCATGCAGTCATATGTTTAACCAATTATTTTCAGGATAAAATTAAAGTTATTTTAGACCTCTAGCTATCTATGGAAGAGCTCATGATGTCTATCCTCTCAGGTATGACCGCATCAATTTATTTGAATATAACTGTCATAAATCATACAATACGTTTAACGAGTCATTTTCAGGATAAAATCGTCTGATTGACATCAACTGAAATACGAATCTCGTATAGCATAAATTTGACGAATTACTTTCAGGACTTTTATTTCAGACCCATAGCCTGACTATAAACTTTAACATAGTATCATAAAGCGGGTATATACTCTCCAACGGAGAAACCCGTAGATACATGTTACCCGAACCTTGGCTTGCTCGGTTGGGAGATTTTAGCCTATAATGCTATTATATATACGTACCTACTGCTTAATACATTAAGTTGAAAAGGTGAGTATAAGATGTGCAGATATACAGAAATAATACGCAACCAGGCTACAAAACGAAGTTGAATTTGAAGCGTTACAATGAGTCCACAAACAATGCAAGGAAAATGGCCTGCCGAGAAACACCTACCCTGCAGGATGACTTTAAGAGTTCAAAGTTACCCTCGCAGTTTCACGACTCAAATATAGCATACTGTACAAGAAAGCAAATGGATATCTTCATCGATCTTGGATATCTATTCATTTCGCCAAACAGGCAGCAGTGACCCTGTACTATTTTGGAGACCCTGTACTAGTGCAGATCAGTTCCATTGCGGTTGCCAGTCGCCTTCTCAGCGAAGCGTCTATGGCTTTAATCCTCTAAACGAGAGAGAGAGAGAGATCCTGTACTAATGCAGATGAACACCACTGCCTTTGCCAGCCAGCCACCTTCCCAGCGAAGCGATTATGGCTTAAATCCTCTGAAGCTGAATGAGAGAGAGAGAGAGAGTGAGGGATCCTGTACTAATGCAGGTGGGCACCACTGCGTTTACCAGCCGCCTCCCCAGCGAAGCGATTATGGCTTGAATCCTCTACTTCGAGAGAGAGAGAGAGATTTTGTACTAATGCAGATGGGCACCACTGCCTTTGCCAGCCGCCTTTCCAGCGAAGCAATTATGGCTTAAACCCTCTGAAGCTGAATGAGAGAGAGAGAGAGAGAGTGAGGGATCCTGTACTAATGCAGGTGGGCACCACTGCGTTTGCCAGCCGCCTCCTCAGCGAAGCGATTATGGCTTGAATCCTCTACTTCGAGAGAGAGAGAGATTCTGTACTAATGCAGATGGGCACCACTGCCTTTGCCAGCCGCCTTCCTAGCGAAGCGACTACGGCTTAAATCCTCTTAACTTGAAAGAGAGAGAGAGAAAGGTTCTGTACTAACGCAGATGGGCACCACAGAGTTTGCCAGCCAGCCGCCTTCCTTTGCCAAGCCGCCTTCCCAGCGAAGCGATATGGCTTAAATCCTCTAAACCTCAATGAGAGAGAGAGAGAGAGGAATCCTGTACTAATGCAGGTGGGCACCACTGCGTTTGCCAGCCGCCTTCCCAGCGAAGCGACTATGGCTTAAATCCTCTAAACTTGAAAGAGAGAGAGATTCTGTACTAATGCAGATGGGCACCATAGAACTTGCCAGTCGCCTTCCCAGCGAAGCGATATGGCTGAAATACTGTAAACCTGAATGAGAGAGAAAGAGAGGGATCTTGTACTAATGCAGATGGGCATCACTGCGTTTGCCAGCCGCCTTCCCAGCGAAGCGATTATGGCTTGAATCCTCTAAAATTTGAAAGAGATTCTGTACTAATGCTGATGCATTGCGTTTGCCAGCCGTCTTCCCAGCAAAGCGATTATGACTTAAACCTTCTAAACTTGAAGTAGGAAAAGAGATCCTGTACTAATGCAGATCAACATCACTGCGACTGCCAATCCGTCTACCCAGCAAAGCGATCATGGCACAACTCCTGTAATCCTGAGAGGAAAGTATATGACCAGGAACTGCCATCTCTGCTAGGTAACCACTAAATGATGCATAATTATAGTAAATGCCCAAGTAAATACACTCTCAATGGTCTATCGCTAGAGGCAAGGGCGTAGCTACCGCCATATCTGCTGTATCGATGGTACGCGGGCTCCGATTACAGAGGCAGAGTCGTGATGGCCAAGTAGATAACGCAGCCACTTTTTAAACATGAGGTCGTAGATTCGAATCCGGGCAAGTACCAATGTGACTTTTTCAAGTCACGCGTAGGTACTTTCGAAGGGTATTCGTACATTATAGACTGACGGTGAAGGAAAACATTATGAGGAAACATGGATTTTCCGAAATCGCCAATCCGCGTTGAGCAAGCGTAACGATTAATGCTCATACCTTCTCTATATGAAAATAAGCGACTACTACAGGTTAACAATGGCAACTTATCACAAGGAAAGCATTTTGCCTTACAAGAAAAACTCACTTTGGCCGATTTTGTTTAAAACTAATCCCGAATACAAAGTAAACTTGCTGATCGGTCTTTTAACATTAAGAGCAACGCCTCAATGAACAATGAGATGCACTGTATAATTAATCAAGTATCAGAGTTATCTCCCGTTTTCCCACCGGGATCGAAGAAGTCACTATCGTTCAATTAACCCAATGACGTTATACTCCTGTTATGTAGAATGGCAAGCCAAAGCTCACCGCCATACATTCTGAAAACTATACAAATATATTGCACACATTAAATCATAAAAGTATACTAATGCTTCAGATTAGCTCGTATAACCTACTTTACCCAAAAAGCTAAGAATGCATACGCATTATTTTCTATCGTCAATTAAACTAAAGAATGCTTAAATAGATGTTACTACACTCGAAAAAATACAATTCTCATCGAATTACATCGCTCTAATATACGCGTAACGAAAAGATGGATGATGAACGTGTTTGTTAACGCTTTGATCAAATCATTAACCTCAACATACTTAATCCTTTCATGGACAATATTGTAGACACAATAGATGCTCTACTGTCATCACGATATCCGTTTACTGTCCCGGAAAGTAAATAACTGTTAAGCTTTGCTCGTATCACAGGTGACAGCTAACTATGCTATAGCCTAAACGGTAATGTGTCATGTGCTTACAGTTGCTTCTGTTCGCTTGTAGACATACCGATCGTATCGTACCGATCGTCGTACCGACCCTAATTCAGTCTGTACTCACCTATAAAAAATACTTATCGCAAGATTCGTGTATCTCATATAATATAATTATGCACTGGCGATTATTTCTAAGTGAACCTACCCTCGGTTATAAATATGATTGCAACCCCGTAACTTTTTCAATGATTATTATACTAAGACTGTTATAGTCTACTATCAAATGGTGATACCGTGGACGCATTGGATTGAACAATGTTCTTTATCGACACCTGGACAGCTGCGTCATTTGAAACAAATAAAGTAGCATTAAAGCCTTGACAACAATTGTCAAAAATTTATTTTAATTCATTAATGTATCAGGCCAATAAATATAACGCTAAAACCAATAAATGATCAGAATGATGTTCAGTGCCTACTACTAATCCAAATATTGTGTTCAAACACACGCGTGCCTACCACGTGCAAAACTTCATATGGGATCCCGGACAAGCTAATAAAGGACCAGAGAACTTGCGATGTACGCTATGTCGATTCAGCTCATAATACACTGCTGTATTTTAACCAGACTCGAGGTGTTCACTGGTAGTGTTACCATGGTGTACAATGTCTGAAGTGAGCTAAGCTCGTCATCAGAAATATCTAACAAGTACCAGTAGACACATCAACATATATCTTCTCAATCCAAAAGCATAATGAATAATGTGTAATGTGTATTGTTTCACCGCCAAAAAGCTAAGTCTAAATATCTACGACTTCTTTTTTTTTTTATCTGTGAGTCTGATCCATAGCTGAATGACCTCAAATTTGACTTGCCAAGATTACTGATTGAGTGGGTACAAAGGAAAACTTTGTCTAAATAAAATTCTAGTTACCGTTGCTTTGGTTTTCTATCACTAACCCAAACATATGGTATAAACTGAGCTATCATCCAATTGTATAGTTGGTTCTGTGAGCCATACCCGTGGTCAAGCCTTCAGAAGTCTGAAGCCAACCAACAACTAGGAACTAAGTACTCCTATTTGCCACTATCTTCGCTGAATGGGATACCGCACTTACCAGCAGTATTGTGTTACGTTCAATAAATTTTCAAAAACTCTTACTATGGTGCTAAAACGGATCGAAAGTAAAACAGGATCGACCCATCGTTTAGAACTAAGATCTAAAGCGAAATAGAAGCATCCGGTTTTAACAGTACTGCTATGACACAAAAACTGCAATTATTTCGATCTGAGTCAATCCCGTTTTGCCATTCGGTCACATGAATTATCTTCTCATGTCTATGACTAGATGGAACAGGTGTAAAGTCTTGTATACCTGCCTGTAAATGGCAAAATTAAATGGTGGAGTGTATAAATTCTGATTGTTTCTACTGTCAATAACATTGTCAATATTGCATCTCTTCTCACATAATTTACATTATGTACACCTGAATGTTCTTGCTCACGTTTCATTATTCGTAAATCCAATTAGCACAAATAAAACACATTATGATTTATACTTACTAAGACATATGTTACCCTTTCTCAACATCATTAAACATATGTGATCACATTGACGTCCTCTTTCACCAGGCGATAACAAACAAATCTCATGTTTTAATTAGGTTTGGAAGAACGGTACAGTTGGTTTAATAGCAACGTTTTACCTGAAAATAAAACGTTTATTAAACATACTTACCTTCTTCCAAACCTAATATTTCTAAACTCTGCCTGGTGACACAAAACATTCGAGCCAATGATCAGAACACAGCGGGCCATGCTTTATATAGCAAGTCCTACCATAAGAAAGAGGACGTGACGTAACGTGACATGTTAGAAAGAGACGGGTATACAGGTAAAAAGGAGACAAAAGGCACGAATCCGACCGGAAATCAGGTTAGCTACTCTCATGTTTTAATTAGGTTTGGAAGAAGGTAAGTATGTTTAATAAACGTTTTATTTTCAGGTAAAACGTTGCTATTTTCGGGTCTTCACGATTACGCGTTCATAACATATCTCTGTTAAATAGAAATCATTGATATAATAACTAGTAAGTAATTTTATTTATTTACCTTTACTTCCAAAGGTATTTCTTTAGTGCCGCTTAAATAATAATGCGTAAATTCGGAGCCGGACGAAACTTTCCAAACACAATTTTGTTAAATTTAAACTTTTCAATAGGTACTTAAATGAAAAGCCGGTATTTCACATATTTGCTTCAACGACACTGTCAAAATATAATTACTTTCTCGTTTCCAATTCACTTCTTCATTACTACATTACAGACTAAGTTCATGCATTTTATGAAAAATTAAGCAAAAAAATCACAACACAATCACAACTCCTCCAATTTTCACCAGCTGATCAAATCCGCCATTTTGTAGCCTTCGCCTTCCTAGCGCTAGCGTTTTCTACACGGTGTCAGACCTCGCTTACATGTCGATCGTTAACAATCTATTCCGTTGTCAAGTGGCTATTTGGCTGCCATTTGTAGGGAGAATAGTGTAATAATCTGGCGTTTCGTGCTATAGAATAGATTAATATGACATTTGGCTACGAATTTAAATGTCGATTTGTTGGATCAAATTACATGTCGATACCGTACGTCAATCCCATACATTATTTTATCTATTCTATGAATAGAATAGAAATCTTTGACACTTGTCTAGGGCCTCCGAAGACCTCATGTAGGGCTGGGCAATACTTTAATTGTTTAGTAAATAAATACACTGTAATAAGTAAGAATTCCTTTTATTTCGTTTTATGTTTTGATTTAGATACCTACATAAAAACTAAACAACTTAGTCTAATTATTTGAACTTAAAGTAGGTAACTCAGTATTATTAAATAATACCTAGGTACCTAATTAATACTGAGTTGGTACAGTCATCTCAGCAAACGTCCATTGCTGGACTTATCTTATTATATTATGAATGCGAAAGTTTTATGTGTGTTTGTTACCACTCAGCGCCTTAACGGCTCCGATTTCAATAAAAATTGTTACCTATGTAGATAGATTCGGTGCCAGACATAGGCTACAAAATCGGTTCAGTGGTTTACGCGTTAAAGCGTACTTAACAGACATACAGGGTTACATACATAGGTACATAACATCACGCCTGTCTCCTATTAGTGGAGTAAGCAGAGACTATAGAACGTAATTTGCTGCGATCCAAACATACTTCCTCTGCCTATTCAACATAACTTTTCATACACACGCCGGTTACGGGTGCTTTGTAATCGCGCCCCTTGTCAAACACATCACTTACCTAATTGATATTGGTCCGCGTATGTGTCCGTCTAGGGCGATTCCTACCTACTAACTTTCTCAAGTCATTTTTGCTCCATAAATCTTTCGTTATCCTACTCTCAGCCACCCTTTCAACATGTATAAACCACCTTAATTAACATACTCCTTTCAATTTTAGTCACCTATATCATCATTCAATCCACATTCTTCTTTTATTACTTTTTTATTATTGGCATTTAGCTCGCAACGCGCAAAGACGTGCTCTAAGCAATAAACAATATTTAATTAATAACGATTGCATTTTTGCATAGTGTGTAATTTAGTATAATATAATGTATAGCTAACAAGTAATAAGTTTTGTGATAAATATTTAACAATATGGATAGTCCCATGAAATCGCCTGTTAAACCACTCGATTGTATTTCGATCGAAGTGGTGCCCACGCCTGAGATTCAGAAATGGATGTCGACCATTGAACAGTATTTAAATGAAGTCTGCTCTATTGCCTCAGAAGGCAAGCTCAATTCGGAACAGAAGATAAAAATCTCCAACCTATGCCGTAAAATTGGACATAATTCTTCGCAAATGGCCGTTCTATACCAATCCCTGAAGCAAAAAGCAGTTCAAGCGTCCAACTCGATGGAAGTTCTTAAGGAGCAATGCACCCTGTCGGAACACATATCGGACCTCAAGCAGTCTATTAAAGAGTCCTGCACTGTAAGGACACCTTCATTTGCTGATAAGGTGAAAATGGGCTCTAGTAGTTTTGTTCAGCCTTCAAACCTAAGCTCCGTTGTCATTTATACAAAAGATAAATTAAAATCTAGCGATGAAACTAGACACTTAGTGCAGAAAATAATACGCCCTGACCAAATGAAACTTCAAGTACGTGGAGTTCGAAAAACGAGAAATGGTGGAGTCATTATCAGCACTGAGAATAAACAAGATATAGAGAAGTTAAAGAGCGCAGTTCAAGGCTCGACATCTGCTCTTATTGCTGACGAACCACACAAACGTAAGCCACGACTTGTTGTGGTAGGAGTGCCCGCTTCTATGGCAGAGCATGAGGTCTTTAAATGTATTTATGAACAAAATCTAGCCACTAAATGCCCGTCAATATCTCTGGAGTCTTTTTTGGCACTTATAAATTTAAGTCATAAATCTGGCAAGAAGGATGCAGCGTCCTGTAATTAC
The DNA here is from genome assembly GCA_963082885.1 of Parascotia fuliginaria. Classification (NCBI taxonomy): domain Eukaryota; kingdom Metazoa; phylum Arthropoda; class Insecta; order Lepidoptera; family Erebidae; genus Parascotia; species Parascotia fuliginaria. Next base: position 8,498,765 of record OY720189.1, read on the forward strand.
ATCGTAGAAGTACCAGCCCACATAAAAAAAAGCCCTAATTTGCCAAACTAGACTATTTATAAATTGGACCTCCTGTCCGGTTAGGGACTTTACTTTAGTGACCAGGTGCTACAAATGCCATCAGTATGGTCACGCGGCGAAGTCTTGCAGAGAAGCAATCCCTACATGTGTACACTGTGGGGAGACAGGCCACTCAATATCAGAATGCATGAAGAAAATTGACCTGCCGAAATGTGCAACATGCACACGTTTTAATAAGCCTAATCAGCATAAAACAGGAGACGTTGAGTGTCCGGCTAAAAAAGTCGCAGAACAGAGGTACATCAACTCTGTTGACTATGAGTGCTCCTAGAACTGTGTATTTTGTTTTATATCATAGTTAATTCAGTTAGTTGTTAGATAGAATAATTTTGTATAAAACTAAAATGTGTTTTATACATAAGATCATATTATTATATACTTATCTACATTTATACATACATTATACTCTTAAGTACATATTACTAGCTTGTCATCGGAATTTACTAAAATACCTTTCTTATTTAATTGTTTGTAAGCATAATCACTGCAACATAAATGTTGTAGCAAACAATGACTGGCCTCCAAACTGTTGTTATAGAAACCTAGTTAATTCTGCTGATGCTTATATTTATTTTCTGATAATTTTGTATTAGTACCTAGTTATTAAACTGCAACGTATACCTATTTATTACACAATATTGTTTATTAAATATCTTTAGTCCAATTTTATACAAATTAATTTTATATAAGTACTTAAAATTTGATCTAATTTTATTTTACATAATTTTAAAGAAAATATTTTATTTTATACCTATCATAACACTATTACTAGCACATAAACCGCCTGTGATACAAGATTTTCTTAGTACTAAGATTTACCTATGTATTTATTTTATCACATGTAAATTGAATAAATGATTTGATTTGATTTGATTTGATTACGCTAGCTATTCCTTACTCTATCAGAAGTTTGGGAATAAACGTTTAATTTTAATTACACACGTGCCTTTCAGTGCTCTCTCATCTCTACTGCATTTATTATGCTTTCATGCTTTTCTGCCATACGCAAGATTCGCTTTCATACATACTTAACTACTGATTGTACTATGGCTAGGCGAACTTTGTTTGGATATTATTTTGCTAGCAATTATCAAATTTAATTGACCCTTTTGCATTTATAATATTAGTATGGAAATATGAATTAAAAACGTCTGTTGATATTACATCAATGAGCCGTTGACCAAGAATAAGAATACTTAGGTACTTTGTTTGCGTGAAACAAGGTTAAATAGTGGTTAATAGGTGCATTATACACATATATGTCAGCATGTCACGCCGTAATCGGCATGCAAATTAAGAATACAAGTCAATTACAAAAGCAAAAACAAATTTTAATTATTAGAGGCAGGCAAATTACAAATAGGTACCTACATGTAAAATTAATAGAATAAACTAAGTATGCAAATAATAATAGAAAAATGTCAACTTAAATCTAAATAATAATCATAATACATATTATAATAATCTTCGTTTTTACACTATGAAGGTACATAGTGGACACAGCTATTTATCTTTACACTAGCATCCTTCAGCGCGGTTTCACCCGCGTCTTTGGTTACTGCTCTGCTCTCGTCGCCAGAGGAAGATTGAGAAGGTTATAGGCTATGTAACATCACACTGTTACATAGCCTTTAACGTTCCTCAAGATCTGGGCTATCATACACAAAATCCAATAATTATTCAAATCCAACAGGTAGTTCCAGAGATTCGCGTTCAAACAAACAATCTCTTACGCTTTATACAATAATAAAAAAGTATAGTACGTAGTATAGATGCCAACCATTCTTGAACGGAATAAAACATAGATATATAAGCCAGCCATTTTAATAAGCGCACGCGATAAGCACGTTAGTGGTAGTTCTTGAATAGATTTTTGAAATGTTATAAAATGAATCAAGAGGGTCAATCTAGCACCACGTACCAAGGCTGAATTGATTGTAGTAACCAATTGTATTTCGAGCATGAAAAGGCACGAGACAGAAGTCTTCATGTACGGGAGATGGAGAGGCCGAGAGGGTAGAAGAGGTGGCTCAATGGTGGCGTTGCTTGACGGATGCAATTTCTTCTTAACACTCGAGGCGGAGTTGTAGCTGTCGTCTGTGGTGGTGGTGGTGTTGAGATCGGTGACGAAAGCGATGCTGCTGTAGTCACAATAACGTGATGTGAAAAGCAGCTGCTGGGGTCGTGTGAGAATGTGGCTGGCAATAGTGGTGTAGTGGCTACTGCAACTGAAAAGTAATGATTATTTGATTGAGTGATTACTTATTACCTACCTTCTTAAGTTATAGGTACCTACCTAATGTATTATAATTACACCTAAGTAAGTAGCCAAAGTTATTATTTTCATAGTCATAAAAAGTTGTTTAGGAGTACCATATTATTTGACTACCTCTGTGGTTCAGTACAGTGGTAATATGTATTGACTACCACGCAGAGGTTGCGGGTTCTATTCCTGCTCAGAGCAAATTTGTGTGCATGAACATGACTATTTACATTGGTGTATGTACAAAATTATGTAGGTACAAAAATACAATTTAGGTAGGTATGTTTATCTGCATGTAGAATTCATTACCACAAGCTAATAATATCTATAGGCTTACTTTACGTCTAAATGGCGTTGTGTAGTTATTGTGTTTATTGTAATATAGGTGTACGGCAGTTTTAATTTTTCAATGATACCTTTAATTAAACTATAATTAGGTATCTACCTATGGACCTTAATCAGTATAAAATATAGTTATGTAACTAGTAGCCTATCACACTCGGAACAACCGCGTTATTGATATAGGTATGTGGAACAAGGATCCAGAAAGTATAGTGTCTGCTACCTAAATCAGTAGGTAAATAGTTATAAGTGTCGTTTGGATAAGTGGCTTTAAAACAAACCTTTCACTAAACCTCCTTAAATAAATTTAAAAAATTTTAATCATTTCAACATTAATATACCTACCTACTTGCTTAGTGTAATGAATTTTATTTATTTATTTAACAATAAGCACACCAACTGCTTAATCAGACTGTAGCATCTGCGCTACGTGTGGTGTTCAGTATACCACACTTCACTGGCTTGTCACTACACGATATAGCTAGCTACGTACAAGATATTGGTGTGTCCGAGCACCAGCACGTGTTACTCGGTCAACGATCAGGGAGCGACTGCCCGTTGCATGCGCGCACCGGACGGAGAGTGAATATCCCCTCTCCGCATACACTACATCCCTTCCTTATTTTTATTTATTTAGCTACTATGTAAGTACTATATAATAGGTACATCATTCTTTGATTTTAACCAGTGTAACTGGTAATTATATCATTTTTTTTTTTTCTCGCAGAATCTCACTTGGGCTGCACGGTTTCGAGTGAAACCCGACCTTATTCATAGTTGACTGGTACGACCACGTACTTACAGACTAATATAGTAGTAGTCCCAATTTCGATCATCATGCATCGTAAGTTATGCTTTGATTTTCAGACATTTTGCAATTCGGTGGCTTGTAAGGACGTCTAGAATCTAACGCAATTAAACCGTACCAATCACCTATCTCGAGCCTGTAGGAACTCAAATGGACCCTTGATTCCGGAATCCAACTCTGCTTGGTTACGTTCCTTATCCACCTTTATTTAACAGAAAGTCTCCTACTTACTAAGAATTTACTAATTATTGCATTTGTCTGGTCAAATCTACAATCTACATATTACACGATGAATTTTCCCTAACTGTAACTAGTCAAACTCATGTTCTACATTATCAGCTGCCATCAAGGGTAGAAACCGCGCAAGCTTGCCTATTAATAAAATTCAAGTCCTTGCTTTTTTCGTACGGTTGACCGTGCAGTTAATGCTGGTTCCATATCGCCTCTATAGTCGTTAACATCGACTTTAACACTAACATCACATTTTATGCCTGCCCGTTAGCACAAGAAAATCCCATTTTCAAGTGTAACTTAATTACGAGAACCACAAAACACTTTGATTTATCGTACTAGCAAAACATCTTTCCTGGTCTGCGATTATACTGTTTTATAAAGATCACGCGCTAGAATGTTCCAGAGGTGAGGCATCAACCGGAACAACAACAGTGTGGAGCGGTTGCTCCATGCGTGGAGGCGTAGAGAGAATAAGGTCAATGATCCAATGCTGATACCTTAATTCGACGCCACACGGTTGACATTCGCAAGTTCGCATGTCAAGACAGTACCTTTTCTTCCATTGCGAATTGACCAACATTTTGTAGCAACTATTAAAATTAATTATTAATTATTAATTATTAATTTGTAATTTCTGACTCAACCACAAAAGTGTTGGCGCGGTGGCCTAGTTGTTTATCTGTGAATACAGCGGGTCCACAGTAAATATCGGAAAGATGCAAAAGATTAAAAAGAACGATATAGAGCACTGGAGTAATGTATAAGTGCTCTTTTGGTTTTTGCTCGGTTGGAGTGTATCCTTGAAGGCGCTATGGAGCTAGGACTTAAAGGAATTTGGCAAATTAATATTTTATAATTAAAATGTATAAGTAAGTAAATACTTACCTAAAAACAATTATTTAACTAAAGTAACCAAACTACTAGTCTTTATTTCTGGTTACTGCAATGGAGTACCTATAAAAGTAATCGTAATTGCAATTACAATAGTCATCAAAATGTGTAACTACTTTTTACGATCATTTTATGAAATCATCAATCATTTAGTAGAGTAATCATAGAAACCTATGATTACTCCACCAAATGAAAACGTAGCTAGTAATCAATAGTTAGACTATATAGGTACGGAACTTTACGTTCTAATCTTCGTATCGATATTAGTCGAATGAAATAACTGACAAACTTTGCATCTATGTGTATAGTACGCCACGGTGTGATTACTTTAGGTACTTATATAGTGTAATTAAGTATTTGATCGACCATTACGTCCGTCATATATTTTCACGTAGTCTTTTTTATCTCATCTTTGCTCTTAGCATAGACTGGATAAAACTATAGAATTCTGAGGTTAAGTAAATTTATTTTAAATTGAGTTACAGTTACTAAATTTCTTTAACCAATTAATAGTACTCAAAACTCAAGTATCATTTAACAGCTTTGGCAATTACTCAAGCAACTGGATTGATCTACACACATTTTCTCAAGGAATGCTTAGTCATTACTAATGAAAACTCTTATGTATCTTATCTTATCATATGTAACATTGTAGTAAGACAATTGAAATAACCTGAAAATAATGAAAGTATTGAGTGATTGTACTTCTACCATATGTTGCCAATTCAATAGAGGTAACATTTTACCAATGTTCTCAGTTTAATAGAGCAATGCTCTGCTTACCCAAAATCTACGCTACCGATTTGAAAAGTTCTTTTACCCCCAAAATTAACAAACGAAGCGGGCAACTCAGGCAATGTTTCTTTTTAAATTTAACATATTTCTACAGGAAATTCTGAAATCTCAATCTTTGTAAATTTGCAAAACAGAAGACAACAAAAGCAAATTTGCAGTACCTATAGTAATAATATTTCGCAGACGTAGGTAATATTGCAATCATATTTTATGCAGGCGTTTGTTGTGAGACCGAAAGAAGACGAATAAAGAAAACCAACAGATGTAGGTTCCCCTTCGCAGTAAAGCTTCCGAAAAGTCAGCTGTGACATAATAATATTAGTGTGATATCTGAAAACAACCAGATTATTATTAGTTTTAATATTATTATGAATTTATATCAATTTAACGATCAGCAATCCTGCCACCATGCCACCTTTGTGACTGTATATGTCAATTTAATGACCAGCAATGCTGCAACCACGCCACCTTTGTGACTGGACATGTCAATTTAATGACCAGCAACGCTGCAACCACGCCACCTTTGTGACCGTGTATGTCAATTTAATGACCAGCAATGCTGCGACCACGCCACCTTTGTGACCGTGTATGTCAATTTAATGACCAGCAATGCTGCAACCACGCCACCTTTGTGACCGTATATGTCAATTTAATGACCAGCAATGCTGCAACCACGCCACCTTTGTGACCGTGTATGTCAATTTAATGACCAGCAATGCTGCAACCACGCCACCTTTGTGACCGTGTATGTCAATTTAATGACCAGCAATGTTGTATACATGTCACCATTGTGACCATATTAATTAAATGGCCAAGCTAACACCATTCACATATTAATATGTTTTGTATTAGTTTAATGAGCAGAGATACACTTGTTCACGTACAATACTTTTATTTATGTCAGTATCTTATAGTCTACACTGATTTAAGTAAACGTCCAGTTGTTACACAAATTTCAGGACTATCAGCCCACTAATGACGGTGTCAATTTAAAGACCAGTAACACTGTATTATCTTGTTAATTTAATGACAATCACAATTGGATGCTATAGTTTAATTTAAGTACAAATTTATTATTTTATGTTGTTTGTCTGTAAATGCTTTGCATATTTAATTTTGCTATTGGTGTAGCACAAAATGCCTAGTATCAAGGTATGTTTATGGACAGCCTGTAATGGAACAAGTACTTTCGTATTTGACTTGGCTTTTTACTAATTACAGTAACAGTAGTATAATACGTAGCTTTATATATTATTCTGTTTAAAATTATTTACAAATGAAGTATTATACTCGTAGCATGGACAATATGAAATATTGTCCCTTCGTTACAAACTCACTTCGTGGTTTTTAAATAAACGTCTAACCTATTATAAATGTGTCAAAGTCATAGCACTTCATACCGATCACATACGTCTACGTTAATTATGAAAATGTCAGCCAATAATAACCTAAAGCTATGACAATGTTATCATAAGCAGCGGCACTGTTTTTGAATGACCTAGCTAAGACTACAGCATGTCATTTATTTATCTGTTTGATAAAGGTGCTCCGATATTTTATCACACACTGGAAACTATTGCAGTGAAAGTATTTACTTATAATTATGTTGTAATCTTATAATATCTGTGTACGTATGTGATATAAGTACACGAGTGTGTTCACATCTCTCAATCTAAAATAGTATAAATCTTAAAATTGAGTAATTTATTCAAACACACGATCGTAGTTTTTACTACAAACTTATTACCGTTATCCTTTACGGTTTACTTTTATCATAACTACTTATGACTCCATCAATATAAATTGAGCAGCATACAAATAAGTGACCTAATTTAGATATTGTGGTGTTATCTTCGCCAATAATGTAGCCAAATATTTACTCTTTCATTTAAACGGCCATTTTTTAAAAACATTACCTAATGTCCAACCGTATTTTATATTATAATATATCTAACGTGTTAAACAAAAATGTTTAAATGTAGGTAGGCACTCTATATACCAACTATAACCCACTTAGTAATTTTATTAATAAGGTTGTGGACCTTCGCCTCCCGCAAGCTACTTTAGGTAAATATGAACTAAAAATCTTCATCTTCAATATTATATAAAAATAAATTATTTTTTTAACCTTAGGAATTTCTTCTTCTTAACCTGTCGTATGCTATAATATAAGACACCATAGAAATAACATTGTGTCTTGTGCAGATCAGTCATTTTAAAATTTGCCATTTCATATCATTAGTTAAAATTAATAAAAGACAAATTTTTCTGTAAGCACGGAATAGATAAGTACTATAAGTAACACACAACATTAATTTCAAATTAATGGCTGATTCTCTAGAATTCACCGCTTAAAACCAAGTTGGGTAGTAGTCGACCTACTATTATATCAGCACTAGAGGAATAAGCCTACTATTTGTACGTAAACCGTACAGTAACAATTAATTATGTAATTATTTCTTCCTTCCTTTACATTCCCCCTTTTTTTTTTTAGCGAGTAGACATAATTGTACTCACATTTTTATCCTCGTCGCCACTTGTAGCATCTGCGCTACGTGTGGTGTTCAGTATACCACACTTCACTGGCTTGTCACTACACGATATAGCTAGCTACGTACAAGATATTGGTGTGTCCGAGCACCAGCACGTGTTACTCGGTCAACGATCAGGGAGCGACTGCCCGTTGCATGCGCGCACCGGACGGAGAGTGAATATTCCCTCTCCGCATACACTACACAGACACAAACATATTATAGTTACATTATTATTAATATATATTACATAGTAATCACACAAATTACAGATATGCATACCATTTTAGATGATATCCTTATTTAGGAGACTACAAAGAGTGCTTACTATATTCAACAAATATAAATCTAAAATGAATGACAACTATGTTAGGTTAAGACAAAATTAAATGGTAAACAATATTCAATTTTAAAAATAATTAATGAATGAAAAAAATGTGATAATTAATACACATTTGAATAGGTATAACTTAAAATAATATTATAACACTAAATTAAACTAATATTATATTACCCTTTTTTAATTCCTAAATTATTTAGGTTACTCTGTAGCTGAACCATTAAAGCAATTTATCAAGAAGTGCCTGTAAAATGCAACCGTCATAGAAAAAACGTCAATGGAATTGTTTGAAGTTATGGATATCTCATTGTATAGCCTTGCCATGCGTGTAAGAGGACTTGAATGTTGCATTTAAAGTAGAAGTGGGTATATCAAAGACTACTTCACTGAAGTGAATATAAGATTAATTCAGTGCAGTGATATGGACTTAATGGCAAACCTGCTGCTCGTCCATCAATATAATTATAATAATAAATAAGTACTTACTATTCTGACTGTGGTCCACAGTACGATGAAACAGCTAAGTTGCGGTCACGTTTCTGAGGTATAGGGTTTATAAGTTTATTTGATAGATCTAGTTATGGCCTAAGCCTGCTAGAAATACCGACAGTAAATTTTTGTTTAGTTTTAGAGATATGAGTTTTTTTGTTAGAGGTGAATGACCTTTAAGAAATTTTAATTTTAATATATTTCCATAAATATACAATTTAATTATTCAATTATTGCTACTATTGTAATAGCACATTATGTATTTTTATTATTAAAAAGAATGTTGTAGGTTTCAAAGTTTAGTGAATGTGAATTATTTTCTGAATTTCACAAATGTTTTTTTTAATAATACCATAGCGTTGTAGCATTAGTTTCTTTGTCACAAATATTGACAATAATGTTGTTTACAACATTCTAAAATATTATACACGACAAGCGTGTTGTAAAGGAGATATAACATTTCTATGTATTTTAGGAATTTCTATGGAAATAGGGTTGTCAACATTAAATAAAAAAATTGTGTATACAAAAAAATATTCCTATTGGTGTTCTGTCACAATTTCTTCTGAGGACAAGATTATGATATCATCATCATCATCATCATCATCAGTCAGACTTTGTGATAACTGTCCATGGACAATGACATTTTCACTAGAGGGTTTTAATAGGGAAATAACACTCTTGGGCAAACTAAGGCATTTTTTCTTTTTTTGTCTAATGTCAATGGACATTGTCGATATTAGAGGATCTGATGACTCTAATGCTCGGTTAAACAAGTCGAGTATTGTGCTTTTCCTATTTAATTTTCGAATATGGTGCTCTCGGTCATAACGCCAATACTTGTTCCTGGATTCACCGGCTTGTTCTGAAATCATTCCAATTGGCAAAGAAATAGAATCTATTATATCTGAACCATGAATCAAAATTTTGTGCAACGTGACTGACATATAAAACCACTTATAGTGGTGCACATATTTAGATGCTAGATTATGGCAGAAATATTTAGTGGTTAAACAAACTTACCTGAAGTGAAGTTTGACCGCAATTACACGAGTCGCTGCATCCGAAGAGATTTACAATTTATTATAAGTTGATCTAAAGACAGGTTTTCATTAGGAAAGTAGTTGCAAATGAAGTCTAAAACTATATTAGTATCCCAGGTAGATTGATATCTAGGAAAAGTTAGTTTTAATTTAAAAACTCCTTTATGAAACCTATTGACATTACTAATGGAACTGAATTCTTTACCTAAAATTAAACTAAGTGCAGACCTATAAGTGTTTAGTGTAAAGTACCCGGCGCCTAACTCAAATTTTTTTATAAAAATTGCAATGCAAATTTTATGGATGTTTCGTAGAAAATTGGCTATGACTTTGACAAAATTTCCACCATCTTTTATATGCGATATTATACTGTTTCAGTGTATTGATAGACAACGAAGAAATCATAATATTTATAATTGCCGGAGTTAACAATTTTCTACAAAATGCTTCCCTGATAAAAGACATGATACCAGGGTAAGCTTCCTCCATAGGGGATGTTGTGTTCTGAAAGGAGATAAGAGGAGGTCACTTCTTGGCCCGTGAAAAGTAGGTTGTGTTACCTGCAAGGATATAAATAGTGGATACCATGGCTGGCTAGGCCAATACGGAACTATAAGGACTCCAGTAGCCTTATCATCAATAATTTTACGTAAGCACTTGAGAATCAAGGAAAAAAGTGGGAACGAGTAAAAATATATGCTGTCCCAATTTAATGTAAAGGCGTCAATATTGAAAGCGTGTGGGTCTCGTTTCCACGATACATATTTAGGACATTTAGCATTCAGACTAGTAGCAAATAAATCGATTTCAGGAGTACCATAATGAAGAACTATGACATTAAAATCCGAACGAGATAATTCCCACTCAGTGTCAACATTGGATCGCCTTGATTCTTGATCAGCTTCTGAGTTGTCCTTCGACCTAATATAGGAAAGCAAAAATAAAGAGGCGACGTTCTTCACACCACTGCCAAATCAAGCGTGCTATTTCACTAAGGTGTACATATTGTACACCACCCATTCTATTTATGTATGAGATCGCAGTGGTATTATCTATCCTTAAAAGGATCTCTTTATCTCTTAGATCCCTAGCAAAACATTTTAAACCAATAAAAGCTGCTTTCAGTTCTAAGAGGTTTATATGGTTTTGGGCTTCAACTATGCTCCAAAAACTACCACTAGTTTCACCGTTACAAGCGATACCCCAACCTGTTCGAGATGCATCGAAAAAAATCTCTAGATGGTATTGATATTGACGAATTGGACAAAACGCACTCATGATATTTAGTTTCCACCACGAGAAATCGGATTCTAAGGTATTAGGAATGGTCATATCCACGTCATAGTCATTATTTGATTTTTTGAAGCGCAAGGTATTTAAATCTTTCAAATCGTTTAGTGTAAACCCAACCGTAAGAGATGGCTGGGCACGATGATGTAAGCAATCCCAGAAACCTTGCAAAGTCTCTGACAGATACTACGCGTTTGTAAGAGTATCTATCAATAACCTCAAAAACCTTCAATCGTTTCTTTAAAGGTAATTTTAATGACATGTTAACCGAATCTAAATCAAAGCCTAAAAAAGTCTTAACCTGACTGGGAACTAAATCACTTTTACTGAAGTTTATTACGAATCCGAGCTTCTGTAACAGTTGGGTGATTACTTTTACATCCTGAGACCAATTTTCAAATGTTTTATTAATGCACAACAAATCATCTAAATATATAACCAAAATAAACCCTTTCTCTCTGAGGTATGTGACCACTGGTTTCATAATTTTAGTGAATATCAACGGTGCTGAGCATAAGCCGAAAGGAAGACACTGAAATTCGTAAGTCTGATTAAATATTTTAAAACGTAGATACTTTCTACTATTTTGATGAATTGGGATTAAGTAGTAGGCCTCTTTGAGGTCAATATTAGCCATGTAATAAGATTTTGACAGTAATTTTGAAGCTGTTCTAACATCTTCCATCTTAAAATGATGCGGGTCAAATAATTTGTTCAATTTTTTAAGGTTAAGAATAAATCTATATGTACCATCACTCTTAGGTATCAAAAAGGTATTTGAAATAAACTGACCCTCAATGTTCAAGAATTTTTTATCTAGACTGTAAGTAGCTAGCTTTCGTCTATTAGCAGTATCCTGGCAGTGAAGATCTAATAATGTTTGAGCAATTTCTGAAACCTTCTTAATAATTTGAGTCTTTTCCAAACTATCGTCTATTACGGATGATAATAGGCTAGTGATACCCGCTATGCCAATACCCAGTTGGTTTTGCGACCTTTCGAGGCGTTTGTCTCTGTTTCTAGCAGATTCGCTTAACACAAAAGATATTTCTTGATTAAGCTTCGGCGCTTTGACAAGTTGAAAATTTTACGGGATCAGAATGCTATCGAATATTTTTTGCCTGTGTTCCGTACTAAGACCTTCCATAATAATCTTCCCCCAATGTTTAGAGATCTCTTCTCTAATTTGAGGACCGAGAACCTCTTCCTTTATCCTAGATTCGCCAAGAATCTCTAATATATCTGCAGGGAGAGTATCTGCAGTCTCTGATGTGGTGCTGGTACTAGCGCCGCCAACAATAGCATTGACGGTAGGCGGCACCGTTATTACAGATTGGATCTCATGAATTCCATCCGATTGGTAATGCTCAGAGGATTCGTAGTCAGAAAGAAAGGCAGGTCGTGAGTGGTCAGATTCAAGATCTGTAACGTAAATAGAATCAACTATAAAGTTGAACCATTTATTTTTTGGCTTAACCAATGACAATAGGTGGATTTGATCGCATCAAATCACTCGACAGTAATAATCGTTTATTGTAGGTCGTGATCGCGTCACGACACTTATTTACAATTATAGCTTTTAATTGTGACCGCAATCGCATCGCGGTACTAAAATATTTAATATTCTTTAGTACTAGTGAGAAACTGTGGGTAGGTAGCACATAAAATGTTAGACTGCAAACGCGCTGCAGTAGGTATACATAAATATCATTCAAAGAGGTAATTAGAAAACATAATTTACCAATCGCGTTATTGAAATAACGATAGGAAGTGATGAATCATATTGCACGTGTGAAAATACAATGATGGTTTAAAAAAAAAAAAACAAATTTAAAAATGAGGTCAAGCGCGGCAACTGATAAGGAACGCTTTTGTTGTATTTTAAACAAAGCAACAACAAGATAATAAAATTAGATGAAATTAACTAACCTTCGTCACTTGAAGTATGTTTCCGTTGGTATTTTTGCAAACGTTTGTCGAGTCGCCTTATTTTTCGTTTTATGGTTCCTGGATCATCTTCACAACGCCTTCGTCCCATTATCACAGTCACACGCGCGAAAACTTTATAACGACAGCTAGAGGTGTTGCGATGCCCGCACAAAAGAAGCGAATGACAAGCTAAGCTAAGGAAACGGGCCGGGTGCGACGAGTGCGCCACCACCGGCGGAACTACGGAAGTCATTGAGTGTCTCATTTATTAATTATTTAAATTAAATTTATATTTTAGTTTCTCTAAAAATTGTGTTGGATGCCTAGTACATTGAGGAGTGTACTACCTAGTGAATTATGTAAATCTCGAGGATGCAGCGACGAAGTGTAATTAAACTTTTCGCTATCTATTTCTAAACCACTTGAAATAGCCACAAGAACTGTATGCAGATCATCTACTAGCCAGTGCTTAATTCCCAAGATATCTGCAAAAATGTGTCTATTGGAGTCAGATAGTGCTGTGCGGGCAGTATTACCATCATTGGTTGTCCCGGAATCCGGTCGTACGACATCTACAAGCAAACCCAATTTTTGTCTTATTTCTTTTTGAATATGTTTTTTTCTAAGTTCTACAATAGCAGCCTCCGGTGATGTTTTTGCAACTCTCCATTTTTGCACGCCTAGATGATTTTTGTAGCCTAAAATGGAGCAAAAATTTGAAGACTCTTATCCAGGCATGCAACGGGCTAAGTCCATGTAACAACGACTGTTGATTTAACGGCTTTTTTGACACTAAGTCAATGTTGTTAAATTCGGTACATGTGGCACCACAACATGCACACCGTAATTGCGAGTTAGTATTTGTAATTATATTAAATACTTTGCCGTCTATTATGGTAAGATAAAATTTTGGATCTTCAATTATGGTATGGCCTGACGAATTTTCCGCATAAATTGGTAACAGATTTTGAATTTCTTCTTCAACACGGTGCTTTTCATGCAAAATTACATCTTTGCTTTCCTTTTGGTAATAAATTTTAATAGGTCGGCAAAATCTAAATGATTGGGGACTTGGATTGGACCATAACACAAAATTATCTAATGTTTTAATTCGCAAAGGAATGTATGTCGTTGCAAAGAGGCAGTGTTCATCATTTTCATCATCGTTGTCTTTAAATGGCTGCTTATAAATTGATTGACCCGTACTTCCATCAAATCCCCAAGAACCCTCAAAAACGCAGTGTAGAATATCTACCTAGTCGCGCGCGGGCGCTTGTTATTGTCTGACGCGCTTGCGTGTCACGTAATTAGCAAACCGGTTCGTTCGTTCACGACAGCGTTCACTGTGTTTATTGATACCTACTTGTATGAATAGTTCGATAACTAATAATGATAGCGAGCAAGACAGCTTGGATCATTTAGCGGTGTTGATGCAACGTTATAGTGAGAGGGTGAGCAGTTATAGTGGGAGGGTGAGCAGTAATAGAAGTATGGATGATATGGAGGAGGAGCCGGGACAGGAAGAAATTAATAATCACCCGGAGTCGAGAAAATTTAAGAGAAGTCGAGAGATGGATGAAGAAGAAGTATGGAGGACGGTTGGGAGGAAGGGGAAGTTATTCGCTCGGGCAACAAACGCCGACGACACCATAAGAATTCCGGAAGATAAGATTGAGATCTGTATTACTTGTACTGACAAGTTACCTAGACAATTTAAACTTGCAAAAATGTTAAAATCAGAAAATATACAGGATGTTTATCGAATAAAATATATTAATTACTATAAAGTCTTAATCCAGTTTAGTAAGGAGGAAAGTGCAGACGCCATTTGTAATAGCAAAATGTTTAATGAAAGTGGGTACAAATCTCAAAAAACACTGGAAGTTAGCCAGTCGTACGGTGTGATTAAGAACATCGACCTTGACCTATCTGAGGAGGAGATACTTGAAGGTCTGAACTGTGACACAGCGTTTATCTTAGGTATTAAACGCCTTAAACGTAGAAGTACTTTGGACGGCAAGTGGCAGGACGGGGAAGCAATCCGAATATGTTTTAAAGGTTCGTCGTTACCTTCATATGTGACCATATTTGACACCCGTGTCAATATAGATCCTTTTGTCTTCCCAGTAACCCAGTGCTCGCGGTGTTGGAGGTATGGGCATGTAGTAAAGATGTGTCCGTCCTACAGAACAGTATGTCCCAAGTGTTCGTCGAATCACACTAATTGCGAAACAACCGCGTTTAAATGTAATAACTGTGGGGGCAAACATATGGCTTTGTCTAAAGTATGTCCTATTTTTAAACGAGAAAAAGTTATTCGCGAACTTATGGCAGAATTTAACTGTTCCTACAAGCGAGCACTTACGCTATACGTGCCACCTGCTCCACCCTCTCCACCCCATTTAGTAGAAGACTTCCCTAATTTACGTACTAGCACTGAAAATTCTGAACATCACCAAAATTGCGCACCCTCGGCTTCAAATGTCTGTAATACCCCAGTACAAACTGAAACTTACGCTAATATAATAAAAAAGACACAGGATAAAGGGACCAAAAAGAGAAATAAAAAGAAAAATAATATTTTAGGAGAATTTGATTTAGATACAGTTTCAGATGAAAGTGTAAATGAAAGTAATTTGCAGGAAGAACTTAGAACGGGAGAGAGATCAGAGCAGGAAGGTAAAATTTCTTGGAAAATATTATTGCAGAAATTAAAGGAGAAAATCACACAAAGCAATTTGTCATGGGAGGAAAGGATAAAAGATGGTTTAAGAATTATTTATAAAAGCGTGGTAACTTTTGTGGTGCAGTACTTTTCGGATATGCCTTGTTTTGCATTTTTTAACCAATATGGACTGTGATAACTTACCACACTCTGTCAATATATTACAGTGGAATGCACAAAGTCTTCGACCAAAAACATTTGAATTGGAAGCTTTGTTGAATCGAGATAAAATCCATATTGCGATAATCTCTGAGACCTGGCTTGATGACGTAACTGACTTTCGTTTGAATGGTTATAACACACACCGGAGGGACCGCTTCGATGGTTATGGGGGAGTGGCGATTCTAGTCCATTGGTCGATTCAAGCACAAAAAGTAGACTCTACTCACTCTAATGCTCGTATAGAAATATTACATATTAAGCTACATAATTGTGCACATATAGAAAATATTGTCTGTGTTTACTGTCCACCAAACGTAAACACATCAGCTGTGGACTGGACTCGTATATTCTCTCGAGTTAGCAGCAAGTCACTTATCGCTGGCGATTTTAATGGGCATCACACCAATTGGTCATCTAAAACAGATGCCAGGGGTGATCATATATTTGATAGCGCAGTTGACAATGAGTTCGTCTCACTGAATGATGGCAACCCAACCCGCATCAAGCTGGTAAACGGCATCGCACAAAAAACTTCACCGGAAATTACTTTTGCTACAGTGGATATCGCTCTCAAATTTAACTGGAAAGTGACAAATGAACATCTAGGCAGCGATCACCTAATAATTAAAATTTGTATAGAAAACTCTCCATCTACTTATATCAAGACGCGCAGGCTTTTTAAGAGAGCTGATTGGTCTAAGTACAATAATAAAGTAGAAGAGAGATTGCAAGGGGTAATATTTTCATCAGATCTGCAACATGCTTATGATGAATTCATCAACATTTTAAACGAGACAGCGGATGAATGTATTCCTACTAGCAAGATTACTAATAATCCTTTAAGAACCGATCGATTTGTGCCGAAACCTTATTGGGATCAAAACCTGTCTAAACTGATAGCAGAAAAGCGTCTAGCATTAGCTAAATTTAGGAGGAACCCAACCCCCGATAACCTCAATGTCTTGCAAAATAAAGTGAAAACTGCAAGGTCTGCGATTCATCGAGGGAAGCGGCAGTCATGGCAACGTTTTTGTGATAGTGTGGACAGTGCTACCTCTTCGGGCGAGATGTGGACTCGAATGAAGTGGCTTAAAGGTTACAGATCATCGAGGCCGTGTATAGATATAGAAAAATCTGAATCCTTATTATGTAGTCTAGCGCCTGATTTTGTGTCACCTAAAAAGCCTTACTTTCTGTCCTCAAACAATCTTTTATGTAGCCCAATAACAATACAAGAATTAAACAATTGTATTAAGTGATCTGACACGGCACCGGGTGATGACAACATATCCTACTCGATGATAATTAATCTCCCAGACACAGGTAAACAAACCCTTGTTTATTTATATAATAGGTTCTTAGCGGCTGCTTTCGTGCCAAAACAGTGGAAAAAAGCTAACATTGTGGCTGTCCCAAAGCCAGGTAACGGGAACGGGCAGTCATCGGGTATTAGACCAATAGCTTTACTGTCTTGCCCATGTAAGATCCTGCATACTATTTTTACCCGTAGGCTGGACTGGTTCCTCGAGAAAAATAATCTCCTGTCGGCTGAAACGACTGGATTCAGACGCTCGAGATCTTGTCTTGATAATTTATCACGTCTTGTTTCACGCATTCAAATCGAATTCACGAAAGGTGCTTCTACTATAGCATGTTTTTTGGACATCGATGGAGCTTATAATAATGTAAATGTAATTAGCTTGTTAAACATTCTAGATGGCCTGGGGGTGGGCTCTACTCTGTGCAACTATTTATGGGAGGTTTTACGCAAAAGAATTCTTTCAATTCAATTAAATAACGGAAATTCTATCAACCGAACTACTGGCATGGGTCTGGCTCAAGGAGACCCTTTGTCACCAATATTGTTTAATATTGCCACAGTCAAAATTTGCCAAACTATTCAAGGAGTGTTTATTTCACAATATGCGGATGATTTCGTAATATACAGCTCTCATAAAAACGTATTCCTGGCAGTAAATAACATCCAAAAGGCAATAATTACATTTTGTAGCCTAATCAGCGAAATAGGCCTCAGTATTTCGTACAGAAAATCTAAAGTATGTGTTTTTAGTAGGGGCAAGAAGAGTACTAATATTGGTATACATTTAACAAATAATAGGTTCATTTCAAGAACTGATAGCATTAAGTACCTGGGTATGTGGCTGGATAAAAGTTTGAAATGGGGCAGACACATTAATGAGACCAGAGAAAAGCTACTTAGATTCATAAATATATTTAAAGTTTTAGCGGGCGGTAATTGGGGCATTCACCCAAAACATCTTAGACGTCTGTACATTTCAATTATCCGCAGTAGGCTTGATTATGGCAGTTTTTTATACGATGGCAGCATTAACAGTCATTTACAAAAACTGGAGAGGGTTCAGAATCAGGCTATGCGTGTTATCGGAGGGTTTATTAAAACTACGCCTATTCACGCAATGCAAAATGAATTGTGTCTACCGCCGTTACAAACCCGTAGACGCTACCTCGCTGGCAAATTCTGGTTGCGGGCAAGATCTTTTAATAACAACATAACTATTAATGTGTTAGAACAACTTGACTCGTGCTGTGATCTGAATTACTGGAACAATAAGAAATTACCTATGTTGGTGTCTACCCATAGAATGTACACAGGGTATCCCATCCATTCCAGCGATAGGTTGCTTATATATTCTTTCGACAAATGGATATCTTATTTTGATATATCATTTGTAATTAAAACCAATGTAGAGGGTATTACTCAGGCCAAGCGCACTATTGACACTAGAAACCTTCAATACCATTGTGAATTATTGCTGTGCGAAAATTATAACCAATATTATTGTATTTATACGGATGGTTCCAAGGGAGAAGCCGGCTCAGGGGCAGCATTTTATGACCCTCAGCTCGATATACGGGTGCAATTTAAAATTTCCACCGATATATCCATAATGCATACAGAATTAATTGCAATTTCCGAAGCATTATCTTACGTCTTATCAGTAAATTGTAGCAAGTCTTTTGTTATTCTTTCTGACTCAAAGAGTGCGCTTCAACACTTGGCTCGGATAACTTCGAACGTTCGAGGTCTCCCGATAGCCTATAACATCTTGAAGACTATCCGTAAACTTCATGACTCTAATAAGTTGATTTTCATACAGTGGGTACCCTCTCATATCGGTATCGTGGGTAACGAGGAGGCGGATCGAGCGGCAGGTCAGGCTATTAATAATGGTATACCTTACAGCTGTTTACCTTTTCATAGTGAAGCTTTATTCAAAATTAAGAACTCATGTCGACAAGAATGGAGCGAGTATTTTGACGAGCGGTCACGTTCTATAGGCATCTGGTACAAAACCATACAGCCCGATATTCCTCGATACCCATGGTTTGATAAAACTAAAATGGATAGAAAATGTATAACTGGCCTACTCAGGCTGCGCTCCGGACACATTCCAACAAACAAATTTAAATTCCTTATGAGGCTATCTAGTTCACAGAACTGCTCTGAGTGCAATAAAGTGGAGGATGTGCACCATGTGTTGACGGAGTGTGTGAGGAGCGCTGCCCAGCGCCGTGCATCTTTATTGTTTAAAAGCTACAATGTTGGAACTTGTAACAGTTTTTTGGCATCGCCACTGTCGTGTGAGGCCAAGAAGCTGGTCGGGTTGTATTTTTCCACCCTGTTTAAATATTAGTTATTTTTGTTAGTTAATTTAAGTATATATTTGTAAGTTTTGTATTACGGGGGTGACATAGCCAAAATGTGGCTAAAACCCCCATGAAAAAATAAATAGATTAAAAAAAAAAATATCTACCTGTTTTTGTTTGCAGTACTCAGAAATTTTTTGGTCGCACGAGTCAATGATGCGGCGAAATGTATGCATGAGTAAATAAAATAAAGGTAATTTAGCCTCGCGTTCTGATACATCAACTTCGATGTCGGGGTAACATAATTTTTTTGCAATTTTAATTTTATAATAAAGGAGGATAAATATTGAATCCGCGAGATTTGGTTGCCACCCTGTTGCATGACTATGTAGTCTTCAGTCGTTAATTTTCTATCTATCATGAAACAAAGAGCCTCGTCAGCTGTATATGGTCGAGTCTTTGTTTCATGACAGGATCTTATTTGATTAGCAATAGCTGTTACTTGATCTGGTGCTTTTAAGCATTCTTTAATAACGTATTCAAAATCAGCTACAGTAGATTTTTTCACCTCGAAATTCACTTTGTCAGTTACTATTTTAGAAAAAACTTTAATAAATTTGTCAACTGGTTCATCTTCTAATTCTTTTTCGAGACTTTTTCTTATACGTCGCTGACTACGCTCACTTAAATCTTCGTACTGTTTGGAAGTAGAAGGAAGGTTCAAAGGTTCCTGCACACCTAGTTCCAAATTTTGAATGTCTGGGGAGGAAGTATTGATTCGACTACGCTTGCTTAAATCTTCGCACTGTTTAGAAGGGGAAGGAAGGTTCACAGGTTCCTGCACACCTAGTTCCTCTTTTTTAATATCTGGGGAAGAAGTCTTGATTCGACTATGTTCGCTTAAGTTTTCGCACTGTTTAGAAGTAGAGGGAAGGTTTACAGGTTCCTGCACACCTAGTTCCAAATTTTGAATGTCTGGGGAGGAAGTATTGATTCGACTACGCTTGCTTAAATCTTCGCACTGTTTAGAAGGGGAAGGAAGGTTCACAGGTTCCTGCACACCTAGTTCCTCTTTTTTAATATCTGGGGAGGAAGTCTTGATTCGACTATGTTCGCTTAAGTTTTCGCACTGTTTAGAAGTAGAGGGAAGGTTTACAGGTTCCTGCACACCTAGTTCCAAATTTTGTATGTCTGGGAAGGAAGTATTAATTCGACTACGCTTGCTTAAATCTTCGCACTGTTTAGAAGGGGAAGGAAGGTTCACAGGTTCCTGCACACCTAGTTCCTCTTTTTTAATATCTGGGGAGGAAGTCTTGATTCGACTATGTTCGCTTAAGTTTTCGCACTGTTTAGAAGTAGAGGAAAGGTTTACAGGTTCCTGCACACCTAGTTCCAAATTTTGTATGTCTGGGGAGGAAATATTCCGGTAAAAAATTTGCGAAAGCCAGTTTTTATTTTTTTTCAAGAATCTTAAATGATTTCGGGAACTTCTTTGATACAACTGTTCACATCTACAGATAAAAGCTGTGACTTTTTTGCTTAGTAACTCGTAATTTTGATATTTAGGCAGACCTTTTGGGTATAAAGCATTTAAAACAATACCCGTTCTTTCGTTTTGGGAAAGGTCCATGGGTCGTACTTTCGGCCCTTGTTCACGTGCGTGTTTTTCTAATGCACTAAATAAATCCAGACGAGTCAATCGTACTGGCGGATCATCTCCTAGCATCTCAACAGGCACACCCGGAGAGTGGGGAGTACTTGCTTTTGCCGCTCGCTGACCAACATGAGGGTTGGCGCCCTCATGCCCCTCTTGCCCTAAGTCACTCGGTCGAGGCCCGAGATGACATCCCCCAACAGGATGGGTCAACCCATGTTGAGGCAAAGCAGCGTCATGGGTCTTTAACGGCTCCATGACGCCTCACCCCCGCTTCTCCAGCCGTCGTGTATTAGTACTGGGTTTTAGCCTAAGCTTAACGAGGGCGGACCCCTTCCCAGTACCACACGACGTCTTTCATCGAAGAAAAATACAGTGTATTTTTTTATAATAGACTCTATACAAAATGTGGAATGTGTGGCGCAAAATTCATAGGCTGATAACGGCTGATGATGAGACTGTCAATCATCATAATCTATACTAATAGAAATTGTATGCAAAATTAAACGGACGAATTAATTCTAGTGTTAAAAAGATATAAGTACTAGCAGGTCATTGAACGGATGATACATAATTTGTTTTCTACATGTTTGATCATTATTTCCGAAAACTAACTGATAGGAAGTGTGCTGGAGCAATTTGTTTCAAATACTAAATTACGTCGATCCACAGGGTCAATGACGGGCCTGGAGGTGTTTAGAAAAACAGTAACCTCGTAGGTAGTAAACCTAAGTCGAATTTTAATAAATTAATATCTCGGATACAAAACGCTTGTAGCGTCTGATATTTTTTGTACATATATATAAATATATTTAACTAGCTGTGCCCGCGACTTCGTCCGCGTGGAATAGTGATTTTGGGCAGCATTTTTTGGATATATCTTTTGGTTTGTTTTGAATTATAAACATCTTCGTTTAGGTGAATAAGAAAAATCTTTACAGTAAATGCTACTCTATCTACAATATTAGACGTATAGCCATCGCGGATCAAAGCCATACAGGCTGCTAGGATTACTTACACGTGGCAAATCCACATAAAGCTGACCATGCGAAAAACAGTTAATATTTAGATCCACACTCATTAATTGTCATCGCGAAACATAGGCTCACTGGAAACTGAACTCGTTTAAAACTAAACGGGAAATTGTTTGGAATGAAAGGAATCCGAGGAATAAAAACGCTATAAGTTTTTTTTTATATTAGCCTGCCAAAGTGCCTCTACTCTGGCTGATGGTAAGCAGTCAGTGGAATTCAGAAGTAGTGGACACCATTCCAAAAGCCAAACTACTGGTATGGTGGCCTCCACTATGGCGGCTTAGTGAGATGCTTCTTCACGTCTCGCTTAAAAGTCCCAGGATGAAAGTTAGGTGGGAACACATGCGCTGGTAAAGAGTTCCAGGCTTTAATTGAGCGACAAAAGTATAAAGTGCTGAACCGTTTGATTCGAGACCCTTTAGATTGCACTGTGAAAGGGTAGCACTTCAGTCCCGCACGTGTCGTTCTGGATAAAAAGGGAGAGGGTAGAATTAATTTAAAGAGCTGTTGAGAAGACTCTCCGTGGTAAAGGCGATAGAAGACGGCCGTTGAGGAGGCGATGTCTCTTCGCAGCTGTAAAGGCTCAAGGGTCTTAGGCCTCCGGGCTTCCATGATACGGACTGCTCGCAAAAGGCCGCCGTACCGTCTCGAAAATGGTCGCCGGGTCCCACTATCCAGTCACCAACCTGCACGACGAACCACTCCGGGATTATGCGCAACCTGGTGGGGCAGTCTCTTTTTTTTTGGTTAGGTCTAATTGGGCCCTTGTACAATGCCGCGGGCGGCCAGCGGCACCACCGTTTATACGGGTCTCCCTGGCCGGCGGGTTGACCCACACCACCCACACAATGACTCCGCAGATACTCAGCTGGTCCCACACATGCTGCGAGGTCAACGCCATCTAGACCCAAAGTAAGCGTATTATATGCTTGTATTATGGGTTCTAGAATACGGATAAACATACTTAAATACTTTTATTTTTGTAAATAGATACATATTATACATATAAACACCCAGACCAATGCAAATAGACATGTTCATGCTACAAATATTTGCACTGAGCGGGAATCGAACCCGCGACCTCACAGTCCATACACAGTACCACCGAAATACAGAGGCAGTCGATTTCCCCCTGACTTTCCCCTCCCTTTCCCCTGACTTCTCCCTAACTACCCCCGCACTTTCCCCTCACTTCTCACTTCTCCCTTCCTTTCCTCTTCCTCCCCCTCCCTCCAAATTTCAAGTCGCCAACTTCAAAAGCAAAGATCTTTCCATACAATATTTCATCCCTTATTTCACTCCTATAAATCCACCCCAGTAAAAAAAAAATTATGAGCGTATTTTTTATTTAAATAAAAGTATTTCAAAACAAAATTTCAAAGCTGTAACTTAAAAAATGAAGACGTTTCATACAATCGATTTCATCCCTTTTCATACACTTAAGGGTTGAATTTTTAATAACCCTTTCTTTGTACACTTCTAGACATTAAAACAAACACACCCTCCAAATTTCAAGTCGCTACGACCAGCGGTTTAGGCTTTACGTTGTCTGTCAGTCAGTCAGTCAGTCAGGACAAAGCCTTTTATAATATGTATGGATGTATGGATTAGACGTATAGCCATCAGGGATCAAAGCATACAGGCTGCTAGTAATGCTAACACGTGATAGAGCCACATAAAGCTGACCGAAAAACAGCTAATACTTGATCCACACCCACAACTTTTAGTGTCTTACCTTTACTTTAATTACTTAATTAATTAATTACTTTAATTAGTCATCGCAAAACATAGGCTCACTGGAAACTGGACTCGTTTAAAACTAAATGAAAGACTGTTTAGAATGACAGGAATCCGAGGAATAAAAACACTATCAGCTATTCCGCAACCTGTTAAAATATCTGCTTCTATAAGATTTCGTAGTAAATTAACGAATGTTCGATGTGATTCTTTAAATTGGCATAACTTTATTATTTATAAACCGATTGACACGAAACAAACACTAAATGTTAAGTGAAGCTTACCACA
Organism: Parascotia fuliginaria; assembly: GCA_963082885.1. Lineage (NCBI taxonomy): Eukaryota > Metazoa > Arthropoda > Insecta > Lepidoptera > Erebidae > Parascotia > Parascotia fuliginaria. The sequence continues at coordinate 8,523,031 of OY720189.1, forward strand.
ATATATTAGTGAAAACCATATTTAAATCGGATAAGCCGTTTCTGAGATTAGCGTGCACAAACGCACAGACAACAGACAAACAGACAAAAATTTTAAAAATCATTGTTTTTTGTTCTATTTGCGTTGATATAGGTCCCAATAGTATTTTTTCTCATATATCTTCCATGTACAGACAGCGATCGGTTACATTTTTATTATATGTATATATGTATATGTATAGATAGATAAAACTACATTTAAAAAAAATTCGACCGTGCAAGCGTTTGGTATGAATTAAATATTTTTTTAAATCATTAATTATTGGTTGGGAAAACCTAATTATGTATTTATTTGCTTATACATTCTATTGGACAAGAACTATCGTACCATGAAATCTTTAACGCGTCGAATGAAGCTGCTCGCATAATTGGGATCGAACTTCACTTGGTAAGTTCGTTTGATTTTCAATTATGCTTCGCAGCTTCATTCTTTGCGATTTCCGGTTTAACATTGTGTAGGATGTTTAGAGTAACTAACAATTGTAAAATGAATATAAAATTTTGGTAGGTATTCATGTTGAAATTAAAGAAACCATTAGTTCTGGATCTTTTATTAAATCGGTAGGTAGTTACATATATATTAGTAGGATATAATTATGTAAATGGTATATTAATTATAATTATTTCAATTGCGATGAATTAAGTAATGATTCAGCAAACTGATTATTGTCAACAATAACTATATCTTTATTGTAGAAGCGACCAAACGCTGATGATGAATCAGTCCATCCAGCAGTCTTTTTAGTTAAATCTATGTTTACTCCTAATGTATTTGCCTTTGATGTGGCTGCATGCCGTGTACTTTGTGCACTAAATATTGAGGTATCCACTCCGCTTTCTAGTAGCGTGTCTTTTAACCAATGACTAATAGTTTGAGAAGTAATATCTGAATGTGGCTTTATGAAACTAATGAATAAGTTGTTGTTGTTATCATTACGTAATAAGTTAGTTCTATTTAGATATGTTTGTAAACATCTAGCTGGACATATTTCTGGACGTGGATTATAAAATGGAAGCCTCAAAAATGGTTGGAATGAGTTTAATTTTGTTGTTTTTATTGTATCTGGAATTTTAATAGTAATTTCATTAGGGTTTATATGTATATTATTAATTTTGATTAGAGACAGTGTTTGTACACGATCAGCAGTCACAAGAGCCATTAATGTTACAGTTTTCTTGGAGAGTGATTTCAAATCAAGGTTTTCATTTGGCCATTTTTGGGCGAGGAAGTTTAGAACAATGTCAGGATCCCAAGTAGTATTGTACTTTGGGTTTGTTGGCCTTAATTTGAAAACACCTTTCATGAAACGCTTTAGTCTCTCATCATCTAAGTTACGTTGTAGTAATAATGACAACGCGGATCTATACGAGTTGATTGTCCCATACTTTGCACCTTTATCAAATACCTCTGTTAGGAAGTGAATTACTATCGGTATTGAAGCACAAGAATGATCGTAATTATATTTTTGACAATAAGTAATCCAGGCCTTAATACAGCCGTCGTACTGTTTGTAAGTGTTATTTGATAAGGATGCCAACATAATTTCAACCGACCTTGGTGATAAATATTTATTCAATAGAGTCTGCCGGATAATCTCGCGGCAGCCAATGTTAATGTGCGATGCAGGCTGTGGGTCGATCTGTAAGGAGATTTAAGCAAGTTATTATTAGGTGAAAAATAAATAATTTCAGATTGACATATTTTACTAAATAGTGGAAACCAAGGTTGAGTTGGCCAGTATGGGATAACAACTATACCCTCTGCTTTATCAGATATGATCTTTTGGATTGTTTTCAGAACCATTGAAAATGGTGGAAAAGCGTAAAAATTTAGGTGTTTCCATGAAATGGTGAATGCGTCAATAACCCACGAGTTAGGATCCGTCTTCCAGGTAACGTACGTATTACATTTAGCATTACAACGGCTGGCAAATAAATCAATAGTCGGTAATCCCAACTTGCATTTTATTTCTTCGTATGCGTAATCCCCTAATTCCCATTCAGTGTCTTGAAACTTCTTTCTTCTTTTCATATGACGCAAAAACCACAATACGTCGTTTTTCACACCATTTCCAAATATTTCGTGTCTCCTCATTGAGGTGTGGGTATTGTACACTGCCCATCCTATTGATACATGAAATAGTCGTAATATTATCGATTCTCAGTAACAATTCGCAATCAAAGCAATCTCTAGCAAAAGTCTTTAACCCAAAATAGGCTGCTTTTAGTTCTAACTGGTTAATATGCAAGTTTAATTCGTTTTCTTTCCAATAACCGTACGATTCATTACCATCACAATATGCACCCCATCCAGTGGATGAGGCATCACTGAAAATTTCCTTTGCATATTTATTGGTTTTGATATTGCAATGACCCGAGTCAATATTAAGTAACCACCACTGAAGATCGTCCCTAATAAAGTTGGGTAATAAAATCGTCTGATTATAACTGTCATTCTTTAATAAGGTATTAAACTTAACTTGTTCAAATAATTTTGTACGCATCCAAGAATATTGTATCGCAAGACAGGCAGATACTAAAAGACCGATTGTTCTAGCAAATTCTCGAAGTTTACATTTGCGATTATCTAGGCAACGACGAACATTACACTTTAATTTATCTTTTTTATCTGAAGGTAGTTCCATAATCATTTTTTGAGAGTCAAAAACAAAACCTAAAAACTTACACTTGGTACTTGGGCTTAAACAACTTTTATCTTTGTTTATAATAAACCCTAATTTTTCTAAAAATGTACAAGTATTTTTTACATTACCATTACAATCGCTATAATCTTTTCCTATACAAAATATATCGTCTAAGTAAATAACTGAAACTAAATCTTTAGATCGCAAATATTCCATCACAGGTTTCAATAATTTTGTAAAAACATACGGGGCGGTGGATAAACCAAAGGGTAAACAATTAAATTCAAAAAGAGTTCCATTATAATTAAAGCGCAGATATTTTCTGTGACCTTTAGTGACATTAATAAATAAATATGCATCCTTTAAGTCAACAGAGGCCATGTAACATCCTTTAGTAATTAACATAATGGCTGTTCTGTAATCCTCCATTTTAAAATGATTCGTTTTAATAAAGTGGTTTAGTAATTTTAAATTTAAGATAAAGCGTTTTTCACCATTTGGCTTAGGTACAAGAAAAACATTTGATATAAACTCACCCTCTTCGTGGTGACATTGTGAAATTGCATTGATACTGATTAACCTATTAATTGTCTTAACATACTCGTAATGTTCCTGTTCTGATTTGGGCTTAGAACATGGACCTTCGAATCGAAAAGGAGTAGATGTAAATGGGATTTCATATCCCTTGATCCATGATAGTAACAACGGGTCATTTGTCATCTGGGACCACTGTGAATAGAAATACTGCAAACGACCTGCGTATTGCCTTACCTGGGTGTTTATCTGCGGTAATGCTTCCTGGTCGGCGAAGGTGCTTTTGGCGGAGCTGGTGGGTGACGCGAGTAGTTGGAACTGCGCGTCTGTCGTGCCGGCTGTCGGCCTCTTGACGACTCGTTGGTTTTGTTCGGTGGTTTCCTCTGGATAGGAGCCCTGAAGTTTAAATTACGATTTCTTTGCGTGCCCCTAAAGTTCGTGTTACTCTTGCTTGTAGACGCGATAGGATTGCTTTTTTGCAAAGATTCGCCAGTCTTTTGGACAACTTTAGCAGCTTTAAATTTCTCGGCTAAATCTTCTCCAAATAAGTATTTGTCCTGATTGGTGCTAGCAAGGGCATCGCGTAAACTAGTATTAGTAGAACTCATAATTATACTACGTCGAGTTCTAGTTTCAATGCAATGGTTGTCACATAATATACGGCAAGCATCACTTAGAGGTTGCAGGAGTATCTGCTTGGAAGTTTCATTTTGTAAAATCATCTCAGTGACCCGAGCTAATGCGGCTAAAGCTATACCAATCTGATTTTGCTTTTGTAGCATACTGGCATCTCTTTTCACTAGTATATCTGGCGTAGCTGCCTTAGCCTCAGGATTTAATAACGGTGCTATAAGAAAATGACAGTTAGCAGGGACCAGGTATCTTTTGAGAAGCGATTCTTTTTGTTCTTTCGGTAGACCTTTTGTCAAGATTTCCTGCCATCGAGACGCAACATCCTTATGGACATTTTTACCGAGCTCAATCTCGGGCTGTGGTGCTTCGCCTAAGATCTGAAGTATATCTTCATCTAGCAATAGATCTGCCTGTTGGTCTTCTACAGAACGTATATCAGGGACCGAGGACGGTCCCGGCTGTGGCACGTCAACTTCTGCTGCTACCGGTTCCAAACCAATAGGTTCGGCGTATGGTGACGTCTGTCCGATAGGTGAAATTAGACTAGGCATGTCTAAGTATTCATTAATGCGTTTAGGTGGTGAAACTCTCAGTCCCGGAATAGGTGACGTTCTTGGTGGGATGACCGGTAAAATTCGCTCCTCGATTTCAGAACCTGCGTAACAAAACAGGTTATTCATTTTTGTGTCACACATGACCGCCAACGACGGTGGGTGAATTGTATAAAATTAACCGCCAACGACGGTGGATGAATTGTATAAAATTAACCGCCAACGACGGTAATTTTAATATGAAAGTTAATCATCAACGACGGTAACTATATTTTGATAATTAACCGCCAACGACGGTAATTATATTATAAGTTAAATAACAACGACGGTAAGTATATTTTAAAAAGTAACAGTCAACGACGGTAAGAAATTATTTCTTTTTTAAGTAAACGACACGAATATATCTGTAATAATACCCACCGCTTTCATCAGATGAAATAATGCGACTTCGTCGCTTTAATTTTTGTTACAGTTTCTTAATCTTCTTAGCAATCTTAGATTCTTCCTCTCGATGCTTTCCCATCACTATCACTATTATAATTATAATATTTTATAACACTAAGTACTTATTACCACTAAATTAAATAATATGGCAGTAGAATACGTGCGAAGGCTACAGCACGATAACACAGAATGACGATTCGTTCTGATACGACCCACCATGACAGCAGCATACAGGGGTGGCGTTAGATGTAAAAAAAAAAAAAAAAATTTAAACTATCGTGCAAGGCTTACAGTAGATGGCGCTACTACACAATGTTAAACCGGAAATCGCAAAGAATGAAGCTGCGAAGCATAATAGCGTATGAAACCGTGGCAACGTTGTAAGTATAATATTTTATAATTTCAAAACTCATAATACATCTTTACAAAATGACGATAACCAGTGCCATTGAATATAATTATTGTTATTCCTAATAAGAGATACTGTTGACAAATTTGCTTATAAAACAAGATCAGCTACCTTTTGTTTAGACTTTTAGGTATTTTAAATTATTTTAAATTGTCTAAATAGTCTTTGTAATCAAATAAGATTAAGTAGTAAAAGTATACTATTTTATCCTATTTCATTTCGTTTGAGGTCGACAAAACTTATCGAGTGTATTTCATTATCTAATCATGACAATGGCAAGTAAAATCAGTCATGTTTGAACTGAATTGAATAATTAATTCATTTCAAATACATATACCTACCTACCTGAGAATTATTTTTCCTATTATTATATATTATTAAAAATGAAAGAATATAGATGAATGCTATTAAAAAGCATGCGATACTGTTACGTTACGATATATCGATACGAAAAAAAGCGATAATATTGCGTATTGATACAAACTAATTTCATACAGTTACGGTGAGATATGTCGTGTTATAATTATTAGCATTTTACAGTAATTAAATAGTAATAATTATACTTTAAAGATGAATTTGATGTCACACTTCCGGTTAGTTTATTTATTGCTCATTATACTTTTATAAAATAAATATGTAATTGACTAAACGGTAACAAGTTTAAATTATTTGATCGGCCGGTCATTCGTTACTCGAGTCTCGTGCTGTGAGGTCAAAAAGATATAACTGTCTAAGGTTGAGTCTGAACAAGATGTGTATTAGGTTAACCGTGTTCTTTTGTAAAGTTACATAAAGTGCCGTAATAAAGTCTGGAATTGATTGACGTTCTGTTTGAACTGTTTGTTTTATTTCAAGAAAGCCTAATAACACACTATAGAGCCATCGCAGAAGGAGTACCAGCAGTCTACTGAAGGGCCGTAACAACTCAGAAGTGAAGATTGCATCAGTTTCTTACTAAGAACTGGTGTAATCCTACTTGCCCACATCAAGCAGTGAAACGTAAGTACCCCTCTTTTAAATATTTGTATGTATCAGCTGTAATGCATTTACAAAATTTCGATGAATTTAATTAATATTACCAATTTTAATTTAGTATGAAATAGTATAACTACCTTCAAATTTTTTTTTCTTTTATCTGATATTTTCAATTGAATTGATTGAACTTAATTTGATATTTGCAAAATGAAATTATTTTATGATACCGCTATTGTGGTTTTCTTGTACTGTCGAACGTTTACCTTGAGATTACCTTCCTACATTATTTATAATAATGTGTGATCAATTCAAATTAATATTTGGCTGTTTTGTCTGTCTGGTATGATACTTATTGGTATATAGGTAATATACCATGCATTGGTTTTATAGTAAATATAAAAGTACAATAAGTACATTAATGCATTTTATTAGAATCTAATGTACACATTGTCTCTGTTGAGGTATCTGCAATGCCAAGACACAAGAAAAGACACAGGACACCGGAGAGTAGCGGTTCGCGGAGTAGCAGCCACTCAAGTAGGACGAATCGCCGGCGACGAACAAAGAAGAGATCACGATCGCGACTCCCAAGTCGGCCGTCACGATCCAGGTCTCCAAGGAGTCGCCGTGCGGAAGAAGTTACTCCGCGTGAACACATCGACTGGCATCACGCTGAAAGCAGTTCTCGCCAAGCGCTGGCCGGCGAAAGTAGTATGCCTACTCCTGGAGCTACTGGGTATGTTTTGAATCAGCATATATTTGAAAAGCTTTTAGACGTAATGCAAGGTTTTTCGACGAAGACCGTTGCTCAGCGTGACAAATTTCCTACACTCAATAATGTAATTACCCGACTTTGACCCGCTCTGTAAGGAACAAACCGTCGATTCTTGGATTCATAAGGTGGAGGAATGTGCACAAATTTATAGCTGGGATGATAAACAGGTTGTTCATTATGCCTTACCTAGACTTAGTGGTGTTGCCAAAACGTGGTACCAAGGGCTACCGTCTCTTTTATTCACTTGGGCCGAATGGAAAGATAAATTAAGAGAATCTTTTCCATCTCGCGATAATTACGCCGAACTTCTTACCGAAATGCTAGGCAAAAAGGGCCGCTATGGTGAATCGCTAGAGCTTTATTATTACGCTAAAATGAACTTATTAAATCGATGCGAAATTAGTGGTAAACGTGCGGTAGATTGCCTAATATTTGGTATTGAAGATAGGGGAATCAAGCTAGGGGCGCAAGCCGTAGAGTTTAGTGAACCTGAACAGGTTTTAAAGTATTTTAAATCCATTAAAATAGGTCAAGACAGATATAGTAATATTGATTTGCGTACAAGGGACAAAGACAAAAACAAACACAATAATTTATTACCTAACAGTAACAATAAACTTCAAATGCAGCAAAAGCCTGGATATAATAATGTTACATGCTACAATTGCAATGAAATAGGTCATCCGTATTTCCGTTGCCCTAAGCCTAAGATGCAGTGTACAAATTGTAATTTAAGAGGTCATTTAGTAAATGATTGTCCAAAGAAAGCATCTAATAACTCCAACGAAGGCAAAAAGGTTTTAAGAATAGAAAGCTCAGGTGATACAAGTCTTAAGTACAAAATGCCTATAAAGATTAACGATAGAATATCACAATGCTTAGTAGATTTAGGTTGCGAAGGTACACTTATACGCTTTAGCGAAGCAAAACTGTTAGGAATTAATTGGGAACCTAGTACAGGTCCTATACTCTCTGGGTTTGGCAATACCCGTTTTTGCCCTATTGGGTCTGCTGTAGCTACAGTTGAAGTTCAGGGTGTCCAAGAAAATAACGTCGAAATGATAGTTGTTGACGATTCACATATTAATACACCAATTTTACTTGGTCACACTTTTACTGAGAGACCTACTGTCAAAATTATTAAAACAGATACAGACGTTATATTCCAGAAGGTTGGCGACAATAAAGTCCAAAAATGTAGATTAACTTGCAATCATGATGTGACTATCTTGAGTGGTAAAATAGGTGTTGTTTCCGTTTCGTGCGATGACAGTTATTCCGGTAGCTAACGCTAACGTTAACGGGACAGTAAGGGGTGTTAATAATATGGAACATTATCTATTGCCTGGGGAATATCAATTAAAACAATGTTTAGGAAGTGTCTTAGTTCAAAATATTTGCTCACAAGATATTACTTTTAAACGAGGCGACCTAATAACACGCGCTTTAATTGTTGATAACTTTATTACCGTCAATAAGTTGGATATAAAGAGCCAGAGTCTACACGATGAATCAGCAGTAAATATTGGCGAAAATATTACAATAGCTGAAAGGGAGAAACTCATGTCCCTATTGTCTGAATATGGAAAGTGTTTTTCTAAAGGCCTTTATGATCTTGGTTTCACAACCGAAACAGAAATGGTAATTCATCTGGAAGACTCTGAGCCGGTCGTGTACTGCCCCTATATACTCTCGTTTACGGAAAGACAGAAAGTTCGTGAAATGGTCCAAGAGATGTTAGACAGCGGTATAATAAGTGAATCGAACTCACCGTACGCTAGTCCCATCGTGCTAGTAAGTAAAAAGTCAGGCGAAAGGAGACTTTGTGTCGATTATCGCGCACTAAATAGAAAAACTGGACGGGAACATTACCCACTCCCAAGAATAGAGGATCAATTAGATTTATTGTCTGGTAGTTCATTATATATTACTTTAGACTTAGCATCTGGGTACTACCAAATACCGATTGCAGAAGACTCCCGCAAAAAGACCGCCTTCGTAACACCTGATGGCCAGTACCAATACAATAGGATGCCATTTGGTCTAGTCAATGCACCATCAGTGTTTCAACGCACGATGAATAGAATTATACAAAAGTCTCCAGTGCGCTCTTATGTTCTAGTATATATGGATGATATCCTAATTCCGGTAAAATCTTTTGACGAGGGATTAGAACGATTACGGAATGTTTTAGATTTGTTCAAGGAGGCCGGTTTAACTTTGAAGCTCAGTAAATGTCATTTCTTTTATAACAAAATTGAATACCTAGGTTATGAGGTTAGTGCTTCAGGCATACGGCCCGGTACGCTAAAAACTGAAGCTGTATCCAAATTTGCAACGCCGCTGAACGTACACGAAGTAAGACGGTTCTTAGGCTTAGCTAGTTATTTCCGCAGATTTGTTAGAAATTTCGCTGTCATTGCGCGACCACTCACGCGTTTATTTAAGAATGACACTCCGTAGCAATGGGATGCGGAGGAGTCAAATGCATTCGAAACTTTAAAAAGATGCCTCAGCGAACTATACTATACCCTATTCTAACATTATATAATCATGAAGCCGAAACGCAATTACATACGGACGCGAGTAAATTCGGCATTGCTGGAATACTTATGCAAAAAGATGACACCGGGTTATTTAGGGTAGTAGCATACTATAGCAGGCAAACTTCTGTTGATGAACAGAAATTGCATTCTTTTGAGCTAGAAACTCTCGCAATTATTGCGTCATTGGCAAAATTTAGGGTTTACTTATTGGGCATTAAGTTTAGCATAATAACGGATTGTAACGCGTTGAGGTCTACGCTAGTCAAACGTGATTTGATTCCGAGAATTGCTAGGTGGTGGATACAGTTCATGGAGTTTGATTGCGAAATTGAGCATCGATCTGGAGAAAGAATGGCCCATGTAGATGCTTTGAGTAGGTGTCCTGTAGATAATTTTACTGCTGACGATCATGTCATAGACGTTCTCACTATTAATGCTGAAGACTGGTTAATTACTGTACAACAGGCTGATGAAGAAATTAAGCGAATCGCTGATATTTTAAATGTTGCCAAATGCAAGGAAGCAGTTGATATTTTTAAAAATTACAAACTTAAGAATGGGAGAGTTTTCCGCATCACCAGTGAGAACAATGAAAGGTGTGTAGTAAAACTCCAATTATAACTGTGTTATCTCGTATAATTATAACCACCAGGGTATACATACAATGCATTAAGTATCACCGTCCGTCCAGCACCGCTGTCCAGCCCAGAATGCCCGCACTCGCCAGTCGCCATTTTGAATTAGATTTATAGAGATGTCACTTTGACAGATCGTAACCGATCATTCGATTACGATTCATTCAATTTAATCGATATTTATTTAAATAAAATATAAACCTTACACTCGTCCATCCTGACCTCGTGTATGTCCCCATACACGCAATCAGGCAAACGCACATGAACCTTACACTTGGCGAGTGAGAGCACTTACAACCACATTTCACATAAAATAAATAATCCTGTAAACCCATCCAATTCTTACGGCAATGATTATTTAATTTTGCGAACCCATCCAATTCTCGCAAAATTAAATCCAATGCTTGCTAACCCATCCAATTCTAGCAAGATTGGCCTTAACCGATATGCAGTTCCTGCTAACCCATCCAATTCTAGCAGGGACTGTACTAAACTACTTAGCATCACCAAACCAATTCTGACCAGAATTTCAACATTATTTAATTACAATATATACTTATACAAATAATTCATGCAGAGCCACAATATTTCAGCCAGTTTATTGTAACAAACAGTTGCTATCATTTATATGAATAAATCGAGACTAGATTAACAATTGCAACTTAATTAGTTCATACGACATTATAAATAGCACAGTATATGTACACAACACCATCCTTGTAACCTATTAAATTAGCAAAAATATTACCAATTCATTTTAACTTAACAAACATTAAAATTAAAAAAATATATATATAAAAGTTTTACAAAAATAATGCCATTATCGTTAAAATTGTTCCTAGAATGTGCAACATAAATATTTAGATATGTACTAACTTATACCAATAATTTGCCAAAGGTAGCATTTTTCTGTTTATAATATATATCTATTATAATAATATAAATTTTTTTTTTTTTTTTTTATTCATCACCAGAAACACTTTCATCGTTGGAATCACTATGAACTTCAAGGGCCGCCAAGTGCACCCAGGGCAACATTCGATCAGCGGCTACCGTAGTCTCACGTTTATGTTTTGTGCTCGTTAACCCTGGTATCGGAGCCAGCTTATATCGATCGTTCCCCAGTACCTTGGTTACCCTGTATGGTCCTATATAGGATGGTAAAAGCTTCGCACTCTTTCCTTCGTTATTAAAGTCTACTTTTGTGATCTTTACTAATTCGCCTTCTTTGTATATGCGCGCTGGTTTCCTACCCCTATCATAATATTCCTTCTGTCTAGTTTGCTCTGCTTGTATCTTATCTTTTACCTCTTCCCTGATCGCTACAACATCATTATTATCACGTGTGTTACGCCTGAGTTCATTAAATTTAGGGTCAACCTCTGCATTCATAGATGTGCGAAACATAACTTCTGCGGGAGCCCGGCCAGTGGTTCTTTGTATTGTATTGTTCAAGCCCCACTGTACGGCACCAACCTTCTCATCCCACATCCTTTCATCAGCGTTAAGATTTTGTGCCGTTAACGAATCTAAGATTGAGCGATTATAACGTTCTACCTGTCCGTTAGAACGCGGGCTACATACTGCGTTTAGCACGTGTCTAATTCCTTTATCTAAACAAAATTGTCTAAATGCGTGGGATGTGAAGCAGGTTCCTCGGTCACTAACAATACGATCTAGGCATCTAAATGTATAAAATATATCATTCAATGCTCGTATGACATTTTGTGTATTTGTGTTCCGTACCGGTTTCATGAATATAAACTTTGTAAAAGCTTCTACAATGACTAAGAGATGTGTGTTACCGCGTTTAGATCTTACGAAGGGCCCCAGGTGGTCAATGTGAACGGTATGGAACGGTACCTCGACTTTTTCTATAGTATGTAAATAACCTTCTTTACCGCGATTATTTTTCTTGGCATACGCGCATTGCATACAAGCCTGAACGTATTTTTGAACAAATTTCGTCATCTTGGGAAACCAGTAGGACCTTTTTATTCGGTCAAGGGTCTTATCTACCCCAAAATGTCCAATTTCGTCGTGGTTTAATTGACACAACTGCCACCTCGCACCCTTCGGTACAACCCAACGTATGTTATTACGATCACCATCGATGATTTTATATAGTTGATTATCTTTAATTAAGTAATTGTCCTTAATATATTTTAAAACATCAACGTCAATGTCAGAGGAAGCAATGTCTCTGATTCTGCACAGCTCAGAATCACCTAACTGCAACGTATGTAGCCAGTCATCGCTACTTATGGACATAACCCTTGGATACTGGCCCAACGCATCAATAGTTTCACTGTCTGGGATAGGATTACGAGATAGCGCATCTACGTGACCCATTTTAGAGCCTGCCCTATATTCTATAGTACATTGGAACTCCTGCAGTAATAACCACCACCGTGCTATCCGCGGTATTATATCGCGTTTAAGAAAGGTACCGCGCAACGCACTGCAGTCGGTCACTATTCTAAAACGCTGTCCGAGAAGATAGACACGAAACTTCTTAAGAGAGCAGACCACGTCAAGGTTTCTAATTCGTAAGCATGGAAATGTTTCTCCTCTGGTGTGGTCTGCCGACTATAAAAAGCCACAGGACGAAATGTGCTCTCAGCAGGAGTTTTCTGCATCAGTATTCCCCCAATGCCTATCTTGCTAGCATCCGTGTGAAGCTCGATCGCAGCCGTTGGGTCATAAATGGCCAGAATGGGTCGCTTAGTCAATTTTTCTTTTAAATCTTTAAATGCTCTTTCCCGTTCCTCCGACCAGCACCACATCGCATCTTTCTTTAAAAGCTTATTTAGAGGATAAGCTATCTGCGCAAAATTTCTTATAATTTACGGAAGTATCCTACTAATCCTAAAAATTGTCGCACAGAGTGCTGGTTGGATGGACACGGAAATTGAGCAACACAATCAATTTTCTTGTTACCAGGTTTTATACCGCAGGCGCTAATTTCATAGCCCAAGTAATCGACCTTATCTGTTAAGAACTCGCATTTTGATAGGTTCAACGTCAAGTTAGCTTCGTCGAACAATTGAAGAATGTTCTCAAGTCTAGCCAGACATTGAATCGTATCTTTACCGTAAATGAGCACATCATCTATATACGCGGTAGCTTCGGAAAATCGAGCCGATCCTAAAACCTTATGCATCATCCGCTGAAATACCGCGGGAGCATTTGCGAGGCCAAACGGCATACGGTTAAACTCGTATTGGCCGTCTGGCGTCACAAAGGCCGTATATGGTTTCGATGCTTCCGATATCGGGACTTGGTAGTACCCGGAGGCTAAATCGAGGGTGATGAAATACGCTTGCCCCGACAAACGAGCAATCTCGTCCTCAATTATAGGCATCGGGTAACGTTCCTTGACTGTGATTGCGTTTAATAATCTGTAGTCGATACACATGCGCAATTTACCGTCCTTCTTGCGGACTAGAATAATGGGACTCGCGTATTCTGACGAAGATTCCCTAATAACGCCGGCGTCTAACATCTCGCCTACCATGGTACGGACTGTGTCACGCTCTGTGTGTGACAATCGATAGGGGCGATATACCACGGGTTGTTTATTATTTAACTCGATGGTCATCTCAGTGACATTTGTACATCCTAACTCTTTTAGCGTAGAGGCGAAACAATGTTTGTACTTATGCAAAATATCAAGTAAGTTTCGTTTATCAGATTCATTGATACTATTGCCTATACGAACCATTTTGTCATCAATCTCTCGACGAACAGATGCTAAAACTGCCGAATTTGATGACATAATGCGATTAACTATGTGAATCCTTGTTGCGCGACACAATAAAGTTCCGTTTAACAATTGCAGTTGACAAGTGATAGGAGCAATAATGATCCTAACAATACCGCCTTTAATTTGGTAAACGCCACCATAGATTGAGCATTGATTATCTGGTTTACCAATGATCTTACTGCTTACAACAATGTTGCAGTCAATTGGTGGTTCTACAACAGCTATTATTGTAGCCGGACCGTATAAATTGACAGAAGAGTGTATCAAGACCTTGACGTTTTGAACATTTTCCAGATTAACATTGGCAAATGGCATTTCGATCTCTTTATTAAAGAATCTCAAGTGATCCGAACTCTTGTACACAATAACATGCAATTGCTCGGTAAATGACTGTCCAATAAGTACGGGTACCTCTAAAAATTTGTCATCCACTACAAGAAACTTCACATTAGCTTCTACTCCATCAATTTTTAAGTTAGCGGTAACAGATCCGAATGATTGAACTATTTCGTTCCCAAAGCCTTTTAATGATGACAAACTATGCTCATAATCAAGTCCTAATTTAGGTATAACTGACTCGGCTAAAAGAGAAACTTCACTGCCGAAGTCTACAAAAGCTTGAAACTGGTAGTCATTCACGTGAACAACCTTCATGTATTTCGAATTTGTTTTATGGGCAAGAATGCACATAGCTTTCCGCGTGGTCTCATTCCTATTAGTGTTTCCACTTTCAAGATTGATTTGGCAACTATCAGATTTATGACCAAATCTTTGGCAAGTGAGGCACTTTATGAGAGGCTTAGGGCACTTCATAAAGGGGTGCCCGCGCTCTTTGCAATTATAACAGAGCAAACCAGGATTTATAACCGAGGCATTAGGCTTTTTAATATCTGAGTTATTACTTGATGGTCTACCATCACTCATAAATTTACTTCTAAAGTTACCACGATCAAAATGTGATGTCGTTTGCGCTGTATCCTTATTACTTATAAGAAATTGCAAGAGCTGGTCTGGGTTAGAGCAACGCAAAGCTAGAGCACTAGTTTTAAGTGTTTTGTCCCCAAGTCCATGTATAACGCAATCGACAGCACGTTTGCCAATGATGTCGCACCGGTTCAACAAAGCTAACTTTTCATAGAAATATACCTCAATGGGTTCATTTGCCCTACTCTTACGTTTTAACATATCCTCCAGGGCTTGGCCATAATTCTGCTCGCAGGGGAAAGCGGTTAAAAGCTTTTCTTGCCACTCGCACCAATTAAACAGTATAGAATTCAACCCCTCATACCAGGTCTTGGCCAAACCCTGGAGTTTCTGCATAGCCAAATGGACAATTGTTTTGTCATCCCATCCATAAACCGTGGCACACTCATTTACTTTTCGTAGCCAAATGTCAATACGTTGATTTTTAGACGACGGGTCGAACTCAGGTAAAATGTTATTTTGATTTAAATTATGAGAACTATGTGCTGCTGTTGATGGTTGGGATGGCTTAATTGAATTTAAAATATTAACTATATCCTTGGCAGAAAAAGCTGGACTCGCCGACCTTTTAGAAGTGCGATGAGGTAGTACTTCGTTATCTTGTTCACGTTGGCATCGCTGCTCACTCCGGTCGTGCATTCGAGAAGGCTGCATTTCCTCTTGTCTTGGTGGTATAGTACGGGCACTATTTCCATTGCGAAGAGAGCTGCTATGCGGTCGTCAAATGGATTGGCAACAATTTCGTTGCCGGCCGATTTCCTCTTCCAAACGTCTGACTTTTTCACGTTTCCTCTCCAACTCACGTTCTTTGTCCCTGATGCTCCGACTGCGGTCGCTATGGCGAACAGGGCTGCGGCTCCGATAGCGAGTGCGGCTTCTGCGGTCTCCCTCGCTGCGTAGTAGACTTCGACACCGTCCGCTTCCTTCACCATCGCGTCTCGACGCGGCGCGTTCTGGCGTCTCCAGGTGTCGGCTGTGTACCATGTCACCTCGCTCCATTTTCTATAACTCGCAAACAGAAAGTCCGGTTTGAATATAATTATATTTCAAATAGGCGGTAAATTGATAAAAGTCCATTTATCTCGAAAACGGTGCACGATAGCGCAGAAATAATGAAAAAAAATCGTCCCCCTTTATAAAACCCGAAAGCATATCTCTTGAAACCATCCTGCGACCTTAATGTGACCTTGACCTTAACCCTCGAACCACAAAATACAACTACAACCTATTTCTTTTACAAAATAACCCACCTTGGAGGTCATTCTTTGAGACCATAGTTGGACCTTAACGTGAGCTTGACCGGACCACAAGCTACCCCAAGAACTAGTATTTTTTTTTGCTTCTATTGTAATAATCCGTTAAACTGTTATTACTTTTTAAGGAGGGTAGGTCTAAATAACGTTGAGACAATATTTTATATTCTAAGCTAAAGATATATTTTATTCTATCTCTATCTCTATCTATTCTATGTATCTATGTTGACTATTATTTTATTCCCATAAAACATGTAACCAAATTTTAGCTGAGATACTCCACAACCATAAAATCATAGTTTCTAATATGACAAATATAAATGTGAGCATGTACTTACCACTTCTGATTTGTAGTAAAACTCCAATTATAACTGTGTTATCTCGTATAATTATAACCACCAGGGTATACATACAATGCATTAAGTATCACCGTCCGTCCAGCACCGCTGTCCAGCCCAGAATGCCCGCACTCGCCAGTCGCCATTTTGAATTAGATTTATAGAGATGTCACTTTGACAGATCGTAACCGATCATTTGATTACGATTCATTCAATTTAATCGATATTTATTTAAATAAAATATAAACCTTACAGGTGGGTGGTTCCAAAAGGTGCTAGGTGGCAAATTTTAAAAAACAATCACGATGACATTGGTCACTTCGGCATTGACAAAACACTATCTCGTATTCAATCCGTGTATTGGTTCCCCAAAATGAGACGCTTTGTAAAGAAATATGTGTCGTCATGCCTTGAATGCGCTCATCATAAGTTACCTAGTGGTTCAAAATCTGGAGAGTTGTAACTCTCCAGATTTTGCGCGTTCACTACAACAAGAATTGTTCTTAGGTAGCTCTTGTTCTCAGTTACATTTCATCACATGTAAAATATTACAACTTGGAAAGATAGATATTTAAGAACTTTACTTTCTCGACAAAAGTAATAAATAAAAGTAAAATATGTAGTTAAAGTAGATACGTAGGTACGTAAGAGTGAATTCCAACTTAAATATTTTAATATTTCTTAGGTAGGTACTTACCAACTTTATAACTCCTTTTCCTTAATTTCATGTATAAAACTGAGCATGGCTATGACTGTAGTAATAAATACCGTCAGGCAACATAAATATCCTTAACTTTTAATTTAACTGAAGTAAACATAAAGAACAGAAAACTACAAAATTAAATACGTAGATCTTTCTCCACTTTCAATCTTTATTTCACATTCACAATGTCATAATGACAATCACTGTAGACAGTAGAGATGAAACGTATTTACGCTACCAGGGTTTAAAACCAGGGCTTCGCTTCGGAGTACGGCGCCCTGGTACGAGCAGACTATACTTGCAAGTATGAAAGTATGTGCTATAAGGCGAACGCGCGATAGCATAGCATAGAAAAACGATCCATATTTCAATGTAGATAAAAAACACACTCGTATTTAGTGAATAATAAATACTTTGATCTTCAAAGTATTTTTTTATTTATACGAATTTGCTCCTTACCTTACTAAGAATACAGGTTAAATTTCTATGCAAGTATTTTAGGTAAAACGCTCGCGTCCAATACTTGCAAGTATGAAAGTAAGTGATTTAAGGCGAACGATAGCATAGCAAAGAAAATGATTCATATTTCAATGTAGATAAGAAACACACTCGTACTTTGTGAATAATAAATACTTTTACCTTAAAAGTATTTTTTTATTTATACGAATTTGCTCCTTAAGATAATTGGAATACAGGTTGAATTCCTATGCAAGTATTTTAGATAGGTCGCTCGAGCAAGTGCGGCGCGGCGCGGGGCTCGTGGCAGGTGCGACGGGAGCGGGTTGCCATACCCGAACTCGACCTTTAGCGGGTGGGATGACAAATACTTTCAAGTATTTTAAAACCTGGTTTTCGACCCTCGTATTTTTACGTACTTGTAGTTAGAAGCCCTGGTATTGAATTTTGCAAGTATATCTCATCGCTAGTAGACAGTAGACACCACCACAGACAAAGCTTTTAGTAGGATCGTTTGGTAGCATTTGGTAGAATAGATTTAGCGATCGACAACTGTTGGTACGCTTGTCTGCCAAATTGTTATCGCTAGCTCTCAGGCGCTAGCGTTTGTAGAAATGAAATAGATACGGAGTGTGTGCCGTTTGTCTAGATAGACCGATAGCGCTAGGCTATTTTGGGGTCATAAGTTACAAAAATTTTAAAGTTGCTTAATTTTTGCCTGTGGATACAGTCATACATAAGAAGCCTAATATTATGTTTTGTGTCACATCTGCCATTTGCGTTTTGAGCAATTCGATGATTTGTGATTAATTCTTTTAATTTAAATCAAAACTGGCAAAATTAATTTAAAGTTAACAAAAATTATGGGAGCATGTCTAGGATAGCCTACGGAGTGTGCAAGCCTAATTTGTGTCATCTTCGTCCAGTGCAATCTGATATAGGGTCAGGATCTAAATACGGTGCTAAAAAAAAAATTATAATTGATTAAATAACTATCTCCTATTTCAGATCACTTACATATACCCATTAAAGAAATTTGTGCCCAATTAGAGCATGCAATTTTAAGATTTTTAATTATTTTGTTTTTCGAAGCTACAAACGCTCCAAAAAAATATTACAATCATTAGAGTTCACATATTTAATAACATAAATGTATGAAAAATCGACATTGTAAATTTGTGTCATTTTCATGCACGATAAATTAACGCATTGAGCGCACAATTGAAATATCTTGTGTGGAGCTTGAGCAACATGTTGTTGTGTGTGTATACAGACCGCCACAGAGTGACTTCACCTTGTTTGAAACTGTAATGGAAGATGTACTGAAACGCTTGAGCATTTGTAACAGGCATGTGGTTGTGTGTGGTGATTTTAATGTAAACTTACTTGAGGAATCAGCTATATGTAGTAGATTAATTAGCTTGTTTACCTCATTTGACTTACATTATTTATTCTATGAACCTACTAGAGTTACTACTCATTCTGCTACATGCCTAGATAATATTTTCTGCAACTGTCAGTCTTTAAATAGTTCTATATTGAATGATTTAACATCTGATCACTATGGGCAAAAGGTTGAATTGCCTGTAATTAAAATACCTAAAGTTAATTATAAGATCACATGTAGGCCAGTGACCTCTGAACGCCTGAAACACTTTAGCGAGAACATTAGTACTAAAGTTACCAATATAGATCTTAGTCGCGACGATCCTGACAGCCTCTACCTATCTTTGTTTAATTTAATTAAGGTAGAATATGAAAATATTTTTAAACCCAAGACTTTCAATAAAAATATTAAAATTAAATTTTGTGACTGGGCAACAACAGGCATCTATAAAAGTAGAACTAAACTGTTTGAACTATATGGTATGAAAAAATATAATACAAATCCGAACTTTGTAGATTACGTTAGGAATTATTCAAAAATTTTTAAAAAGGCTTGTACCACAGCCAAATCTTTATACATAAGTAATAAAATTAAAGAATCTGACAATAAAATCAGAACAACTTGGAGTATCATTAACAATGAAACTGGACGAACCACATTGCGGGATACTAACTTTGAACTTAACGTAAATAATAAAATTATTTCAGATAATTTAGATGTAGCACAAACATTTAATAATTTCTTTATAAACATACCTGTTAATGCAACCAGGTCCTTAGATTCTTGCCCAGTCAAAGCCGAAACTTTAGCTAGGGTTAGCGTGGGAGAGTGCAGCGTTTTATTTAGTTTCAAGTATATTAACCCCAATGATGTGATAAAAGTGTTTAAGTCACTTAACTCAAAAAGAACTGCTGACATATGGGGTATTTCAACGAATCTAATTAATAATATAATATCTAGTATAGCTCCACACCTTGCCACAATATTTAATAGATGTGTGGACACAGGCGTGTTTCCTGATCTGATGAAACACAGTAAAGTAATACCTTTATTCAAAAATGGATCAAAAAGTGACGCAACTAACTTTAGACCGATTTCCATATTGCCAGCTATTAGCAAAGTGTTTGAGAAAATAATTTTGCAGCAATTAGAAAGTCACTTTGTCTCAAATAAATTGTTACACAAAGAGCAATATGGCTTTACTAAAGGTCGTTCTACAATAGATGCAGGTATTACATTGATTAAGCATATTTATAGTGCCTGGGAAAATTCGATGGATGCTATTGGTGTCTTCTGTGACCTTTCAAAAGCCTTTGATTGCGTCGAACACAATACGCTTCTACGAAAACTCAGTCATTATGGTATTAGGGATGCTGCACTCACTCTAGTTGCCACTTACTTAAGCAATAGAATACAATATGTTGATATAAACGGAAGTAGGTCTACCGGATTACCTGTAGCTATGGGCGTGCCACAGGGTTCCATTTTAGGCCCTTTTCTTTTTCTGATTTATATCAATGATTTGCCATTCCATATTCAGAATTTTTGCGACATTGTACTGTTCGCTGATGACACATCACTTTTATTTAAAGTGGATCGTAAGGAAACTAACATTGATGAAGTGAATAGCTCACTAGTGAAAGTTCTGGACTGGTTTAGTGCGAATAACCTACTGCTTAATTCAAAGAAAACTAAATGTGTTAAATTTACTATGCCCAATACTAAAAGCCTAGCTATTAATATAAGTTTAAATAATGAAACTTTGAGCTTTGTTGAGTCTACAGTTTTTTTGGGTTTAACTTTAGATAACAAGCTTCAATGGGGTACCCAAATATCGTGTCTTGCTGGTAAACTTAGTTCCGCAGCCTTTGCGATAAGAAAGGTAAGACAGTTTACCGACATAGAAACAGCTAGACTTGTCTATTTCAGCTATTTCCATAACGTGATGTCATACGGTATACTACTCTGGGGCAAGTCTGCGGATATTGAGTCAATTTTTATAATTCAAAAACGAGCAGTGCGATCTATTTAGAATTTGGGCCCTAGGGTTTCACTAAGAGAGATTTTTAAAGAAATAGGTATTCTGACGGTGGCGTCTCAGTATATCTTCGCCAATATTATGTTTATCAAGAAAAATATAGACTTGTATTCCAGAAACTGTGACATGCACTCTGTGAATACTCGAGGTAAACATAAATTAGTTGGTACATATTATCGCCTACATAAAGTAAACAACTCATTTGCGGGTCTAGGTGTACGTTTCTATAACAAATTACCCATTGACATTATGAATCTACCCCTACAAAAATTCAAACAAGCTGTTAAAAACCGCCTTATTCTAAAGGGTTATTATACTATTAATGATTATTTAAATGATAAAGCAGCATGGGTATAGTTGCTCGTTTAATGCAAGATTAATGTTATATTGATTATTATTGTTGTAGCTATATTGACTATAATAATAATAATAATAATAATAATAATCTTTATTGTACACACCAAATAATAATACAAGTAAAAGAAGAAAGAAGACAGCATACAAATAGGTAGGTAAGTACAATGGGCGGTCTTATCGCTTTAAGCGATCTCTTCCAGACAACCTTTGGATGGATTTTTATGATTTAGATAACAGCAGTTGTTGGTGTATTATAAATACGATAATATTAAATGCTATAATAGTCATACATATGAAACAAAAATAAAATAAAAAATACATACTAAAATATAAATATATATATATATATATATACCTACTACTACAATGAGTAAGAAATAAATAAATACAATTAAGTTATTATAATGACAAATAATGAGTTTTAGTCATGGATTTAAATGAAGCTAGTGTTTGTGCTCGTCTAATATCCAAGGGTAGTTCATTCCAGAGACGTGTAGCCAAAACTGTAAATGAATTGTCGTAAAAACTTGTAGAATGTGACGGCATTTTTAACTGTAAGTTTTCTGATGATCGTAAGGATCTCGTATGTGTTTCATGAAGGAACTCAAAGCGTCCCTTAAGATAGGAAGGTGTTGAAGGGTTAAACAAAATATTGTACAGTAAAGAAAGGATATGAGCATTCCGGCGAAGTCTTATTGGTAACCACTTGAGTTTTTTGCGAAATTCTGAAACATGATCATACTTGCGTAGACCAAATATAAATCTTATGCAAACATTTTGAAGTCGCTCAAGTTTGTCTAGCTGGTTCTCGGTAAGATTTGGATAGCTGGCATCCGCATAATCTAAAATGGGAAGTAGTAGGGAATTTGCAAGCGCAGTTTTGGTGGTAATTGGGAGAAAGTTACGAAAACGCCTCAAAGACCCTGCTGCCGCAAAAACTTTTCGGCTGACTTCCTGCAATTGTGAAACCCAGGTAAGTTCGGAATCAATTAAAATGCCTAGATCTTTCACTTTTTTACTGTAAGGGATAATAGTACCATCAAGCACAACCGGTGGCAGCCGTGCCCAATCCACCTTACAGATCCTCTTAGAGCTACCAACGATAGTAACTTGAGTCTTGACAGGGTTTAGTTGAAGTCCATGCGATGTACTCCAATTGGTTATTGAAGCTAGATCTTTATTTATAGACATAATTGCTTCAGACAGCTTGTCCAATGGAGCCGAAGAGTATACTTGTAAATCATCTGCATAAAGGTGGTAGGAAGAACTGAGTTGATTTGGGATACTATTAATAAATATTGCGAAAAGCAGAGGAGAAAGTACGCCGCCCTGGGGCACACCAATATACGTATTACACCACGAGGAAAGGGCATCCTCGGTCTGTATACGCTGGCGACGACCACACAGGTAACTACGAAACCAATCGATTACCATAGGAGATATGTTAAGTGAGCGAAGTTTGTTAATCAGAACGTCGATATCTACCGTGTTGAAAGCATTAGAAAAATCAAGAAGTGCAAGTACAGTTAGATATCCACATTCCATGGCAAATCTTATGTCGTCCGTAATATTTACCAAGGATGTAACTGTACTGTGGCCAAGACGGAAACCAGACTGGAAGGGATTAAGGAGGTTGTTTCTGGAAAGAAATGCACTGAGCTGGTTATGGACGAGGCGTTCAATGACTTTGGAGAGGAAGGGTAAGATGGATATAGGGCGATAATGAGAATTTGATGAATTTGACTATTATTATCATTAAGTATATTGATATTTTTATTATTGTACTTATATTGACTATTATTATCATTCGGTATATTGATTATTATTATAGTAATTATATTGACTATTATTGTAATTATGTTGACTATTGTAGTAAAAGTTTAATGTGAAGTGGATGCATATCATGATCATTACGAGTTCGTAAGGCATAATACATTTTATTAGGGTTCTTTTACCACCCATGCCCTGCATTGTCATGCTCACTAAAATGTCATTGCTTGTGGTGTCGTATTGGCCGGGTCATCACCTTCCCTCTAATATGGCGAGGGTGATGATGGCTGGCCCGTGCGTCATGCTCGTGAACGGGTGCTACTTGGGATGACTGGTCAATCTTGGCATGGTTTACATTTAATATTCAATCCAGTATTACCTTGTCGTTCAATGTGACCAGGGGGTGCATTTACCAGTTTAATTAAAATACGTAGTTAAATTACCATACTAGTTGAAACTAAATAATTGAATTCCTTGTTTTCTTTCTTTAATCTTAGTATTATATTAATTAGTTAATTTGTAATAATTACTTTGTATGGTTCTTTGGTTGCGTTGAGTGTTTAAATTGTAACTCATTCAAATAACTGTAATTATCTGGCGATTGAAAAGAGTGGCGTGAGTTTCTTGCCAGTTCTTCTCACAGCTCTACCTCGTCAGCGAACTGGCTGTAGGTCAATTGGCTGACAAAATGTAATGTTGACTTTTCATAAGCATCATACTTTATGATCTAAATGAAATAAATGCTTTGACTTTGACTTTGACTTTGACAACACAAAAAAATAATGGTTGCGGTCCAAGCTGGCTCGCAAGAGGACGCGCGGCGGGCGCGGCGTTGCCTCCTTCTACGCACGCACACCAAATTCGTTCGGTACCTACGATTTCTTCTAAGCGAATCGTTCTTTATAAATTAAATTAAAATTAACGTATATTTTATTTTTACACTACGCTATCTGGTCCCAAAATAAGCAAGGCATAATACAAATACATACTTCTTTTATAACTACTAGCTGCTCGCTGTGGCTTCGCCCTCGCGATATATGGTATTATGTTTAATTATGTAACTCAGGCACCAGACCAATTTTCGGGATAAAAAATAAAAAGTTTCCTATGGGCTATGTCCGTCGCCGGCACCTATGTACGTACCAATTTTCATCAAAATCGGTTCAACCACTTAGACGCTGAGTGGTAACAAACAAACACCATACATACAAATTTTCGCATTTATAATATTAGTAGAATGTAAGTAAGTGCATACAATAAATTATTATTAAAGAAACTCCCAGACTCAAAACAAACTCTATGTGTTTATTCACAAAACTGTTTGTCTCTTCACGGTTGGAAACCAGCCTTCCAACAAAGGTCACCTTGGCGGGAGATTGGTTTCAATCTGCGGTTTGTGTTGCGTCGAGATGGATCTAAACCACGCATAAACCACGCACTAACACGCTCGCGAGTCAGTACCGGGCGAGTCGTCTCCTCTTCTGGCGTGAGATTAACTAGGGTTGCCACCTTCTTCCGACGGAAATCTAAACTAAAAATTACAATAAAGCAAGTAACTTCAGATATTTTTTTTTTAATTGCTGATAGTGGCAGACGAGCAAACAGCCCACGTGATGGTAAGTGGTAACTGTCATTCATGAACGAATTACGAGTCCCTAGCATTGCTACTGCCAGGGACTGCGAAGTTGCTGCCTACAGTGAAGGGAGAGGGTTAGGAGAGGAAAAAGGAAAAAGGGAGGCACAATAGTACGGATACTATTACTCTTTCGTCGATCTTCTACGAGAGGGTAGTACTTCCCCGTTCGATCCAGTCCATTCATGCTGAAACCAGCGTGAATCTACTACCGTGACTATTTAGTTATAAATTTTAACTAACTATCTTTGTATTAAATTTTTTGTTTTTATTTTATACTATATTTGTATAACTTTTTAGTTATCAATTTAAATATTAGTAAACGAAAATAAATGATGCAATACCATTGAAAAAGTGTTGCAATTATATTATATAGGCGTTTGTTGTGAGACCAAATAAACCGTTTACATTATTTTGAAGTTAATATGGTGTTGAACTATTATAAAATATGTTAAAATTAGTACAAATATCCGTAGGGGCAAAGACGCTTGCAATAACTATATTATAATAATATAATAATAATAATAATAATATTCTACCACATTCACACAGCACCATCTAGCCCCAAATGAAGCAATTATATTTGCTTGTGTATATATATATATTATTATATATAGCAAAATTATTGGTACCTACTTATATAATACTGTACTATTTACTATTTATATTCAGTTATTTTTGGAATCGGAGCTAGCCAACAGGATTTTAATTTTGTCTTTGCAACAAACTTGAACTGCACGGGGTGGCAATAGTGCGCACAAGCAGGGGCGC
This sequence comes from Parascotia fuliginaria, assembly GCA_963082885.1. NCBI lineage: Eukaryota > Metazoa > Arthropoda > Insecta > Lepidoptera > Erebidae > Parascotia > Parascotia fuliginaria. The sequence goes on from OY720189.1 coordinate 8,548,672, forward strand.
GTCGCGATAGCTTGGTAGCGCAGGACGTGATGCGCTGGATGTGCCTGAGTCGCGGACGGACGCGGTCAGTCAGACGTATGAGAGCAGACGTCGTTGACAGTTGTGTCTAAATACATAAAAAAATTAATACGCAGTTAAGATTAGGTTTCGTTCGATTTCTTTTATTAAATCTTTATTTTACATTCATATATTCATAGATTAATCTTTTCTTTAAAGTAATTTCTGATGAATTCTTTCTTTCAAAAGAAACCCCAAAGAAAATGAACTTGGCAAAGCCCCGACAACATCACTAAAAATGAAATTGACTTCATCATGACGGACAAAAAGCGCATATTTAGGGATGTCTCTGTGATCAACAGGTTTAACACCGGAAGCGATCACCGACTGGTAAGGGGCACCCTAAATATAGTCTTCAGAGCTGAGGGAAACCACACGGTGAAGTCCATATTGAGACCAACTCTGCAACAAACCATAGCTGGCTCTGAACAGTTTCAGTTGGAGCTAAAGAAAAGTTTTGATGCCCTGAAACTTGAAAACACACAGGACATTGACAAGGACCTAGACAGCGTGGTTACAACCATTAGGGATATGGGCAAACGGTTTCGTGAGCGAAAAAGTATGGGCCGAGATTTGCGACTATCAGCTGAGACTTAAAACTCATGAGTAAGAGACGTGAAATGGTACATCATTCCTCAGACCGAATGGCTCTGTCAAAGCTCATCAAAAAATCAATACGGAGGGACCTAAGGCGCTCAAACATGCAACGCATTATGAACACAATTGAGCGAAATAAAGGTCTCAAAGTGTTCGAACAAAAGCTTGGCAGAAGCCATTTAAGACAGATAAAAACCGAGAATGGACAAATCCACACGTCTCAAACTCAAGTTCTCGCTGGAGTCGAAGAATTCTACGGAAACCTGTACTCCTCTAACGCCGCACCACCTTCGCCATCTCACCAAGACCTGAGAGCCGCCCTGACCCGCCATTTTACCGATGAACTGCCAGATACCAGCCCAGAGGAGATCGAGTTGGCCCTTGGACAGCTGAAAAATGGGAAAGCCCCAGGTGAGGACGCGGACGGTGTTACGAAGGAGCTCTTGAAGTCAGGCAGCAAACCCGTGCTGCAAGAACTCCAACGCTTATTTCATTCTATAATTCATAGCGGGAGAACCCCAAGGGCATGGAGCAGGAGTACCGTAGTACTCTTTTTCAAAAAAGAAGATAACACTCTTTTGAAAAACTACAGGCCCATCTCACTCCTGAGCCATGTCTATAAGCTGTTCTCAAGGATCATGTCGAATCGACTTACTAGAAGACTTGACGAGTTTCAGCCTCCGGAACAGGCCAGATTTCGCGGAGGATTTGGCACCATAGACCACATCCACACTATCAGGCAGGTCATACCAAACACAGAGGAATACAACCTCCCTCTCTGTCTCGTCTTCGTGGACTATGAAAAAGCCTTTGACTCTGTCGAGATCTGGTCTGTCATGGAGTCCTTGCAAGGTTGACTGGCGATGTATCAGTGTGCTGAAATGTTTATACAGCAACGCCACAATGTCCGTCCAAGTACAGGGTCGTCCGACAAAGCTTATCCAACTACACAAAGGAGTGAGACAGGGGGATGTCATATCCCCGAAACTGTTCACAGCTGTATGGATGCTTTTAAGACAATAGACTGGAAAGGACGTGGCATAAACATAAACGGGGAACACATTTCGCACCTGAGATTTGCCGATGATATTGTCATAATGGCTGAGACCCCACAGGAGCTCCAAGTTATGCTGAACGATTTAAATGAGTCCTCCCAACGAATCAGTCTGCGGATGAACTTGAACAAAACGAAGACCATGTTCAATGATCACGTTACGCCACAACCGATTATCGTTGATGATGTACCTCTCGAAGATGTTAAATCCTATGTCTACCTTGGACAAACACTACAACTATATAAAAACAACTTCGAGAGGGAAATCGACAGGAGGATTCAGTTGGGTTGGGCAGCATTTCACAAACTCCGTCAAGTTTTTACGTCGCCCATACCGCAAACCCTAAAGACCAAGGTGTTTGACCAATGCGTCCTGACAATTGTAAACTGATTTTCGAAATTCTTTATTTGTTAGAAACAACGTGTCCGTGGATGGGTGACCATTTGTGGCATTTCATTTTGAGCGTCTTCATGTTTTAGTAGCGTAGACTCTTATCACTTCATGCCAAGTTAGAGGTGTCATGATCGTGAGAAATTCCAACAGCAGCGGGTGGCTACAAACTTGCCGTTACAGCAACACTGTTAATCTTTTGTATATTTGTTACGCGATTACTCCGTCAGTTAAATTATGATTTTTGATAATTCTTGGTACATTGACGTTTTAGCGACGAGGGCGAGGGAGAGGTGCTTGTTAGCAGCGGCTCTCTTAGTGACTCTATGAAAGGGCGTAACTATTGATCCAAAACTGTATATAAATTTTTTGTAAGTCTCGAAAATACTATAATATTGCTGTTTTTCAAAAATATATATAGCTATTGCAAGCGGCTTTGCCTGCGCAAGTATATGTATTATATTATTTTTCCACACCGTATAAACTTCAAAATAATGTAAACTCTTTTTGATCTCACAACAAACGCCTCCATTAAATATAATTGCAATACTTGTTCAATGGTATAATTATAAGTATAATTTTTAATGAAAATAAATGTGCATTATTTACTTTCACTCACAAAAATGAAAATAAATAATGCACATTTTTTTCGTTTACAAATATTACAAACTAAAAAGTTTTTTTTCTCTAAGATTAGTTTAGATTTCCGTCGGAAAAAGGTGCCAACCCTAGTGATCTCACGCCGGAGACGAATCGCTCGGTATTGACTCGCGCGCGTGTTGGCGCATGGTTTATATCCATTTAGACTAGATGCAACACAAACCGCGGTTTGAAGCACCCGCCAAGGTGAACTTTGTTAGAAGGTTGGTTTCCAAACCTGAAGATCGTGCATAATAAGTCAATCAAATCGAATAACGCACGCACTTTTCGCAGCTTGCACCGAATACCGAATGTAAACAAACAACACGTTCTACGCGCCCGTCAGCGCGTCAGGCTAGCCGGGGCGCCCGCCGCCTGCGCCCGCGCTCTTCCCCGCGATCGCCCTTCTTGCGAAGAAATCGTTTTTTTTTTAAATATTAAGATTTCGTGGATAAAAACAACACAAACTATGAATAGGGTTTTGTTACACCATAATAATCAAAAACACGTAATCTCTAATAACTTGCATTTTCTTTTGTGGCTTTTACAGAGTGTTGTAATAAAAAAATCAAATATCTATAAATGTCGTGGATAAATTCGACACAAAATATTTTGAACAACAGATAACCGAACTCTAAAACACATAACACCTCTAATACAAATTTTAATATTTTTTTAGAGCTAGTTGGGTGACGTATTAGGTACTAGTTAAATATCACGATTCCCTTGGGCAGAGATGACACAAAAAGCCTATGTACATCAGTTACTACTTTGTTATTATCATGGAAGTCAAATTTTTGTCTTTAATTTTCTTTTCGTCCAATACTGAGCGAAAAGACAAAATACCTAAATTTCTACCTATGCAAGTACCTAGGATGACACAAACTAATGTTTTAGGCTAGGCTAACGGTCAAGAAACTATATGCGAAAAATAAACAACTTTAATATTTTTGAAACCTCAAAACCTAGCGCTACGGGTCTAAGAGGGGCAGTGTAGACTAAAAGATACTGACATAAATTAATACAAAACATATTAATATGTGAATGGTGTTAGCTTGGTCATTTAATTAATATGGTCACAATGGTGACATGAATACAACATTGCTGGTCATTAAATTGACATACACGGTCACAAAGGTGCCGTGGTTGTAGCATTGCTGGTCATTAAATTGACATGTCCAGTCACAAAGGTGGCGTGGTTGCAGCATTGCTGGTCATTCAATTTACATATACAGTCACAAAGGTGGCATGGTGGCAGCATTGCTGATCATTAAATTGATACAAATTTATAATAATATTAAAACTAATAATAATCTGGTTGTTTTCAGATATCACACTAATATTATTATGTCACAGCTGACTTTTCGGAAGCTTTACTGTGAAGGGGAACCTACATCTGTTGGTTTCCTTTATTCGTCTTCTTTCGGTCTCACAACAAACGCCTGCATAAAATATGATTGCAATATTACCTACGTCTGCGAAATATTATTACTATACTGCAAATTTACTTTTGTTGTCTTCTGTTTTGCAAATTTACAAAGATTGAGATTTTAGAACTTGCTGGGGAAATATGTTAAATATAAAAAGAAACATTGCCCGAGTTGCCCGCTTCGTTTGTTAATTTTGGGGGTAAAAGAACTTTTCAAATCGGTAGCGTAGATTTTGGGTACTATGGCGTTGCTAAAAAACAAACAACATAGACATACGAATGTCAAATCTTTTCTCTATAATAATTAGTTTAAATAATATTGATAATTAAATTGGTATTAAAAATAATTAAAGCAGAGCATTGCTCTATTAAACTGAGAACATTGGTACAATGTTACCTCTATTAAATTGGCAACATATGGTAGAAGCACAATCACTCAATACTTTCATTATTTTCAGGTTATTTCAATTGTCTTACTACAATGTTACATAACTAGTAGCCAAATCTAGCCTTGTTGCGAAGACCATAAGAGTTCTCATTAGTAATGGCTAAGCATTCCTTGAGAAAATGTGTGTAGATCAATCCAGTTGCTTGAGTAATTGCCAAAGCTGTTAAATGATACTTGAGTTTTGAGTACTAATAATTGGTTAAAGAAATTTAGTAACTGTAGCTCAATTTAAAATAAATTTACTTAACCTCAGAATTCTATAGTTTTGTCCAGTCTATGCTAAGAAAAAAGATGAGATAAAAAAGACTACGTGAAAATATATGACGGACGTAATGGTCGATCAAATACTTAATTACACTATATAAGTACCTAAAGTAATCACACCGTGGCGTACTATACACATAGATGCAAAGTTTGTCAGTTATTTCATTCGACTAATATCGATACGAAGATTAGAGCGTAAAGTTCCGTACCTATGTAATCTAACTATTGATTACTAGCTACGTTTTCATTTGGTGGAGTAATCATAGGTTTCTATGATTACTCTACTAAATGATTGATGATTTCATAAAATGATCGTAAAAAGTAGTTACACATTTTGATGACTATTGTAGTTGCAATTACGATTACTTTTATAGGTACTCCATTGCAGTAACCAGAAATAAAAACTAGTAGTTTGGTTTTTAGGTAAGTATTTACTTACTTATACATTTTAATTATAAAATATTAATTTGCCAAATTCCTTTAAGTCCTAGCTCCATAGCGCCTTCAAGGATACACTCCAACCGAGCAAAAAACCAAAAGAGCAGTTATACATTACTCCAGTGCTCTATATCGTTCTTCTTAATCTTTTGCATCTTTCCTATATTTACTGTGGACCGCTGCATTCACAGATAAACAACTAGGCCACCGCGCCAACGCTTTTGTGGTTGAGTCAGAAATTACAAATTAATAATTAATAATTAATTTTAATAGTTGCTACAAAATGTTGGTCAATTCGCAATAGAAGAAAAGGTACTGTCTTGACATGCGAACTTGCGAATGTCAACTGTGTGGCGTCGAACTATGGTTGATACCATAGTTCGACCAATGCTGATGCATTGGATCATTGGCCTTATTCTCTCTACGCCTCCACGCATGGAGCAACCGCTCCACGCTGTTGTTGTTCCGGTTGATGTCTCACCTCTGGAACATTCTAGCGCGTGATCTTTATAAAAAAGTATAATCGCAGACCAGGAAAGAGGTTTTGCTAGTACGATAAACCAAAGTGTTTTGTGGTTCTCGTAATTAAGTTACACTTGAAAATGGGATTTTCTTGTGCTAACTAACGGGCAGGCATAAAATGTTATGTTAGTGTTAAAGTCGATGTTAACGACTGTAGAGGCGATATGGAACTAGCATTAACTGCACGGCCAACCGTACGAAAAAAGCTAGGCACTTGAATTTTATTAATAGGCAAGCTTGCGCGGTTTCTACCCTTGATGGTAGCTGATAATGTAGAACATGAGGTTGACTAGTTACAGTTAGGGAAAATTCATCGTGTAATATGTAGATTGTAGATTTGACCAGACAAATGCAAGAATTAGTAAATTCTTAGTAAATAGGAGATTTTGTTTTAAATAAAGGTGGATAAGGAACGTAACCAAGCAAAGTTGGATTCCGGAATCAAGGGTCCATTTGAGTTTCTACAGGCTCGAGATAGGTGATTGGTACGGTTTAATTGCGCTAGATTCTAGACGTTCTTACAAGCCACCGAATTGCAAAATGTCTGAAAATCAAAGCATAACTTACGATGCATGATGATCGAAAGTGGGACTACTACTATATTAGTCTGTAAGTACGTGGTCGTACCAGTCAACTCTGAATAAGGTCGGGTTTCACTCGAAACCGTGCAGCCCAAATGAGGTTCTGCGAGAAAAAAATAATGATATAATTAATAGTTACACTGGTTAAAATCAAAGAATGATGTACCTGTTATATAGTACTTACATAGTAGCTAAATAAATAAAAATAAGGAAGGGATGTAGTGTATGCGGAGAGGGGATATTTACCCTCCGTCTGGTGCGCGCATAGAACGGGCAGTCGCTCCCTGATCGTTGACCGAGTAACACGTGCTGGTGCTCGGACACACCAATATTTTGTACGTAGCTAGCTATATCGTGTAGTGACAAGCCAGTGAAGTGTGGTATACTGAATACCACACGTAGCACATATGCTACACTTAGAATAATTGTACTTGTCAGGATTTGGCGCTTGGAACATTCTGAATGCGAGCCTCGTTTTATGGTGAAGTGATGAGGCATAAGGAGTTTGTAGCTGGTTGTTTTTGATACAAGGGTCTCCACCAGCTGATAAGATTTGACTGTAAAACACATAATCTAGTTAAGCTTTGTACATATTTCTTAACTATTGACATTTTAAAAAGACACTATGTATAGTGTTGTTCTCTAAAGAAGTGATAAGTAGAAAAGTTTTGTGGTACTTTTAAAACATATTCAATAAAATTGTCAAACATTTCAATCATACTTCGCATATGTTCTTTTTTTTTCCATTGCTAATCTTATAAACTTATTTTTATTTATTTATTTATTTATTTAATAATAATTAAAACGGTTAATTACTACCAATTACAATAATTATTACACCATATACGATTAAAAACAATAAACACAGATAAAAAGGAAATAAATGAAAACAAAAAGAAATGAAAGAAAATAAAATAAAACACATTCATGCATCACGCTCGCAGAACCCTTGCGGTTCTGCGAGCGTGATGCATGTTTTTAATCGTATACGGTGTACTAATTATTGTATCACTCTGACAATATTTTCTGCCATCCATCCGCAAACAGATCACAGTTAGGATTGGCACACAGGAGAGCATTGAGTGCTGATAGTGTGCGCGGTACAGGTACAGGTGACATGGAACGCGCTACGGTGCGACATGATGGAATAGCAAACAGCACGTGTCTCCGGTTGCGACGATAGTTGTCAGAAGTATAAAAACGACACAGCTCGCCATGTAGATCTAGTGCATCAATTTTCTCCCTAAAGATTTTGCACATAACTACAATTTGGCACATATTCCGCCCGACTTCCAGTGAGTTATACCCTAAAATTCCTAGGAGATATTTAGTAGGGTACATAATATAAGGGTAGTACCCGTACATTCTCTTGTAAAGATGCCTAAGGAAAGCTTTTTGCACCTTTTCCAGCATCAGAGCGTAAGTACTTTCGTGTGGACTCCATACGCACATACTACTTTCTAGCTTGCATACTAAAGCTCCAAAAATTAACCTTACCACATGATGGTTCCGAAAGTCTTTAGAGTTTCTAAGGACAAAACCCAGACGTCTAAAAGACTCATTTGCCAATGCGATGATGTGGCTGTGGAAGGTTAATTTATGGTCAAATGTCACACCTAAGTCTTTGATGCTAGTGGGACGAGACATACTAGTGCCATTTATTTTGTAGTCATATTCAATTGGCTGATGCTTGCGTGCAAAAATCATTGCATTCCATTTACTAATGTTAAGGTCCATTTTGTTTCCTTGACACCATTTTACTATGGCATCAATATCAGTCTGCATACTCAAACAGTCTGCATATGATGTTACCTCGGTTTTTTTTTTTGGTTGGCAACTCTAAACGTCAGACGCATTTAAAGTAGCTCTTAGAATTAAAATAAGTTTTTGATCTTTATTAATTGTTAAATTGTTAAATAATACGTGTAACAAGCATAGTTGTGACCGTAGAAATATCAGTAATTGTGGAAAGTACTATAACATTACCACAGAAGTTTTGCTGGCTTAACAACTAGCCACTTGCAGTGTCAACAAGCAACGGACATATTTCGAATAATCAAGGAAACCCGGGGAGTATAAGACCTATTCAATACTAACGAACACTCCACAACACTCAAATACCCAGCTCAACACTGTTTGAGCCTCGTCCAGCACTCATAGGCACAGTTTCAGTCTCATTTTGCTCAACAATACTCTAGTGGAAGTCAAAATTAAAGAGTCCTGTACTTCGAAAAATGTTTCATTTGCCGACATGGTAAAAAAGGGCTCAAACAGTTTCGTACGGCCTCTTAATTTAAGCTCTGTAGCCATCTATCCCAAGGATAACATTAAGACTAGTGACGAAACTAAAAATCTCGTGCAAAAACCATACGCCCAAAGCAAATGAAGCTGCAAGTACGAGGCGTACGTGAAACGATAAAAGGAGGAGTCATCATTAGTACAGAGACGAAACTTGATGCAGAGAAACTGAAGAATGCTGTCCAAGTCTCTATTTCAGGTCTTATTGCCGATGAGCCGTACAAACGCAAACCGCGAATAGTGATCATAGGAGTGCCTGCTAATATGTCTGAACGTGAAGTCTTCGAATGTATATTTGAACAAAATATAGCAGACAAACATCCATCGATGGACTTTGAATCCTTTTTAACCTTATTTAAGCTCAGCCACAAATCTGGTAAGAAAGGCGCTCTAAGCTGTAACTACATTGTTGAAGTGTCAGCTAACATACGAAAAGAACTAATAAATCAAAATCGGACCTTTATAAACTGGACGTCCTGCCCAGTTCGAGACCACGGAGTAGCCGTACAGAGGCAAAGCTTCCTAAGAAAGTGCAAAATTGTTACCTATTCTGGTAGGGTTGTCACAATAGGTTAAGACAAACAAAACATTTGTTAAATAGTTTATATATGGAGTTATTCCGGTCCGATCCCCCAGATCTCATCCCCTAGGGTTATAATTATTCTTTAATTCCGTTCTGATTCTCTGCAAATTTAGTAATACCGGTCTGATCCCCTCAGAGTTTTTGATAGGTAAGTACATTCAAGAGAAAAGCAGTTTATGTAATAATGAATTTAAAACATAAAAATAATAAACGCACTTGTATAGTCTCTGCTTACCCCATAAATGGAAGGCAGGCGTGAAGTTATTGTACGAATTTTCTCGAAAATCTGTCAAAGATAACTAGGGGATACGACTGGAATAAAATATTTAAATATATTTAGGTTTTGTTTCTGATTTCCTACGCAATCAGAACTGAATAGAAAATAACAAAAAGTAAAGCAATCCCCAGTGTATGAGATTCAGGGGATCAGACCGGAATAACTCTATATATGTACCTACTGATTTTGATATCTCATTATAACGAATAGGATTAACATAGTGAATAGGAAAACATCTGTCGTTTTGCCTTTATAAGTAGCTAAATTCGATATATCTTAGTGTTTTAAGCTGATAATATTATAAAAGTTTTGTTGCCAATGTGATTTTTCATTCGTGATTGTTGAACTCATTCGTATATATTTCAATTAAGTAGGTACAAATCTAAACCCCTACAAACTTTGAAAGAATTTGATGAACCTGTTAAATATGAAGGTAAGTTCACAGAAGTAAACTTATAACGCGTTAAAATAAACAATCATTCATATTAAATATCATTAATATTATTTAATTTTAATCAAACTTTTCATGAATATAAATATTAACATATTAATTATAGTTTCAACGATTAAAATTAACCGATAAAATAATTGACAATAAACTTTAACGTGCGTCGCACTGACCCTGAGATTGTCAACTGGCTGTGCCGGTGTCAACCGGTTTTTTCCAGTCTCGCCGTGTACGCGACAAGCGGCCAGTGGACACGCACACATGCCTCGCGTGCTTGTAGTAGTGCCACTGATTTGCGCGTTTGTAGCAAGCTTTCTCTCTGTACGGTATTTACTTTGTGTCGAGACTACACACTGGTAACAAGGTGCTACAAATGCCATCAGTACGGCCATGCAGCAAAATCATGCCGTGAAGCACTCCTTACTTGTGTACATTGTGGCGAAACGGGACACTCTATCTCTGAATGTCTAAAGAAAGCAGAACCACCGAAGTGTGCAACATGCTCACGACCCAGCGACCACAAAACGGGAGACCCTGAATGTCCTGCTAAAAAGGCCGCAGAACACCGGTATATCAACTCCATAGATTATGATTATATGCGTGATTCGTCCCTCGAGATTAGCATTTAATACACTGTAGTTTCACTAGGTGTCGCCACTTTTATGCATTGAAGTTGAGGGTACAACATAAAGAAAAAAATAATTCTGCTTGTCACCTGCTCCTTGTCGTCGCGCTCCGATCTTTAACTCCATTCACGTTGCAGTGCTCCGCCACTTAACACTTGCTTACTTTTTTCTATAATAAACAGTTTTAATTAACATTTCTTACAATGTCTAAGCGTAAAAGTGATAATATAGAAGTGCTTTTTCGTGAAATTAAGAAACTCAAAAAGGAAATTAGACGTAAACCACAATCGAAACGTTCAAGAATCGTCGAGTCATCATCTTCATGCTCATCGGCAGCATCCTCACGAGATTCTTCGCCATCGTTGCAAAATCAGTCAGGTAAGCCCTACAATACAACTGCATCGTACTTAATTCTTAGAATTGAGATTCTAAACGTGATATTAAAATACACATACCCACGCATGTTTACCTTTTTATATTTTTTTGCGGAAGGCACACTTGATACTATAATCCCGAAGTGCGAATATGGGAGAAACCCAATATAACAACACGACCGACTCACAGGGTCGTCTAGTGCTAGCACTTATACCTTAAATGTTACGCAGTCCGTTACTGGGCGTTAGCCCGTACATGGTAACGTGACCAACCTAAAGGGTTGCTTGTGCAGACAGTTGCAGATAGGTTATCAAATGTTACAATTATGCAGTCCGCTATTGGGCGACGCCCGGGATGATAGTGTGACCGACCTTAAGGGTCGCTTGTGCAATTATTTTATATCAAGCAGTGCGTTATTGGGTGTTACCCGAGCATGATAACGTAACCGACCTTAAGGGTTGCTTGTGCGAACGTTCTACTGATATACAGTCCGTTATTAGGGATCAAGCCCGAGCATGATAACGTGACCAACCCTAAGGGTTGTTAGTGCCATACCTACAATGTAATAAAAATAGAATTCTAACTTTGCAACTATGTACATGCTAGGTTTTAATAGAACAATACAAGTCTCATAATTAAATAATTAAACCTTGAGCCCCTACTTATTAGTCTTCAGCATATTTACCGTTCATAAAATAGACTGACATTCAATTGTCGTCTTCCAGGCGACCTACGTATAATTGAAGAGCTGCTTCTTGCCGATACAATCGATAACCCGCCGCCAGCGAGCCCACCGCCCGCGGATGCTGACGCCGCCGTCACACAGACGGTCTACGAGCCGCAGCCGGGTTCCTCGTCGCAAATACTTAACGATGAGCCCCAAATCAATACAACGACTACCACAGAAGAGCTCCCAATATTGACCGACGAAATCTTAGAAATTTTGGGTGTGGACCCACTGGCAAATACTAGCCTTGGAAAGGATATCCAAAAGGACCTAGCGGCGCGCCTAGAACACCTTGCTTGTAACGGATTAAATAAAGAGCTACGAAAAGAACTACGAGAGAAATATTTAATCCCATCTAATTGCACACTGGTCGATGCGCCAACTACAAACCTAGAGATAAAAGCTGCTTTATCGGAAATGGTTAGCAAAAAACTTTACTCAATAGAAGCTAAACAAAAACAAACAGGCAATATCATTGCTTGTTTGGGTGAAGCTATCACTCATATGTTAAGCCAAAAAGATAAGGATTCTGTTTTATTAAAAATGATCATGGATGCAGCCCGCATGACCTGCGACTTGCAGTACAATAATTCTTTGACAAGAAGAACATTAATTCTGGCATCTCTTAAGAAAGAGATGAAAGATCAGCTGACCACGACCAAAATAGATAAGTTTTTGTTCGGGAAAGACCTTGCTGATACCATTAAGTCCGCTAAAGCAATAACTAAGCAAGGTGCCGAACTCAAAGCTACTGTCAATTCGTCAACAAGAGCCAGTAATGGCAAGCCAAGCCAGAAAGCCACCAACCAGCATTTAAACTGGAAGCGCGCCCCGGCGGCGACGACGCGCATCTCTCAGAGGACACCGAAGGCGCAGGAGCCTGCTCCGCGCAGGAGTCAGCGGCCGCGCTGTTAACGGTAAATTACGCTGGTAGATTATCCTTATTTTACGACAAGTGGACACACATCACCAGTGATCCTAAGATCTTATCTTGGATACAGGGATACGAAATACCTTTTGCTAGACCAGTTTTTCAGAATATTTTACCCGCTACCCCAAAACGTTCCAGATCTGAACTTTTACATTACGAGGAGGCAATAAATAACCTCCTTACAATTGGTGCAATTTCTAAATGCACTCCCTGTAAAGATCAATTTGTCTCTAGTACTTTCCTCATACGTAAACCGAACGGTAAGATGAGGTTCATTCTAAATCTTAAGCAGTTGAATAGTTTTATTGATACAGCTCACTTCAAATTGGAGGATCTTCGAACGGCTCTTAAACTGGTAACAAGAAATTGTTACATGAGCACTATAGATATTAAAGATGCTTATTTTTTTGTTAAAATTAGCAATCAATTTAAAAAATATTTACGGTTTGTTTGGAATGATCAATTATACGAATTTAATGTCCTACCTTTTGGTTTAAGTACAGCTCCGTTCGTATTCACAAAAATAATGAAACCGATCATTAAGCTTTTAAGATCTTGTGGCTTCCTATCCACGGTATATTTAGATGATCTGCTATTAATTGGTAACTCTTATCAGGGGTGCGTTGATAATATTTGGTATTCTGAAAAACTTCTGACCTCTCTTGGCTTTGTGATAAACAAGGAGAAAAGTTCGCTTACACCAGAAACGTCTTGTAGATTTTTAGGTTACGTAATAAACTCTGAAAGTTTCCAAGTCAGTCTGCCTCTAGATAAAATTGAAAGAATTAGGAAAGAGATTGCATCATTCCTTAAAATTAAGAGATGTAAAATCAGGGAGTTCGCTAGATTTTTGGGTTTACTGACATCTTCTTGTCCGGCAATCGAATACGGATGGCTATACACTAAAGGTTTAGAACGTTGCAAATTTTTGAATTTACTAAGTAATGGTCAAAATTATGATAAATATATGACCATACCACAAAACTTGCAAGATGATTTACTCTGGTGGCATAAATCTATTCAAACATCTGTAAACAAAATTAAAGATGAGAAGTACTGCTTGGAAATTTTCACGGACTCCTCAACCACGGGGTGGGGCGCGGCGTGCAGGGAGGAGACTGCAGGTGGACCCTGGAGCGAGAAAGAAAGGTCGCAACACATAAATTACCTTGAAATTAAGGCAGCATTTCTCGGGTTGAAAGCATTCGCATCCAATTTACGATGTTGTCAAATACTTCTTAGGGTTGATAACACCACTGCGATTCCTTACATCAATCGTATGGGTGGCGTGCAGTTTCCACACCTGACAAACATAACAAAAATGTTATGGCAGTGGTGCGAGGCACGACAAATACATGTGTTTGCGTCCTACATACGTTCTCGCGACAACATTGTAGCAGATACAGAATCAAGGCGTAATCATCCCGACATAGAATGGGAATTAGCGGATTACGCCTTTCAGAACATATCAAAAACATTTGGCGAACCAAATATTGATATTTTCGCTAGCAGGATAAATAAGAAATGTGACAGATATATATCCTGGCACAGTGATCCAGACGCATATTGTATTAATGCCTTTACTGCGTCATGGTCCAACCTCTGTTTTTACGCATTCCCGCCGTTTTCAATTATCCTTAAAACTTTGAGAAAAATTGTAAACGACAAAGCTACAGGCATATTAGTAGTACCCCAATGGCCCACTCAAGCGTGGTACCCTTTATTTCAACAGTTACTTGTTTCTAAACCAATTATCTTCAAGCCAAGTAAAAATCTCATTGTGTCCCATTCCAGCAACCGCAACGTCCATCAGCAGCTTACCCTGGTTGCCGGCGTGTTGTGCGGACGGCGCTGAGTCTCCGTGGCGTGCCAGACGCCTCGATAGCTATAATGATAGCCTCATTATCAGACAATTCAGTACAGCAATATGACGCCTGTTTGAAAAAATGGTTTCAATTTTGTACTGTGAATAACATAAATCCATACGAACCCTTGATTACGAATATAATTAATTTCTTAACTGACCAGTTTAATAGTGGTGCGCATTACGGTACAATTAACTGCTGTAGGTTAGCATTGGCGTTAATATTTGGTAGTGAAATATCGAACGATGGCCGCATAAAGCGTTTAATTAAAGGAGTCTTTAGGTTAAGACCTCCTCGACCTAAGTATAATTTAACCTGGGATGTATCTATTGTCTTGAACTTTCTAAGTAACTTATATCCCAACGAAGATATCACTTTAGAACTGCTATCTAAAAAACTTCTAACACTATTAGCTCTTGTAACTGCTCAGAGATTACAGACTCTTTCGAAAATCGATATTAATAACATAACAATTAATGTCAATGAAATCATTATAAAAATTCCTGATTTAATCAAAACTTCTCGCGCTGGTTCAGCTCAACCATTACTCATCTTGCCGTTCTTTCTAGAAAAACCCCAAGTATGCCCAGCGAAAACAATGATAGATTATTTAAGCATTACAAGAGGCCTACGTAATAAAGTTTCCATCTTGTTCATAAGCTTTAGACGCCCACATAACTCTGTTACAACCCAAACATTGAGTCGTTGGATCAAAGATACATTAAGTAGAAGTGGAGTTGATGTGTCAATTTTCAGTGCACATAGCACGAGGCACGCTGCTACGTCTATGGCGCATAAAATGGGAGTTAATATAGACATTATTAGAAAAACCGCGGGATGGTCTAATGACTCCACTACTTTTGCAAAATATTATAATAGATATATAACAGAACAATCAAATGATTCTTTTGCCAGAAGTATCCTTAATAATATGTAGTAATTAAGTTCTACAATACATGTAACAACCGATTAAATAAAAATGTTACACCGTTATTAATGTCTTTGTTTTTTAAGAACACATTTCACATAATAACTCTCAAAATCTACAGTGTATTAAATGCTAATCTCGAAGGACGAATCACGCATATAATTAGAGATTAAACGAACTTACCTGTACGTGAAGTTCTATCCTAATTATATAAAGTGATTCGTCCGAAGAGATTAGCATCCCTCCCACCCTCTTCATTAACCCGCAATAAGTTTGTGAAACGTGATGTGTCAGTTAGGTATCTCTAAACTAAATGAGTTAAAGATCGGAGCGCGACGACAAGGAGCAGGTGACAAGCAGAATTATTTTTTTCTTTATGTTGTACCCTCAACTTCAATGCATAAAAGTGGCGACATCTAGTGAAACTACAGTGTATTAAATGCTAATCTCTTCGGACGAATCACTTTATATAATTAGGATAGAACTTCACGTACAGGTAAGTTCGTTTAATCTCTAAGTGTACCTAACTGTGTTGTTTTTATTTGTAGTTATATATAAAATAGCATTAGATAACATTTGTATTATATAAAATCATTTAGCGTAGATAATCAAAATTAATTAGCCAGCCTTCTTGTCGCCAACATAGGTATTTCTGACTTAGCATTTTTGCATATTGCAATTTCGTACGTGATTTATGTAGCAACCAAGATTTTAATATTGCTGACCTCTCAGATTTACTCGTATATCATATATGATAATTAGTAGACTTTGTAATGTATAAACTGCACAAATAATTTAAAAAATATATTGTTTATTTGACAATTATTGTATATGTATGAATTTTATCTTTGTAATTTATTTAAATCGTATTTAGTCTATATTATAAGTATGTAAAGTCTTTAAAATATGTATAAAACAATTGTAATCCCGATGGTGGCCAAGATACAAGCATTAGCTTAGTTTGGAACCACAGGGAACCTACCTATATTGTATGTAATTTATATTTATTAATTGTAATCCTGATGGTGCCCAAGATACAAGCACTGGCTTAGTTTGGGACCAAATGGAAACTACTTCTATTGTATATTGTATGTAATTTATGTTTATTAATAAATTGATTGATTGATTGAATTGAATATCTTATCTGACATCCATAACTCAGTAAATTTCTTCTAATTATTGTGAATTGAATACTTATATAACTTTATTTCCACCCTCATTATTGAATATTAAATTTTATACTTTTAACAATAAATTCAAGTACTTACTTAATTATCACTGAATACTCATATATCATTACATTTGATTCAATGAATTAACATAATGGGAGTATCGCTTTAACACAGAAAATGGTTAAATACCTACTCGCTAATAGATTGTAATATTATTGTAATAAGCGATCAAATTTTCTAAGTCGAAATGGTCCAGTGGATAAGGCACCCGCTTCGTAAACACGAGGTAGTGGGTTCGAATCCGGGCAAGTACCAATGTGATTTTTCAAATCATATGTACTTTCTAAGTTTATCTTGGACATTTCTGACTAACGGTGAAGGAAAACATCGTGAGGAAACCTGGACTTTGTCTGAAATTGCCAATCCGCCTTGAGCAAGCGTGGTGATTAATGCTCATACCTTCTCTATATGAGAAGAGGCCTTTGCCCTGCAGTGGGACAGTAAATAGGCTGGTAGTATTATTATTATTATTACTCATATAAATCACTAAGCTGTCCCTAAATAACTAATTAACAATTATATTTTCCTTTTTTTAACCTTTGTTTTACTCCCTTTCTAACTTTGTTGCTCTATTATACATATTTTTTATAACCTATTTCCTTTTCTTTTTTTTAATTCTTCTACTGAGCTGTTTTTCCTTACCTTGCAGGTGCTTGACAATACAAATCCTTGGACCATGGCCACACACATGGTGACCCGCAGAGCTATGGCTAAGGACACAGAGAACAAACTCCGCATAGCTCTTGCCGAGTTAAAAATATGTCAAGAAGAAAACAGGCAGCTGTTAAAGGAATGCAGTGACTGTGAGGAGGAAATAGAAAAAGTAAATGACAAGGTGTCTGAACTGAAGAATCAACTATCAGTATTGCACATTGAAAATTTAAATTACCAGGAACAACTAAACATATTGTAATTAGAAATTAAATCCTACAGTAGTTGTAATGATGAGTTTATAAGGTTACTGAGCCGCAACACTGAGTTGGAGTCAGACCTAAAAGATGCTCATATAGAAATAAATGCATTACAAGATCAAATGCAGGCACAAAGCGGTGTGGCGACTCAGAGCTTATACTCTGAGCTTCTTGGAGAGAAATGTGATATGTCATATAGGTCCAATATCATTCATAAAAGGTGTAGTATTATTAGTAGTACTAAGCAATGTAAAAGGTATTCTAGAATTAAGAAATTAGTTAAGAAACTACAGTCCAGTCTTGACCGATCACCTAAGGTTAAAAATCTATCTATTAGTAATAAAGAATTGGCAAAAGACCGTGAGTTCTTACAGTCAGAGCTTGAGAATTATAAAGAACAAATGACGGCTAGTAGATTACTATATGAACAACATACACAGGAGTTAGAACTACAATTGTCAGACCTAAAAACTCACCTGACTAAACTATGTCTCCAACATGAACAAGAGACATATGAGTATATAAAAAAATATGATGAGGTTGCTAGAGTAGGTAGGGAAAACATAGAGCGTGTCAACTTACTGACTAGTAACAACTTGTGCTCAATGTGCTCATCAACATCGGTCACCAACAAATTGTCATCAGACTGCCAAACAAACTTGCTCCAACTTGCATATCAATCAATTAACAAATAACTTGCCCAACTGTCTCACCCCAAACAATCATATCTTGCCAATTAATGATAATGATATAGTTAATAAAATTAGTACTAAGAATGTTGTAATGTTTTCTGATAAGCTTGGATTGGGATTAGGTAGTTTAATGAATACCCACACTGAGTGGCCTATTATGAATAATTATTCACCGGGAATAAAATTCAGCACCTTGGTTAGCAATTTAAAAAATACTAACTTAGACTCTCAGTCTACAGTAATCTTGATGTATGGTGACTGCTTATCAGTCACAAAACATGATATATTAGAATTAACTGAAGTTATGGAATTGCTTCATAGTAGTGTAGGTTGTAAGTTTATTATCTGTGCCTTTCCTTATTCATATGCTCTGACTGAACAACAAAATAGGCACATAGGAAAGTTAAATTTACTTCTTTACAATAGTACATGTAGTCATATTGACTTCATTAAATTCTTTGACACTAATATATTTATTAGTAATAATTTTTTATTGACAAAAGATACTATGTATCTATCATTATTTTATAAGCGACATCTTGCTAAGTTATTAGCATATAATTTATTTAATGACACAGGTACCTGTAGGTAGGGTATTGAAGAATTTGGTATGACAGAGTAGTGTAACTACTAACATTTCTTCGTCTATTAGTTTAAACTAGTAGACGAGACAAAGGATAAGCAGACATTTAATTTAAACTTAGTTCACCAAAACATTCAGGGCTTATCCGACAAGGAATTAGAAGTAGAATTATTTTTAAAAAACTATAACATTCATATTTTTTGTGTCACTGAACATTGGCTTAAAAGTGACCAATTTATATTTGATAAGGAATACTACAGTATTGGTAGCGCTTTTGCAAGGAAGAAAGCTATTCATGGTGGCTCTCTGGTATATGTTTGTAATAGTATAAAATATAAGGAGCGTAAGGATATAGTTAAGCTTTCTATTGAGCGCACTATTGAAATATCTTGTGTGGAACTTGAGCAACATGTCATTGTGTGTGTATACAGACCACCACAGAGTGACTTCACCTTATTTGAAACTGTAATGGAGGATGTACTGAAGCGCTTAAGCATTGGTAACAGGCATGTGGTAGTGTGACGTGATTTTAATGTGAACTTACTCGAGCAGTCAGCAATTTGTAATAGATTAATTAGTTTATTCATGTCATTTGACTTAAATTATGTATTCTATGAACCAACCAGAATCACTGCTCATTCTGCTACATGCCTAGATAATATCTTCTGCAATTGTAACTTTTTAGATAGTTCTATATTGAGTGACTTAACATCTGATCACTGTGGGGAAAAAATTGTGTTGTCTGTAAGTAGAGTACCTAAAGTAAATTATAAGATCACATGTAGGCCAGTGACCTTTGAACGCCTTCAACACTTTAGCGAGAACATCACTACCAAAGTCACCAATGTAGACCTTAGTTGCGCCGATCCTGATAGCCTCTACCTATCTTTGTTTAACATAATTAAATTAGAATATGAAAATATCTTCAAACCCAAGACTTTTATTAAAAACATTAAAATTAAATTTTGTGACTGGGCAAAAACAGGCATCTATTAAAGTAGGGCTAAATTGTATGAACTATATGGTATGAAAAATATAATACAAATACGAACTTTGTAGATTACGTTAGAAATTATTCAAAAAATTTTGTACTTGTAGCACAGCCAAATCCTTATACATTACTATATTTATAAAACGGGTCTACTCGTGTTAGAAAATTATTATAAGGTGTCATACCTCTTTACCCGACGTTTCGGTCGAATTACACCGACCATGGTCACGGGCTGACTGATGTAGCCAGGCGTCGTCTTCGCCTTGAAGCTCGGGATTCGGCAACTACCCTCACTTTGTCTTTTGTTACACTGTTTTGTAAAAAGTCAGTACTACGACACACAACACTTGGGTTCCAGCGCATATTGGCTTACGGGGTAACGAGAAAGCAGACCGAATATCAAAAGTGGCTGCAACAGAGGGAGTGGCTTGTAACTACACTCCTGATTACGTAGAATTTATATCTAAATTTAGAACACATACATTCCATAATTGGAATGAACACTTTCAGCTTATCTGTAAAGAAAAGGGCATATGGTACAAAACCATTCAAAATGAGCTTCCATGGGTGCCTTGGTTTGAAAATTGTAAGCTAAGCAGAAGCTATATTAAGCTAGCTTTAAGATTGCGTTCCGGACACTATCCATCGGCAAAATTTGCGTTCTTAATGAAAAAAGCAGATTCGCCGAACTGTAATATTTGCAACACAGTAGAGGACATACAACATTTGCTGATGGATTGTGTTCGGAACAAGCGTGAGAGAGGGATACTGATTAGTGAGTTTCAGTTAAATACACTTGACGTAGGTTTAATTCAGAGCATATTAGCACAACCAAAATCAGATGTTGCAAAGAGGCTGTGTCAGTTAATACCTAGACCAACTAGCAACACAAACTAAAATATAGTACCTAGGTACCTACTTACCTGAAGCTCACTCGTTAGTATCTCGCTATCTGTTATGTATTTATGTTAAGTATTTATATTGTTATGTTAGTTACCTTGTAACATAGAATAAGGCACGATGGGGTTAACATTATCCAGAAGGATAACAACCCCTATTAAATTTAAGAAATAAAAAAAAAAAAAAAAAAGACACACAACACTCACGACGTCTTCACCTTGGCCTACTTTGTCATAACTGCGACGCTCACACCTGCTGATTACTGGATTCCAAGATGGAGATATCGACATTATGTCTGATATGATAAAAGAATATTGGTAACATAGCCCAGTTCACTAATTGATGGTGTTAATACCCAAAATAAAATTTAAGATTCCTCTTACTGTTTTAATATTAAATTCATCTTTATGTTATTTTTTATTCTATTAAAGCAATGAGTAGTTTCAAAAGTATGATAAAGTAAAAACAGTTGCAAGTACCTTATATAATAATAATTATATTGTATATTTTTACAGATAAAGGTATACTCCCTAGCGAAGTCAAAGATACAGCAGATATCCTTTTATTTTTCGATAATTTATTCGACTCGGTGAATGGCAGCTTGGGAAAGAGGAAAAAACATGGCAAACCTCTTTTGGGACCAGCAACTCCTTCCTCAGTACATCACCAAGTGTGGGAGGAGTCAAAGAAGATGTTAAAAAATATGAAATTTATAAATGTAAATAAATCACAATCTGAACATGTTCCTACATTAAAAAACTGGGTTTGGACACTGGAGGGCATAGAATTACTTCTTAAAAAAGTAGAAAATAAATATAATATTAATTCTGTTTGGTTGCGGCACCTAAATCAAGACCCAATTGAAAATTATTTTGGGTCCATTAGGAGTCATGGGTGCCGTAATGTAAATCCAACACCAGAGAGGTTTGAGTCGGCATTCACGACATTACTTATAAACAATCTCTCTAGTGTCCATACTCCAGGTGTTAATTGTGAATTAGACGATTGTCATAGTCTTCATGAAGTCTATATCACAAGCGACAACTGCAAAGAACCATTTATTTGTGAACTCGAAAACATTCCAGACATAACAATTACTCCCATTGAGGAAAAAAATGATCCCCGTATAATTGGAGGTCTACAATATGTCAGTGGCTACTTTGTGAAAAGCGCAAAAACTAAAATCTTCAAAGGGTGTACCCAATGTAAAAAAGATGTTATGTCTGATGATGAACACGAATATTTAAGATGTAGGGAATATAGACAAAAGAAATGGCTTTGCAGCCCAAGCAACTCTCTTTTGAATTGTATCTTAAGTCTGCAAGATATTAATTATACAATAATAAAAGAAAATTTTGAAAAAGAAAATTTAAAAGAATTGATTAAAACTATAATTTTTATAAATATTAATTTTGATTTTATAAAATGTGCACAACATAAAGATCAATTGATTGAATTTTTAATAAATATATCTTGCAGATTTTTTATTTATAATTATTGTAAAGAAATGAATAAAATATTAAACAACAAAAGAGAGTGTGATGATCATGAAGACATATTTAAAATGAAAGCAAAAAAGTATTTTATGAAATGTTTTAAAAGGAAAAATAAATAATGACAAAAAGAAATAAGTAAATAATTACTTAGAATTGTGTATGAGTGCTATTGAAGTTTAACCAGTTGCCGTACATACGCTGTTCTAAGTAATTAATAATATTTAAAAATTACCGCCCATTATAGCAGGTACCACCAAACCATACATCTATAGGTACCTACCTAGCTATACATAATTATGTTTAATAACGAGCGTAGTTACAAAACACGTGTTAAGATGGCGACACTTATGCATTTCCCTATTTCACTGCCGAGATTGGTCTCTATTCCCGTATATATATTGTACTCTGTGAGTCAGCCCGTGACCATGGTCGGTGTAATTCGACCGAAACGTCGGGTAAAGAGGTATGACACCTTATAATAATTTTCTAACACGTGTAGACCCGTTTTATAAATATAGTTATGTGTACAAATCGTGTGAGTTTAAAATATTTAATTGCAAATCCTTATATTTGAGCAATAAAATAAAACAATCAGACAATAAAATAAAAGCAGCTTGGAGTATTATTAATAGTGAAACTGGTCGTAACAAATTGCGCGATGCCAATTTTGAACTAAAAGTATAAAATTGTTGCAAATAATTTAGACGTAACACAAACGTTTAACGATTTCTTTATAATAATACCGGTTAATGCAACTAGGTCCTTAGATTCTTGCCCAGTCAAAGCCGAAACCTTAGCTAGGGGCAGCGTGGGAGAGTGCAGTGTTTACTTTTGTTTCCAGTATATTAACCCCAATGATATTATAAGTCTTTAAGTCACTTAACTCAAAAAACACTGCTGACTTATGGGGATTTTCAGTCAAGCTAATCAATAATATAATATTTAGTATAGCTCCACATCTTGCTACCATATTTAATACATGTGTGGATACAGGCGTGTTTTCTGATCTGATGAAATACAGTAAAGTGATACCTTTATTTAAAAATGGATCAAAAAGTGACAAGTAACATTAGGCCTATTTCCATATTGCCAGCTATAAGCAAAGTGTTTGAGAAAATAATATTGCAACAATTAGAAAGTCACTTTATCTCAAATAACTTATTACACAATGAGCAATATGGCTTTACGAAAGGTCATTCTACAATAGATGCAGGTGTTACATTAATTAGGCATATTCATAGTGCCTGGGAAAATTCGATGGATGCTATTGGTGTCTTCTGCGACCTCTCAAAAGCCTTTGACTGCGTCGAACACAATACGAAAACTCAGTCATTATGGTATCAGGGATGCTGCACGCAATCAAGTTGCTTCTTACTTAAGCGATAGAGTACAATATATTGATATAAACGGAAGTAAGTCTACCGGATTACCTGTAGCTATTGGCGTGCCACAAGGTTCCATTTTAGGCCCTTTTCTTTTTCTGGTTTATATTAATGATTTGCCATTCCATGTTTAGAATTTTTGCGATATTGTACTATTTGCTGATGATACGTCACTTATTTAAAGTTGATCGTAAAAATCCGAATATTGACAACGTAAATAATTCACTAGTGAAGGTTCTGGACTGGTTTAGTGCGAATAACCTATTGCTTAATTCTAAAAACACTAAATGCGTTAAGTTTACTATGCCCAATACTAAAAGTCTAGCTATAAGCATAAGTTTAAATAATGAAACTTTAAGCTTTGTTCAATCTACAGTTTTTTTGGGTTTAACTTTAGATAACAAGCTTCAGTGGGGTACCCAAATATCGTGTCTTGCTGGTAAACTTAGTTCCGCGGCCTTTGCAATAAGAAAAGTAAGACAGTTTACCGACATTAGAACAGCCAGACTTGTTTATTTTTGCTATTTCCATAGCGTGATGTCATACGGTATACTGCTCTGGGACAGGGCTGCGGATATTGAGTCAATTTTTATACTTCAAAAACGAGCGGTGCGATCTATTTACAATTTGGGCCCTAGAGTTTCATTAAGAGATAAGTTTAAAGAGATAGGTATTTTGACAGTGGCGTCTCAATATATCTTTTCTAACATTATGTTTATCAAGAAAAATATTCACTTGTATTCAAGAAACTGTGACATACATTCTGTGAATACTCGAGGTAAACATAAGTTAGTTGGTACATACCATCGCCTACATAAAACCATTTAAACAACACATTTGCGGGTCTTGGTGTACGCCCATTGACGTTTCGAATCTACCCTTAGATAAATTCAAACAAAATGTTAAAAACCGTCTTATTGAAAAGGGTTATTATAATATTAATGATTATTTAAATGATAAAATAGCATAGTTGCTCGTTTAATGCAAGATTAATGTTATATTGATTAATTATTATTATTGTAGTTATATTGACTTTGATTAACATTATATTTGTGTGCGTTCCCATTGAGGGACCATATCTGAATTTTAAGCTTTTAAATGCGTCAGCCTTTAGTAAAAGTTCTCAAACGATTGTAAATTCAGTCTTTCATTTGTAAAAGTAGGCACTCAAAAGTTACAAGCGGTCAAAGGTGGTGCCTCAATCGTGGCTGACAGGCATCCATATCTCAAAACCTTGTTTAAATTTACAACTGCTAATAATGACTACTCTTAGTAAAAGATTTGTTAAACTACTTTATTAAATATCAGCCTTGCCGGTTCATTATATAAAAAGAACTAGCATGCAGAAGGTGGTCCCTCAATCGATCACCATAACTTCACATAAGTGGAGACCACAGTGGAATTTGGAAATTTCGTATGGCTCTAGCGTTAGTAAAAGTATTTAAAAGGCTGTAAACTTAATCTCTAATTTGTAAAAGAAGCCCTTTAAAAGTTACAACAGGTGAAAGGTGGTCCCTCAGTCGAAACGCTTCCCATAAGAAACGATCAATTTACGTAGCATTCGGAAATCAAATAGCCCATTACTACTGCCTATCCTTTAGTGAATGTTTTTTACTAACGATTACTTCACTAAGCAATATCAAAAAAACCTACAAATTTTGCTTTAAACAACAATAAAATTTCTGCTAAGAAATCTAGCATCGGGGTGACCACACATCAGGTTTATTTTGGGATAAATAAAAACTAATGATCATTTGCTTGGATACATTTAAATTATATTTTACATTGGCATAGTCTTTTGGGGGAACTCTACGGACAAAGAACTAGTATTCAAGGCTCAGAAAAGATGCATAAGAACTATGTTTAAATTGCATTTTACTGACAGTTGTAAAACCTATTTCATAAAATATAAGATTCTTACTCTTCCTTCTCTTTACATTTTGGAGACTGCAATGTTTGTCAAATGTAACCCTAATCTCTTTCCGCGACTATCTGACACAGTCAGCCGCAATAGGCGCGACGATACTAGACTTGCTGTTCACCATTCAAGGACAGCTTTGATACGCAAAAGTATTTTTTGTATGGCCCCAATTGTTTTTAATAAATTGCCCAAATCTTGGAAGACACTTCCTGTTAATCTTTTAAAAAAGAAATTGCAAAGCTTTTTAGCAGCCAAAGCATATTACACGATAGATGAATTTCTAAATGATAAAATAGTAATTTGAATATTGTAAAATTGATTAATATAAATGTGTATGATGTACTTAGTTTAAGATTGTGGTTTTAACATTATATTATATAACTTTATGACATAATATGAATTTTTCAGTGATATTTAATATTATTATTACTAATATCAAGAAAATCTAATTAGATTTTCTTGATATTAGTAATAATAATATTTAATGATTTTTTTATTATATTCAATTACATTACATTCTTTGACATTTAATATGACACATAATATTTGTACGCCAAAAAAGGCAAAACATGACTGTTAATCAACTATATTTCTACAACCTGTATACTATGTGTGCATACTCATGTTCAGACAAATAAAATTATCTTTATCTTTATCTTTATCTTTATCTTTATCTTTATCTTTACATTATTTAGCTATTTTTAGTTAGATATGTAATGTAAAATATCATTTAAATTTAAAGAAAATAATGCTTTTGATATTTAATAAAAATAACTATTTTACCTTGCACTGTCAATGTACTACATACTCAACAAAAATTGTTGCAGCCATCTTTTGTTTTCACGGAAGATGGTTGTCATTTCATCCACATTTTTTCTATTTTATCATTCTAATCTAATATACCATTAATATTATCAACAAGAATATTATTCTACACTTGACGCTGGCAGAAATAGCTGACACATTCGTCGGCTCTGTTGCCAAAAAAAGGGAGAAGAAGAAGAATGTACTACATTAAACAATGGGTTAACAACACCACTTCCTCACTAAATAACAAGCCCGTATCGCGGGAGACTTTACAAGAATACAATTTAATTTCAATTTATTTAATAAGTATAAACAATTATAACTCTTTTTATTATGATGAGCTACAATTTTTGTTTCATATCTGTCGAAAAAAATATACAAATGTGAGAAACTCACAATTCAGATTCAGGTGTATAATAAAACTGCTTGCTTCGTAACAACGATTATATATATTCCAATCACTTCTGCTTATATATTTATATACAATTACAATTATTATAAAGTAATGAAATAATTAGCAACTGTACAGCTTTTAACACACAGGTAATATTCGACGTCTGTCTTGGTCGAGCTATACGATAAGAATCCCCTTTTTTAAAAACATACCCGTCTAAGCACATTTCGTTCTAGAGTGAACGAAATGTATCCATCATTCTGTTCGTTCAGTTTATGGTACTTTGAATCAACTAACTTACTTTTATTGATCAAAACATGAATTAATTAATGCCATCATCAAATAGGGAAATAAATTAAATATGAATGTATATAGAAAATAAATAAACTTGATTTAACTGTCAAATTTGTTAAACAATGTTAAAAAAATCATGAATTCATTACATTCGGCCGTCCGACTACGTGCGATCTCCTGACGCACGGTATATAATCACGTAAAATAATTTATATATATTTAAATAAGTTTACTAATAAAATATAACATTTTGTATAAATCAACTGTTAACTAATCATATCTATATATTTTATAACTAAGTATTAATAATATTTCATTACATTCGTAGAACAATTTTGTAAATCCAACATACTAAATTAAATTTGATTTAAATACATTGTGAACTAATCTATATATTATATCTGGTTAATAATTCATTACATTAGGCTATTGTTTGGACTCAGATTGATCTTGCTGCAGTTCATTGTCACTTTTATTACTTTCGCTATCAGAAGTACTACTACTACTACTAGTCACTACATTTACAGTATCATTTTGTTCGGACACATTTATATTGATCCATGGACGAATCCTGTCTACTGCTACCACACTATCGAATTTATTCTTACGTTTACTAAAACCAGGTATTTCGACAATTTTATACCTATCTTTACCTAAAACTTTTGCTATTTTGAAAGGGCCTACAAATTTGGACATCAACTTAGTACTATTACCTTTATTATTAAAATTAGTCCTAGTTATTTTAATTAAATCTCCTTCATTATAAGTCGGGGCAGGAACTCTATTTTGATCGTAGTTTTGTTTTTGTTTAATCTGACTAGATTCGATATTTGTACGAACTTCTTGCCTTACTTCTGTAAAATTGGGATTAGGCTCATTATTGACATCTAACATATTACTTAGGCTATCTTTCAATCTGGTGCCAAATAATGCTTCAGTAGCTGTTTTCTGAGTGGTGGAATTTGTGGCATTATTAATTCCCCACTGAATTTTGTCTAGACATATGTCCCAGTTCCGTTCGTCCTCACCGTCAGAATATTTTGCAAGTGAACTTAAGATCGTTTGGTTGTATCTTTCGGCTTGGCCGTTGGCTCTGGGACATGCGACAGCATTCAAAACATGTTTTATGCCATGAGTATCACAAAAGGATTTAAAAGCTGCTGAAGTAAAAGAGGTACCTCGATCCGATATTATTCGGGATGGTAAACCGAAGTCATAAAAAATATTCAATAATACTTTAACAGTTGTTTTAGTTTTTGTATCCTTAACAGCTCTTACAAACAAATACTTCGTAAATCCATCCACTATGGTGAGAATGTAAACATTGCCGTTCTTACTTTTGACAAATGGACCCAAGTGGTCAATGTGAATGGTGTGGAACGGAATGCTTACTTTCTCTATCGGATACAACTGACCATTCTTATGTCGTGACGTATTATCCTTATTATAAGCGCATTTAATACAAGACCTTACATACTTCTTAACAAATCTACGTAACTTCGGAAACCAGAAAACAGATTGGATTCTCTCCATTGTCTTCGATACACCTAAATGACCAGCGTCATCGTGGTTAGACTTACATATTTGCCATCGAGCCTCGCGAGGAATTACTAAACAAAGCTTATCATCAACTCTCCTGTACACCCTACTATTCTTAACGACATAATTTCTTTTAATTTCTTTTGCTTCTCCATCTGACTCAGGTTCAAGAATTTTATATATTCGGGATATATCAGGATCTGTCATTTGTAAAGTCAAGAGCCAGTTATCAGTTTCAATACTATATACTGTGACTGCAGAATTATCGATATCTTCAGGTGTTAATTTTGTGTTACGACTCAGTGCGTCCACATGAGCCATACGGATGCCTGGACGGTACTCTATATTAAAGTTGAATTCACTTATTAAAAGCCACCACCTAGCTATTCGGGGTATTAAATCGCGTTTAGTTAGTGTTGTTCGAAGGGCGTTACAGTCTGTTACAATTTTGAACTGTATACCCAACAAATATACCCTAAATTTCTTTAATGAACATACAATTGCAAGGGTCTCGAGTTCGTAAGAATGCAAGTGACGCTCCTCGGGGGTAGTTTGCCGGCTAAAATAAGCTATTGGTTTAAGAGCGCGTGGCTCTAGCTGCCACTGCAACAATATCCCACCCACGCCTAAAGAACTTGCATCGGTATGCAACTCAGATTCAAAATTAGGGTTGTATAGCGCTAAAATTGGTCGGTCAATTAACTTGTTTTTTAAGGTAATATATGAATGGGATTCTTCATCTGTCCATTTAAAGACATTGCCCTTTTTGAGTAAGTTCGTTAGAGGCCTATTTCCCCGAAACTTCTAATAAATTTTCTAAAATAACCAGCTAATCCCAAAAACTGACGGATTTCATGTACGTTCTGGGGAACTGGAAACTCTTTAACAGCTAAAATCTTATTTTCGTTAGGGCGTATGCCTCTATGTCTCTCAATATTCCATTTTAGTCTGTGGTCAAATCGTAGCCTTTAGAGGTCAAAGCTTAACTTACATTACATATTTTATTAGATGGTTTGTCTCATTACTATTACTATCTAATGTTTATAAATAAATTGTTACTTTATGTAAAAAACGTTAATTATCATTTATTTAAATATTTGGAGTAATAATAATTTAAATAGAAATAATCGATTACACAAATCGATTGTTGCTAATTTTATATTATAACTAGCTGTTGCCCGCGACTTCGTTCGCGTGACAATTCAGATGGGTGCCTCTATGAGAATATTGCGTGCCAGATTTTATGGCAATCATACATTGTTTCAGTAATAAATATCAGTATTATCCGTCTCTATGGCGAATCCAGTTTAAACCCGCTACCGCTAAAACTGACAAACCACTTTCACACAAACTTGCGACTCTTATTTGCCTACTTAATAAGGCTGGTTACTGAATTTAAAAAAAAGAGTATTTTATAGTAATTTGGTAATCCTGCTATAAAAACTATAGAAGTTTCATACAAACTTTGCCACCAGTGAGCACCTATATCCTAATAGGAACGACTATGCAAAGTTTGAGATGCCTAGCACTTGTTGTTTCTGAGATTTCGTGATGAGTAAGTGAGTGACCTTTTGCTTTTATGTATATAGAGAGCTTTTGCCCTAATGAATGTGTGTGTGAATATGTTTTTTCTAAGTTGTGAATATAGTTTTTTCTAATAGACATTTTTATATTGTTTAAATACTGTTTTTCATACTGTTTTTAATCTCCCATTCATACAAATCCTCTTTCACCTACCTAAAGATATCCCTCGTAAGAACAATATACAATACACAAAGGCAAATTTTCACTACATTAATTTTCCCCGTCTCCGTCTTCTTCCCTATCGCCCCTTTTCTCCACTCTCCACAGTTTTCTCCTTCTTCTCCTCCCCTCCCCCTTCTTCTCCCCTCCCCCTTCTCCTCCCCTCCCCCTTCTCCTCTTCACCTCCTTCAGCATCCCTTGCCTCTCCTCCAGCATCTCTTGCCCGTTACTCCACGTCCCTCTACCTTGCCTCCTCGCTTTCCCCTCTTCCCCCTTCCTTCTTCTTCCTTTTCCTCTTTTCCTCTCCCTTCCTTTTGCTTCCTATCCCTTCCCCTCCCTTTTTCCACAATTCGAGAACTCCTTTCTTTCCTCGTCCCTTGCCCCTCCCTTCCTCTCCCGTCTCCCTTACTTCCCCCTCACTTTCCTCTCACGTTCCCCTCATTCACCCTTCACTTCCTCCTCACTCCCCCTCACTTCCCTCTAACTTCCCCCTCACTCCCCCCCTCACTTTCCTCTCACTTCCCCCTCACTACCCCCTCACTACCCCCTCACTACCTCCTCACTTTCCTCTCACTTTCCTCTCACTTTCCCCTCACTTCCCCCTCACTTTCCCCTCACTTTCCCCTCACTTTCCCCTCACTTTGCCCTCACTTTCCCCTCACTTTCCCCTCACTTTCCCCTCACTTTCCCCTCACTTTCCCCTCACTTTTCCCTCACTTTACCCTCACTTTCCCCTCACTTTCCCCTCACTTTACCCTCACTTTCCCCTCACTTTCCCCTCACTTTCCCCTCACTTTCCCTCACTTTCATCTAAAATTCCCCTCACTTTCCCCTCACTTCTCCCTCACTTCTCCCTGGCTTTCCCCCGACTTCCCCCTGACTTCTCCCTGACTTTCCCCTAACTTCTCCCGCATTTCCCCCACACTTTCTCATAAAGATCTTTGTATAGAATATTTCATCCCTAATTTCACCCCTCTAAATCCACCCCTGTTAAAATAAAATTATAAGGATATTTTTTATTTAATTAAAAGTATTCCAAAACAAAATTTCAAAACTGTAAGTTAAAAAATAAAGAAGATTCATACAATCGTTTTCATCCCTTTTCACACACTTAGGAATTAAATTTTAAAAAACCCTTTCTTAGTACAACCTCTAGACATTTAGACAAACACACCCTCCAAATTTCAAGTCACTAAGACCAGCAGCTTAGGCTGTGCGTTGTCCGTTAGTCAGTCAGTCAGTCGGGACAAATCCTTATATAATATGTATGGGTGTATGGATGTATGGATTAGACGTATAGCCATCGAGGATCAAAGCATACAGGCTGCTAGGAATGCTAACACGTGATAGAGCCACATACAGCTGACCGTGCGAAAAACAGCTAATACTTAGATCCACACCCAAAACATTTAGTTGTGTCTGACCTTGGGCTTTATTAATAATTGTCATCGCGAAACATAGGCTCACTGAAAACTGGACTCATTTAAAACTAAACGGAAGATTGTTTAGAATGAGAGTAATCCGAAAAATAAAAGAAAGAAAGAAAGAAAGAAAACTTTTATTGTGATATAAAAGACGACGTACATAGATACCTATAAAAAATAAAAATACATTTTTTAAAAAAAAAACAAATACTTCATATAATTAAACAATTTTTTTTTTTAAATAATTACGACCAATATGTCCAACAAATAATTTCTAATACAATTAAAATAGCAGTGGTAACGTGGTAACAATAAAAATGATTTGTGTTTTTGAACTGTGTCAAACTTTCAAAACTTGCATAATCTGTGCTGTCAAGTGTCAAATGAGATGCTATTGATGACTCATGTTCTGACTTTAGTTCAATATAATTGACGTGGCACCACGTGCTACATTATTCCAGAAAAAAAAAATGCGACAAAACAAAAGTAAGTGTGTACGCCGCAGTTATACACAAATTGGTTGGACACTCAGCAAACACTGGGATAAGAATAACCCAACCCAGAACTGATTTTCAGTGCCAACCACAAGGAGCGTCAGCCTGACGCAGACGCCGATAAGGCATTAACTTTTCACTTTTAAAACAAAAATACGATAATAATACTTTAGTATATTAAACCTACACAGTGTATTACTTATATGGTAAGTGTTTTATACATACATTTGCAATCAGACAACAAATGCATTTACAACTTAAAATGAGTTTTGCCCTAGTCCAGCATTTCACTAACCCATATACTTATCTACCATTTAACAAAGTACTTAGGTAAAAAAAAAATGAAAATTTTTTTAACAACTTTTTCAGACATGTAAATATACAGGGTGATTCTGAATTCATTAGCATCCTTTTAACCTGAGATTCTATACATAGTACCAAGTACTTATGGACCATAAAATTGAAAATTAATGTTATCAAAATTATTTTTTAAAAACGATTTAAAACATTATATCTACGTAAATAAAGTCTCAAACAAACAAATAAAAAATTAAATCATACTAAAAAAATATTACATTTTAATAATTGTTAATTAATATTGCGCGCAAATCAACAACGTTTGGCCGCTGTATACCATCAAGACGATAGTATTACCTACGCGCGGCATTCATTGATAAACCTATTATTGAATAAATGCACCGCGCAAGCCGTGTGGCGGCGCGCGGCACCTCAGATGTAGGCTACTTCGCAGTTCTATTGAAATGAAATAAATACCGCCAGGCGCGCTCCTGCTTCCTGATAGGTTGCGCCGGCGACTCGGCGACCCAAGGCGCGGTGTGCGTGTGCATTAGGTGTGTGTGTGAGTGTGTGGGTCAGAGTGCAATTTTTTATTTTCTATCAGTTACGAATTTCACTACTTTCAAGTGTGACGTAAAATTCATCTCTCCGTGGACTTTCGAACCGTGACGCTCGTGGTTGGATTCAGTGACTGTGTGTGTATTGTGTTGTGAAGTTTAATAAATAAAAAATAAAATCGTTTCGCAGTAAACGTGTGGGGTGGCATATTAAACACGACCATTATCGGTCCATATTTTATTGAAGGCAGGGTAAACGGGGCAAACTACTTACGAATGTTGGAGCACGTCGTAGAGGAACAATTAGAAGAAGTACTCATACGGTTCCTCAATGAGCTGTATTATCAGCACGATGGTGCTCCGCCTCATTTCCAGCGCGACGTTCGTGCCTACCTAGACCGCAAGTTCGGAGCGCGATGGATAGGGCGTGGCGTTCCCGTGGCGAGGCCACCGCGCTCGCCTGATTTGACTCCCTTAGATATCTTTATACGGGGAGAAATCAAAAGACTAGTTTACGAACATGAGTGTGAAACACAGCGTGTAAAACATAATCACCAACGCCGTGCTGAACTCTGCGTGCAAAGAGGAGGTGATCACTTTGAACATCTTCTCAAGTACATCTAGGTAAGCACATAACAACTTATAGTAGGTACTTGGATACAAATTATTTCTTACTTTCATTAGGTAGGTAAGTACCAACGTTATCGAATAATCCTTACGCGCGCTATCTTTATTCTGTTACTGTCTAATACGTCTAGTAGATCCTAGATGTCCTACCTGTCTAGCTTACAACTAAATTAAATCTTATCTAATCTAAGTAATTATTTCTGTTCAAGACAGTTCAAGAAAAAAAAAACAATTATTAGAGCAACAAACTAACGCAACAATTCATAACATAAAACTTTATTTCAGTATTAATAATAAGAACTCCCTTAACGTCGAACTAGTAAATAAGTAAGTGTGTAAAATTTCAACAATAGGTAGGTAGGTACCTATTTAATCTAAACAGCTACGCTCTTATTATTACTGATAAAAGTATCTCCTAGTTAGTTACGGTTTAACACTCGAAATGAGCTAAATGTTCTAACACAAATAATTACATTATTTTTCTCTAATACCTACATCGTTATGAAAGGAAATCACAAACATGTTGGTTACAAAACACAGTTACCATGGCGACCGAAAGTTAAGTAATTGGGTAGGTAATTTTAAATATCTTCTCAAGAACACCTTAGATAAGACCTACCTAACAACACAATACCTACCTACATGCTTACTTGATTAACATTGCTATCGAATTGTTGTCTTACTTATGTAGTTATGTTTCTAACTAAAAAAATTATTAGGTACTGCATTGTCTAACCTGCAACTAAATACCCTACATATTTGCGCACAAAACTCAGGTAAACTCAGTACACCCATTATTGCACAAGCACTGAGAAAGTAATAAATTTAATAATAATACATCAAATTCATTATACCTAATACGGGCAGTAAGTACCTACCTACATGCCCGTAATAAGTATTATGTGTACAAGAAATTATTAGCACAAAGAATCTATCATGAACGGAATTGCATGTAGGTAAGTAGGTACAATAAAATAAGCTAATAATATGAGTAATACGTCCTTCCTGCCTGCTACCTCGGTCGCCTAGTCATCAATAACACTAACTTAATGGAAGTAGATAGGTAGGTACCGAAATTGTCAGGGCAATGTCAGGACGGCTGCATAACACATTACTTAGTCCGTGATTAATTCTTACTGGAAAAACAGTTGTTCACGTTGCACAACTGTAGGTATACACGTGCGTTTTGTGTAAAGATATTGATTGAACCCATGACACGACACGGCTCAGTCGGTAGAGCATGAGACTCTTATTTTTGGAGTCGTGGGTTCGAGCCCACGTTGGGCACAAATCTCTTTTTGGATGTGGATTAAAAAATTCCAAAAAAATTGTACATTTTTATTACCATTTTATCATAAAAAAACATTTAAAATACTATTTGGTGCATCTGCTGTTAAAATTGCCTTTATTATGTGCCTACGGCAAGAGAATCTCTCTTGACGACATTTTAACTAATTTATTTAGACTGCATGACTTGCTGTGTAACAATTTAAGAAAAGTGCGTTAAGTAGATACGAATTACATTTGGTAAATAGGTAATTGGTATAAATAATATTGCAGGTGTATTTGAATGGTGATGTGCGTACCGTAGGTACTGTCAAAGTAGGTCGAAATTCGCCTGATGACAGATTTCTTTTGCAACGTGCTTGATAACATTTTATTAGACACTGACATTTTACTGAGTACACTGTTGTTACCCTAGGCCCTAGTATTTAAAAAGTCCTAAGTGCATTAAAAACGATAGATCTTACTAGTTTGACAGTTTTAAGCGAATTTTATTATCATCAAAAGGGGTCTTGATTCAGCTGGTTCGTTCGATTGTAGACATTGTACAGATAGGTAAGACGGCCGCGGCCGTTGACCGTACAGCGCCTCTACATGGCAGTCAGCTGTAGCTCCGAGTCACTTCGGCCGCCCTTGATAGTAAAATGCGTAGGTAATAATTTTAGCGCGTAAACGTCTCGATACTTTCCTTTATTTATTGTATTTTTTTTTTCGATTTTTTTTTATTTTGGAATTATTGCTTTTTTTCGATTTTGTTTGTTAATAATTTACTTAATTTACTTAGACGTGATGTTTTCGACCAAATTTTTTTTTTTTTTTTTATGTACTTAATACTGAATTTTATAGTGCATAAGTACTTGGTACTATGTATAGAATAACAGGTTAAAAGGATGCTAATGAATTCAAAATCACCCTGTATGTAAATAACATACAAAGTCTGCAAACTGAAAACTGACTAGATCACAAGCCAATATCATATTACACATAATGACTGTATATAATGAAACGGAAACAAAAAAGCAACTAATGATTTCAAGGACAGAGAGAAGAACAAAAAGACACAAGAAATGGTGCTGCAACACACTGCCTGGCACTTAGCCGGTAGCCAGTAGACAAGAACCTCAAAGGTAAGTTAATTACTGTTTTATCTTTATTAGCTATGATTAAGTACTATTGTTTTTTTTTTGTAGCATTAAAAGGTAAGCTTTAAATTTCAGTTTAAAATTATTTTTTGATTTCAGGTCTCTAAACGGTGGTGGAATGTTGTTCCAGCAATGAGTCGCAGCATATCTGAAACTTCCTCTGAAAGCAGCAGTCCTATGTTGTGACACAGATAGTGGAGCAGTAGTATTTCTAATACAATACTTATTTTGATCATGTCTCCAAGTAAGTTTTTTAAATAAATACAGTGGTTTATGGTTTGTAATCACTCCAAACAATAGGGTAGCCAGATGTAAATGTCTCCTAGCTGACATTTTGATCATATTTTGCTCATTTATAAAAGGTGTTACGTGGCTTCTTCTTGGAATGTTTACACAGAATCTAGTGCAAGCATTTTGCATTCTCTGGATCAGGCATTGTGTTCTGGATAGCAAGCATGGACCATACACTGTGTCACAATAGTTTAACTTTGACAGAACTAAACTATCAACCAAACGCTTCCTAAGTTGTATACTGATGTGTTCTCTTATATTATACAGAACTTTCAATCTATAGAAGCAGTTTCGTACAACATTTGAAATGTGCTTCTCAAATCTTAGTTCCGGATCCATTGTGAGACCCAGGTTACAGGCCTCCTCCACCCTATCTATCCTACAGTCACCAATAAGAATCTCAGGGTCAGCTAATATAATGTCATTTATATGTCTTTTACTACCTAGCACCATGTACTTAGATTTAGTAGGGTTAAGGACAAGCGAATTCTGCTTGGACCATGTGACAACACGTATTAGATCACTATTGATTTTATGTACTGCCTCACGCATATTACCCGGCTTAAAAGAGATATACAATTGTATATCTTCAGCATACATATGGTAGTTATAATGTTGGAAGGAGTTGATTATATCAGCACTGTACAAAATGTATAGAAGTGGTCCCAGAATTGACCCCTGTGGCACTCCTCGGTTTACGTGAAGAGGAGAGGACGCCATCATAGATCCATCCCGTTTTTTTATTTCTACATATTGCCTCCTGTTTGATAAGTAGCTATTGAACTACTTTATTGTGTCTGGGGCAAATCCGTAAAATGCGAGTTTAGATAGTAACAGCGTAGTATTTATGGCATCAAATGCTCTGGAAAAATCAAGAAGGGTTAGAATAGTACCCTCTCCCCTGTCCCTTGCTTCCAGAATATTTCCTACAACATCCGACATAGCTGCAGCAGTACCACGACCCTTTCTAAAACCAGACTGTAGTTCAGGGAGAATATTATTACTTTCCAAATACTCTATGACCTGAACATATACCACCCTCTCCAGGACCTTTGACATACAAGGCAGTATACTAATAGGACGCAAGTCTTTGACAGTAACTGAATTGGTAATTTTAGGGATGGGGCGAACAATAGCACAACGCCACAAATCTGGGAAAGTATTAGTAACTATTGATTTATTTATAATGTCAGTTATAATTCCAAGGGTGGATGGTAAAGTAAGTGTCAACATGTCTAAGTTAATTCGCTCCACTCCCTGTGCATTTGAATGTAAATTTGTCAAAATTTTATTTATTGATTCCTGAGTTACAGTCTTGAGTTTAAAATTACAATTATTATACCTATTAAATTCAAAAAATGTCAATTGTGATATGTCAAAACTACACTGCCCAGGAAGGCAAGAAATGCTAAATTAATTTTATGTGGGTTGTCAAAGTGAATTGGTAGCAGGGTGTCCTTATGATCTGGAATCACATCTGCTTTCAGATTTTGCCAGAGTAACTTTGGATTGTTGATATTTTTATTAATATGAGTTACATAGTATGCCTGTTTTTCGCTTTTTAGTGAAGATATAGCTTGATGTTTAAGTTGTAAATAGTATTCTTTTTTAGAATCAGTTTAAGACACATGGAACTTATTCCTAGCCTCATCTCTTAATCTAAACATTAGCCTTATGTTGTCAGTAATCCAGGGTGTTGCCCGTTCCTTAAACCTACTAGTTTTCAAGGGGGCATGAAGGTCAAATAAAAGTATAATGTAGTGAGTGAATGTGTGTACCATACTGTCTACATTTGGTTCTTCACTAATATTAGACCATGGCCAATACTCTAAATCAGTTTTAAAATACTCTAGCAAAATATCCTTTAATGGCCTATATTGAACAATCATAGGCTGGACTTTTATTTTTTTGAAAGTGGTCTCATATGTAATAAAAGCATGGTGACCAAGTTCTGTTATGTAGTCTACGGTAACATTTTTTGGTTTGGTATCAGTACATATTATATCTATAAGGGTACTACTATCTCCCACAAAATGAGTAGGCACATTCACCACCTGGTTTAGGCTGGTATAAGCGAGAAACTGTGTCAAAATGTTAGTCTTGACATTATTTGTGTCCAATAAATAAAAAAAAAAATATGATGAGGTTGCTAGAGTAGGTAGGGAAAACATAGAGCGTGTTAACTTACTGACTAGTAACAACTTGTGCTCAATGTGCTCATCAACATCGGTCACCAACAAATTGTCATTAGACTGCCAATCAAACTCGCTCCAACTTGCATATAGTGATCAAGTAACAAATAACTTGCCCTACTGTCTCACCCCAAACAATCACATCTTGCCAATTAATGATAATGATATAGTTAATAAAATTAGTATTAAGAATGTTATAATGTTTTCTGATTAGCTTGGATTGGGATTAGGTAGTTTATTGAATACCCACACTGAGTGGCCTATTATGAATAATTGTTCACCAGGAATAAAATTCAGCACCTTGGTTAGCAATTTAAAAAATACTAACTTAGACTCTCAGTCTACAGTAATCTTAATGTATGGTGACTGTTTATCAGTCACAAAACATAATATATTAGAACTAACTGAAGTTATGGAATTGCTTCATAGTAGTGTAGGTTGTAAGTTTATTATCTGCGCCTTTCCTTATTCATATGCTCTGACTGAACAACAAAATAGGCACATAGGAAAGTTAAATTTACTTCTATACAATAGTACATGTAGTAATAGTGACTACATTAAATTCTTTGACAGTAATATATTTATTAGTAATAATTTTTTATTGACAAAAGATACTATGTATCTATCATTATTTTATAAGCGACATCTTGCTAAGTTATTAGCATATAATTTATTTAATGACACAGGTACCTGTAGGGTATTGAAGAATTTGGTAGGACAGAGTAGTGTAACTACTAACATTTCTTCGTCTAGTAGTTTAAACTAGTAGACGAGACAAAGGATAAGCAGACATTTAATTTAAACTTAGTTCACCAAAATATTCAGGGCTTATCCGGCAAGGAATTAGAAGTAGAATTATTTTTAAAAAACTATAACATTCATATTTTTTGTGTCACTGAACATTGGCTTAAAAGTGACCAATTTATATTTGACAAGGAATACTACAGTATTGGTAGTGCTTTTGCAAGG
The DNA here is from genome assembly GCA_963082885.1 of Parascotia fuliginaria. Classification (NCBI taxonomy): domain Eukaryota; kingdom Metazoa; phylum Arthropoda; class Insecta; order Lepidoptera; family Erebidae; genus Parascotia; species Parascotia fuliginaria. Next base: position 8,588,312 of record OY720189.1, read on the forward strand.
AAGAAAGCTATTCATGGTGGCTCTCTGGTATATGTTTGTAATAGTATAAAATTTAAGGAGCGTAAGGATATAGTTAAGCTTTCTATTGAGCGCACTATTGAAATATCTTGTGTGGAACTTGAGCAACATGTTATTGTGTGTGTATACAGACCACCACAGAGTGACTTCACCTTATTTGAAACTGTAATGGAGGATGTACTGAAGCGCTTAAGCATTGGTAATAGGCATGTGGTAGTGTGTGGTGATTTTAACGTGAACTTACTCGAACAGTCAGCCATTTGTAATAGATTAATTAGTTTATTCATGTCATTTGACTTAAATTATGTATTCTATGAACCAACCAGAATCACTGCTCATTCTGCTACATGCCTAGATAATATCTTCTGCAATTGTAACTTTTTAGATAGTTCTATATTGAGTGACTTAACATCTGATCACTGTGGACAAAAAATTGTATTGTCTGTAAGTAGAGTACCTAAAGTAAATTATAAGATCACATGTAGGCCAGTGACTTCTGAACGCCTGAAACACTTTAGCGGGAACATTACTACCAAAGTCACCAATGTAGACCTTAGTTGCGCCGATCCTGATAGCCTCTACCTATCTTTGTTTAACATAATTAAATTAGAATATGAAAATATCTTCAAACCCAAGACTTTTAATAAAAATATTAAAATTAAATTTTGTGACTGGGCAACAACAGGCATCTATAAAAGTAGGGCTAAATTGAATGAACTATATGGTATGAAAAAATATAATACAAATCCAAACTTTGTAGATTATGTTAGAAATTATTCAAAAATTTTTAAAAAGGCTTGTTGCACAGCCAAATCCTTATATTTGAGCAATAAAATAAAACAATCAGACAATAAAATAAAAGCAACTTGGAGTATTATTAATAGTGAAACTGGTCGTACCAAATTGCGCGATACCAATTTTGAACTAAAAGTAAGTAATAAAATTGTTGCAAATAATTTAGATGTAGCACAAACGTTTAACGATTTCTTTATAAAAATACCGGTTAATGCAACTAAGTCCTTAGATTCTTGCCCAGTCAAAGCCGAAACCTTAGCTAAGGGCAGCGTGGGAGAGTGCAGTGTTTACTTTTGTTTCCAGTATATTAACCCCAATGATATTATAAAAGTCTTTAAGTCACTTAACTCAAAAAATACTGGTGACTTATGGGGTATTTCAGTCAAGCTAATCAATAATATAATATTTAGTATAGCTCCACATCTTGCTACCATATTTAATAGATGTGTGGATACAGGCGTGTTTCCTGATCTGATGAAACACAGTAAAGTGATTCCTTTATTTAAAAATGGATCAAAAAGTGACACAAGTAACTTTAGGCCTATTTCCATATTGCCAGCTATAAGCAAAGTGTTTGAGAAAATAATATTGCAACAATTAGAAAGTCACTTTATCTCAAATAACTTATTACACAATGAGCAATATGGCTTTACGAAAGGTCGTTCTACAATAGATGCAGGTGTTACATTAATTAGGCATATTCATAGTGCCTGGGAAAATTCGATGGATGCTATTGGTGTCTTCTGCGACCTCTCAAAAGCCTTTGACTGCGTCGAACACAATACGCTTCTACGAAAACTCAGTCATTATGGTATCAGGGATGCTGCACTCAATCTAGTTGCCTCTTATTTAAGCGATAGAGTACAATATGTTGATATAAACGGAAGTAGGTCTACCGGATTACCTGTAGCTATTGGCGTGCCACAAGGTTCCATTTTAGGCCCTTTTCTTTTTCTGGTTTATATTAATGATTTGCCATTCCATGTTCAGAATTTTTGCGATATTGTACTATTTGCTGATGATACGTCACTTTTATTTAAAGTTGATCGTAAGAATCCGAATATTGACAACGTGAATAATTCACTAGTGAAGGTTCTGGACTGGTTTAGTGCGAATAATATATCGCTTAATTCCAAAAAAACAAAATGCGTTAAGTTTACTATGCCCAATACTAAAAGTCTATCTATAAGCATAGGTTTAAATAATGAAACTTTAAGCTTTGTTCAATCTACAGTTTTTTTGGGTTTAACTTTAGATAACAAGCTTCAGTGGGGTACCCAAATATCGTGTCTTGCTGGTAAACTTAGTTCAGCAGCCTTTGCAATACGAAAAGTAAGACAGTTTACCGACATTGAAACAGCCAGACTTGTTTATTTTAGCTATTTCCATAGCGTGATGTCATACGGTATACTGCTGTGGGGCAGGGCTGCGGATATTGAGTCAATTTTTATACTTCAAAAACGAGCGGTGCGATCTATTTACAATTTGGGCCCTAGAGTTTCATTAAGAGATAAGTTTAAAGAGATAGGTATTTTGACAGTGGCGTCTCAATATATCTTTGCTAACATTATGTTTATCAAGAAAAATATTCACTTGTATTCAAGAAACTGTGACATGCATTCTGTGAATACTCGAGGTAAACATAAGTTAGTTGGTACATACCATCGCCTACATAAAGTAAACAACACATTTGCGGGTCTTGGTGTACGCTTTTATAATAAACTACCCATTGACGTTTCGAATCTACCCTTAGAGAAATTCAAACAAACTGTTAAAAACCGTCTTATTCAAAAGAGTTATTATAATATTAATGATTATTTAAATGATAAAAGAGCATGGATATAGTTGCTCGTTTAATGCAAGATTAATGTTATATTGATTAATTATTATTATTGTAGTTATATTGACTTTGATTAACATTATATAATTATAGGAAAATTTAAAAAAAAAAAATATTGACTATTGCAGTAAAAGTTTGATGTGAAGTGAATGCATATCATGATCATTATGAACTCTTAAGACATAACATTTTATTATGGTTCTTTTTACCACCCATGCCTTGCATTGTCATGCTCACTCAAATGTCATGGCTTGTGGTGTCGTATTGGCCGGGTCATCACCTTCCCTCTAATATGGCGAAGGTGATGATGGCTGGTCTGTGCGTCATGCTCGTGAACGGGTGCTACCTGGGATGACTGGTCAATCTTGGCATGGCATACATTTAATACTTAATTCAATATTACCTTGTAGTTCAATATGACTGAGAAATGCATTTACTATTTTTTAATTTTAATTAAAATACGTAGTCAAATTACCATACTAGATGAAACTAAATAATTGTAATCCTCTATTTTCGTTTCTTTTCTTTTTTCAAAAATGTTATTAAATAATTAGTTATTTTGTAATAATTACTTTGTATGGTTCTTTGGTTGCGTTGATGTGTTAAAATTGTTAACTCATACAAAAAATTGTAATTATCTGGCGATTGAAAAGAGTGGCGTGAGTTTCTTGCCAGTTCTTCTCACAGCTCTACCTCGTCAGCGAACTGGCTGTAGGTTAATTAGCTGACTTCATGTAATTTGACTTTTCATAAGTATCATTCTGTGATCAAAATGAAATAAATACTTTGACTTTGACTTTGACTTTGAAATTAACATTGAAGTCACCCAACAATACAACATGTTCACATGGTGCCAGAGCGCTCAAACTTTCTGTTATGCCTTCTATGAAACTATTTAAATTAAGCCATGGAGGTCTGTATGCTGTCCCTATTAGTAAACGTTTCCCATTAAGTTTTATACAAAGCCATAACTGCTCAATATCAGTGTGCTGAGGGTGCGGTTTTACGCGTGCATTAACCCCAACTTTAATATAAAAGGCAACTCCGCCCCCACGACCTCCACACACTGATGAAGGGCGAGGAATATGCTTGAGCCTGTAACCTGGTACTCGTGGAGCCCGTCCCTCCTCCCCAGCTCTTAACCACGTTTCGTTGATAGCCATTATGTCCACTGAATGCTTGTCCATGGCCACCAGAAATTCGTCATGTTTTGTGGCCAGTGATCCAGCGTTAAGTAACCCTAACTTAAGACTTTTTAAGCGATTCATTACATATTAAACCAAAAACACACAGGAATATCGACATGTTTGATTTATACATTCTTATATACAATAATTGTGTAAATAATTTCCTTTTTATAAATATTGCTATTATATGAGGACTACAGAAAAGTTTTGATTGTGTAATATAGTGTTCATTTATTCTTATGTGTGGTATTTGTGCAAATAATTTTTTTATTGTTATTAATATTGCTAATAGATTAGGTGTACAGACATGCTTTAATTGTGTAATATAGTATTCATTTAGTCTTATGTATGGCAATTGTGTAAATAAGTTTATTGCCATTAATATTGGTATTAAGGGTCCTTGTAGATATTCAATTACTTGATGTATTGCATTTATGCATATAGAAATAAGATTATATTTGAAAGTGTGTGTGTTTATGATGCAATTACAGTACTCTATACAATATAAAGTCATTATATACAATGTAGAAATGTAAATAGTTGAATGTATATTGCTGAACTTACAGGTTATTTTGACCAGTTTATTTCCAATATTGCAAGACAGACTGTAGGCATATTTATATTTATATTTAATTGTTTTTGGTTCCAAAATATTTTTCAATATCTGCTTTAGAGTTGAAGATGATTAAAGAGCTCCAGAAGACTAAGGTCCTTTATTCAAGTACTTCGCCTGTGGCCGCGGCAGTCACTTCCGGAGGTCCCAAGTTTAAACTTCCCTCCTTTGACGGCTCGTCTTCCTGGACGGCCTTTCGACACCAGTTCGAAGTAGTTGCCAAAGGAAATGGATAGGAAGATGATCACGCACTGACGGCGCTTACTTTGGCACTTAGAGGGGATGCACTGCTGATCCTAGAGAACTTAACTGCAGACCGACAAAGCTTAGACGCACTCCTTAAGGCTTTGGAAGCTCGATTTGGCGATAAGCACCTGGAGCATGTTTATCGAGCTCAGCTGAAGGGTCGAGTGACTCAGAAGTCGAGTGAGGGACTTCAACAATGGGCTGCTGAAATTGAACGCTTGGTACGACGGGCTTATGCCTCTAGTACATCATCTGTGGACCACACAGTGGTGCCAGCTTTTGTTGATGGTATAAGAGACCTTGAGGTCAGAGCAACTGTTCGGTTAGCACATCATACAAGTTTAGATGCGGCCTTAGCCCATGCCCTTGAGGTGGAAGCTGTGCGAAATGACTACAAGTCGCATAAAGTACGGGAAGTTGTTGCAGCTGTTAGACCAAGGGGTGAGCCTATATGCTACGGATGCGGCAAGCGAGGACATATATTATCCGAATTAACAGTCCGGCCCAGAGAGGAAGTAGAACAGTGTCGACCACTACTCAGGTTGACGCTAGTCAAGATCCTTTAACCTTTGGAGCGTCGCGAGTGAATTTTAAGAAAGGGTCCCAAACGTTGGCCGTTTATATAGTTTTTTTTTTTTTTTTTTTTTTTTTTTTTTTTTTTTTTTTTTTTTAAGCTTTAACCTCTTTGATGTAGGGTATTCTGGTTGTCGTGAGTTGTGTGTGTATTTTTTCGTTCTTTCGAAATTAAATATAAACAAGTTGTTTGCTCGCGAAAATTTATTATAGAAAGTTACATTTAATTGTGATAATCAAACATAGTTATTATCAAGTGGCATCATAAAGAATAAAGACAAAACAATACAAATTATAATCTTAAAAACTAAAGTGAACTAAAACTACCTTAAACATAGAAAAAGTGAAGAGAATATTTACATATATACAATATTTACAGTTTTAAATCGGACTAATATTTACCTAACCGTAACTACTCTCTTTGTGCTATATCATATCTATGGTGTTGTGAATCGCAGGGTATATTTTTCCCATAAACGCAAACTGAGTGCAACGCCATCTGTTGGTACATAGATACAACTTTCATACAAGTGAATATTGCATTTAAAATGGCTAAATGCACTGCTTGTGGCAGATTTGTAGCAGCTAAAGAGGTAGCGGCTTGCTGCACATGCAATAATAAATATCATTTTACTTGCGTGCAACTTAAAGAATCTCCAAAAGCAAAAAATGAGTGGCAATGTCAGAGCTGTAAAAAAATGAGACCACAAAGGAAACCAATCGAGGATGACTGTGGCGGTACTCCTTCCAGCTTGGCTAGCACAGTTGCTTCATTTGAAGATGCTCCAGAACATGGATCTGTACTGCTTCCTGGTGCAGACTTAAATCAACAGCTTAAACTCCTGATGGATGAATTGCGTAGTATGAAGAAGGAGATCAGAGAGGAGCTCAGAGAGATACGTCGCGAAGTGGCCGAGCTCTGTCAGTCTGTCGCCACATGCAATAAGCGAGTCGACAGTTTAGAGAGCAGAGTTACAGCACTCGAGTGCCGACAGGAAGACGTCGCCTCTGAGGGTTTACTTGGTAAACTTGAGCAGACGGTGACGCATCTAAAAACGGAGCTCAACGACCGAGAGCAGGAGCTGCTATCTGCCGATCTCGAGATCTCCAATCTTCCAGAAGACAAGGGAGAGAATGTCATCCACGTCGTCGAACTCGTGGCGAAGAAGTTGGGCGTGTCACTCGAGGCGAGAGATGTCGTCTTCGCCGAGAGAGTGGGGCCGAAACCTCACCAGGCAGAAGGAGAGACGACAGGTGCGTCTACCGCCGCTGGTGCAGCGACGGGCGGCGGCGCCGGAGGCCGGCCGCGCCGCGTCGTGGTGCGCCTGGCGCGGCGCCAGCTCCGCGACGAGCTGCTGCGGAGCGCGCGCACGCGCCGCGGCTCCACCACCGACGACCTCGGGCTGGCAGCGCCACCGCGCCGCTTTTATCTCAATGAGAGGCTCACCCGAGTCAACAGGCAGCTGTTCTACCGCGCCCGACAAGCCGCCGAGCGACTAGGCTGGCGCTACACTTGGACTAAGCGCGGCAGAATCTTCACCAAGCAGGGCGACGGTAAGCGCACAATCAACATACGCTCCGATGCGGACCTTGAGCGTGTTTTTGGTCTTGATACCCTTAAAGACAATAGTATTAATTAGTGTCACCATAATTATAACTTTAGTATTTAAGCTTATTTATAATGAATCTACTCTGTTTATTCACTCTCTGACTTATTTAGTTTATATACAATGGTCTTATATATTTTACTTCAGTTGCTGTATGTGTAGTGTAATTTTGTGTGTGGTTGTATTGTATGATACAATTAAAGCTTGCTATCACAGCAGTAATAAAAATATAAAACAGACATTACTTCCAATAAACAAAATTAATTATAATCTTAATACAGTTAATAGTTTAATGACATATTATAAACATTTATATATATATACTATCTATGCCCAATATCTACTTAAATTTACTCCTGATGTTCATATAATAAATACATTACTATGTTCATTTACAACAACTCTTATATGTTCATATTTTAATAACTTCATACTAATTTGCCCTCATTTTGAATTGTATTACATATGCCACACATACATTAATAAAAATCACATAGTAGCAAACAATTATAATAATCATGATAAATAATAAAAAAATGCGTATTGGATTCTTTAATGCAGGGTCACTTGGTTCGCGTCATGAGGAATTTCTTGTGGCAATGGAGAATATAGCAGTTGATATCGTGGCAATTAATAGGACATGGCTTAGGGAGGGAGAGGAGGGCCGCGCGCCTGCGGTGCCTGGCTACCGGCTGCGACACACGCCGCGACCACGTGCTGTGCGCGGGGGACGCGGCGGAGGAGTGGGATTTTACGTGCGTAAGGGCCTGACTGTGCGCACTGTACCTCATCCACATGCACCAATGGTTGAACAAATGTGGATTAAACTTGTACGCAATTCCAATTTGATGATTATTGGTACAGCTTACAGACCACCCTGGCTAGATGTCAACATTTTTTTGGATGCAATCACCGACACCTTGTTCTCCTTTAGCAGCGCTGACAAGATACTTTTGCTTGGTGACTTTAACATCAACGTTCTAGATGTGGAGGAGAATAAGACTAAACTATTGAATGGTTTTCTAAATTACACAGGCCTTAGGAATGTGATTGCTGAACCTACGCACTTCACAAGTCACAGTCAAACACTCATTGATTTGGTCTGTACAGATGCCCAGATATGTGAAACCTCTGTTTTACACATACCTGAGCTCGGCCAACATGCTATGATTGCAGTGGAACTTAATTTTAAAACAGAGAAATTTACTCCTTATTGGATAACTTATAGGCCACTGAAAGATATACTTCCTGATATTTTCAATCAAGATATAACCAGAATGGACTGGGATTGTATTATAGATTTGGGTGATATCAATACCATGGTGGATACATTCAAACTTGTATATGCTAACCTTATTTAACCTGCATGCGCCATTCAAGAAGGTTCGAATTAAAGATAAAAGATGCCCCTGGATAACTGATACAGTCAAAGATATGATTAAGCTTAGGGACAAATATCATCAGCGTTTCAAGGTTACCAGGTCTGATTCCTATTGTAACATATATAAGAACCTCAAAAGTGTAGTTACAGCTGCAATATTTAGTGAAAAGCAGGCTTATTTTAAATGTCACATTAATGAGAATATTGGCAATCCCAAAAAATTGTGGAATAACATTAAGTCTGTTATTTCTTATAAAAATAATAGGGAACATGACTTGCCTTATTTTTGTAGAGATCCTGAGGCTATCAATAAACATTTCCTTGAAGTGCCTGGCAGTGGAAGCATTACCATATCAGATCTAACCTTTTTCGAATTTGGCAAATATAGCTCGGATAATTTCCATCTTCAACCAACTAATGAAGTGGCAGTTTTAAAAGTCCTACAGACTCTAAAGTCCAATGCCTTAGGTGTTGATGACATATCTCTAGAGATGCTTATTATGACTCTACCTCATACACTCAAAGTTATTACTGCCATCATAAATAAATCTTTGACCTCTTTTGTTTTTCCAGACTTGTGGAAAATATCTAGAGTGACACCTATCCCTAAAAAGTCAAATCCCAGCTCATATAAAGATCTCAGGCCAATAAGCCTACTGCCTTGCTTATCTAAGGTCTTGGAAAAAATTGTATGTAGTCAATTGAGGCATTATATAGAACATCTTAAAATCTTACCTGAGAAACAATCAGGATTTCGCAAAGGGTATAGTACTGCCACTGCCTTGATTGATATTGTGGATAACATCCTGGAGGCTAGAGATCAGAGAAAGGGGACACTGCTCACCCTGCTTGATTACTCCCGCGCATTTGACTCTATAAACATCACTCTTTTACTATCCAAGCTCGCATACTATGGCTGTGACACGGACACAGTGCGTTGGTTTGATAGCTACTTGAGCAATCGCTCTCAATTTGTGCAGTTGCAGAGCGGTGTGGATGGTAGTTGTATCACCTCTTCTCTCAGTCCTGTAGCACGCGGCGTCCCACAAGGTTCGGTCCTCGGGCCTTTGTTGTTTATCATCTACACGGCTGATATAACTAGCTCCGTGACTAACTGCAACTATCATCTGTACGCTGATGATCTCCAGCTGTATATCTCTTTTTCTCCCAGTGAATGTCTCGAGTCTGTAAATGACATGAACAATGATTTAGACAAAATATCAGAGTGGGCTCATAGAAATTCTTTAGTACTTAACCCCAGTAAATCTAAGTTTATGATAATGGGCTCGAGGGATATCATTGGGAAGATTCAAGACAACAAGCCTGATGTTAGGATCAAGGGTACACCAATAGAACAGGTACTGGAGGCTCGCAACCTGGGGGTGGTTCTTGATGGTATGTTACAGTTTGAGACTCATGTACTAGAAGCTGTACGCAACTGTTTCTACCGTCTAAAACTGCTATACCGGATCCGTCCTCACCTTAGTGTAGACATTCGTATTACATTGTGTGAATCGCTGATTTTGTCAAGGCTTAATTATGCTGATACAGTGTTTGGACCCTGCCTCCACGGCAGGACTGAAAGGCTACTGCAGAGGGTTCAAAATGCATGCGCTCGATTCTGCTTCAATGTACCGCCTCGTTCACATGTTACTCCCTACATCAACAATGGAAACATGATGAAGATGTCGACGCGCAGAAGACTTCACTTGGCCACTTTACTCTTTGGCGTTATATTTAATGAAAGGCCCGAATACTTATATAAAAAACTTACCTGGTCGAGTGATCATAACAAGCACAACACTCGTGCGTCTACATATCTTCTTGTTACACCACAACATAGAACTGCTGCTTTTCGTGGCAGTTTCAAGTTGACTGCCACTCGCTGCTGGAACAACTTGCCGCCGCCCATTCGTAATCTAAGGACAGTTCAAAGTTTCAGCAAGAATTATAAACAGTATTTATTAAACGAACAGAAGCACCAAACATGAACTTACCACCATGTCTTTGCGTAGAGGCGAGCAAGCGTCCCACCAGCAGTAACAAGTTTTCACGATGTAGGTCATCAAATCAATTATGGCATCAGACCAAGTAACATGACATACACACACACAAACACAACACACAATCAATTCCCAACAATCATTATCACTTATTTTGCAGCTTAAACACATCATGAACAAAAATTTACAAGTTAAACAAATTTAAGTTTTCTACTTTTCACATTGTTTCACTACACCAAACTTCATCAAAGCGTCACTTGTATAATTTTTAAATCCCGCGCCTTCTCTTGATCTTTGCTATTGGCTAATGGGTGTGGTAATGTCAGTTGTCACAGCCAATAGGAAAGTTTGCGTTCCGTTCCGTTTTATTATATTATATGATACAAATTATTGTTACATTACATGTCATATATTACTATTTAAATAATAACTATTAAAATTATATTACAGATTTATATATTTAAACATTTTATAAGATCATTATTATATTTACTTATTTATTTTAAATATTTTGTTTCAATCTACACAAATTGTGTATACGATTGTTATTAATGTCAGGGTATTCTTTGATCAATCCGTGATATTTTCATACCAGAATACCATCCATCTTGGCTCTAACAGAATAACAGCGCTGCTCTGTGTTCGCAAAGTGGCACAAAGCTGAGTTAGGGCCATTTTGTATCTCACTAAGTTTGTTACTTTTATTTTTTATTTATTACTATATATTGTTGATATGTTCTGTAAACTAACTTGTTGAGAACAAATAAATGTTTTTTCTTTCTTTCTTTCTTTCTTTCTTTCTTTCGTTTATCCTGTTGATCTAACGACAGTTGACTGGCGTCAATAATACCTCAATATCTTTGTTAATTTTCAACCGAATGTGATAATAATAGTTTTAAATTGCCAGAAATATACTCTTTATTAATTAATACAGAATAAATGTATAAACACCTTATTTACACGATCTTTGTTGTAAAAAACTTTGAAAACAAACAAATAATTTCTTCACATACACTTTGAACAAACATAAACACTAAAATACTTTGGAATAAAGTACTAATTCTTGTCAGTTTACATAGCTTATACATTTAAGTACTAAATATATAAAACACATAACATCAACTACTCTTATAACTAAATCAATAACAAAAGTTAATAACTCAGCATTGAATTATGATACGGCTGCCATGATGGCGCGCGAAACACTGAGCAAATGTACCGTCAGTGTGAAAAATTTACATTCGTTTAATTTTTTTTTTATAATGCTGTGCTATTTCTTAGGTTGATAATCGTATATTACGTGAGTAGCATTATAATTTAGTAACTACGTTCACAATTTACACCGAGTTCGGTTGTAGCGACTGTTTTTAACCAGTGATTTGTAACAAATTCTTAGAAATCCCATGCACGTGTTACGACGGCAGATCTGTTGGCTTTCTTATCTTTTGTTTACATCCGCACAGATGATGGTCAGCAATAGTGGTTCTTTTATTTATAATTATGAGCTAGGGACCCGGCCGTACTACGCAGGTAAGTGTGTACATCTCGGAGTTAAAAGATTCAGTTACAAAGTGATATTCTGAGTGGCAACTGTGTTTAGACTTTTGAATAAGTATGGATCCTAGACGCTCATTCACTTTAAAAGAAAAGGCAGAAATCAATTTAAAATTGAAAAATGGTGAAAATTATAGTGAATAGTGATCAGTGCAAAGAACAGAAAATTTTCCATTCAGCAATATCTACGATGTGAAAAAACCGTGACAAAATATTACACCTATGCCTGTTACGACTCACGGATGTCACGACGAAATTACGCCGTCCCTTCAATGTCGTTACATTCGAAATCCACTGTAAGTACCTATGTACACTAAAAAAAACATGAACAATGTCGACTAAAATTATTATTTCTATATCCTATCTATATCTGTTTCTTAATTTACAATAATAAACTTGAAAAAACACGGGGCTTGAATGAAAGGAACTGAAATCTTTTTTGCAATCAGTACTTTTTGTCAATATTTCGCGGCAATTTTTATAGTTATACAAATCACAGCTTCATAATAATAAATTGCACAATTGTATATTATGAATAGAAAAGGTTGTGAAACATACTACTGTCTTATAGCTAAATAATCTCAATTTATTTCATAATATCGTCCTAAACGAACATTTTTCTATTCAAAATGGCACCAAACTTAGTGTCATTTTGAACAAAAAATAGTTTGGTGTCATTTTACGATGTAATGCATTTAATTATAGTATAAAGTTTGTAATCTAAAATAATCTAGATATCTTTCCACGTATTTTAATGTAATATAATATAACATTTACTTACTAGTTTCCGTCGAAATCCATTCTTGAATTATATTCGTCGTCACTACACAACCGCGCCATTTCAAATTTACCACAGTTTGATTTGAAATGAAATTTTTGTTTACTTTTTCTATTAACGAGACAGCCAATTACAACTCTGAATTCAAAAGGAATGAAGATAGTTTCAAACGGTATGAAATACTCTCATTGGTTTATATATTTTAACGTCATTCAAAGTTATCAAACACAGCGCTGACGTAGTGGGACTACCGGTATTCCCGCCAACGCTCAATGGTACAAATTTGCTGGGACACACGGTGTTCCCACCGACGCTGCAAAGGTTAAACTAATCAGAGCCAGGGCTGTGGGGCGAGCACTGGCTGGGTTACATCAAGCCCCCACAGTGCAAGTATCACAGGCATGTGACGATAATAGCCTGGTAACAGCTGGAGAAGTAAATGGTAAACCTGTTCGCTTTACGATAGATCTCTTCTTCTTCTTCTTCTTTTCGCGGGCTCGTTTTCCGCATGTGGTCCCTTCGTAGTTGGGCCTTTTTGCGTGATGATGTAGTTTGTGTACCCACTGCCCTACTGCAACCATCCAAGCTTCTTCCAGAAAGCGGCCAGTTTGCCGGGTCTGCTGCAGGCCTCTCGGAGTGTGCTTGGTGTTCCCAGGTGTTTCGCCCGTTGCTCCACGACCTCGCTGCAGTTCATGACTACGTGGGCCGGTGTTTTGTCAGCCCTCATGCACGCTCGGCATAGTGGGCTATCCGTTAGACCTATAAGATGCAAATGTTTGTTAAGGTTACTGTGCCCTGTTATGGTCCCTACTACATACCGTAGGTCCGCCCTATTTAAGCGCAGCAGCTTTTTAGAGAGTCGTCCGTCTAGAGATGGCATTGCCTCTCTCGACTGACGACATTCCATCGTCTTCGCCCACAGTTCGGCGTGTAGTTTTCTTGTTCTATGTCGCAGCCAGTACCTTTGCTGATTTGCCGATATTGGTATAACGGGTTCCACCCTGTAGGTTTTTTTTTTTTTTTTTTATATATTTGCCTACCAAAGTGACTCCAGATGGGAACACATGCGCTGGCAAAGAGTTCCAGGCTTTAATTGAGCGACAAAAGTATGAAGTGCTTAACCGTTTGGTTCGAGACCCTTTAGATTCCACTGTGAAAGGGTGGCACTTTAGTCCCGCACGTGTTGTTCTGGATAAAAAGGGAGAGGGTGGGATTAATTCAAAGAGCTCTTCAGAATACTCTCCATGGTAAAGGCGATAGAAGACGGCCATTGAGGCGATGTCTCTTCGCAGCTGTAAAGGCTCAAGGGTCTTAGTAGCCTCCGGGCTTCCGATGATACGGACTGCTCGCCGCTGCAACCTATCGAGTGCATCCAGTAAGTACTGTGCGGAGCCATCCCAAAGATGAGAGCAGTACTCCACGCAGGAACGAACCTGTGTCTTATAAAGAAGACAGAGCTGCTCGGGCGTGAAGTACCGCCTCACCCTGTTCAGGACACCGAGTTTACAGGAGGTGGTTTTAATGACGCACTCGATGTAGTTCTTGGGGTTGAGATCTCGGCTGATGTCCATACCCAGGATACTTAGGCTATCCTGTAGTGGTAACGCTGTGTTCTGAAGAGAGGGAAGGGGAAGGAATGGAGATTTTTTTGCAGAGAACGCGCACACCTGTGTTTTCTTGGCATTGAACTCGACCAAATTCTCACAACCCCATTTAGAAATGCGGTACAATACTTGGTCGAGCTCAGCGACAAGTTCTAGGCGTTTTGCCTCGATGTCAGTCTGTTTAGCCGCAGGATGTCCGAGATATCGCCCATGCACTGTACTATCATCTGCATAGCAATGAATGCTGCCAAGGGACAACATATCATTGACATGCAGAAGATACAGAGTGGGCAACAGGACGGACCCCTGAGGCACCCCAGCGTTGACCTGCAAATAATTGGAGGCCGATCCGTCACAAAGGACTCTAATGCGGCGCTCACGCAGGAATGCGGCAATCCAGTTGCACAGCTGGGGTGGCAGACCATATGCTGGAAGCTTGGACAGAAGCGAACGGTGCCAGACTCTATCGAAGGCTTTGGTTATGTCAAGGCCGATGGCCAAGGACTCGCCATGCCTGTCCATAGCTTCACCCCATTGGTCTCTGTTTCGGATCCCCTTCTGGCCAGTTCATCGGCCGCGTCGTTGCCTAGGGATCCGCTGTGTCCTTTGATCCATTGGAGTGTAATCGCGTTAGACTCACATATACCCTCCAATTTCCTGTGGCACTCTAGGACTAGTCCTGATTTTACTGTGTTGCTACGTAGAGCGTGCAGTACTGCAGTGCTGTCCGTTAGGATACGAATGCCTTGGTTCTCTATTTTTCTTGCAGCCACCGCGTCTGCGGCCTGTATTATACCGACGCATTCTGCCTGGAAAATTGTGTTGTGCACACCCAGTGCTGTTGATATATTAATATTTAAGTCAGCGGAGTAGGTGCCGGCACCTGTCCCTGTTCTCATTTTGGATCCGTCCGTGTATATCCTCACTTCCTTTGTACCGCATGTATCTGTTTTCTTTTCTTTGAGTTCTATCCTGTATCGTTTATCGAAAACATACTGTTTTGGTATGATGTCGCAAGGGGCCATTAGGAGTGGTTGGTCGTTTTTGGCCTCTTCCACCGCGTTGCTGTGCGACACCCTCGTGTCGTGTGTCCATAGGGAGAGTTTATTCAATCTAATGGCTGTAGTGGCTGCCTCTTGCTGTATGAATAGGTTTACGGGCGTGTCAAAGACCATCGTACTACCAGAACTTCTGCGGCAAACAATTCAGTGGAAAGACGCACGACCATCTTGCAAATTGCAAACAGCGACTGGCCAGCTAGCGACCGTCCTCGGAGTTACGAAGACTTATCATCAATCTGTTTTGGTGGCGAGCATAACGGATGACTGCATTATCGGCTTAGACTTCCTGCGAATGCAACAGTGCATTGTCAATATTGCTAAAGGTGTTCTAAGCTTCCCAGACCAAGAAGTCTTTCTGAAAGGCTGTTCTTCGATAGCGATCTACAGTGCCAAAACGATAACCTTGGCACCGAGGTCAGAAACCTTAGTCGACGTAAGGTTCCCTGAGGGTGTAATGGCTAATCGTTGCGTCATGGTGGAAGATCCTGGGCGCCATACCAGTCGAATTACAGCCAGAACTTTAGTCACGACTAGAAGTGGGGCAAAAGTTAAAATTGTCAGCCTTAGCAATTCGGCGATGTTATTACGGAAGAACGCGATCGTTGGACGCTGTGAGGCTGTGAGCATTCTGAGGAAGATCCAAGAGAACGTCCTGACTGCCTCTTCGGCAAACCATATGGGCCCGTTATTAGAGACCACGAAGAAAAGTTTATCACCCAACGAATATCGGGAAGCAGGGAAGCTGCTGCTGGACTATAAGGACATTTTCACCAAAGAAGAAAACGACCTTGAAAGAACGGGGTTAGTGAAACACCCGATCGACACAGGTGCTACACAGCCTATCATACAAAGACCTAGACGAGTGCCACTAGCGAAAGAACAAGAAGTAGCCGAGCTGATTGGGAACATGGCACGAACCAAGATCATAGAGCCATCATCCAGCCCATGGTCTTCACCTGTGGTACTCGTGAAAAAGAAAGATGGCACTACCAGGTTTTGTGTAGACTACAGAATGCTGAACAACGTAACCAAGAAAGACAGCTATCCTTTGCCCCGTATTGACGACACTTTGGACATGCTTGGAGGCATGAAGTGGTTCTCTACGGTAGATCTGAAAAGTGGCTACTGGCAAGTGAAACTCCGGCCAGAAGATAAGGAGAAGACTTACCACCGGTACTGGAAAAGGCCTGTGGCAGTTCCGGGTGATGCTATTTGGGTTGTGTAATGCACCAGCTACGTTCGAAAGGCTTATGGAACGCGTACTAGTGGGTCTTTTGGGAGATGCCTGTCTGGTGTACTTAGATTACGTCATAGTTATGGGACGCAGTTTCACAGAACACCGCAAGAATCTTGAAAAAGTGTTTAAGAGATTTCGTGAATCAAACCTAAAACTTTATCCGAAGAAGTGCGCCTTTTTCAAGAAAGAAGTTTCGTTCTTAGGCCACATTATTTCGGATAGAGGTGTTCAAACAAACCCAGACAAAATAAAAGCGGTTCAAGAATGGCCTATACCAACAACTGAAACCGAAGTAAGAGCTTGTAAGTAGTGCTTACTACCGGCGTTTTGTGAAGAACTTCTTTGAAATAGCTAAGCCGTTACACCACCTCACAGAAGAGAAGAGGAACTTCGTTTGGGACTCGGATTGTCAACGTGCATTTACACAACTCAAAGAGTTGCTGTGTTCAGCTCCAGTCCTGTGCTACCCTAATAGAGAAGGCAGATTTATTGTGGACACAGACGCCAGTAATACTGGAATCGGAGGTGTGTTATCTCAGGAGCAAAATGGTCAGCAAGTGGTCATCGCATACTTCAGCAAGTCTCTATCGAAGCCTGAGAGAAACTACTGTGCAACTCGGCGTGAATTACTAGCAGTTGTGAAGACCTTACAACATTTGAATAAATACTTGCTGGGAAGAGAATTCACTCTACGAACAGACCATGCAGCACTGAAGTGGTTACTCCAGTTTAAGAATTCTGAAGGCCAAGTCGCGAGATGGATCAAACAACTACAAGAGTACAACTTTGTAATAGAACACCGCAGTGGAAAGATTCACTCCAACGCTGATGCCTTATCCCGACGTCCATGCTTCCAGGATTGCAAACACTGTCTGAAGCATGAGTCCAAGGAGGTAGTAAAAATTGTCAGGACTCAGGGGACCGATGAATCCTGGGACAAAGACAAAATCAGTGGGGCACAGAAAGAGGACAGAGATCTTAATTAATAATAGACTGGAAAGCTCAGGGTCGGAAACCAAAATGGCAGGACGTATCAGCCGCAAGCCCAATCACGAAGGCCTACTGGGCTCAGTGGGACAGTCTGACTTTGGAACAAGACGTTCTATACAGAAAGTGGGAATCACCTGACGGGAAGGACCAAGTTCTACAAATGGTGATCCCGGGAAACAAAGTTGCACCTGTTCTGCGCTTAGTGCATGATGGTGCATCAGGCGTGCATCTTGATGTGAAGAAGACTTTGGTGAAGGTGAGAGAACGCTTCTACTGGGTACGCTATCGGGAAGACATCGAGGAGTGGTTCAGAAAGTGATCCACGTGTGCTTCGGTAAAAGGACCTCGTACTAGATCAAGAGGCAAGCTACAGCTGTACAGTGTCGGAGCCCCATGGGAGAGAATTGCCATTGACGTAGCTGGGCCATTTCCCGTGACAGAAGACGGCAACTGCTATATAGTAGTAGTCCAAGATTACTTCTACTACTTGCTAGATAGCGCTGTGTGAATGTGGTAGAATATTATTATATTATTATATTACTTCACCAAATGGCCAGAAGTGTTTGCAACACCAAACCAAAAGGCTCAGACCGTGGCCAAAAAGATAATTCAGGAAGTAGTGTGTCGATTTGGTCTGCCGTTGGAACTGCATAGTGACCAGGGAAGAAATTTCGAGTCAGCCCTGTTTCAAGAGATGTGTAATCTACTCGGCATACATAAAACACGGACAACACCAGCGCACCCGCAGTCTGATGGCATGGTAGAACGGTTCAACCAGACATTGGAAAACCATCTGGCCAAGTAGGTCAAAGACCATCAACGAGACTGGGACCGTTATATTCCACTCTTCCTGTTATCATATCGGTCCGCGGTTCATGATACTACGGGATTTACGCCGGCCAAAGTCAACTTCGGAAGAGAGATACGCTGTAAGGTATGTCTAAATGTGTATAACTACATAATATTATATATACTTACTATCCTATAAATGTATTGGGTTTAATAAATATGATTCAGTATTATTCGGGCATTCAAGTGTTTCATTTCCATCTCCAACACCCCACCGTACATGGCGACCCTGCCGACGGAATATTCCGGCGCACCGCGAATTTGATACTATCCCGTATAAGGACGCGTGTTAAGATCCTCATAGTTCGAAAGAATTTATAACAATGGAGAGAGTACAATTTTATTATTCGTGTAGAGTAAACGTGTGCGGTATTATTAACCTTGAAAATGGGAAAACAACAATCTAAGGAGGAAACCGTAATTGTACAAAATGCTGCTGCTGGAGACAACCATTCAACCACAGAGGAAATTCGTGTCCATATGAGTACAACTAACATAATACTGACTACTATCCTGCTGTTTATATTACTTGGCGCATTATACTTTGTTTATAAGCAATATAGAAAGTGCCATGTTAAATGGATTAATAAGGAGATAAATCGGACGTCCGTACGGAGATCCATCTTTCGTAGAAAATTACCGCCAGGACCAGAGGATAATTCGAAGATTTATTCAAACGTCATATCAGTAAATAACGGCAAAATATAATGAAATGTGCGTGCGTTATAAAAAATAAAATGGTGCGGTAAATAAAAATTAATAA
Organism: Parascotia fuliginaria; assembly: GCA_963082885.1. Taxonomy (NCBI): domain Eukaryota; kingdom Metazoa; phylum Arthropoda; class Insecta; order Lepidoptera; family Erebidae; genus Parascotia; species Parascotia fuliginaria. The sequence goes on from OY720189.1 coordinate 8,607,411, forward strand.
TAATAATTGTATACATATAATATATATAAAAATATACATATATGTGCGTCAAACATATCAAAAGTGTTGTGAAATAAATATAAATTGGTGCAAATAATAACAAATAATTGGACGTAATAATAAAATTGATATCATTTGTGATGAATAGTGCATCGCGTCATTAGCGCGTGACCGTGAACTGATTGCAGTGTCATATTCGTATCATATTCGGCGCCTGTGCAGAATGAACTTTGGACTATTCACTTAGTGCATTGTCTTAGTGGTCTTAATATTGTTATGAAAGTAATACTAAAGTTTATTTTTGCTACAGGTACTTATCTGCCTTACTTTATTTTACATTATAATGGTGAGTTATGGATATTATTTTAGCTTTGTATGAGGAATTAAAGAAAATTAGAGTGTATTTAATTAAGATAGGACCAAGTAGAAGAACCGGCAAAATATTAGATAGTAAATTACAGGAGATAAGTGTCATTTACGAGCAATACGAGAACTGGCTAATAGATTACGAAGGTAAAGTTGAGGATAAATATTATAATACGCAAGATATTTTATTGATAAAAAATTATTGCCGTCAATTTTTAGATTTACATGAAGATCTCTTACTTTTGTGTCAAAGTGAAGAATCTGAATCAACTTTAAAAATGTCGTTTTTTGATTTAAAAATAGCTTTGAATCTGTTACCTGTTATGACTAATGAGGAGTCAAATACAAAACAATTGATTGACAATATCGAATATTATGATTGTATATTAAAAGAGAGAACTTGCAAACAAAATTTAATTGATTTTATATTAAAGAGTAGACTTTCTCAAGAAGCTAAGCTTAAAATGAAATCAAAGTATGATACAGTTAGTGATTTAGTAAATGATATGAAAAATGTATTGTTATCTAAGAAAGCTGCAACCGCAATACAAAGTAAATTACTAAAATCTAAACAGAATGATAAGTCTATTGAAGATTATGGAAAAGAAATTACGAATTTATTTGTCGATCTTACGATTTCTCAAGCTGATAATAATGATAAATGTTTTGAAATTCTGAAACCACATAATGAAAAAATGGCAATTAAGCAATTTGCTGACGGTTTAAGGAATCGTAAATTAAGCACAATTATTTCAGCTAGGAATTACAGTTCATTAAAAGATGCCATCCAAGCCGCTAAGGACGAGGAGACCGCGACAGCCAACACAGGAGAAATTTGGGGTATGTACAAAAGACCATATAATTATTATAATTATAATAGAAGCCATGAAATGAATTTTAGAAGACAACGTGGAGGCCGTAGTAATTTCTCATCATACAGAGGACGTGGTCGAGGTCACTACAGCGGTTACCCATCTTCATCGTCATCATCTGGTAATCGAGGACAAGGAATGCGAGGCAGAGCTGACCACCATAGACAGCAAAGAGGTAATTTTCGTAATTCTAATAGGAGAATTCAAGGAACGCGTAATATTAATACGTTGAACGAATCGCAAAGTTCTACGGAACCCAATGAAACATCAAATCAGTTTTTTCGTGACCAATAGAAATAATTTTATTTTTGCTAGTGACAGTAATTGTTACATATCTTTACATTCATCATTATGTCATAGACAAAAACATTATTTTCTTGTAGATTCGGGAGCCTCTTTATCAGCATGTAATTATAAACATGCGCTCGAATATAACATTCCAATCCATAAAGAGAATGTCACAATATACGGTTTAGGCGGCACAGTACAAGCAATAGGATACGTGTATTTACCTTTGAACGTGGGTGATCTTATCATTAGTCACAAGTTTTATGTTTTTAATCACTTACCAATTTCGGCGAATGGAATTTTAGGTCGTGATTTTTTAAACAAATACAAAGTTCAATTAGACTTTCATAAAAATATTTTAACTTTACATACTAGCACTAAATCTATTTGTTTACAAATTATAAATACATGTAAAGTGGCTTTTAATATACCTGCTAGATCTGAGTCTATACATTATATACATACAAATTTAATTGAAGACTGCGTAGTTTCGTCTAAAGAAATAAAAGAAGGTGTATTTTTAGCAAGTTCGATTAGTAGCCCTAAAAATGGCTGGATTCCAATTCGAGTATTAAACGTTACTGAAAATGATGTCTCACTAACGGATATTAATCCACAAGTAGAAAAACTTAGTGAATTTAATATCTGTTCATTTAATAAAGAAAAAAATAATGCAGATAGAGTTAAAAAATTATTACCTTTAATGAAATTAGGACACTTAAATAAGGAAGAGCAGAATACTATTGAAAAAATATGTGCAAAATATGCAGACATTTTTTATTTACCAGGAGACAAACTGACAACTACAGACGTGTACACTCACACTATTGCAGTAAAACCAAACACAAACCCTATTTTTTCAAAAAAATACAGATTACCTATTTCTCAAAAAGATGAAGTAAAACGTCAGATAAATAAAATGTTAGAAGAAGGTATAATTGAACCTAGCAAAAGCGATTGGTCGAGCCCTATATTATTAGTACCTAAGAAATCTAGTTCAACGGAAAATAAAACTTGGAGGTTAGTGATTGATTATCGAAAACTAAATAACTGTATAGAAGATGATAAATTCCCCTTACCAGATATCACAGAAGTTCTAGAGTCATTAACCGGTAGCATTTACTTCACTCATTTAGATTTGCATCAAGGATACTACAACGTTGAATTAGACAAAAACAGTAGAAAATACACTTCATTTTATTCGGAACAGTACCAAATGACACGTATGCCCATGGGATTGAAAACTAGCCCAAGTTCATTTTCTAGAATGATTACAATAGCAATGTCTGGATTAAATTATGAAAAATGCTTAATATATTTAGATGATTTAATAGTATTTGGCCGAAATCTGATAATGCATAATAAAAACTTACAGGACGTACTTGAAAGATTGCGAAAAGTAAACGTAAAATTAAATCCTACCAAATGTGATTTTTTGCAAAAAGAAATTTTATACCTTGGCCATGTTATCTCACATGATGGTATAAAGCCTGATCCTAAGAAAATAATTACAGTAAAGAACTACCCATGTCCTAAAAGTACTGATGAAGTAAAACGATTCGTAGCTTTCACCAATTATTACAGAAAATTTATACCTAATTTCGCAGAAATTTCATATCCTTTAAATAAATTAACTAGAAAAGGCATACCATTTGAATGGAGTAACATATGTCAACAATCTTTTGATAAGTTAAAGCAAAGCCTAATAGAACCACCAATTTTACAGTACCCTGATTTTTCTAAAGAAAATAAATTCATAGTTCAAACTGATGCATCAAATAATGCTATAGGTGCAATTTTATCAAACGAAAATAGACAACCAATAGCATATGCCAGTAGGACTTTAAACAAAGGTGAAAGAAATTATCCAGTTATTGAGAAAGAATTACTTGCTATAGTTTGGAGCGTAAAGTATTTTCGACCATACTTGTATGGCCGACCTTTTAAAATACTAACGGATCACAAACCCTTAGTATATTTGTTTAACATGAAAGACCCGTCAAGTCGACTTATGAAGTTTAGATTAGTATTAGAAGAGTATAATTTTGAAATAGAGTATATTAAAGGTTCTGACAATGCAGCTGCAGATGCGCTGTCAAGAATAACTATAGAAGATTTGAAAGACATGCATAAAAGCGTTGTAAACGTAATGACAAGAGCACAAGCGAGAAAACAAAATAATTCTGATTGCTCGGTAGATATAGTATCCACTGATTTAAGGCCTGATCAACCAAGAGTCGTGAATACTCATATCAAACCAAAAGAATCAGTTGAATTAAGATTTATAAGTACAGACAAATTGAAAAGTTTAAGACAAATGAGAAATATTACAAAGGAAAATAAAATATTATGTTATGTTGCAAAGGAAAAAACTCTATACGTAAAATTTCTAAATTCTCAATCACAAATGACGCGAGACGTATTTGTGAGAGAGTTAGATGATTTTTGTAATTTGTTGAAGTTAGAAGAAATTTATATATTAAAGAGTAAAGATAACAATATTTTCATTAAAAAGTTATTAGAAGAGATAAAAAGTAACAAAAATAGATTAGGACCCCGTATATGCATATTAAATAATGTTGAAAGAATTGAAGATAAAGATGACAGACGAGTTATTTTAAATGACTTCCATCTCTTACCTAGTAGTGGCCATGCTGGGATGAGACGAATGTCAAATAATATCAAAAAATATTATTATTGGCCTGGTATTGACATTGACGTTCAGAAATTTGTAAAATGTTGTGATAAATGTCAAAAACAAAAACATTCATTACCTATTAAAGAGCCAATGGTTATAACTAGTACAGCCAATACTGCATTTGAAAAAGTTTATTTAGATTTAGTTGGACCTTTAGAACGTGATAATAATAATTATTCGTACGTGTTAACATTGCAATGCGAACTATCAAAATACGTTGAAGCATATCCCTTAGTTTCTAAGAAATCTGAAGAAGTAGCTAGAACATTTGTCTATAATTTTATTCTTAGATATGGAGTGCCAAAAGAAGTGGCAATAGACAGAGGCAAGGAGTTCCTATCAGAAATATTTCAAGAGGTATGTAAATTACTCAATATTAAACAACTTAATTCTACAGCATATCATCATCAGTCACTGGGAGCACTAGAAGTAACACATAAAAACTTGAATGCATATTTGCGTATTCAAACAGACAATCATCCTGAGACATGGGGTAAGTGGATTCCTTTTTGGTGTTTCGCTTATAATACAACGGTTCACTCAGAAACGCAATTTACACCGTATGAATTGGTGTTTGGTAAGAAATGTTCTTTACCCAGTAATTTGACAAAAGACTTAGATCCGCTCTATAATTTTGATTTGAAATTGCTTGCGAATTGAAATTTCGGTTGCAACTTTCTCAGAAGGAAGCGAGAAATAATTTGTTAGATAGTAAATTAAATAGAAAAATAAATTATGATAAAAGTGTTAACCCTGTAATGTATAAAGAAAATGATTTGATCCTTGTAAAAAATGAGACGCCTTGCAATAAATTAGATAATGTATTTTCAGGTCCTTACAAAGTTGTTAAAGATGTGTCACCAAATGTAGAGATAATTAATAAATATGGTAAAAAAGACATTGTTCATAAGAATCGCACTAAGCCTTATTATCAATAACATTATTTTGTACGTGTATAACTTTTATTGCACTGTAGTTTTTCTAAATGTATATTATTATTATTATATTTCTGCACCAATGTTCTTATTAGTTTTTTTTTTCTTTTTATTCTTTTGTATATTCTTTAGATGTAAAAAAAAAAATACTCTATAATCGTATTTTTTTTTATTATAAGTGCGGTGATGTAAGGTATGTCTAAATGTGTATAACTACATAATATTATATATACTTACTATCCTATAAATGTATTGGGTTTAATAAATATGATTCAGTATTATTCGGGCATTCAAGTGTTTCATTTCCATCTCCAACACCCCACCGTACAACGCCTACCAGTAGACTTGATTACCGGCACACCTCCTGATACGCCAAAGCCGACAGTAGAATACGTCGCAAATTTGCAGGCACAGCTGGATAAGACATATGATCTAGTGCGAGATAACAACCTTAAGTCTAGTGAGAAAATGAAAACTCGTTATGACAGGAAAGCAGGTAATCATGGCTTCGAGGAAGGTACGCTCGTGTGGTGACATAATCCTCTCAGGAAAATTGGCAAGTCACCAAAGCTACAGGCCCGCTGGGAGGATCCCTATAAAGTAAACACAAGGATAATTGACGTGACCTATCGCATAAGACAGGGCGATAGAAAGAAGCCGAAGATCGTTCACATCGATCGACTAGCACCCTATCACGGTTCTAACGCTGCTCGGGACGAGCATGATTAAGAGGGGGGCAATGTTACGATGATTACCTACGCTAGAACATTCGCAAGTACCTACCTACACGTATACGACGAATACCTACGCTAGAACGTTCGCAAGTACCTACCTACACGTATAACAATAGCTCATCGGCGGTAGGCATACCTACGCGTCGCAGCTAAGTACCTACCTTCATTGTTTTGTTATCGAGAATTGTCGGCAACTTTGTGGTAATAACAGGAAGGTTCTAGAAATCTATTGAATGACTATAAAAAGGATTCGAACGTCGGCATTTTGTTCAGTTGTGAATACAGCGATCTCGAGCAAACATCTAAGTGATACGGAAGTTTACGAAGAGCGATATACGAAGCGTTATAGGGCAGTATATGTGTTTATTGCTTTATTTTTGTACTGTCAGAGTATCGTGTGAGTCTTGAATAAACTCATTATCGCGTAACTGGCATTTTACATCGAACCCCATCCTGACACGTAACAGTATTTTTAACCCAATCCCTTAAAATATATCGAAAAGTATTTAAAAACGTAATTAATTTGTAATTTTCTTGTAACTAAAAACGCACAGGCAGAACATTATTTTAATTCATTTGGTACGAATTAGCTCGAGGGCATAATGTCACACACCGGGCACAGATTTGTGATGATGTTATTTTTTCAGAATAGTCAACATTTTCTACAATTTTGTTTGTTTGTAATATTGAAATAACCGTTTTTTTACTACATGTATATGAATATATATACGGTACATACACCAAGATAACATTTTTTACAATTTTTATCTTTCTGTCTGTCTGTCTGTTTGTTTCGGCTAATCTCTTTATTGGCTGGACCAATTTTGACGGGACTTTTATTGGCAGGTAGCTAATGTAATAAGAAGTAACTTAGGCTACGTTTATTTTAGAAAAAATCTTTTATTTTAGAAAAATAAAGTATTGTTAATTGACTGTTAGGCGGAACGAAGTTCGCCGGGTCAGCCAGTAAAGAACAAAGACAAAAACAATACAAATTACAATCTTAAAAACTAAAGTGAACTAAAACTACCTTAAACATAGAAAAAGCGATGAGAATATTTACATATATACAATATATACAGTTTTAAATAGCACTAATGTCTTCAGAAATCAGGATGTGTACCAGTCGTATCGTGTTTAAGGCAAAAGTTAAGTCATTACTTCTAAGCAAATTAGCAGAATCATCACAATAATAAGGTAATTATATATTATGTATATATTTATATATCTTTCTATATAATTATATGTATTATTTGTAGATTATATTTATAATAGGAATCTATATACGTATTGCATATTTGTATATATGTTATTATTACATATTTTTTAATTTTCTAGTCTTAATTTATACATCTACCTTGCTTCATCTCTGCATCACCCATTAGGTTGACTGGTAGAGAATGCCTCAGGCATTAAGTCCGCCTTTATACATATGTTCTGTATATGAAGTTTAAATAAATAAAAATAAATAAATAATGTTTACCTAACTGTAACTACTCTCTTTGTGCTATATCATATCTATGGTGTTGTGAATCGCAAGGTTAATTTTTCCTATAAACGCAAACTGAGTGCAACGCCATCTGTTGGTACACAGATACAACTTTCATACAAGTGAATATTGCAATTGAAATGACTAAATGCACTGCTTGTGGCAGATTTATAGCAGCTAAAGAGGTTGCGGCTTGCTGCACATGCAATAATAAATATCATTTTACATGCGTGCAACTCAAAGAATCCCCAAAAGCAAAGAATGAGTGGCAATGTCAGAGCTGTAAAAAAATGAGACCACAAAGGAAACCGTTCGAGGATGACTGTGGCGGTACTCCTAGTATCCAGCCCGGCTAGCACAGTTGCTTCATTTGAAGACGCTCCAGAACATGGATCTGTACTGCTTTCTGGTGCAGACTTAAATCAACAGCTCAGACTGTTTATGGATGAATTGCGTAGTATGAAGGAGGAGATCAGAGAGGAGCTCAGAGAGATACGTCGCGAAGTGGCTGAGCTCTGTCGGTCTGTCGCCACATGCAATAAGCGAGTCGACAGTTTAGAGTTACAGCACTCGAGTGCCGACAGGAAGACGTCGCCTCTGAGGGTTTACTTGGTAAACTTTAGCAGACAGTGACGCATCTAAAAACGGAGCTCAACGACCGAAAGCAGGAGCTGCTATCTGCCGATCTCGAGATCTCCAATCTTCCAGAAGACAAGGGCAAGAATATCACCACGTCGTCGAACTCGTGGCGAAGAAGTTGGGCGTGTCACTCGAGGCGAGAGATGTCGTCTTCGCCGAGAGAGTGGCACAAGAGTGGGGCCGAAACCTCACCTGGCAGAAGGAGAGACGTCAGAGGCCCTAGACAAGTGTCAAAGATTTCTATTCTATTCATAGAATAGATTAAAAAATGTATTGGATTGACAGAAGCTAACGCCAACGCTTATATCAATCCCATACATTTTTGTATCTATTCTATGAATGGAATAGAAATCTTTGACACTTGTCTAGGGCCTCGGTGCGTCTGCCGCTGGTGGTGCAGCAACGGGCGGCGCGGCGGCCGCGTCGTAGTGCGCCTGGCGTGACGCCAGCCAGGGGCATGTCACTGTAGAACATAAAGCTATTCTGCTGCTTTAAGCGCCATCTTGTAGACAGCTGAATGATTAATCACCCACTCTTTACTTTATTTGTCAATAGATGACAGTTCACTAAAAAAAAAACACACACACACACACACACACGCATGCACGCACGCACGCACGCACGCACGCACGCACGCACGCATGCACGCACGCACGCACTCACGCACGCATTATATATATGCGTAATATAATATAATAATGACTGCACCGTTGGTCTAGTGGTTAGTGTAACTGACTGCGACGCCGGGTGTCGTGGGTTCGATTCCCGCGGAAGGCAAATATTTGTGTGATGAACATTTGTATTTGCCTTTAGTCTGGGTGTTATATGTATGTATTATATGTATGTATTTACAAAAAAAAAGTATGTATATGTATTATATTTCAGTTATCTAGTACCCATAACACAAGCTCTGCTTAGCTTGGGACTAGACAACAGTGTGTGATAGTGTCCACATATTATTATTATTATTATTATTATAATATACATTTATGATTCGATATACATTTTTAATATATTAATATGTATAAACAGGTTATTTTTATCTATAATTACATTTGATACACTACCTACACTTTCAAACTTTTTACCAGCAACAAATAAGTGAGAGCCCTGGTACCCATACCACAAGTTAAATCTTACTTTGGGTGCCAGTGGTCAACTAATTATTGTATAAAACTAAAATTGTTTAAATTCATGTGCTATGCATCTGTATATGTATCTTTCTGAGAAAAATAAATAAATTATTATTTATTATTATTAGTGTATAGTACCTACATTCTAACTCCAACTTCGTACAATGTAAACAATCCACCATATTGCCATTGTCTATGGTTTCATGAATTTACTAGTGTGGGGACAAGGATGATAGAAATACACACACAGAGAGAGAGAGAGAGAGTGACGTCACGGATGTCAAACTAGACTCAACTGCTTATATGTTATTTTTGCCTTTTAAAAATAAATACTGTGTTTAAAGTTGCATAATTTTAATAACAATAGTGACAATTCAGTGACATTTGCTATATATAGTGTTATCTAGTGCCTAGTGTATCTAAAGTACAATAATTTTACATTAGAAACTATAAACTAGACAAGTGTTTTCAAAATTACCCTGTTTTTCTCAAAAATAAGTGAATCAGTTCATAAAAGCGTATTCTAAATTACTTGGTGCAGTGCGCGCGTGTACGCTTTAGCGCTGATTACAACGCACTAACTACCACCGATACATGGGAACACACAACCATAGGAAACACCATAGTCTTAGTTATTTTAACAGCGCCATCTAACGTGTAATAGCGGTACCACTAGGACTCTATCTTCTCTCATACAATCCTCGGCTAAACTGCCATCTAGCGGAATACAGTAGCATCTATAGGACAGATAAATTATAAACATTGTAAAAAACAATGCCTTCGGTAAAGTGCGGCGCTTGCGCCAAATATTTGTCTTCTATAGAAGCGGCAAAATGTACTAAGTGCACCTCTTTATATCACCGTGCATGTGTGTCCATAACACCAAAAGGACAAATATCATCCACCTGGCAGTGTCCTAATTGTCCCAAATCAAGACACCAAAAAACGTCCGGCAATGCTCAGGTAGAAGAAAATAGTGGCGACGAATTCGTGGACTCTATACCCCTGGACTCTGCTACTGCATCACTACCAGTCGACTTAGCGTCTGAATTTCGGTCTTTTAAAAATGAGTTGCGAGCAGAATTTGCCTCTCTACGACAAGAATTCAAACTGGTCCGTTCAGACATTTCGCAAATGAGAGAGTCCATAAAGGCTTGCAATGAAAGGATGGATAACCTGGAAGGGAGGTTGAGCGCCTTAGAAAATAATAATGTCCAACTATCGAGGAGTGAGGCAGAAGCCAATGAGATAGACCAACTGAAGATGGAATTGAATGAACGGGATCAAGAGTTACTGGGGAATGACTTGGAGATAGCAAACGTGACTGAGCCAGGTGGAGAAAATGTAACACACACCGTCAAGGCAATTGCTACCAAGTTGGGTGTCTCACTAGAAGACCGGGACATAGTCTTCGCGGACCGTATAGGCGCGAGGCATATAGATGCGACCAGCGCAGAGGGCACCAAGGAGGTCCGCCCGCGGCGTATCGTCGTGCACCTTGCGCGCCGCGATCTGCGGGACGAGCTGTTGCGCAGCGCTCGGGTGCGCAGAGGAGCAACTACGGCTGAGCTGGACTTGCCCGGCACACCAAGGCGATTGTTCATCAACGAACGCCTTACAAAATATAACCGGCTGTTGTTTCGGCAAGCTCGGGAGACTGGTCAGCGCCTTGGCTGGCAGTTCGTGTGGACTAGACGAGGCCGCATTCTCGCCAGACGTAAGCAGGGTGACTCGGCTTGTGTCATCCGCACTAAACAGGATCTCCACATCTTCGGCCCGGAAAAAGATAAATAAAAACACATGTATTATAGGCTTATTTACATTTAATTTAATTCTATTTTGTATAACCATTTTACTGATAATATTATGCATGCTTATTACTAATACTTTAGTCAACTTTAAAAATAGGTCACACAAAGGTAGTGAGCCCAGTGAGGGAGAACATATTATTATAAATATAAATATATTATTATTATTTACACTATACACAACAATCACACACATTTATATACATCTAATCACTATACAGTTTTACACCTTAAATTTATACATACAACATACTAAACATCATTCTATATCTATTATATTAAGTTAATATACATTATTTACCACTTAGATGTTGCATGGTAAAAGATTAAAAGTTGGACTTTTCACTCTCTACTAAACATGATGAGTTTCTGTTAGCAATGGGCCAGCACTCGCCAGACGTTATGGCGATCAATGAAACATGGCTACGTGAGGGGGAGGAGGGACGTGCTCCGTCTGTTTCTGGATACAGAATGCGACATATGCCGCGACCACCTACAATTCGTGATGGACGAGGAGGAGGTGTGGCTTTCTATATAAAATCAGGTTTAACTGTGCGCGTAAGACCACACCCCACACATGATACTGTGGAACAAATGTGGATTAGCCTGAGTATCAAAACAAAAGAAATACTAATTGGCACCGCCTATCGACCGCCATGGATGAACCTAGACACCTTCCTGGACGTTATAACGAATAGTCTGTATGCTTTAGCCCCATATGATAATGTAGTACTATTAGGAGACTTTAATGTTAACATCCTAGATCTTGAAAATTCAAAAACTAAAAAATTTAATGAATTCCTGAATTACAGTAGTTTGAATCAAGTAGTTTCAGTGCCCACACACTTCTTAAGTAACAGTGCTACACTCATTGATGTGATTTGTACAGACGCTAGGTATCGCTCTGTTGCGGTTAATCACATAGCTGAACTGGGCCACCACTCTTTCGTCACTTGTGAGCTCCTAGTTAAGAAGGATAAAGCAGGTCATAAACTGATTACCTATCGGCCAATGAAAAATATCTTGTTTGACCTTTTTGAAAAAGATCTCAATGATATACCCTGGGATGCAATTTGCACGTTGCAAAATGTTAATGACATGGTTCATTTGTTTAATATGTATATTATGCAACTGTTTGATGCTCATGCTCCCATCAAAACATCAGTTTTTAAAGATAGGCCAACTCCGTGGATAACAGATACAATCAAATGTATGTTTCAATTGAGGAATGAAGCACACTCAAAATATAAACAGTCTGGACTTGAAACACATAAAAGATATTATTTGGATCTTAAACAACAGACAGCAGTAGTATTAAAAAATGAAAAACAAGCTTTTTTCACACACTACATTAACGAGAATATAAGGGACTCTTAAGCATCTGTGGACGAATTTAAAACTACATGTTCTTTCTAATAATAACAATAAAGAGCTCCCGGAACAGTTTAATAATCCTGACACAATAAACCAGGCTTTCCTGGATGTTCCTGGTCATTCAAATATTAGTATCTCCCAACTGACCTATTTTGAGTACAATCGCCATGGCCCAGCGAAATTTTCATTAAAACCTGTGAGTCAGACATCAATTGGTAAAATTATTCAGACAATTGCTACAAATGCTCAAGGGATTGATGGCATATCAAGGGACATGATTAGATTGACACTTCCTCAGACTCTAAACGTCATAACAGCCATAGTAAACAAGTCAATCACATCTAACATGTTTCCTGATTTATGGAAAAGAGCGATAGTGCGGCCTATACCCAAAACCAATAACCCTCAGTCCGTCAAGGACCTTCGGCCCATCAGTCTATTGTCTTGCTTGTCCAAAGTACTGGAGAGAGTGGTGTACATGCAAGTCTCTGAATATCTTGAGAGCAATAACATACTTCCAGACTTGCAATCAGGTTTTAGAAAGGGCCGAGGAACAGGCACAGCATTGGCTGATGTAGTTGGTAACATCCTGGAGGCACAGGACTGTGGGGAAGGTTCTATACTTACACTGCTGGACTACTCACGTGCATTTGATACAATCAATACCACTCTACTGCTATCAAAACTGACTTACTATGGGTTTGAACTTGAAACAGTAGCTTGGTTTAATAGTTATCTCACTGATAGAATGCAGCAAATTGAAACTCACAAAAAGGATGGTACATCTATGATTTCTTCTCCACGGTCCATCACCAGAGGCGTACCCCAGGGATCTTTGATTGCTCCTCTCCTCTTCGTCCTCTACACTGCTGATGTTACAAGCTGCTTCAAGCATTGTAAATTTCACATATACGCAGATGACACCCAGGTATACCACTCTTTTGAAGCCAAAAACACAACCATGGCTGTACAAAACTTGAATGCAAATCTCCAGAGACTTGCTTTGTGGTCTAAAACAAACAGTCTAGTCTTAAATCCAATGAAATCTAAATTCATGGTGATGGGCAGTAAAAAACAAATTGCAAAGATCATATCTGCAAACCCACAGGTCAAAATATGTGATAAACCTATTCAACGAGTGGAGGTTGCATGTAACTTGGGTCTTATTACTGACCCTCAGCTGCAGTTTGAGAGTCACATCAGTGGTGTAGTCAAAAACTGTTTCTATAGGCTTAAAATCTTATACCGTATAAGAGGCTTCATTAATGTTACCACAAGGAAACTACTAGTAGAGAGTCTGGTACTGTCGCGGATGAACTATGTCGACTCAGTGTATGGCCCATGCTTGTTAGCTCGCACAGTGCGTCTTATTCAGCGTGTACAAAATGCCTGCGCCAGATACTGCTTTGATATACCGCGGCGTCACCACGTGACTCCCTATCTAAACAAACACAATGTTTTAAAGATGGCAGCTAGGCGACAACTACATCTAGCAAACCTTTTGTTTGGGGTTATAAGTACCAACAAGCCAGCTTATCTCTACGATCGACTAAGCTGGCGGCAGGAGAACCGCTCCTACCCTTCTAGATCCACACATAATCCACTTTCCATGCCGAAATATAGAACATCGGCCTGCAGGGGTTGTTTCAAATATGCCGCCACCCCTTGTTGGAACAACATTCCTCCACCCATTCGGTCCTTAAAAACAAAAAACAACTTTAAGCACCATCTCAAAATTCACCTACTGTTAGGTCAAAAAACCACATAGGTATTACTTATTACACTATTCCAGCACAATAGTAAGTTTCAACTTACCAACAGAAGAATCCCAGAATGTCGGCAAGGGTTTAATGGTCGCTGCTATGCATAAAAATGGATTGTTCTGTAGTGACTTTTTAGCAACCTTAACTGTCCAGTAAATTACACACACGAAATTTTATTTTTTATACACACGAATTGACACGTCACACCACTTATATTTACTATTTACAATTTCTTGAATTTATATTTTTAATTTATATAATTTATTTCATTTCTCTATACACTAAATTCATATAATTATTATATATATCTCTTGCCACACAAACACATTCATAAAATTTCAATGTTTGTCAACACAACAAAACAGAACTTTATGTCAAAAGTGACGCCCATTTGACACTTTTATTTTCGTAAATTTCGGAACCTACACTTTACAGATTATCTATATTAATACACCACAGACACACCAAACAATTTATTCTTCTACTTGTTAGCACCTTCCTTTAATAAAACTGTTTCTCTTTTTTGGTTATGTTATCGTATAGTTATTGTCACTCTGTCACTTGTTGTATTTATTGTTATTTTTTGTTTTCATACAAATTTATTGTTATTATTTGTTTTATTTAATAGTTTATTATTTTGATATATGTGATGTCACCCTTATGGGGGCCATCAGAATATCAACGCCGCGGACCTCTAAGAGGTACGCAGCATAAAGTTGAGATGGCACCCTTTCAGGCTGGCACACTACCTACATTCTGCAAAATTTTATGTCAATTTGTAAACCTTGTGCCTGTCTTGAATAAATGTTTTTTCTTTCTTCTTTCTAAATAAAACTAATTACATCAATGTTAGTAATTTTTTTTAAATTCTATTTAATTTGTTATTGCTAATAAATATTTGTAAGTATTTATGTTAAATATGGTATTGCATTTTATTGTAACCGTTGATATAAAAAAATTAAGTTAACAAGACAAAAAATGTATCTAATCTAATAAATAATAATTTAAACTAAGCATTGACCTCTAAATGTAACAATTTGACCACGGACTGAAATGAAATACTGATATACTTTTGAATATTTTCCCGCCTGATGCAAATTTGTGAAATATCGACTAAATGGAATTTGTATGTACTTACTCGAATGTTATGATTTTATTATACTATATTACAATAAAACCTATGAACTCAGACCTGCGAGGGCAAACCCAAAATAAGTAAAAAATGTCAAAATATTATGTACCTATAATATGTATTGGTTAAACTTATTTCTTCTAATAAATTACAATATTGGTTTTTATAAATAATATAAGAGTACAAAAAAAAATAAAACTGTTAATCAATTTGACGTCTTTATTCGATCGCAAAAAATAATGCGTAATTTTATTAAATAATCTAGATTTGATTATTAATTATTAGTAAAAATATTTGCAAAATGAAGTTTAAAGTGAAGAGAATGTGTATAAATCCATGTGTCATCGGTTATGGAGTTTTTTATAGAAAAATATTGAAAAGACTGTTTGTTTACATTGTCTGAAAATGGATTTGGACGTGAGTATACCAGTGTAAGTGTTTTTAATCTATGGTATAGTCTATGCCTCCTTCTGTTTTACCCACTCGCCATTTTTTTTTTGCGCGCTATTGACATTTATATTTTACGATTTTTGATGATGTTGGCTTGAATTAGGACTTTGTTATCTTATCTGTTTGACCTTGGCTTTCCAATACCTGAATTTCGATACACTTTTGACTTAGCTGCGTAATACTGAACTAATACTCCTAAAAAAAAATTTCGGGATATAGAAAATGTTACTTTGAATGCAAAGAAGAAGGTAAGACAACATATTAAAACAATATATTTCTTAATCATTAATAACAATGCTTCCTAATTATACAACAATAATCATCAAGTATTTTTGTTTTAGGTGTTTTGCATCGTTTTCTTAATCCTCTTTTTAGAGAGATTAAAGTGGATTGAAATATTAGACGCCGAAATGCGTAATCGAAATGAAGAGTAGGTATATTTATAACAATCTGATGCTGTGTGAAACATTTTGAATGATACTATTGTTGCGACGATTACCTATGCTAGAACGTTCGCAAGTACTTACCTACTCGTATACGACGAATACCTAAGCTCTAGAACGTTCGCAAGTACCTACCTACTCGTGTACGACAAATACCTACGCTCTAGAACATTCGCAAGTACCTACCTACTCGTGTACGACGAATACCTACTCTCTAGAACATTCGCAAGTACCTACCTACACTTATACGATGAATACCTACACTAGAACGTTCGCATGTACCTACCTACACGTATAACAATAGATCATCGGCGGTAGGCATACCTACGCGTCGCAGCTAAGTACCTACACTCATTGTTCTGTTTTCGAGAATTGTCGGCATCTTTGTGGTAATAACGGGAAGGTTCTAGAAATCTATTGAGTGACTATAAAAAGGGTTCGAATGTCGGCACTTCGTTCAGTTGTGAATACAGCGATCTCGAGCGAACATCTAAGCGATACGGAAGTTTAAGAAGAGCGATATACGAAGCGTTATAGTGCAGTATAAGTGTTTATTGCTTGATTTTGGTACTGTCAGAGTATTGTGTGAGTCTTGAATAAACTCATTATCGCGTAACTGGCATTTTACCTCGAACCCCATCCTGACACGTAACAATTGGTGACAGAAGTGAGAATGCCAGTCACACCACGCGACGAGGGAGTACGCACTCGACGACAGGCGGCGGTAGACGAAACTCGTGAATCATCGATTATGGCCGATACTGAAGAGTCTAGCGCAGCAGTATTTAGTGATCCCGGCACTTCTGCGGCGTCGACGGGTATGGGCTCTGGCTTCGACATGTCGTCCCTTTTGGCCGTTATACAGGAGGGCCAACGCCAAGCTGAAGAGCGCCAACGCCAAGCTGAAGAACGGCAACGTCAAGTCATGTAGGAGTTGAAGGAAGGTCAACGCCAAGCTGAAGAGCGCCAGCGCCAAGCTGAAGAGCGCCAGCGCCAAGCTGAAGAGCGCCAACGCCAAGCTCTTCTAGACCTTAAGGAAGGTCAACTGCAAGCCACAGACGGACAACGCCAGGCTATCCGTGAGCTTCAAGAAATGATGGACACTAAGTGGGAAGGGTTCAGTACCGTCATCAGTAGTTTACAAGAAGACGTTGAAGTGGTAAAAAAACGTACCAGCAAATATGATGAAATTCTCGAAGATGTCCAGACCACCATGAACCATCATGAGAAGATGATTAAAGAGCTCCAGAAGACTAAGGTCCTTTATTCAAGTACTTCGCCTGTGGCTGCGGCAGTTACTTCCGGTGCTCCCAAGTTTAAACTTCCCTCCTTTGACGGCTCGTCTTCCTGGACGGCCTTTCGACACCAGTTCGAAGTAGTTGCCAAAGGAAATGGATGGGAAGATGATCACGCACTGACGGCGCTTACTTTGGCACTAAGAGGGGATGCACTGCTGATTCTAGAGAACTTACCTGCTGACCGACGAAACTTAGACGCACTCCTTAAGGATTGGAAGCTCGATTTGGCGATAAGCACCTGGAGCATGTTTATCGAGCTCAGCTGAAGGATCGAACTCAGAAGGCGAGTGAGGGACTTCAATAATGGGCTGCCGAAATTGAACGCCTGGTACGACGAGCCTATGCCTCCAGTACATCATCTGTGGACCACATAGTTGTGCAAGCTTTCGTGGACGGCATAAGAGAGTTTGAGGTCAGAATAACTGTTCGGTTGGCACACCATCTTTAGAAGCGGCCTTAGCACATGCCCTTGAGGTGGAAGCTGTGTGAAACGACTACAAGTCGCATAAAGTACGGGAAGTTGTTGCAGCTGCTAGACCACGAGGTGAGCCTATGTGCTACGGATGCGGCAAGCGGGGCCATATCCGAATCAACTGTCCAGACCAGAGAAGAAGTAGAATGGTGTCAGCTACTACTCAGGTTGATGCTAGTCAAGATCCGTTACGTCGAGCCCCCACAGTGCAAGTATCACAGGCATGTGACGGTAATAGCCTGGTAACAGCTGGAGAAATCAATAATAAACCTGTTCGCTTTACGATAGATACGGGCGCGTCGAAGACCATCGTACGACCAGAACTTTTGCGGCGAACAATTCAGTGGGAAGACGCACGACCATCTTGCAAATTGCAAACAGCGACTGGCCAGCCAGTGACCGTCCTCGGAGCTACAGATGTGAAAATCAAACTAGGAGAGAAGATTTATCATCAAACCGTTTTGGTGGCGAGCATAACGGATGACTGCATTATCGGCTTAGACTTCCTACGAATGCAGCAGTGCGTTGTCGATATTGCTAAAGGTGTTCTAAGCTTCCCAGACCAAGAGGTCTTTCTAGAAGGCTGTTCTTCAATAGCGGTCTACAGTGCCAAAACGGTAACCTTGGCACCGAGGTCAGAAACGTTAGTCGACGTAAGGTTCCCTGAAGGTGTAACTGCTGATCGTTGCGTCATAGTGGAAGATCCTGGGCGCCATACCAGTCGAATTACAGCCAGAACTTTGGTAATGACTAGAAATGGGGCAAAAGTTAAAATTGCCAACCTTAGCAATTCGGCGATGTTGTTACGGAAGAACGTGATCGTGGGCCGATGTGAGGCTGTGAGCAGTCGGAGGAAGATCCAAGAGAACGTCCAGACTGCCTCTTCGGCAAACCATATGGGCCCGTTATTAGAGACCACGAAGAAAAGTTTGTCACCCAACGAATATCGGGAAGCAGAGAAGCTGCTACTGGACTACAAGGACATTTTCACTAAAGAAGAAAACGACCTTGGAAGAACGGGGTTAGTGAAACACCCGATCGACACAGGTGCTACACAGCCTATTAAACAAAGACCTAGACGAGTGCCACTAGCAAAAGAACAAGAAGTAGCCGAGCTGATTGGGAATATGGCACGAACCAAGATCATAGAGCCATCATCCAGCCCATGGTCTTCACCTGTGGTACTCGTGAAGAAGAAAGATGGCAGTACTAGGTTTTGTGTAGACTACAGGATGCTGAATAACGTGACCAAGAAAGACAGCTATCCTTTGCCCCGTATTGACGACACTTTGGACATGCTTGGAGGCATGAAGTGGTTCTCTACGGTAGATCTGAAAAGTGGCTACTGGCAAGTGGAACTCCGACCAGAAGATAAGGAGAAGACTGCATTTACCACCGGTACTGGCAAAGGCCTGTGGCAGTTCCGGGTAATGCCATTTGGATTGTGTAATGCACCAGCTACGTTCGAAAGGCTTATGGAACGCGTACTAGTGGGTCTTTTGGGAGATGCCTGTCTGGTGTACTTGGATGACGTCATAGTTATGGGACGCAGTTTCACGGAACATCGCAAGAATCTTGAGAAAGTGTTCAAGAGATTTCGTGAATCAAACCTGAAACTTAATCCGAAGAAGTGCGCCTTTTTCAAGAAAAAAGTTTCGTTCTTAGGCCACACTATTTCGGATAGAGGTGTTCAAACGGATCCAGAGAAAATAAAAGCGGTGCAAGAATGGCCTGTACCAAAAACTAAAACCGAAGTAAGAGCTTTCCTGGGCCTCAGTGCTTACTACCGGCGTTTTGTGAAGAACTTCTCTGAAATAGCTAAGCCATTACACCACCTTACAGAAGAAAAGAGGAACTTCGTTTGGGACTCGGATTGTCAACGTGCGTTTACACGACTCAAAGAGTTACTGTGTTCGGCTCCAGTCCTGTGCTACCCTAATAGAGAAGGCAGATTTATTGTGGACACAGACGCCAGCAATACTGGAATCGGAGGTGTGTTATCTCAGGAGCAAAATGGACAGCAAGTGGTCATCGCCTACTTCAGCAAGTCTCTATCAAAGCCTGAGAGAAACTACTGTGTAACTCGGCGTGAATTACTAGCAGTTGTGAAGACCTTACAACATTTTAATAAATATTCGCTGGGAAGAGAGTTCACACTACGAACAGATCATGCGGCACTGAAGTGGTTACTCCAGTTTAAGAATCCTGAAGGCCAAGTTGCGAGATGGATCGAACAACTACAAGAGTACAACTTTGTAATAGAACACCGCAGTGGAAAGATTCACTCCAACGCTGATGCCTTATCGCGACGTCCATGCACCCAGGATTGCAAACACTGTCTGAAGCATGAGTCCAAGGAGGTAGTGAAAATTGTCAGGACTCAGGGGACCGATGAATCCTGGGACAAAGAGAAAATTAGTAAGGCACAGAAAGAAGACAGAGATCTAAAATTAATAATGGACTGGAAGGCTCAGGGTCGGAAACCATTATGGCAGGATGTATCAGCCGCAAGCCCAATCACGAAGGCCTACTGGGCTCAGTGGGACAGCCTAATATTGGAACAAGACGTGCTATATAGAAAATGGGAATCACCTAACAGCAAGGAGCAAGTTCTACAGATGGTCATCCCGAGAGACAAAGTTGCACCTGTTCTGCGCTTGATGCATGACGGTGCATCGGGTGGGCATCTTGGTGTGAAGAAGACTTTGGTGAAGGTGAGAGAACGCTTCTACTGGGTACGCTGTCGGGAAGACATCGAGGAGTGGTGCAGAAAGTGCTCTACGTGTGCTTCGGTAAAAGGACCTCTTACTAGATCAAGAGGCAAGCTACAGCTGTACAGTGTCAGGGCCCCATGGGAGAGGATTGCCATTGACGTAGCTGGACCATTTCCCGTGACAGAAGACGGCAACCGCTATATAGTAGTAGTCCAAGATTACTTCACCAAATGGCCTGAAGTGTTTGCGACACCAAACCAAGAGGCTCAGACCGTGGCTAAAAAGTTGATCCAGGAAGTAGTGTGTCGATTTGGTGTGCCGTTGGAACTGCATAGTGACCAGGGAAGAAATTTTGAGTCAGCCCTATTTCAAGAGATGTGTAATTTACTCGGCATACATAAAACACGGACAACACCAGCGCACCCGCAGTCTGACGGCATGGTAGAACGGTTCAACCAGACATTGGAAAACCATCTGGCCAAAGTTGTCAAAGACCATCAACGAGACTGGGACCGTTACATTCCACTCTTCCTGTTATCATATCGGTCCGCGGTTCATGACACTACAGGATTTACACCGGCCAAAGTCAACTTCGGAAGAGAGATACGCCTACCAGTAGACTTGATTACCGGAACACCTCCTGATACGCCAAAGCCGACAGTAGAATACGTCGCAAACTTGCAGGCACAGCTGGATAAGACACATGATCTAGTGCGAGATAACAACCTCAAGGCTAGTGAGAAGATGAAAACTCGTTATGACAGGAAAGCAAGTACTCATGGCTTCGAGGAAGGTACGCTCGTGTGGTTACATAATCCTCTCAGGAAAATCGGCAAGTCACCGAAGCTACAGGCCCGCTGGGAGGGTCCCTATAAAGTGATCACAAGGATCATTGACGTGACCTATCGCATAAGACAGGGCGATAGAAAGAAGCCGAAGATCGTCCACATCGATCGACTAGCACCCTATCACGGTTCTAACGCTGCTCGGGACGAGCATGATTAAGAGGGGGGCAATGTTGCGACGATTACCTATGCTAGAACGTTCGCAAGTACTTACCTACTCGTATACGACGAATACCTAAGCTCTAGAACGTTCGCAAGTACCTACCTACTCGTGTACGACAAATACCTACGCTCTAGAACATTCGCAAGTACCTACCTACTCGTGTACGACGAATACCTACTCTCTAGAACATTCGCAAGTACCTACCTACACTTATACGATGAATACCTACACTGGAACGTTCGCATGTACCTACCTACACGTATAACAATAGATCATCGGCGGTAGGCATACCTACGCGTCGCAGCTAAGTACCTACACTCATTGTTCTGTTTTCGAGAATTGTCGGCATCTTTGTGGTAATAACGGGAAGGTTCTAGAAATCTATTGAGTGACTATAAAAAGGGTTCGAATGTCGGCACTTCGTTCAGTTGTGAATACAGCGATCTCGAGCGAACATCTAAGCGATACGGAAGTTTAAGAAGAGCGATATACGAAGCGTTATAGTGCAGTATAAGTGTTTATTGCTTGATTTTGGTACTGTCAGAGTATTGTGTGAGTCTTGAATAAACTCATTATCGCGTAACTGGCATTTTACATCGAACCCCCATCCTGACACGTAACACTATCATACACAAAGCAAGAAACTAACACGAAACGCTATCCCAACATTAAATATTAGTAAAAAGTACAATTATTTACATTAAATTTATTCTTTGTTATATACTTAATAGCAATGTAGGTGGAAATGTGTCAGTATTAATGTTTTATGAAAAGAAATATAAATACTCAGTGGTTCTACAGTAAATATTAGGTATAACTAAGTGTTCGCTTTAAATAAAAACTTTCACAGTGCTCATGTTTATCAATAGATTTGTTGAAGTACATAAGCGTTTTGAATTTGTCTTGAAACTGGTATAATATCACGTTTTGTATACATATAATGTATATATATATATGTATCATACAGTATTACTAGTGCTAGGTTGTGTCAAACATCTTTCGCTTTACAAATAAAATGCAAATGCTAATCGATACACTAACAGAAAACAGACATTAAAACATGTTTTTATTCAGTGCAAACCTACGGAAGACTGCAGATCATCAGGATTGTAGGATTGGGCCTTAACATGGTATTTGGATTTTCTCTTTGCTTAGTTTGGGAGTGTGTTAATGTCGAAAACAAAAACATGGAAACATAAATTATATAGTGTGCGTTCCCATTGAGGGACCACATCTGAATTTTAAGTTTTTAAATGCGTCAGCCTTTAGTAAAAGTTCTCAAACGATTGTAAATTCAGTCTTTCATTTGTAAAAGTAGGCGGTCAAAAGTTACAAGCGGTCAAAGGTGGTCCCTCAATCGTGGCTGACAGGCATCCATATCTCAAAACCTTGTTGAAATTTACAACTGCTATTTATTTATTTATTTAAACTTAATGCACACAGGTACATAGGCGGACTTAATGCTATAAGCATTCTCTACCAGTCAACCTTAGGTGGTGCAGAGATAAACGAAGTAGGTGCAGTAAATAAATTATGATATGAAAATATATAAAAAAAAAGAAATGTATAGGTTGTAATACAACATAAAAACATAATACAATACGTAAATATTAATAATTATTATACATACTGATTAACAATTATTATAAATACATAACATAATATATAAATACTACTACATACACTAAATATGTACAAAAACAAGACAATCAACGTGATAATTCCAACAGTTTCTCGAAGAGTAGAGCCCGTACTTTCAGCTTAAAAGTTAACCGGTTTGTGGCCATCCTGATTTCCAGAGGTAGGTCATTCCAGAGAAGAACAGCCTGGATTACAAATGAAGAATTAATAAATTCAGTTGAATGGGAAGGACACGCAAGGAGAAGATTATTTGAAGAACGAAGGTTTCTGGCATGAGTGGAGCATAAATACTGGAAGAAAGGAGTTAGGTAAGTAGGAGGAGAAGGCGAGTTAAGAATAGAATAAAGTGTAGTGAGAGCACGCAAGCTACGGCGTTGACGAAAAGGTAACCAATGGAGTTCAGAACGATAAGTAGACAGATGATCATACTTACGAAGGTTAAATATGAATCGAATGCAGTTATTGAGAAGACGGTCATATTTATTGAGTAAATCTGCATTCAGGTCATAATAGCATACATCACCATAGTCAATTATAGGAAAGATTAAGTTCTGCACAAGCATAGTCTTTGTTTTAGAAGGAAGGAAGTTTTTCAGACGATAAAAGGCACGCAGGGTTCCAATAACTCTTTGGCTGACACTAGCAACTTGAGCTCTCCAATTAAGATTTGTGTCAACTAGCAAGCCAAGATCCTTAACAACTGGACTGTACGGTATGGGCAGATTGTTAAAAGAAAGCGGTGGTAGAATTTTAGTATCAAATCTGCACATCATACGTTGGCTACCTACTATAATAGCTTGGCATTTGGCTGGATTCACAGACAAGCCAAACCGATTTGACCAATTGCTAACAATTCTAAGGTCACTATTCAAGTCTGCAATAGCTTGCGATATGTTCATAACGCTTGTCTGTGAATAAAACTGCAAGTCGTCAGCATAAAGATGATACGCACTCTGAAGATTTGGGCACAAGAGATTAATAAAAATTGAAAAAAGTAAAGGAGATAGTATGCCGCCTTGAGGAAGCCCAGAATTAAGATCACACCAACAAGATGAAGTCTCATTGACACGGACCACCTGCTGACGTCCCTGAAGATAACTTGAAAACCATTCCAGTGCACCAGGTGAGACCATGTTATGGGAGAGAATAGACAAAAGGATTGGGTGACTGACGGTACTGAAGGCGTTAGAAAAGTCAATTAATACCAACACAGTGACTTTGCCGTCCTCCATGCCGGCTCCAATATCGCCAGTCACCTTTAGGAGAGCAGTAGTGGTACTGTATGCAGGACGAAAACCAGATTGGAGTGGACTCAGAAGATTGTTTTTATATATAAAATGTGAAAGCTGCTTATGCACGCAAGCCTCAAGAATTTTAGAAACAAAGGGGAGGATTGAGATAGGTCTAAAGTGTTGAGGGAGAGAGGGATTACTAATTTTAGGAAGGGGTACAATAAAAGCTCTACGCCATAAGGAGGGAAAGGTATTACAAAATAAAGAGTAGTTAACTATGTGGAATAATGGTGGGATAATGTGGTCAAGAATAGGAAACATCATGCGGCGGCTAATACCATCGTAACCAACCGCGTTAGACTTGATAGATAGGATAATTTTTTTGATCTCGCCCTGCGTGACTGGAGAAAATTTAAATGGGTCTATGTTTGGAAGGGGTAAGCCAGCTATGTAATCTACAGTTTGACACTTAGTTTGGTAATCAAGTTGTGTAGCAGATGCGAAATGTCGATTAATGTCATCCAAACTAATTGTCAACTGCAGTTCGGAACGATGCTGTTTGCCAATACCTAGAGTACCGAGGAACTTCCAGGTACTGGCAGGGGAAGAGGAGTTGATATTATCAAGAATGTATCGGCGCTTAGCATTACGTATCATCTGATTACACTTATTTCTTGCAGTTTTAAAGAGTGACCAATTATCGTCCGAACGCTCCCTTTTGAATTTACGGAATGCACGATCCCTACGCCTCATAGCCATCCGGACGCCACAAGACATCCACGGGGCAGGCGGGCGTTTCAATTTGACTCTTCTGATAGGGGCATGTTTGTCAAACAAACTAAGAACAACGTTATTGAAAATGTGGACTTTTTCGTCCACTGTGGTAGCCGCCATCAGAGGATCCCAATCTGTTTCAGATGCATCCTTGCGCAACATCTCTGTGTTCATCCGTCCAAAACAACGCATGTGCAGAACTTTAAGACGGGTTTTAGGTGGTTTAAGGTTGTAGGTAAGGTAAATAAGGTCATGAAGGGAAAAACCAGGAGCTGGTATTTGGCCATAGGAGTGGACTAGGGTAAGAGTAGAGGTAAGGATTAAGTCTAGCCAGGTATCAAGCCCTTGAACGTTGTGATGAGTGGGTTGCAAAGGAAGGACATGAAGACTGGTAGACTCAATTATCAGAAGGAGTTTGCGAGAGCGAGGGGAGTTATTGGCAAGGAGATCAGTGTTGAAATCGCCCATGATGATGTGATGCATATATTCCGACCCTAAAGATTCCAGAATCGATTCGAGACTGGAGAAGTAGTCGACAGTAGGTGGACAATAGATTACTCCTAAGACAGCTCTCGCTCCTCTGGCAGAAACTTCTAAGAAAAGAAATTCCGCAGAAGGAGAAGAGCTAGACGGTGAGGCAGAAAGAATTTTATAAGAAAAGGAGCTACGAAGATATATAGCCACACCACCCCCTCTTCTTTCAATTCTATCATTTCGAATGAGAATAAAACCAGGAAGAGGATAAGTGGTGGACAAAAGATGAGGTTTCAACCATGTCTCTGAAACCAGGATGACATGCAAATTAGAGTCACTGAAAGCTTCAAATAAATCACCATAATGACTAGGGATACTCTGCGCATTTATGTGACAGACATTCAAAAGACTATTGGAAGTGTGTTCGAAAGTCTGTCGCACACACTCACCAAGAGTATCTGTAATCGAAGAGAAACTGCCGTCATTCGATGAGTTTGTGGAACTATGAGCCGAATAAAATGAGTCATTGTCATCATCAGTGATCGGAGTAGGTAGATTGAAATGGGGTCATTGATCCGAAACGTATATATTAATATGGACATTCCTCCGGAATTGGAAAAAAAAAATCGGCACTTATGTAGAAATTTTATTCTGCCAGAGTGGAAGGAGTCATTTGATGATTTGCCATCCTCAAAAAAAGGTAGGAATTGTAATAAAATGAGCAATATTATTCTTTATTATTCTTTTAACGGCACACAGTCACGATTTGACAAAACCCAACGACCAATCAGAACAAAGGATCATGGGTGGTACAATAACCGGTTATCAGAACAATGCGTACGCCCGCCGACGACATGCCAGGTAGCTCACTCGTTTACTTCTGTTCGTAGAGTGCGCATCTTTGTTTGTTACTGTGTTGTGAAAACGTTACTTGACCCTGGCTTGTGTACATACTGACTTCTGGAATCTGCTCTAAACCACGATTTGGCTCGAATATACGGACTCAGATTTTTCACTATTGAATTGGATCTACATATTTAAACCAAGCTTTGGTAAGTAATATTTTACTAGTTAAAAGGAGTATAAAGCATGTTTGGATGTACTATAAGAATATTTTTAGTATTGTGTTTGTTCGCTTAACCTGCTGAACATACCATGAGTCTTAATATTGTTAAATCTTTAATAGAGTATGAACCAGTGAGCTTAGTGCGAAACAAAATATTATGATATTCTAGTAATGTAGTCGCAATTCAGCTAACTCCACTATTAACCGACATTTTACTGGAATCCGTATATAATTTGAATGCCCTGTGTCCTCTTGCAATGTATTGGTAAAATAAATTACTATAGGCCTTATCTACTTCTCTACAAAATATTCTACGTAACAAGCCCTTTCATTTGATACCCATATTGATGGAATTGAAAAAAAAAATAAGTTGTCCGCCATCTTGTAGCGGCAGCCATTTTGGATTGACAATAATATTGAATATACATAATTGTATTGTCACCAGAATCAAAGGCGAATACCAAATTTTAGATCAATCGGTTGACAGGAAGAGGGTGAAATTTCAATGACTAAATTTGATCCACGATAAATAAAACAAACGGAGTAAGCTAAATAAACTAAATAAAATGTAATTTTTTCATGTCTTTGTTTTAGGTGATATATACGAGGTTCCATCTCTAAAACAAAGTTCAGATATGGCAAACGTCAAGGCTGAAACTGTAGAAAAATGGATATCCGGTCATCCCGAACTACTTTACGATCACGCTAGTGGTACAATATACTGTTCAAAATGTGAAAGCCATTTGAAAACCATAAATAAAGGAAACGTTAAAAGACATATCGAAGGAGCAGTACACCAGGGAAAGTTTAAGCGGCCCGAAGAGAAATTTTATTTCGATCTTATAAAATTTCTCATTTTGTGCAATATTCCGTGGACTCAGATGAAAAATACTACTTTTCAAGATTTCTTTAAAAAATATATGTGTAGTACCTGTTGTTGTACGTGTACTAATCGTACTCTGCCAGATGACTTTTCGGAGGTAGGCGCAAAAAAGTTCACACATATCCAAATTGATAAAAATTTAATTTAATTAAAATCAATAATATTTATTATAATTTATAATAAATAACCGTATTATACATACTAGTTATTGTGTATACGCGTTGGGAGCACTGGATGCGCCATAATTTGTGATAACAAGTTACCACCTGCCAGCTGATTGTCACATTACAACATAAAATCACTTTTCAAACATGTCGCAGCAGCTTTCGGACATTCAAACAGCACAAAAGAGTCTTGAAGAATGTATCTTGAAGAAGATGGATGAGCTTCAGGCTCAGTTGCAGAGTGCGGGTACTGCCAAAGACACTGTAGCGAAGGTTGCAGATGAATTTCGCGTATACAGAGAGCTCACTTTCACTATGTTCACTTTGCTGCGTAAACAAATAGCAGAATGTTCCAAGGCTGTAGACACAATGGAGACCAGACAACGGAGAAAAGCATTAATCTTTTCTGGAGTGCCCGAAGCTGAGAATGAATGTTGTTCCTCAGTCATATTAGGTATTATCCAGGGTAAAATGGCTATTAAGTCAGTCACATCAAGCTCCATTAAGGTTTGCCATCGATTAGGAAGTCCCAGGAAAGACCACCATCGACCCATACTGGTGAAGTTTTTTAGTGCCGAAGTAAAGGCTACTGTATGGAGGACAAAAACTTCTCTCAAAGGATCTTCAACGTCGGTGAAGGAGTTCCTGACAAAATGTCGCCAACTTGTCTTTGGCCAAGCCAGGCTTCACTTCGGCATGCGCGGATGTTGGACGCAGGATGGCATCATTAACATTAAAGCTCCTGATGGAAGTCGCCATAAAGTTGTGGCTGCAGACGAGCTTAAGGTGCTTCTTGATAAGTACCCTAAGGTATCAGTCAGGCCAGAAGTAAAAGCACTTCATTAAAATCAGCATTGAACTCCTCTTACAACGTTTTGTTTGTTGCTCGACAAAGTGTGAATGTTGTTCTCAACTTCATAATACTTGGTATGTTTACTGCACTGTTTTTATCGGTTTACCTACTATTGTGACACTTTTAATTTATTCAATACTGCGGTAAATTTAGTTTTTTGGTACCTACAAGTAATATAAATAAAATCTTTACAGGCAGTGATTTGTAATTTTGTACTGATTTGACACTGTTAAATCTTGACGTTTCTAATATGAAGTTGCGTTCGGAAACACACATCTTAAAAATCAGCCAAATCAAATCAAATCAAATCATTTATTATTTGTAAAACATAGGTAAACGAAAAAATGCAGATCTTATAAATACGTTAAAGTGCGCTATGTTTTGTCTATGTAAAGACATACAAATATGGCTAATTTATAGGTCTACAATAAAATTAAAAAAAAAAAAGAATATTACTATGTCACATTAATTATTACAAATAAATTATTATAATGTCACATTAATTATAACAAATAAATTACCTATTATTATTACAATGTCCAATTAATTATTACATATAAATTATTACAATGTCACATTAATTGTTACAAATATTGTCGTTAAAGAACTCGTCAACCGTATAATAACATTTATCAATTAGAATTTTTTGTAAAGTTATCTTGAACTTGTGAACAGGTAGACTTTTTATCTGATCAGATACTTTATTATAAATTCTTGGAGCAATGCCAAAGAAACTTTTGTACATAAGAGATGATTTACATTTTGTATGACATAATTGATTTACATATTTAGCACGCATAGGAGCCAGTATTATGTTTGTTAAATGTTAAGTGTTTTAATTCTGTTTTGTTTTCTACTGTCTTTTTATTTTTTTTTTCCTTTTAAGTTTTTTTTATGTGTCTTTTAATATTTTGTTCAGTAATAAGTTGTCTTTTTTTTTTTTTGTGTTTTCTTTTCTGTAGAATGTGTACGTCGGTTGGCGGGTGGTGTGGAGATAACTGCATTTATTTGTAGCAATCAACTTCTGGTGTTCGTTTATAATTTTAAGTACCTAGTCTAGTATCTATATCTAAATATTATTATTATTAATATATGGTATTATTTATATGTCATTAGATAATGATGATGATTCATTTCACTCCGCAAATGATTCCGCTGATACGGCCACGGAAGACAGTTTTTGCTCGATAGGTGGTACGCTCGGAGACATTTTACGTCTTGATTTTAATAAACCGGCCAAAAATTTACTAAATGTATGTCATATAAATGCACAAAGTGTACCTAGCCATTACAGCGATCTTTTTGAAGCATTCTCTGATACCGATGTTCATGCCGTCCTGATTTCTGAGAGCTGGCTCAAACCTCATCTTCTCTCTACTACTTACCCCCTGCCTGGTTTTGTCCTGATTCGGAACGACCGAATGGACAGGGGAGGCGGTGGGGTTGCTGTATATCTTCGCAGCGACTTTTCTTTCAAAATTGTTTCTTCTTCTTCCCCTCACTACACTGCGTCAGCAGAGTTTCTTTTTCTCGAGGTTTGGGTCAGAGGAGTAAAAGTACTCCTGGGAGTAGTTTATTGTCCTCCTTCAGTTGATTACTTTACTGACTTAGAATCAGTATTAGAATCTTTGGGGCCTGAGTATAGTCATCATATCATCATGGGCGATTTCAATACCGACCTTGTATTCCCTCGCTCCTCCCGGTCCCTACGCCTTGTCCATATTATCGAGTCTGCCAGCCTCCACATCTTACCCCTACAACCCACTCATCACAATCCACATGGGGAAGATACTTGGCTAGACTTAATTCTCACCTCTTCTCCCTCATTTGTCTTTTCCCACGGTCAACATCCCGCCCCTGGTTTCTCCCATCACGATCTACTTTTCCTTTCGTATACCCTAAAACCACCTAAATCCCGACCCAAGGTTCTGCATTTGCGTTGTTTTACTCGGATCGACGTCAACGAATTACAGGCTGATGCTGCTGCTATCAACTGGCAACGGATGGAGGCAGCTACCACTATTAACGACAAGGTTGATGCTTTCAATGACGCAGTACTAATTTTGTACAATAAGCATGCTCCCGTCAGGAAAACCAAGCTGAAGCGTCCACCAGCGCCTTGGATGACGGAGTTAATTCGGATGGCGATGAGGCGCAGGGATCGTGCCTTTCGGAAATACAGAAGAGATCGATGCGATGATAACTGGACTGACTTTAAAACTGCTAGGAATCGATGCAATCAGATGATACGTAACGCTAAACGCCGACATTTCTTTGATAACATTAATTCTTCTTCTCCCTCTAATATATGGAAATTTCTAAGTACTGTTGGCATTGGTAGATCACGACAAATTGATCTGCCGAAGACGATAGGCTTGGATGACATTAACCGACATTTCGCTTCTTCTGATACATTAGATATCGCCACCAAAATTCAAACTATCAACTATTTAAACAGTTTACCACGTCCTAATATTGCTTCTTTTAGTTTTTCTCCTGTAGCCCCGGGTGAGATCAAAGTAATTATCCTATCCATCAAATCCAAAGCGGTGGGCTGTGACGACATAAGTCGTCGTATTATAACACTTGTGCTTGACCAGCTTCTACCTGCTATCTCCCACATCCTCAATTTCTCTCTTTTTTCCGGTCAATTTCCTTGTCTGTGGCAAAAGGCGTGTGTTTGCCCTTTCCCTAAAATATCTAATCCTTCACTTCCCTCCCATTTCCGTCCAATTTCCATACTCCCTTTTCTATCTAAAGTGTTGGAGACATGTGTCTACAGACAACTGTCCGGGTTTGTTCACCGAAACAATCTCTTATCTCCACTCCAATCAGGGTTCAGGCCTGGACATAGTACTGTCTCTGCCTTGCTCAAGGTGACTAGTGATATTAGAGCAGGCGTGGAGGACACCAAGACTACTGTGATGGTCTTAGTAGATTTCTCGAACGCCTTCAACACAGTCAGCCATGATATCCTCTTATGTATCCTTTCCCAACTTATGATCTCTCCTGAGGCACTGGAATGGTTTTCCTCATATCTTCGAGGACGTCAGCAGTCAGTTAAGGTTGATGATAGTGCATCAACGTGGTGCAAACTTGAAGCTGGTGTTCCTCAAGGCGGCATACTTTCTCCTCTTCTTTTCTCATTGTTTATCAATCTTCTTACCGAATATCTTCATACTACGTATCATCTGTATGCTGACGATTTGCAGATTTATGTCCAGGAACGATTAGAAAATCTTCCTACTGCAATAGTTGCATTGAACCGGGACTTAAAATGCATAGAAAACTGGTCGAGCAGATTTGGTTTGCACGTGAATCCTGCCAAGTGCCAAGCGATTGTTATTGGCAGCTCTCGCATTTTGAGTAGGCTTGACGTATCATCACTACCAACAGTAACGTTTAATGGCATAGTAATTCCGATTAGTAACGACATCAGAGACCTTGGACTTCAAATTGACGCCACACTCAATTGGCAAGCGCAAGTCACCAATGTTTGCCGGAAGGTCACGAGCGCTCTGCGATCCCTTTATCGTCTAAAGAATTTCCTACCGTCATCAACCAAGACAATGCTCGTGCAAACCTTAATTTTCCCTATGATTGACTATGGTGATGTATGCTATCTTGACCTGAATGCAGATCTACTCAATAAACTCGACCGACTTCTCAACAATTGCATTCGATTCGTTTTTAATCTCCGTAAGTATGATCATGTATCTACTTATCGATCCCAACTGCGTTGGCTACCTATTCGTCAACGTCGTAGTCTTCATGCGTTGACTACTCTTTACACATTACTTAATTCTCCTAATGCACCCTCTTATTTAACCCCTCATTTTCAATACCTCTGTTCAAGCCATAATAGGCATCTTCGCTCTACTAACAATCTTTTACTTCTTTGTCCCCCTCATAGCTCTAGTCTTGTTCATTCTTCTTTCAACATTCAAGCTATTCTTCTCTGGAATGCTCTCCCTCTCGAAATCAGGACGTCCACAAACCGTGAGATATTTAAGACAAGAGTGCGACAGCTTTATGGCAAATGCCTGGAGGAATCATCTTAACTTTTTTACTTTTTATTTAAATATATTATTAAGTTTATGTAATTATTTATGTTTACTTATAAGTCATGTATGTATATTGATATATTTATATACTTATTTACGTACAATATGTTGATATATATATATATATATATATATATATATATATATATATATTTATCTTTTATTTTTCTTTCTTTTTTTTCTTTTTTTTCTTTTATTCGAATGCACCTACCTAGTTTGTCTCTGCATCACCCAAAGGTTGACTGGTAGAGAATGCCGATGGCATTAAGTCCGCCTTTGTACATTTACATTGTATTTTGTGCAAGAAGATTAAATAAATAAATAAATAAATGAATCACAGTTACGGAAAGTTTACTTGGACAAGTTTTTTAAGAATAAAATCAATTCGATTCGGCAAAATTATAAAAATGAGAAACTATGGATATCATTAGATGAAAAGACAGACTTTTTAGGTCGCTATATAGTCCATTTTTTAATAAAACCATTACATCCTAGCAATTTGACTAGACCTTATTTGGTAGCATGTAAAATGCTAACTGTAGTTAATGGACAAACAATCACGCAATTTGTGTTAGAATATTTGGAAAACTTTTGGGAAGATTCTTTTGAATCGAAGGTAGGTAACATTCTTGTCCTCTGCACTTATAGCGTTGCATATATGCTGTCTGCAGGACGAAATTTAAAACAATACTTACCTGAAATGAAGCACGTAACATGTTTGGCGCACTCTCTTCATCGCGTATCTGAGCAAATTAGGTTAGAATATCACGATGTTAACATTTTAATAGCAAATGTTAAAAAGGTATTTTTGAAAGCCCCAAGTGAGTCAAAATTTTAAAAGAAAAATATCCAGATTTGCCGCTACCTCCCCAACCAGTTGTTACAAGATGGGGCACTTGGTTAGAGGCAGCATTTTATTACGCTCAAAACTTTGAAAAAATAAAAGAAGTATTATCTTGTTTAAGCAGCTCTGATGCGGTATCTATTCGAGAGGCAAAAAATATTATAGAAAAAGAAAATTTAAAAGAAGATTTAAATTACATTAAAGACAATTATTTTATAATTCATTTGTCTTTAAAAGAATTGCAAAAGCATAATTTATCGTTGACAGATTCACTTTTAGCATTTGACAACGTCAGAGATGCTATAAATCAGTGCAATTCAGAAAATATAAAAAATAAAATAGAACGTGTTATGGAACGAAACCCAGATTTAGACACACTTAGAGAATATAGTGAGGCCATTGAAAAAAATGAAGCACATAATTTAATACCTTTTTTAAAATTTGCTCCTTTGACATCGTCAGATGTAGAACGGTCTTTTTCCATTTATAAATGGACTTTAGATGTTAAAAGAAATAGGTTGAAAATAGAAAATATAGAGAAACTCATAGTTATATATTTTAATTGTAAAGATCAGGATTACCAGGATGCTGATATTGTAATCGATGAAGATTAAAAATGTGAGTAAATGTAAAATGTACATATTTAACAATAAACAATGTTGATTTTTATCTTTTTTCTTTATTCTACCCCTTTTTTTTGGTCCTAAAATCTGACTAAAATCAACCTGTTCCTTCGTATGCCCTTTACGTTTCAGAGTCGTGGTGCATCCTTAGAACAGTCTCACGACCCCAGCAGGCATTGGCCTTCTATGGGGCCCCGTCATTTATTCTACCCTTAATGCAAATTACCATGACCCCTATGAAAATATTTAAATTTAAGTGCAACAATTTATGTCTATCTATAAAAGTTCTAGCCATAAAAGGCTAAAAATAAAAAAATAAAAATTAAAGCTTCGATCAGAATTCGATTGTTTTTATTATTCAACAGATAAATAATGAATTAATTTAGTTTTGATACCTTCCTTTAAATTTTGAATTGAGTAGGAATAATATCACTACCAACATTAACAATATTTAATTGAATCCGGAAATACCGGAATTACTTTCCGGGAAAATGGCTTATCCATGTTATTCTTTCTGTGTGCATTTATGATACAAGTACCAAAAATCAATCTACCTACTCCGATCACTGGTCAATACAACAAACTAAAATAATATAATAATAATAAGAAATAAAATAAAATATACTTAGAAATAAAATAAAATAAATTGGTACGTACACAAATTGGAGCGTATGCCTCAGCACCACCCACCAGCTGACACTTAAACAAGAAACAGTAGAGAGAAAAAACAAATACAAGTTTCACAACGTTTTCGAACAGAAAAAGTGACGAATTTTGTACAAAGTTTCCGAACGCAACTTGTTGACATTATAATTGTAGTTGTCAATAATATCATTATTGTCAAACATAAAAGTTGAATTGAAAAAAAAAAAAATGAAGATGTAAGAGATTAACAGTAAAGGTAGACAACAGAAGTAAATAAAGATACAAAGACATCAATTATTATGGATAAGAAATAACTCGACAAGATCGTACTCAAATGCAAAAAGAAACAGTAACAGTGATGATAAACACACTACTTGCGAGAGTTCTTATTATAGTTATCACCTGATGTGGCGACAGGAGCATTTCTGGACGCAGCCGAGGTGGTAGAAGTCACCTTTGGGAACTTCTCCAGCAGCTGATTAAGATCCTCAAGAAGAAAGACTTTGTTAC
Source organism: Parascotia fuliginaria (assembly GCA_963082885.1). NCBI lineage: Eukaryota > Metazoa > Arthropoda > Insecta > Lepidoptera > Erebidae > Parascotia > Parascotia fuliginaria. The sequence goes on from OY720189.1 coordinate 8,642,800, forward strand.
GGCTTCCATCCGGCGCTTTCACTATTACAATGCCATCCTGAGTCCAACAGGCTTTCATGCCAAAGTGCTGGCGTGCCCTCCCAAATACTGCCTGCCGCACCTTAGTGAGAAATTCTCTTACTGAAACGGAAGAACCTTTCAAGGCGGACTTTGCCCTCCAAACTGCAGACTTGTGCTCCAGTGTTGTGAACCGTACTAGTAGTGGCCGGTGATGTTCCTTACTGGTGGTACCCAATCTGTGGCAGACGCTTATGTGAGATGCAGAAATGTCTTTGAGGTTGAGCTTCCCATGAAGAAGGTTAAGAGAAGACTCCACACAGTTCTCTTTATCAACCTCTGGCACACCCAGGAATACCAAATGTTTCCGCCTGTGTCTGGACTCCTGCATGTCGACTGACCGGTGACACTCACTTATTTGCTTTTGAAGCAACTCCATCAAATTGAAAATCAGTTCCCGGAACGATCTGAACTCTTCAGCGACTTTAGCCACTGTGTCCTTGGCTTGACCTCCGCCCTGTAGTTGTGCCTCTAGCTCAGACATCCGCTTGTGGAAGCACTCCTCCAGACTCTTTTGAGCGGATACAATGTCACTAAGAGACATAGTGAATGTGTGTAATGCAAATGTTGTGTATAGGTTATGTGCTGGCAGGTGGTATTATTAGAGACTTAGTACATATGTCTCAACTCACTTGATTTTATGTAAGTACACTTTATATGAACTGTATAATTAATAGTTATGCAATATTAAATGTAAAAAACTTATTAAATTTGATTAAACGGAATTTTTAAATGACAAGGATATGTTCACTTTTTCTACACCTACCGCCGAAAAAAATTGCTATTAAATGACTACTCTTAGTAAAAGATTTGTTACACTACTTTATTAAATATCAGTCTTGTCGGTTCATTATATAAAAAGAACTAGCATGCAGAAGGTGGTCCCTCAATCGATCACCATAAGTTCACATAAGTGGAGACCACAGTGGAATTTGGAAATTTCGTATGGCTCTAGCGTTAGTAAAAGTATTTAAACGGTTGTAAACTCAATCTCTAGTTTGTAAAAGAAGCCCTTTAAAAGTTACAACAGAAGAAAGGTGGTCCCTCAGTCGAAACGCTTCCCATATGAAACGATCAATTTAGTTAGTATTCGGAAGTCAAATAGCCCATTGCTACTGCCTATCCCTTAGTAAATGTTTTTTACACCTAGTGTGACGAGGAACGTTTCATCAAGGTGGAAAAGAAGAAACGTAAGCCTACTCGTCACAACCTCTGTGGTACAGGTCTGACAGGTCCCAGCATGCTGCTACGTGCTGCAACACCAACGACGCAGCTGTATGTGTCCCGCCTACACCACTCTACGAAGGCCGAGGAAATCGTGAAGTACATCAAGGTGAAGACAAACCTGACCTTGAGGGTGGAGAAGTTGGAAGCGCGCCACAAAACCAATTTTACATCGTTCGTGGTGCAGGCTCTAACACCATAGTTAGAAACCTTTCTCAAGGAGGAGTTCTGTCCGAAGAATGTCTTATATTGCCGTTTTCGCGGCCGGCTACTTGAAACCCCGCAGCGTAACACAACGCCGACCTCTCGTGTACAGTAGTTTTTAATTTCAAATTATATAAAATATGTATTAGTTTATAGTTTTTATTTTGTTATTTATGTATTGAAATTTTATGGGCTCTAAATGCCTGAAATAAATAGTTATTATTATTATTATTATACTTTACTAGCGGACCCGACAGACGTCCTGTCTTAATTATCTAATTTTTCGCAGAACCTTCTCCTGACAACAAAAAAGAATTAACGGAATCGGTCCAGTCGTTCACGCGTGATGCCGTGACCAAGGGAAACAAGGATTTATTTTTATTTAAATAGATATTTCTAATCTCCCATTCTACAAACCCTCTTTCACCTACTTACAGATATCCCCCGTAAACTTTTCACTACTTTCCCCTATTCCCCTCTCGCTTCTTCCCCACTCCTCCCATCCCCCTTCTTCCCCACTCCTCCCATTCCACTTCTCCCCTCCCTCTCCTCTCCTTTTCCCGTCATTTCACTATCCCTTTCCCTGGCTTCTCCCTCATTTCCACCTCGCTTCCCCCTCACTTCCCTCTCGCTGCCCCTTCCTCCCCCTCCCTTCCCCTTCCCTTCCCCCTCCCTGCCCTCTCACTTCCCCTTCCTTCCCCCTCTCTTCTCTCTCGCCCCTCTCCCATCCCCCTCTCTTCAATTTTCAAGTCGCTAACTTCAAAAGCAAAGATCTTTCCATATAATATTTTATCCCTAATTTCATCCCTCTAAATTCAACCTATTTAAAAAGAAATTATGAGGTTTTTTATTTTAATATAAGTATTTCAAAACAAAATTTGAAAACTATGAAGAAATTTCATACAATCGTTTTCATCCCTTTTCAAACCACCCTTAACATTTAGGGGGATGAAAAATAGATGTTGTCCGATTCTCAACCCTAGCCGATATGCATACAAAATTTCACGAAAATCGGTCGAGCCGTTTCGGAGGAGTTCAATAACGTACACCGTGACACGAGAATTTTATATATTAGATTAGATATTAATTATTAACCGTAAAGAGAAATATTAAAATGTTTAATAAATCCATAATTTATTTTAAAATTTATTGTCATATCTGGGCGATCCACGGTCGATCTAAATTACATGTTTTTTGTTTTCCAAAATTAACTTTTAGAAACGTGTTTTCTGAGATAAGAGATAATTATATCAGGCAACAATCTAATGCTACTAGCGTCATAGACACACGGAAATGAGGATCACATTTCATACTACGCTCTAAGCTCGGCGCAGCGCCCGCCGCCGGTCACGCTAAGGACGTCAACTGAGGGGGGGGGGCTACTCCAAACTCGCAGTACCTAAACCATTAAACATACTATTACAATAAAAAAGTTAAGGTACAGAACAAAACATAACCAAAATTTTACATTTGACAATTTTCACTATCTAAAATTCCTAATAATTTCTAAATGGTTTACCCTATTTAAACATTAATTATTTTTTTGCCTTATTCGTTTTAGACCTAAACCTATCAAATGACACAATATCTACACAAACAAAAAATCATGTTTCCAACTTACGTATTCATGCGTATCTCAAGCGGACGGCACTCCTGCGCTCATACCTACTAGGTATTCCCAATATTTCCCAATAACTCTGAGATATCGTGTCCATGCATGAAGGTGCGTTAGTAGGTGTAAATTGGGGTTTCTGGATCAGAGGAGATCCAGAAACACCCAATTTACACCATCATTCATTTTATTCATAAGAATGATTAAATATTGGCTCCTGTGTTTATCTATTCAAATTTCTATATTTAATACAAATGTAAAACATTTTATCATACTTCAACATTCATACAGGTTATTTCACCTATTCAGATAATAAATTGTCATATTTCCAAATCAATGTATTACTGATTTTAGCATAAATGTATCTCACTACCTGATGAATCATACTAAATAGTTATGTACCTACAATAGCTCTAATTATTATTTAAATAGGAATTAACTTACTCAATACTAGCCTTCTCTATAATGTAACGTAAATTTTATTATTATCAATATATGCATTCTAAATACATTATTGGTACATAACATACAGAGGATTGTATTCATTTTGAGACATGACAAATAGGAAGTCAATCGCACAGCTGTCACCAGCAACAAACGAATAACATTGGAGGGGATTTTGGTAGAAATAGGAAACTGTTACCTATCACCATATTGTGATAAATTAACAAAGAAAATATTTATTTTAAAAATTTATTATCTATACACCATTTATTTAAACATACCTATTACATTTTTAAAGCACATAACGTATCATGATAAATACAACTATACACATCATGGAAATGTTCATAACTCAGAACAGTGAAGTAAGTAGAAGTGCCGTGTGGGCGGGGCACGCGCGCCACTGATATGAGCAAATGCTCATAAGTTGATAGAAACTTACTTTAACGTCAAATAGTCGCTCTTGTAGTGTGCCTTCGTGCAAAGTTCCGAAAAAAAAACAAATTATGCCGTCTAGTGCTGTCCTAACTTGTAGCAAAAGAAGTGAGGGGTGTAATGTGAGCCGAGGAGGGATTTCTTTTCATCGATAAGTCCCTTTAAATACTAGAAATATTTGGAAATATTTAATAGTATTATGTAATTTACAAACGAAAACGATACAATCGCAACATAATGTAACATCATACATTGCTGACAATGCCGTAAATAGAACCTCATTTTATATGAGTGACTGCGTAATGTATTGCGTTCACAGCGATACGCAGTCAGGTATAATTTTACGACAATTTGTCAGTCATGCCATCTTTGACATTGAAATTATTGCCAGTAATATAATATTTTGCTCATCTTGGTAGTACGAAGCCATAATTTTTGTGTGCAAAAAGTGTGCAAATATCATTGTTTGGTCTTAATAATAGATAACGTTACTAGGTGTGGAATATCGCTTGAAATATAATTACTGTATAGTATAAATGTATAGAAATACACTAGATTTGTTTCATTTAAAAATACCTAGTGGTTAATAATAATAATAATAATAATAATATGTGGACACTATCACACACCGTCATCTAGTCCCAAGCTAAGCAGAGCTTGTGTTATGGGTACTAGATAACTGAAATATAATACATATACATACTTTTTTTTTTTGTAAATACATACTTAGAATACATAGGAAACACCCAGACTGAAGACAAATACAAATGTTCATCACACAAATATTTGCCTTCCGCGGGAATCGAACCCATGACACCCGGCGTCCCAGTCAGTTACACTAACCACTAGACCAACGGTGCAGTATAGGTTAAGATTTTACAGGCATTTGAGTTTGTCTTGAATATCGAGTGCCGCGAGTAGGCGCACGACAGCAGCGTGACGTCACAGGGCAACTCGCTATCGCGCTCTGTGGCCAGTAGTACGCAACTTACGCATACAGAGGCTTGATTTTGCTGTTTTGTTCACGCATTATTCTGCTATTCCTTTCATAACTTTCATTAATGGTGTCAGTGTGTATTAAATAATGAAATACCTGCCACGGAAAAAGGATTTAAAAAAAGTCAATCGGATACTTTACTGAAAATAGATGGACATTATGGCTGCTGAGTATTTTTCCAAGAATATTCAAATGCGAGGAATAAAAGTACAAAAATTTATCTACATAGATACCTGTTTACCGCATAACGTACCTACCTAACTGCTTTTAAAATCAATTATTAAGTTACCTACTGGTACCTACAATATTTAGGTACTTACATACAATACCTAACTATATATCGTTGCCTTATTTAAGTTGTAAATATTTTCTATTATGATGGTAGATATACTATGATCCACATTTTTTCTATTTGTATCATCCTATTAATATTATAAATGCGAAAGTTTGTGTGTGTGTGCGTGTAAACCGATTTTGATAAAAATTTATAAGTAGATAAATTCGATATCGCAGACGGACATAGAATACTTTCATCCCAAAAATTGGTCTGGTTCCCGAGGGAGACAAGACACATTTTTGGATATATTCAAGCGAGGGGGGAGGAGTTAAGGGGCTCAAGCCCACTCTAAATGCATCAGCATGTTCAAAAAATGTATGTGCTTATCTGCGACGGGGCTCTCGTAAACTACTTTTAATACGCCAATGATCAAGCCCGCACCTCTTCGCTCCTTTCTCGAAACTCAAATTCTTTATCCGCTAGTCCTCTACTACTGTAGGTATGTCTAAACATTGACAAAAACGATAGGTATCATCTTTGAAATAAAGTAGATAGATATACTAACTAGGTACCTATACATTATATTATATTTACTCGTTTTATGGAAGATCAGAGTATAGATTTATCATAATATTCTGTCTGTATCGAAGGATGACTAAATACTTAAATAAATGGATTGCGAATACATTGAGTAAAACTGTACAAATAGAAGATAGATATAAAGAGTTACAAAGAACTTGTGTTTATATAGGCAAATGAAAATTAAAAACCAATTTTTCTGGTGCATTGATGATGATCATGTTTGTGACATGATTTTCTTGTGTTTGGATTAGAAATAGTTTATCACTAACTCCTAAATCAGTACTAAACTACAAACGTTAACGAGAGCATGCGGGCGATGTTGACCTATGACGTCACAGCAGCGAGGGCTGGCCGGCGTAATCTCGCCGAGCATACATGTTTTTAAAATTCAATATCTCGAAAACTATTGAATGTATCGAAATATTTTTTTTACACATATTTTTTATTTTCAATAGAGAATATGGAGGAGAGCTAAAATTAAAAATAGGTAACATTCTTCGTTATGACATATTATTTATATATTTCGTTACCTATGATTTGTTGTTTATAATATACAGCTTTCTTCAGGCTACTTTTATTCAACATATCATATTCTTACCTCATGTAAAGTTGGTCATGCGTGATATTGGCATGATATCTAGCTACTAGCTAGATTACCAGTTATATAATATTTAGGTAAGTACATAATTATGCAATTTATATCTGTACTAACGACCCGCTCTGGCTTCGCACGGGTGCAAGTCTGATACTATATTCACTTAGTATTACTGTGAACGTTTTATTAAACATTACGAAAGTAGTATATTTACTACAGAATGCTGGTACCGCCGCAAACCCTGTGTTCCTGCATTTATAATCTGTATATCTTCGAAAATATTCATTTAAATTACATCTAAATTACATGCTGTAAAGAGCCATTTTGATCTACATTTAATGCACAGTGTATTTAAGGTACTTAATTAAATAAAAATGAATGCTGTATTGCTTAAAATCATTTCGTAAATAAGGCATTATTTCTCGTAAAGGATAAAAATGGTTATTGTGAGTTATTCCTAAGAAGTACTATTTGACACAAGTACCAGTAAGGTACTGAAGAATTCCCCCCACTGAAAAAATTTCCCCCCCAACGGGGTTCTCGCCTTGTCGCGGCGGGGGGGCTTAGTAGCCGTGGTTACCAAGGACCACGGTGAACCAAGAGGAACCCCAAGGAGGCGCCGCTCCTCTGGGCTTTGCCAGTAAGCCCACGATGGAGCGGCTCTGGTGGGTTGCGGTGCTGTTGGGCGGCACCGCAACTGGGTCGGGCTGCAGTGTTGCTTCGGCAACACTGCGGCTGAGGAGTGGCGGGGCCGCGGCGGGAGAGGAGTGCCGGTATAACGGTGCGCCGCTCTCCCTACCTTCCGCGGCCTCGGCGGGGCCGCAACCGCCAGATTGCGGACGCGGTGGGGCCGCAGGGGAAGAGGAGTGTCGGTATTGCGATGCGCCGTTCTCCCTATCCTCTGCGGCCGAGTTGGCCTGCGGGCGGCGATCGGGCAGTCGCCGCCCGAACAGCACGGGCCCGAGACGGCAGTGCGCGTGTTCCGCACGCGCCTCTCGAAGGAGGGGGGGCTAGGCCCCTAAATCGGACGGGGCCCGCTCGCGGTGAGCGGGCCATGGCCCGTCGGGGTCGCGGATGAATGCGCAAGCGACTCCCGTGACCCCGACACTCTGGCCGTCTGGAGGAACACCGTGGGTTTTAGTCGGTATGCTGGCCGCGCTTTGAGTGCGGTCGGAGAGTCCGACATAACCCCCGCCTTGCCCGGGCGGGTGCGTATGCGTAATGCATTTCCCACGTATAAAAAAAAAAAAAAAAAAAGGTACTGAAGAATTTGACAAATGTTTGTAATAATTTACAAATATGTTATACAAACACATCTGCTAGTTTAAACTAGTTGATGAGACAATGGATAAGCAGGCTCTAAATATAGTTCATCAAAATATACAGGGCTTATCCAGCAAAGCGCTAGAAATAGATTTATTTTTGAAAAAGTACAATGTTCAAATTTTATGTGTTACTGAACATTGGCTAAAGATGGAACAATTATTATTACTTAATAATGAATATTTTTCTGTTGGTAGTGCATTCGTAAGAAAGAAGACTATACATGGTGGCTCTCTGATATATGTATGTAGTAGTGTTAATTATAAGGAACGTAAAGATATAGCAGATCTTTCTATTGAGCGCACTATCGAGTTGTCCTGTGTTGAGCTTAAGCAATATATTGTGGTTTGTGTGTACAGGCCACCTCAGAGTGATTTTATTCTTTTTGAAACAGTTATGGAAGATGTAATGAAACGTTTAAGCTCTGTCAATAAGCATGTAATAGTGTGTGGTGACTTTAATGTCGACTTACTTGTTCAATCACAGACTAGTATTAGATTAATTAGTTTATTGAAATCATTTAATTTAAAATATTTATTTTCGGAACCTACTAGAATTACATCACATTCTGCTACATGCTTAGACAACATTTTCTGCAATTGCAAATATATAGATAAGGCTATTCTGAATGATCTAACATCGGATCATTGTGGGCAAAAAGCTGTTTTTCCTTTAGGCACAACTACTAAAGGGAGTAAGATCATGTGTAGGCCAATGACCTCTGTTCGCCTAAACCGTTTCACTGAGAGTGTTGCTGCAGCAGTCACTCACATAGATCCAAGCCACGATGATCCAAATGTGCTTTACGAGTCCTTGTTTAGCACAATACAATCAGCGTACAATGCATCATTTCCAACTAGAACTTTTACCAAAAACATCAAAATAAGGTTCTGTGATTGGGCAACATCCGGAATATACAAAAGTAGAGCTAAGTTGTATGAACTTTATGGTATGAAACAATATAATTTTGATCCAGTCTTTATTCAATATGTTAGGGATTATTCAAAAATCTTTAAAAAGTCATGTGTTGCCGCTAAGTCCTTGTATTTAAGTAATAAAATTAAACAGTCCGAGAACAAAATAAAAACAACTTGGAATGTTATTAATAGTGAGACTGGTCGTATTAAATTGAAAGATAACAATTATGAGTTAAACATTAAGGACAATATTATTTCAAATAATACAGATGTAGCCCACATTTTTAACGACTACTTTGTTAGCATACCAGTAAAGACAACCAGCTCCTTAAATTCTTGCCCAATCAAAGCTGAGCATTTACTTAGGGGGAATGTGAAAGAGTGTGACGTCCCTTTTAATTTTAATTATGTTAACCCAAACGACATAATAAAAGTGTTCAAGTCACTACATTCAAAAAACACTGCTGACTTGTGGGGTTTTTCAGTTAAATTAGTTGAGAGTATAATTATAAATATAGCACCATATCTAGCTGCTATCTTTAATAAAAGTGTTGATGTAGGAGTATTTCCTGATTTAATGAAACATAGTAAAGTAGTACCTTTGTTTAAAAACGGCTCTAAGAGTGACCCTAGTAATTTTAGACCAATATCTATACTGCCAGCTATTAGAAAAATTTTTGAGAAAATTATATTGCAGCAATTAGAGAGCCATTTTAACTTTCATAAATTACTACATAATGAGCAGTATGGTTTTACGAAAGGTCGCTCAACTACAGATGCAGGCGTTACACTAATAAAACATATTTTTAACGCCTGGGAAAATAAAATGGATGCTATTGGTGTTTTTTGTGATCTCTCTAAAGCATTTGACTGCGTCGAGCACAATACGCTCTTGAGAAAACTCAGTCACTATGGGATCAGGGATGTTGCACTTAATCTAGTTTCCACCTATCTAAGTGATAGAGTGCAATACGTTGATGTAAATGGAAATAGGTCCTTAGGGTTACCTGTTGCTATGGGCGTCCCACAGGGCTCCATTCTTGGTCCTTTTCTATTTTTGGTGTATGTAAATGATTTGCCGTACTTTGTACAGGATTTCTGCGATATAGTGCTATTTGCAGACGATACGTCTCTTATTTTTAAAGTTAACCGTAAAGACCCTAATTTCGACGTTGTAAATGGTTCGCTCGCGCAAGTCCTGAACTGGTTCACGGTAAACAATCTTCTACTTAATTCCAAGAAGACAAAATGTATAAAATTTTCTATGCCAAATGTCAAAAGTGCAGGTATAAACCTGGTTTTAAATAATGAGTCAGTTTCAATCGTAGAGTCCACAGTTTTCTTGGGCTTAACTTTAGATTGCAAACTTCAGTGGGAAGCCCATATTTCGTGTCTCGCAGGTAAACTCAGCTCAGCGGCTTATGCTATCAGGAAAGTTAGGCAACTTACTGATGTGGCAACCGCCAGACTAGTCTACTTTAGTTATTTTCACAGCGTTATGTCTTACGGCATATTGTTGTGGGGTAGGGCTGCTGACATTGAAACCGTTTTTATTATTCAAAAACGAGCTATACGTTCTATCTACAACCTAGGTTCACGAGACTCCCTGAGAGAGCGATTCAAAGAGATAGGTATATTGACAGTTGCATCTCAATATATATATGCTAATGTTGTTTATGTTAAGAGTAACATTAGTCTATATACTAGAAATTGCGATGTGCATGAGATTAACACCAGGGGTAAGCATAAACTGGTTGGCTCACACTATCGCTTACATAAAGTCCATAATTCGTTTACGGGACTTGGTGTACGTTTATTTAATAAATTACCTATCGACATAATGGATAAACCCTTAGACAAATTTAAACAAATTGTCAAAAAACATTTAATACTTAAGGGTTACTACACTGTTAATGAGTATCTGAACGATAAAAGTCATGGGATGCTCGCTTGACGAAGGAGTAAATTAATTTTACTCTTAATTTTAATGACATTATACTTTAAAGGACATATTTTTGTTAATTATTGTATGAATGACATTTTTTATGATTATTATGAATGACATGCTTTAACAAATAATTTTTTGACATTAATTTATTGATACATTTTGACATTAATTTATTGATACATTTTGACATAATTTATAAAATGATTTTTTTTTTTGTATTAATTATAAATGACATGATGCCCGAGCCATATTTGAACAGTTAAGTACACATTTTGTATTGTTTTGTTAAAATTGTATACTTAGTATTGTTAAATTTTTTTACATTGTGATATGTGAAATAGAGGTACATTGTGAACTCCTGTGGTAAATTAAGTTCATCTTACTTTATACTTATACCAAAAATTAACAGTTTATATAATATCTACATAGAAACATTTATCACAGTTCACATGTTGCCTTTACCTTTTGTAGCAATATGCAAATTGAGGCAACCTGTAAAGCACACATTTTACTTTTTAATTTTCTTTACAACATAGAAAGCTGTAAGTAATTAAGTATCTATAGAGTTAAGTGTATTGCCTGCGTCACTTTGCATGCTACTTGAAACTGTAACTTACAAAAATTGTAATAACCTGGCGATTAAAAAGAGTGGCCTGAGTTTCTTGCCAGTTCTTCTCATGGCTCTACTTCGTCAGCGAACTGGCTGTAGGTTAATTTGCTGACATTTTGTAAACTTTGACGTTCATAAGTGTTAATTTAATTAACCTAAATGAATAAACATATATTTCATTTCATTTCATTTCATTTCATTTCAAGTGGATATCTATACCATCGCGGACTTTATGTAGAATTTTTTAAGGTGTACAATACCGTAGTACATTATTTTGATCTATCTTATAGGGTTCAGCCAGCGTTTGCAATGTAAACAAAAAAAACGTGTTTATTTACCACATCACATTAAAAACCTCTAAAATTATCAGTGATTCTCTACTATACTTACTATACTTAATTATTATGCATGTTATATACATATAAACCTTCCTTTTGAATCACTCTATCTGTTTAAAAAAAACCCGCATCAAAATCCGTTGCGTAGTTTTAAAGATCAAAGCATACATATGGACAGACAGACAGACAGACAGAGGGAAGCGACTTTGTTTTATACTATGTAGTGATATATTCCATTATTTTTAAATTATCCATTAGTATTTGCCACATTTAAATCATACTGAGCGTAACACAGTTTCCGACCCCATAGAGGTCGTGGTCTCGATTCCGTCTAGGTGCAAATATTTATGTGCAAGAACATGACGATTTGCATTGATCTGGCTGTTTTTATGTATAACAAGTAGGTATGTAAACATATTTTTGGTACAAAGTAGATCTTTGCATCAAAGTACAGTCAAAGTGCGGTCTGTGAATCTTGCCCTGAGTAATAACTGGCAATAATTACTAAGATGTCAAAGATTGCGCGTTTAAAAAACAACCCTAAGACTATGACGATAAGCTTATTTTTAAATGTTGGAATTATCGTGCAAACTTGACCAATGTCCGATAAGTATCATCCAAACCTGACCAATTACCGTTAAGTCATAAATGTATTGTAAATACGACGTATCATTTATGTGTGTGCAACTGGCGACAGTGGTTACGGTACAAATGTTGTTCGATAGCACTTCTAACCTCCTTATAGTGTTCTGTGGTTCATAATTATTGTACAAGCTTAATAAATTAGGGCAACTATCATCTTCTAAATTATTTATATTATTATTTTTCGAAATACTTTTTAGCCACAACACTTTTTCTAAACCTTTGGTGTAAACACATTTATCTCTTAAAATAGCAACGTTTTACCTGAAAATAAAACGTTTATTAAACATACTTACCTTCTTCCAAACCTAATTAAAACATGAGAGTAGCTAACCTGATTTCCGGTCGGATTCGTGCCTTTTGTCTCCTTTTTACCTGTATACCCGTCTCTTTCTAACATGTCACGTTACGTCACGTCCTCTTTCTTATGGTAGGACTTGCTATATAAAGCATGGCCCGCTGTGTTCTGATCATTGGCTCGAATGTTTTGTGTCACCAGGCAGAGTTTAGAAATATTAGGTTTGGAAGAAGGTAAGTATGTTTAATAAACGTTTTATTTTCAGGTAAAACGTTGCTATTAAACCAACTGTACCGTTCTTCCAAACCTAATTAAAACATGAGATTTGTTTGTTATCGCCTGGTGAAAGAGGACGTCAATGTGATCACATATGTTTAATGATGTTGAGAAAGGGTAACATATGTCTTAGTAAGTATAAATCATAATGTGTTTTATTTGTGCTAATTGGATTTACGAATAATGAAACGTGAGCAAGAACATTCAGGTGTACATAATGTAAATTATGTGAGAAGAGATGCAATATTGACAATGTTATTGACAGTAGAAACAATCAGAATTTATACACTCCACCATTTAATTTTGCCATTTACAGGCAGGTATTCAAAACGTTACACCTGTTCCATCTAGTCATAGACATGAGAAGATAATTCATGTGACCGAATGGCAAAACGGGATTGACTCAGATCGAAATAATTGCAGTTTTTGTGTCATAGCAGTACTGTTAAAACCGGATGCTTCTATTTCGCTTTAGACCTTAGTTCTAAACGGTGGGTCGATCCTGTTTTACTTTCAATCCGTTTTAGTACCATAGTAAGAGTTTTTGAAAATTTATTGAACGTAACAATACTGCTGGTAAGTGCGGTATCCCATTCAGCGAAGATAGTGGCAAATAGGAGTACTTAGTTCCTAGTTGTTGGTTGGCTTCAGACTTCTGAAGGCTTGACCACGGGTAGGTATGGCTCACAGAACCAACTATACAATTGGATGATAGCTCAGTTTATACCATATGTTTGGGTTAGAGATAGAAAACCAAAGCAACGGTAACTAGAATTTTATTTAGACATAGTTTTTCTTTGTACCCACTTACAAGACTCAATCAGTAATCTTGGTAAGTCAAATTTGAGGTCATTCAGCTATGGATCAGACTCATAGATAAAAAAAAAAAAGTCGTAGATATTTAGACTTAGCTTTTTGGCGGTGAAACAATACATATACACATTACACATTATTCATTATGCTTTTGGAGTGAGAAGACATATGTTGATGTGTCTACTGGTACTTGTTAGATATTTCTGATGACGAGCTTAGCTCACTTCAGACATTGTACACCATGGTAACACTACCAGTGAATACCTCGAGTCTGGTTAAAATACAGCAGTGTATTATGAGCTGAATCGACATAGCGTACATCGCGAGTTCTCTGGTCCTTTATTAGCTTGTCCGGGATCCCGTATGCAGTTCTGCACGTGGTAGGCACGCGTGTGTTTGAACACAATATTTGGATTAGTAGTAGGCACTGAACATCATTCTGATCATTTATTGGTTTTAGCGTTATATTTATTGGCCTGATACATTAATAAATTAAAATTAATTTTTGACAATTGTTGTCAAGGGTTTAATGCTACCTTAATTGTTTCAAATGACGCAGCTGTCCAAGTGTCGATAAAGAACATTGTTCAATCCAATGCGTCCACCGTATCACCGTTTGATAGTAGACTATAACAGTCTTAGTATATTAATCATTGAGAAAGTTACGGGGTTGCAATCATATTTATACCCGAGGGTAGGTTCACTTAGAAATAATCGCCAGTACATATATTATATGAGATACACGAATCTTGCGATAAGTACTTTTTATAGGTGAGTACAGACTGAATTAGGGTCGGTACGACGATCGGTACGATACGATCGGTATGTCTACAAGCGAACAGAAGCAACTGTAAGTACATGACACATTACCGTTTAGGCTATAGCATAGTTAGCTGCCACCTGTGATACGAGCAAAGCTTAACAGTTATTTACTTTCCGGGACAGTAAACGGATATCGTGATGACAGTAGAGCATCTATTGTGTCTACAATATTGTCCATGAAAGGATTAAGTATGTTGAGGTTAATGATTTGATCGAAGCGTTAACAAACACGTTCATCATCCATCTTTTCGTTACGCGTATATTAGAGCGATGTAATTCGATGAGAATTGCATTTTTTCTCGAGTGTAGTAACATCTATTTAAGCATTCTTTAGTTTAATTGACGATAGAAAATAATGCGTATGCATTCTTAGCTTTTTGGGTAAAGTAGGTTATACGAGCTAATCTGAAGCATTAGTAGATTTAATGCAATGATATTCTATTTAACAGATATGTTATGAACGCGTAATCGTGAAGACCTGAAAACGTCCTAATTGGGACGTATTGTCTTTAGTCTGCGTTACGCACAGCAACGAGTAGGTACACTATTGATGCAATTTTCAAATTTAAAAATGCCATCTTGTGTGTTCCGTAAGTGCACCAATTATGATACAAAATTAAATAAAACACAAGGAATATCATACCAAATGTAAGTACGCAATACTCTTTGATTTAATAACATATTTCAATTATTTTCCTAATAATTCGAATATTTGGAGGTTAGAAAAAAGAAAGAAATGGAAAATACATTTTTGTGGTGAGTGTGACAAGGACGCGTGCATCCCGGACATAGAATAAAAATACAGATGCGAAAATCGTAGGCAGAAAAGTCATCGTTCTTCGCAGTTCGGTTTTCCTTTTTTCTAACCTTGTATTGTTTCATAATTTTGTTTTATGTAAAAATGCATATACTTAATTAGAAATAAATAAGTGTGTGTAAAAATTTTGAATATTACCAGATTATCAAAAATCATAAAATAAAGCTATTTATGATTTTTGATATACCATGCCATTGTCGATCGTGTAGGGAGAAGGGGATGAGGGAGGAAAGGGAAGAGGATCAAGTAGGGTAATAGGGTAATTGGGCGTTCTCACTCACCGAACGAAACGCATTAGTATGAAAACTAATACTTCATGCCTATTTTCTTGAGGAGGGTAGTACTTCCCCGGTCGATCCAGCCCATTCATGCTAACGAGGATAGTAAGGATCTATTACCGTAAATAGCAAGGATCTACGACCGTAATAGCTAGGATCTACTACCTTAAATATTTTAAATTAAGGATAAACTAAGATAAGACACTAAGACAGAAATGGTACATTATAACCGTTTCCGATATCTTAGTTTATCGTATTTTAAAATTTGGGTTACAGAATGTAACCCATATTAGGTTCGCTATTTTAGATTTAAATAATATTAATTATATATAATTGCATTGTCAACAGACCATAAGATGTGTAAAAAGTTTCAGTTCAATCGGCCGAAAATTGAGTTGCATGATTCCACCCGTTATAAATATAGTTACGTACAAAAAAGCTTGTAATTATGCCTATCACAGTTTTTATTAAAAATGTTTTAATTTTTCTGTAAATAAATATTTATTTTCTTTCACATGTTTTATTTTTCTACCTTTAGTAGTTGTTATAGGTAGAAACTGCGGTACAAATTTTGTACCTTCTCTCGCGTTATATTTGTTAGTCTATGATACAGCATGCGGTGATTGGTAACTAGAGTAATGTTTATTCAAATTCATACGCAATTGACAACACTAGCTGTCACTTTTTTTCATATTTGTTTTCTCAAGTCATCCTTTTCTATCATTTTGACACGTAGTGAAATGTGAAATGAATGAAAAAGGTCTATGTGTGCAACGGGTACTGTGCGGAACACTTTTTTCTGTTGTTTTGTGAGTGTATAACATATCTGTTAAATAGAATATCATTGATTTAATGTGTGCAATATATTTGTATAGTTTTCAGAATGTATGGCGGTGAGCTTTGGCTTGCCATTCTACATAACAGGAGTATAACGTCATTGGGTCAATTGAACGATAGTGAGTTCTCCGATCCCGGTGGGAAAACGGGAGATAACTCTGATACTTGATTAATTATACAGTGCATCTCATTGTTCATTGAGGCGTTGCTCTTAATGTTAAAAGACCGATCAGCAAGTTTACTTTGTATTCGGGATTAGTTTTAAACAAAATCGGCCAAAGTGAGTTTTTCTTGTAAGGCAAAATGCTTTCCTTGTGATAAGTTGCCATTGTTAACCTGTAGTAGTCGCTTATTCTCATATAGAGAAGGCATGAGCATTAATCGTTACGCTTGCTCAACGCGGATTGGCGATTTCGGAAAAATCCATGTTTCCTCATAATGTTTTCCTTCACCGTCAGTCTATAATGTACGAATACCCTTCGAAAGTACCTACGCGTGACTTGAAAAAGTCACATTGGTACTTGCCCGGATTCGAATCTACGACCTCATGTTTAAAAAGTGGGTGCGTTATCTACTTGGCCATCACGACTCTGCCTCTGTAATCGGAGCCCGCGTACCATCGATACAGCAGATATGGCGGTAGCTACGCCCTTGCCTCTAGCGATAGACCATTAAGAGTGTATTTACTTGTGTATTTACTATAATTATGCATCATTTAGTGGTTACCTAGCAGAGATGGCAGTTCCTGGTCATATACTTTCCTCTCAGGTTTTCAGGAGTTTTGCCATGATCGCTTTGCTGGGTAGACGGATTGGCAGCCGCAGTGATGTTGATCTGCATTAGTACAGGATCTCTCTTTTCCTACTTCAAGTTTAGAAGGTTTAAGCCAATCGCTTCGCTGGGAAGACGGCTGGCTAACGCAGTGCATCTGCATTAGTACAGAATCTCTTTCAATTTTAGAGGATTCAAGCCATAATCGCTTCGCTGGGAAGGCGGCTGGCAAACGCAGTAATGCCCATCTGCATTAGTACAAGATCCCTCTCTTTCTCTCTCATTCAGGTTTACAGTATTTCAGCCATATCGCTTCGCTGGGAAGGCGACTGGCAAGTTCTATGGTGCCCATCTGCATTAGTACAGAATCTCTCTCTCTTTCAAGTTTAGAGGATTTAAGCCATAGTCGCTTCGCTGGGAAGGCGGCTGGCAAACGCAGTGATGCCCACCTGCATTAGTACAGGATTCCTCTCTCTCTCTCTCTCTCTCTCTCGTAGTAGAGGATTCAAGCCATAATCGCTTCGCTGGGAAGGCAGCTGGCAAACGCAGTGGTGCCCACCTGCATTAGTACAGGATCCCTCACTCTCTCCCTCTCTCATTCAGCTTCAGAGGATTTAAGCCATAATCGCTTCGCTGGGAAGGCGGCTGGCTGGCAAAGGCAGTGGTGTTCATCTGCATTAGTACAGGATCTCTCTCTCTCTCTCTCGTTTAGAGGATTAAAGCCATAGACGCTTCGCTGAGAAGGCGACTGGCAAACGCAGTGGTGCTCACCTGCATTAGTACAGGATCCCTCACTCTCTCTCTCTCTCTCATTGAGGTTTAGAGGATTAAGGCCATATCGCTTCGCTGGGAAGGCGGCTGGCAAACTCTGTGGTGCCCATCTGCGTTAGTACAGAACCTCTCTCTCTCTCTCTCTTTCAAGTTTAGAGGATTTAAGCCGTAGTCGCTTCGCTAGGAAGGCGGCTGGCAAAAGCAGTGGTGCCCATCTGCATTAGTACAGAATCTCTCTCTCTCTCTCGAAGTAGAGGATTCAAGTCATAATCGCTTCGCTGGGGAGGCGGCTGGCAAACGCAGTGGTGCTCACCTGCATTAGTACAGGATCCCTCACTCTCTCTCTCTCTCTCATTCAGCTTCAGAGGATTTAAGCCATAATCGCTTCGCTGGGAAGGCGGCTGGCAAAGGCAGTGGTGCCCATCTGCATTAGTACAGAATCTCTCTCTCTCTCTCTCTCGTAGTAGAGGATTCAAGCCATAATCGCTTCGCTGGGAAGGCAGCTGGCAAACGCAGTGGTGCCCACCTGCATTAGTACAGGATCCCTCACTCTCTCCCTCTCTCATTCAGCTTCAGAGGATTTAAGCCATAATCGCTTCGCTGGGAAGGCGGCTGGCTGGCAAAGGCAGTGGTGTTCATCTGCATTAGTACAGGATCTCTCTCTCTCTCTCTCGTTTAGAGGATTAAAGCCATAGACGCTTCGCTGAGAAGGCGACTGGCAACCGCAATGGAACTGATCTGCACTAGTACAGGGTCTCCAAAATAGTACAGGGTCACTGCTGCCTGTTCGGCGAAATGAATAGGTATCCAAGATCGATGAAAATATCCCATTTGCTTTCTTGTACAGTATGCTATACGAGTACGTGAATTTGAGTCGTGAAACTGCGAGGGTAACTTTGAACTCTTAAAGTCATCCTGCAGGGTAGGTGTTCCTCGGCAGGCCATTTTCCTTGCATTGTTTGTGGACTCATTGTAACGCTTCAAATTCAACTTCGTATTGTAGCCTGGTTGCGTATTATTTCTGTATATCTGCACATCTTATATTCACCTTTTCAGCTTTACATTAAGCAGTAGGTACGTATATATCATAGCATTATAGGCTAAAAGTTCCCAACCGAGCAAGCCAAGGTTCGGGTAACATGTATCTACGGGTTTCTCCGTTGGAGAGTATATACCCGCTTTATGATACTATGTTAAAGTTTATAGTCAGGCTATGGGTCTGAAATAAAAGTCCTGAAAGTAATTCGTCAAATACGAGATTCGTATTTCAGTTGATGTCAATCAGACGAATTTATCCTGAAAATGACTCGTTAAACGTATTGTATGATTTATGACAGTTATATTCAAATAAGTTGATGCAGTCATACCTGAGAGGATAGACATCATGAGCTCTTCCATAGATAGCTAGAGGTCTAAAATAACTTTAATTTTATCCTGAAAATAATTGGTTAAACATATGACTTCATGCTTCGCCTTTATGATAGTTATATTCAAGATAATGCAGTCATACTTTGAGAGAATAAACGATGTAAGCATTTCAAAAGTGTAAAATAAATATATTATGGTTAAATCTCGAAAGTAATGCACCAAACTTACGGTTATGCCGCGCGCCGTTGCCTTCGAGTAGTGACTTATTCCTCTAGAATTCACTGCTGAAAACCAAACTGGGCAGTAGTCGACCTACTATTATATCAGCACTAGAGGAATAAGCCGGCGTTGAACTCGTTGCATTCACTCTTCTTTTCCGTGTTGATCCGTGAAGATAGACGGTATACTTTTTACTTCCATCTAAATATATTCAACTACCTACTTACTACATTTAATAAACAGAAACGAATGGTAACACCATTAAATTTTACGTAGGTAGTTAATTTGCGCAAAATGGCGCTGATACGAAATATTAAATATTATAATATTAAAAAACAATATTCAGTAAAGATAGTTGTAGTTACTTTCAGCACTTACATGATTTGTCGTTCGCCGATGTAGATAAAAAGGTAAAATTCTTACCACTTTGAACTGACTTAACATATTATTAATGAAATAAAACACAATCACGTATCTATAGGCACAGACTTCGGTATGTGTGAGGCTAGTGTCTAGCCGAAGACACAACCGTTCCAACGGAAAATCAAGACGCCAATGATCAGAGACAGCGGGCCATGCTTTATATAGCAAGTCCTACCATAAGAAAGAGGACGTGACGTAACGTGACATGTTAGAAAGAGACGGGTATACAGGTAAAAAGGAGACAAAAGGCACGAATCCGACCGGAAATCAGGTTAGCTACTCTCATGTTTTAATTAGGTTTGGAAGAACGGTACAGTTGGTTTAATACCTACAATTAAATTCTGATGATTTGAGTAAGGCACAAAACCGTCACTCCAGTATATCTTTTTATTACGTTCAATCCAACTGACTTGCCGTTTTTCTGATTTCGTCAAATAGGTAAATGGAAATGGTGGCTTAATTAAAAACACATGAATTTTTTGATTCCATAATATAGCAATTTCTTTAATGATAAATTAATTTGACTCTGTTTTAAAACCTTGAACATCTACAATGGCGATCATGATAACCTGCGCACTACATTACTCAAAGGTTTATATTCCACAAGTCGATTGTTGATAATTAAACAGTATCCAATTGTGTCATCTGGTATTGGCACAGAACATTCAATCTCCAACCGCACGTCTACGGGACCTGTTTTCAAAGTATCGTTTTGTTTTGAGCAGTCTATGATAAAGAGAGGAGCCTTGAAATCAACCAAATCAAGCAAGGGGTCTGCAGGACAGTTGTAATACGACTGAAGAAATTTCACATACATTTCATATAAAATATTGTATTTGTTCTCGGCAAAATTTAAGCTTAGAGGCTCGTAAGGAAAATACTGTGAATTCAAAAATAGTGTTACGTTGGTAACTCTGCAGTGATCTAACAGGGAACTGTCTTTGAATTTATTATTTTTTCTGTTGGCTTGCAAGCAAAAAATTACATATCGAGGTTTCACTAATTGCGATGCAGTTTTAACTGACCAATAATGTTTTGTAGTTTTAGGGAGCAAAGGATACTCATATAAAACCCAATTTCGAAAGGCTATCTGAATAGCTTTATCTCTTTCCAAGTGTTTTAATAGTGTTAGTCGTTCGCGGTCTGACACTTTTATATGTGGTACACGCCATTGCAGTCTTTGTATGTCTATTTGAAAATGCGCAATATCATCAGACGCTATGACACTGTTTAAGTTAGAGTTACTTTTATTCAAAATGAGATCATGTTTACAATTTATCACAATTTTATTGTAATCTTCCGCAAATCCTAAAATCCTATTAAAAGGCAATCTAGCACTAAAATGACCATCATTTCTTAATCCATCTATGTTCCAACCCCACAAGGCAGCAATTTTATTTTCTCCATCATTCATTGAAACGTATGACTTTATTGTCGATGTTATTCCAGAATTTTTAATACGATCTATTTCAATACCATTTATTTCGTATCTGATATCTTGAAACAAAAACATAACAGGGTTGTTACTGAACGTAATATTTTTCTTAAGCGGTTTTCCATCTTTGTCGAAGAGGTTTGCTTGGCCCTCGACGTATATTGAACTGGCTGACGCGTATATGTCTTGCTGGTGGATGGGAATTCTGATTTCATCGTTTTCTCTAAAGCTGTTATTGTAGGGATTGTATGAATGGATTTCATAGCTTTCGATCGAAGTGTCGAAGTGTGGTAATTCAGTTATCTGTAGTATATTCATAGTTTAAACCCTAGGGCTTTAAGAAAATCTTTATTTGATTTAGTCAATTTCTTAACTTCTTTCTTACGTCTTTGCACCTTAGCAATCGCAGGAGAACTGTGGCGTGGTTCATTCAATGAGGTGTTTTTATTGTATACAATCATTTCGTTTTTCTTAAATGAAGACGTAACTGAACTTGTTCCTCTCCAAAGTTAATGCACTGACCAAATTGATCTATTATTTTAATAGATATCGATGAAATTATATTTTTGTTTACTGGAAAGTAAATTACGTTTTGCGGTATTTCCACGCACTGATGACCTGGAGTAGTATCAGATACAAATTCATAAATAAAATGAGTAGGTAATCCGTTGCAGTACGAACCGTGAACAAGATCACATTCGATTCTAATCACAGACAGACCGCTGTTACTAATTGACATATTTGGTCTTGATTTTAATACTGAAAAGTACACCAAACCGCACTCGTATTGATCTGACAAATGCAATGGTGGTTGAAAGTATGAAACCAATTCTGACTTATTTCCAGAGATGGTAACTGTATTAGACATGATTCTAGACTGACATCTATCAGAAGATTCTGTTTATTTTATTCTTTCACTACACCAAAAAATCTTTAAAAATTTTAGACTCGGATGTCCACAACTAAAAGGATGATCACGTTGAATATTATTATAATTATAGTGAATTGCGGATCCCAATTATTTTATAAATTCCTTTAGAGGTTTAAGATTTCCATAACTATCAAAATACTCAATGTAATCGTTGCATTTTGCATAGGCTACCTAATGAGAACCAGAATTTTTAGAGCTATCTAAATTTATAACTCCACATTCTTTTTTAAAAGGGTGTTTAGGGAGTTCGTCTCTCATAAACACACCTCTAAAATAAGGAATATTATTTCCATACTTTAAAATCCTAAATTACTCAAGGCTCGTTTGGGTAGCCGATATCTTAGTTTTTTTCTTTCGATACGAAAATTCCGAGCCCATTTTTATGAGGTTTAAGGTGTAGTCCTTTTCCAATGCGGAGAGCTTCCATCGTTTCATTACGTCTCCTTGATTCAGCCAATAACTTTTTAGCCATCTTTAATTCACTTATGGTTTTTAGCAATAACAGCTGCACCACCTGCTAAGGCCCCTACCGCAGATAAGCCCGCAAAAATAGGAATCAGAGGTAATACTCCACCAGTTTTTGTGATAGGAATAACACGAGGAAGTGCTATGTTAACAAAAAATAAAACTGGTTCTGGTTTAAAAAAGGATAAGAAAGAGTGTTCTCCAAAAATAAACCTGTAAAAGGTTTGAAAAATAAATTTAAACATGTTATTAGCAAAACAAAAAGACATATCAAGAAATTAAAACCAAAATGCAATAGAATTAGCTATGGCCGCTGCCAGAGAATTAGCTAATGATTCATCAATCGGAGAACACTCTTTACTATCCTTTTTTAAACCAGAACCAATTTTAATTTTTGTTAACATAGCACTGCTTACTAAACGTGCTGCCAGTTTTTCCCCTGCACTCGCATCCGAGGCAACTGTTCGTTCTTTCGCCATATTTAACAAAACTAAATCTGCCTTGTGCTGATCCTTTAAGTTTGACGACTTGTGATAAGCAATGTCGTGTTGTTTGCAATACTCGTCTAATTTATTAACGCCTGTATCTCCACGTGTACGCCTTTTAATTAATTTGGTGCCAGGCCCGCAATAATTATATCCCGGTAAATGTAATTCAAATGGTAAATTATTTATAATCCAATTCAGAAGACTACACTCTTTAAAACACATCATAAGACTGATGCATTATACACTGAACACCTAATAAATATTCGATTTATCAATCCAACTATTTTCAGAAGAAGACAAACCTAACCATTTTACTAAAACTCTGTCTCCTTTACTTCTAAGTACTTTCTTAACTAGATATAATTTGGGATTTTTTGTCCTTTGAAGCTCTTGTACATAAGATGCACCTAAAATAGGTTGGCCTCTGATTGCATCTTCAATTAAGTAGGTAATAGGAGATTTCTGCTGACCAGTTGGGAGTATATCCTTTTAAATGTTCCTTTATACTTACTAATGCGTACATAATCACCCTCTTTCAACTTGTTTTTTGAATTATTGGTTTTTAACAACCTAAAATACCTTTGTAATATGTGTTTTTTATTAGTACTATCTACTTTTGCGGGAATTGCATCAATCGTTCGATGATAGATGTGATTGTACTCATAAATAACACTATTGAGAGTATTATCAACCCATTGATAATTACCTTTTAAACTGAATTCCCTGTACAGTTTCGATTTCAATGTTCTAATAAATCGCTCAACTATTGATGCTTTTTTTGTTGAGAAGGTTAAATAATTGTTTATATGAAAAAAAATTATAAGTTTTTGTTGGAATGTTCCTAACGAGGCGCGCCGGCCGGAGGTCTACGGGGAGGTGCAGCGGGACGCGGGACGATATTACCGTGGCCGCCGCGCCTACACACTTCGAGACACACACACACCGCCGTGCACTCACGCCGCGCATACGTTCATTACATTACGATCATCCGTTATACCTATGATACATCTAAGATTGTAATTGCATTACTAATTATTATAGTCTTTATCAACCAAGTACTGCGTTTGAATTCTACTAAGACCTGTAGAAGAAGATCACTCCAATCCATGGTCCTTCGAGCAGCAGAAGAAGCAGTTACATTTGGGAATAGTGGTGTAATTTAAAATACGAGAAACGACCGTTACGTCGCGATACTTCAACAAGTTACCGGTTTACGGTCGCCTTCAACGTCTGCAGAGAACAAAAAGGTGGAGCGATCAAGGTTCTTAAGCGGTCATCGTCGCTGGGTTCACGCAACAACAGCCCAAGCACAGCCCGAGAACATCGTCAGCCATCAAATCCAAACTCAAGACGTCTTTGAAGCGTTTCAAACGGATACTGACAACGGAATTTCGTGAGATCTTTCCATATTCCTACTAACATATCATACTCATATACTAACATATCTTCGTTCTAAGAGTAGTTAAAGCAGTAGACCTTAGAATCATACATTAGACACGTAGCTATTCATGTAGCTTGTATTTAGCGCATACATGTTAACGCTTTATTTAATTAGAGTTGAGAAATTATAACTCGTTCCTTTCGTTTGTGCCGTTTGTGCGTCCACCCACTTATGTTTTATTTTTCTTACAGCTGTTTTTCCGTTACGTAAAAACCGTTACTAATTTGTTTACGCCGTTTACTTTCACATTTTGAACAGTTATTAGCCGTTCATTTTAAATTCACTGTACATTGTCCCTACTAATTTTATTAATTTAATGATTAATTAATTATTAAAAATGGACATTAAACTGCTGATAAAAAGGCGTGCCTCTATTAAGGCACAATTAACGCAATTTATTTCCTATTTAACGCCTATGAAATCTTGCCAACAACTTAGTGCGGAGCAGTTGGCTGAATTGGAAATAAGAATTAAGAAAATCGCGTCCTTATATACTGCTTATGATGGGTTTCAGAGTAACCTGGAGTGCCTGTCCGACAAGCCCGATGAGCAATTCGCCGACCGTGAGCAATTTGAAAAGCTATACTACCGAGAACTTGGCTCAGCCCGCGCGCTCGAGTCTCAGCACCGCGCCCAACTTGGCGGCCTACGGGATTCTGAGGTAGGCTCCGGACAGTTTTCAGTGGTCAGACAGAACAACGTTAGATTGCCTAAAATTAACCTACCACGCTTCGGCGGCGGTTTTGAGGATTGGTTAGAATTTAAAGACCTGTATGTGTCATTAGTTCATGAAGACAAAAATATAGACAATATTAGCAAATTCCATTATCTTCGGAACTCGCTTTATGGTAGTGCATCAATTTCAATAAAGGGCGTTGATTTTAGGGGGGACAATTACAGCAGTGCTTGGCAATTACTTTGTGACAGGTATGACAATAAGCAGAGATTAGTCACTAATCATGTTAAGGCGTTATTTACAATAGAACCATTACAGAAGGAATGCGGCGAGAGCTTACGGAAAATAATTGATACTACAAACAAAAACTTACGCTCATTAGACACTTTAGGAGAACCGGTACAGTATTGGGACACAATGGTTGTCTATCTAATGTCGTCAAAGTTAGATTTAGTCACTAAAAGGGAGTGGCAGGAACACATAAATGTCCTTACTAAACCTCCGTCTTTAGATACATTTATAACGTTTGTTACGAATCGATGTAATCTTTTAGAGTCAATGATTGAGGAAAAAGTAACAAAATCAAATTTAAAATCATTTAGTAGATCAGAAAGTCTTGTTTTAACTACAAACAAAACAAAGAACAAGACTAATATTACGTGTCCGATATGTAAACAAGGTCACTATTTATATGGTTGCAAGGATTTTAGGTCATTATCAGTACCTTCACGCATTGGAAAGGCTAAAGAATCGAATGTTTGCTTAAATTGATTGCGACCCGGGCACAATGATACAATATGTAGACTTGGCCATTGTAAATATTGCAGCGTTAAACATAATACCTTGTTGCATTCACATGATGAGACACCGTCTACTACCAACCATGTACCTAATATAGCTTTGTCATGTAATAACCACGATAACTCATCCTTTCACGTATTGCTTTCCACAGCTATGGTAGGAGTCCTGGATCACTTCGGGACGCCGCACAGCGCCAGAGTCCTATTGGATAATGGAAGCACGGCTAATTTTGTAACCAAAGATCTATGTGGTAAGCTACATTTACCTGTTCGTAGTTCTAGCTCAAACATTACAGGCATAAACAACCAAGCGTCCACAGCAACGCAATCATGTGCTTTACACCTTCAGTCAGTGGACGGCTCATATAAGATTGACATTGATTGTTTTATCCTACCAAACATAACCACATACATACCCCATACATATATTGATACACAACATATAAGCATACCTTCAGGAATCAGTTTAGCAGATCCTACGTTTTATGTGCCGTCAACAATTGACATACTGGTAGGCGCGGATATCTTTTGGAGTGTAATTGGTCAGAATCGCATACAATTAGGTACACACATTTCAATGCTTTTCGAGACCAAACTCGGCTGGCTAATGTCAGACACTTTACCTCAAATTCACCAAAATCAATCATTGTGCATGTTTACATCTAACAGTCACAATACACTCAACGAGTCACATATGGAACTCACACGTTTCTGGGAGCTTGATTCTGTTTCTCCGGAATATGATTTAACCTCTGAGGAACGCGCATGTGAACAGAACTTTCTGAACACTACGACACGAAACAGTGACGGGCGTTTTGTTGTTTCTATCCCCTTGAAGGACTCTCCTGAGGTGTTAGGTGATTCCTATGAAACAGCAAAGCGTCGCTTTCTGTCTTTAGAGCGCAGACTGGAGAGAGACCCACTACTTAAAACACAATACGCAGAATTTATGCATGAGTACGAAACATTAGGTCATATGAGCAAGTCCTCACACACTGTAGCCACAGCACCACATGCATATTTTTTGCCACATCATGGTGTTTTTAAGGAATCTAGTACAACGACAAAGCTACGAGTTGTCTTTGACGCGTCAGCCGTTACTACTTCAGAAAGGTCGTTTAACGATATCCAGGGTATATAGGTCCTAAAATACAGGACGACTTAATATCCATATTGTTAAGATTTCGTCAACACAAATATGTCGTTACGTCAGACAGAAAAATTTTTCAGGCAGATCGAAGTTCAGAAACCACAGCGGCATCTACAGCAAATTTTGTGGCGATCAGATCCATCATTACCTTTACAAAAATATACACTCAACACAGTCACGTACGGTACATCCTCAGCTACGTTTATCAGTACTAGGTGTTTATCCAAGTTAGCCAAGGAAGCACCAGACATTAACTCACAACGATCCATTCAGCATGACCTATTTGTCGATGACTATATTTCGGGATGTAATAGCATTGAAGGCACTATAACTCTTTCAAAAAACGTTATAAAAACATTAAAATCAGCCCAACTTACCTTGAGAAAGTGGCAATCAAATAATTCACATATTTTACATTCAATCACTTCAACAGCATACAACTCACGCAAACAAACACAAAATATTGTAAATTTAAATAAAGACGAAACATGCAAAACTCTTGGCCTAAGCTGGCGGTGCAACACAGACACACTCACATTTTCCATAAATCTCCATTCACCATCAGATATCAAAGTAAGTAAACGACACATACTTTCAACAATTGCACAAGTTTTCGATCCTTTGGGGCTTGTTTCTCCATGCATTGTCGAAGCAAAACTCATAATGCAAAGACTGTGGATCGACAAGTGCTCATGGGACGAAGACGTGCCTTCAAACATTAAACAGTCTTGGCTAAAATTTATTCGAGCGCTTCCGCAGCTCAATAACCTCAACATTCCACGTTGGGTTATCCCATGTGACAACCCTACATCCATTGAGCTACATATATTTTCAGATGCATCGGAAAAGGCTTACGGAGCGTGTGCATATATTCGTACTGTAGGCAGCGACAGTACTATCCACACTTACCTTCTAGCTTCCAAAAGTAAAGTAGCACCCATCAAGGCCACCACAATCCCTAAGTTGGAACTATGCGGGGCTTTGTTAGGAACTAGGTTGTGTACTAAGGTATTAGAGTCCTTAACGATAAAACCTAACAAGTGCATATTCTGGTGCGATTCCATGATCGTCCTCGGGTGGCTATCGACAGAGCCAGTTGTTTTAAAACCTTTTGTCAGGCATCGCGTTTCGGAGATACGGGAAGGTTTTGGCGATTACACCTGGCGCTATGTGCCCTCCAAGGACAATCCCGCTGATCTGATTTCGCGTGGTCAGAGCGCAGACTCATTAGGAGTAACCTCCTTCTGGTGGTCTGGGCCGTCATTTTTACAAATCGATTCTTCTTATTGAAATTATAAAGGGATATTTTAAAGGGAATTATTGTCAGTGTTAGGCGTTGTAGACA
The DNA here is from genome assembly GCA_963082885.1 of Parascotia fuliginaria. Lineage (NCBI taxonomy): Eukaryota > Metazoa > Arthropoda > Insecta > Lepidoptera > Erebidae > Parascotia > Parascotia fuliginaria. Next base: position 8,671,429 of record OY720189.1, read on the forward strand.
CAACGCCTAACACTGACAATAATTCCCTTTTACCAGAAATATTAAAGACATATACACATTCATATAACATACAGTCATTTATTTCACCAACAATCCAATCTCCAATTCATACATTATTACATCAGTTATCCAGTTGTTCAAAATTACGACGCGTAGTAGCATACATATTTCGGTTTATTAACAATTGTAGAAACATAAATATAGAACACAGTAGTACACTAACACATATCGAGTTAGCAAACAGTACAGACTTCATTATTAAAACGACACAAAGGGAGATGTTTCCTATTGAGTATGAATTACTATCAATTAATAAACCACTACCCAAAACCAGCAGGTTACTTAAACTAACGCCCTTTATTGAGTCTGGCATTATTAGAGTTGGTGGTAGGCTAGAAAACTCATGTTATGATTACAACGTTAAACATCCTATACTCATTTGTAGTAAACATCACATTACCAAACTTATATTCCATTCCTTTCACTTACGCTTATTTCATGCAGGCCCACAGCTACTGCTAGCTACTATTAGACATAATTATTGGCCGTTGGGTGGTAGAAACCTTGCCAAACTAACTACCTATAAGTGTGTCAAGTGTCAACGTTTTAAGGGTAAACACGTTCAACCAATGATGGGTAACCTACCTAAAGAGAGAGTGCATTTGGAATTCCCATTTTTAGAAACAGGTACAGATTATGCTGGACCAATCCTTATTGCTGATCGCAAGGGCAGAGGCTGTAGGTTGATAAAATCATATATTTGTGTTTTTGTTTGCCTGGCCACTAGAGCTGTACATTTGGAGCTTGTTTCAGACTTAACGAAGGAGGCCTTCATTGCGTCACTAAACAGGTTCATTGCTCGTCGCGGTAAGCCGAAAACAATATTTTCAGACAATGGCACGACTTTTGTAGGCACTTGTAACGAACTTGCAAACATTTTGAGACAAGATTTTACAGAAATGGCAGATACAGGTATACAATTCTCATTCATACATTCATATAGTCCTAATTTTGGCGGTTTATGGGAATCAGCTGTTAAATCAATAAAACATCATTTAAGGCGTATTCTAGGAATGGCATATCTCACCTATGAGGAGATGTCTACTTGTTTAATTCAGGTCGAAGCCATACTCAACTCTCGTCCTCTCACTCCATTGTCTACTCATCCCTCTGACCTGTATCCGCTTACCCCTGCACATTTCCTGATTGGAAGGTCTCTCATTTCCTTGCCGCATCCTGAAGTTACACACAGCAACATAACCAATCTGAAGCGATTCCACCGAGTAGAACATTTAAAACAGCAGTTTTGGAACCGGTTCTCTAACGAATACGTTTTCTACCTCCAGCAGAGAACGAAATGGACGTCCTCCGACGGTCAGCTTGAAGAAGGTGCCATGGTGATTCTGAAGGAGCAGCATACACCTCCTCTCTTATGGCCACTCGGTCGTGTTGTACGACTGATACCGGGAGGGGATGGGATAAGTCGCGTCGCAGACATCAAAACGAAGAAGGGAGTAGTGCGGCGCTCTTATAACACAATATGTCCTCTTCCAGTATCACAATCTTGAAGACCAGTCTTCAACGCGGGGAGCATGTTGGAATGTTCCTAACGAGGCGCGCCGGCCGGAGGTCTACGGGGAGGTGCAGCGGGACGCGGGACGATATTACCGTGGCCGCCGCGCCTACACACTTCGAGACACACACACACCGCCGTGCACTCACGCCGCGCATACGTTCATTACATTACGATCATCCGTTATACCTATGATACATCTAAGATTGTAATTGCATTACTAATTATTATAGTCCTTATCAACCAAGTACTGCGTTTGAATTCTATTAAGATCTGTAGAAGAAGATCACTCCAATCCAGTTTTTGAAATGTATTATTATAAAATTCTGTTCAATTATCCGTTTGTAGATACGTGTTAATTACTTTTATATTTATATGTAAATAATCAGTCAAATTTAAAAAAATAGTCAGAATTCTGTCTGTACCTTCCATTATTTAATGAAAGAAAGAAAGAAAAACAGTTTATCTTTCACATGTATGTGACACACACACAAGAATATGTAAAAATAAACATTCAGCCACAGTCAATACCAAAAACATAAAAGTGTCAAAAAAAAAAAACAGTACCAGGGCACTGGACTTCACACAACTCGCGTGCAGATGTGCGCCACGTCTACGAGAAAAACTGGCCGTCACTCAGCTTAATGCTGAGGCGCTTCAAAGCGCAACAGCGCTGGTTTTCAGCGACAGCCCCGTGTGACTAAAGTGATTACTGATTACAGTATGATAAAGATAAAGATAAAGATAAAGAGATTTTTATTTGCTAAGACACATGTAGTACATAATAAAACACTGATAGCATGCTTATTATAGGTGGAATATAGTCAATTGTATCAACATGTCTGACCATTGCTGGTTTACAAATATAAAAGCTTAAATCATTAACATTGTATTATAATATGTATTATTTCATAAATCATAATTAAGTAAATGTCAATAAATAATAACAAACAAAATAGAAAAACAATATGTCAAAAAAAAAAAAAAAAAAAAAAAAAAAAAAAAAAAAAAAAAAAAAAAAAAAAAGAAATTGGTACAGTCATTAATTACAAATTTTCATCCTAGTAAAATAAAAGTTGTATTAAATAAAATTGAATATTTTTTATAAACATTTGTCTTTCAGGAAGTCATCAATGCTATAGTAACATTTTTCTGTTAAGATTTTTTTAAATGTTTTCTTAAATTGGTCTGTGTTTAACATTTTGATATTGTTTGGAATCTTATTATAAATTTCTGGAGCCTTACATATTATACTTTTACGAAGCATTGTAGTTTTTGCAGGATGTATACATAGTCTGTTGTTATCTCTGCGATTGCGACTTATTATTTCCGACTTACGAGGAAATAAATGAGGGTTACTTCTGACAAACATGGCTGTTTCCAAAATATATATTGATGGTAACGTTAAAATGTTGTATTTTCGAAAAAGAGGTTGACAGCTTTCAGTACTTTTGATTCTGAACATATTGCGAATGCAGCGCTTTTGCATTATAAAAACCATATCTTTGTCAGTAGAATTGCCCCAAAAAATGATGCCGTACCTGAGGAGCGACTCAACTAAACCATAATATGCTGACAGTAGTGCATCAGTGCTTACAGTTGGAGCTAGTTTGTATAACGCATATGATAGGCTGCTTATTTTTTTACATAGTTTGTTAATGTGTTCTTTCCAGTTTAACTTACTATCTATAGCAAGGCCGAGAAATCGAGTAGTGTTTACTTCCTGTATAATATGATTATTAAAAAATTAAAATTAAATGAATATCTATACATATAATAAAAATGTAACCGATCGCTGTCTGTACATGGAAGATATATGAGAAAAAATATTATTAGGACCTATATCAACGCAAATAGAACCCAAAACAATGATAGTTACAATTTTTGTCTGTTTGTCTGTTTGTCTGTTTGTCTGTTAGTCTGTTTGTCTGTGCGTTTGTTCACGCTAATCTCAGAAACGGCTTATCCGATTTAAATATGGTTTTCACTAATATATTGTGGTAAGCTTCACTTAACATTTAGTGTTTCATGTCAATCGGTTCATAAATAAAAAAGTTATGCCAATTTAAAAAATCACATCGAACATTCGTTAATTTACTACGAAATCATAGAAGCAGAGATTTTAACAGGTTGCGGAATAGCTGATAGTGTTTTTATTCCTCGGATTCCTGTTAAACAATCTTTCGTTTAGTTTTAAACGAGTCCAGTTTGCAGTGAGCCTATGTTTTGTGATGACTAATTAATAAAGCCCAAGGTAAGACACTAAAAGTTGTGGGTGTGGATCTAAGTATTAGCTGTTTTTCGCACGGTCAGCTTTGTGGCTCTATCACGTGTTAGCATTCCTAGCAGCCTGTATGCTTTGATCCCTGGTGGCTATACGTCTAACCCATACATCCATACATATTATAAAAGGCTTTGTCCTGACTGACTGACTGACTGACAGACAACGTACAGCCTAAACCGCTGGTCGTAGCGACTTGAAATTTAGAGGGTTTGTTTGTCTTAATGTCTAAAAGTATACTAAGAAAGGGTTTTTAAAAATTCAACCCTTAAGTGTATGAAAAGGGATGAAAACGATTGTATGACACGTCTTCATTTTTTAACTTACAGCTTTGAAATTTTGTTTTGGAATACTTTTATTTAAATAAAAAATACCCTCATATATTTTTTTTAACTGGGGTGGATTTATAGGGGTGAAATAAAGGATGAAATATTGTATGGAAAGATCTTTGCTTTTGAAGTTGGCGACTTGAAATTTGGAGGGAGGGGGAAGGGAGGGGGAGGAAGAGGAAAGGAAGGGAGAAGTGTCGGGAAAGTGCGGGGGTAAGTCAGGGGGAAATCGACTGCCTCTGTATTTCGGTGGTACTGTGTATGGACTGCCACGCAGAGGTCGCGGGTTCGATTCTCGCTCAGTGCAAATATTTGTAGAATGAACATGTCTATTTGCATTGGTCTGGGTGTTTCTATGTATAATATGTATGTATTTACAAAAATAAAAGTATTTAAGTATGTTTATCCGTATTCTAGAACCCATAATACAAGCATATAATATGCTTACTTTGGGTCTAAATGGCGTTGTGTAAAAAAAAAGTAAAAGGGAACTCAGGGGGATGTGTGGAGGCAGTGAAGGGCAAGTGAGGTAAATGAGGGGGAAGTGAGGGGGATGTAAGGGAAAGTGAGGGAAGTGAGGAGTCAGTGAGTGGTAAGTGAGGAAAAGTGAGGGGAAGTGTGGGGAAAGTGAGAGAGGTGGGAGGGAGACAGGAGGGGAAGGGGAAAAAGGGGGAGAGGAAATGAGGGAAAGGGGAAAGTTATTGTAGTGAAAATTTGCCTTTGTGTATTGTATATTGTTTTACGGGGGATATCTTTAGGTACGTGAAAGAGGGTTTGTACGAATGGTGATGATGATGAGATTAGAAATAGTATGCAAAACAGTATTTAAACAAAATAAAAATGTCTATTGGAAAAACGATATTCATGCGAGCGAAGTCGCGAGCAGAAGCTTTACATATATAAAAACGAAAGGTCACTCACTCACTCACTCATCACGAAATCTCAGAAACTGCAAGTGCTAGGAGTTTCAAATTTTGGAAATAGGTGCTCTCTAAGACGAGATTTTGCGAAATTCATTTCCCTGGAGTATAAAGGGGAACAAAATTTGTATGAAGCTTTTATAGTTTTTAAACGGGAGTTTTGATAATACAATTTCCAAACTAGGAACTATTCTTATTAAGTGGGAAAATAGGAGTGGCAAGTTTCGTTAAATATCGCAAAATTTCGTCTGTTTTAGGGGGTAGCGGGTGAATAGATTTAAATCGGATTCGCTTTAGAGACGGATTATACTGATATTTATTACTAATACAATGTACGATTGCCGTAAGATTAGGTAAGAAATATTGTCATACAGGCACACATCTGAATTTTCACGCGAACGAAGTCGCGGGCAACAGCTAGATATAATAATATGTAGGTACATATATCTCTAACATCGGTTTAGTTTAAACAAGTTAATTATAGATTTTCTTGAAAATTATCAGAAAAACATGTCAGTAACATAACAAATTGTTTTCTAAGAATATCTATATCTATACATATAATAAAAATGTAACCGATCGCTGTCTGTACATGGAAGATATATGAGAAAAAAAATTATTGGGACCCTTATCAACGCAAATAGAACCCAAAACAATGATTGTTACAATTTTTGTCTGTTTGTCTGTTTGTCTGTTTGTCTGTGCGTTTGTTCACGCTAATCTCAGAAACGGCTTATCCGATTTAGATATGGTTTTCACTTATACATTGTGGTAAGCTTCACTTAACATTTAGTGTTTGTTTCATGTCAATCGGTTCATAAATAAAAAAGTTATGCCAATTTAAAGAATCACGTCGAACATTTGTTAATTTACTACGAAACCTGATAGTAACAGAGACTTTAACAGGTTATGTGGATTAGCTGTTTTTCGCACGGTCAGCTTTATGTGGCTCTATCACGTGTTAGCATTCCTATATATATTCCTATACGTCTAATCCATACATCCATACACCCATACATATTATATAAGGCTTTGTCCTAACTGACTGACTGACTAACAGACAACGCACAGCCTAAACTGCTGGTCGTAGTGTTTTTTCTAAATGTTTGTCTAAATGTCTAGAGGTTGTACTAAGAAAGGGTTTATTTAAATTTAATTCCTAAGTGTGTGAAAAGGGATTAACGATTGTATAATCTTCTTCCTTTTTTAACTTACAGTTTTGAAATTTTGTTTTGGAATACTTCTATTTAAATATAAAATATCCTTATAACTTTATTTTAACAGGGGTGGATTTAGAGGAGTGAAATTAAAGATCTTTAGCTTTTGAAGCCAGCGACTTGAAATTAGCAGGGAGGGGGAGGGAGGGAAAGGAAGGAGGAAAAGGAGGAATTGAGGGAAAGGAGGATGGGAGGGGAAAGTGAGAGGAAAGTGATGGGGTAGTGAGGGGGAAGTGAAGAGGAAGTGTGGGGGAAATGCGGGAAAAGTGAAGGAAAAGTCAAGGAGAAGTCAGGGGGAAGTCAGGGGAAAGCCAGGGAGTAGTGAGGGAGAAGTGAGGGAAAAGTGAGGGGAATGTTAGAGGAAAGTGAGAGGAAAGTGAGGGGAAGTGAGGGGAAAGTGACGAAGAAGTGACGGGGAAGTGAGGGGGAAGTGAAGGGAAAGTGAGGGGTAAGTGAGAGGGGAGTGAAAGAGTAGTGAGAGGGAAGTGAGAGGGATATATAATAATAATAATAATAATATTATACCACATTCACACAGCGCCATCTAGTCCCAAATTAAGCAATTATATTTGCTTGTGTTATGGGTACTAAACAACTGATATACTACTTATATACATTTTTTTTTTTTTGTAAATACATACATATTATAGATAAATTATTACACTCAGACACAGAACAAACAATCATGCTCATCACACAAAGGTTTGTCCTGGGTGGGAATCGAACCCACGACCTCCGGCTTAGCAGTCAGGGTCACTAACCACTAGACCAACAGGCCAGTCTCAGTCAATCAGTCAGGGATGTGATGGGGAAGTGAGAGGGGTAGTGAGGGGGAAGGGAGAGGGAAGTGAGAGGGAAGTGAGGGGGAAGTGAGGGAGAAGTGAGGGGTGAATGAGGGGAAAGTGAGAGGATAGTGAAGGGGAAGTGAGGGAGATGGGAGAGGAAGGGAGGAGGAAGGGACGAGGAAAGAAAGGAGTTCTCGAATGGTGGAAAAAGGGGGGAGGAGGGATAGGAAGCGATAAGAAGGAGAGTGCCGGAGGCCCAACTGATGCAAAGATGGCAATCCTCGCAGCATGTGTGGGACCAGCTGAGTATCCGCGGAGTCATTGTGTGGGTGGTGTGGGTCGACCCGCCGGCGCCGGCCAGGGAGACCTGTAGAAACGGTGGTGCCGCTGGCCGCCCGCGGCATAGTACAGGGGCCCAACTAGGCCTAACCACCCTAGGAGGCTGCCCCACCAGGTCGCGCATAATCCCGGAGTGGTTCGTCGTGCCGGTTGGTGACCGGATGGTGGGACCCGGCGACCATTTCCGAGAGGGTACGGGGGCCCTTCCGTCCGGCGGATCGGCTACCACCATGCCACACAGTTAAATGACGAAGCAATACTCGGCACCTTGTCTAGCCTTGCTGCGAGGGCAGTCATCTTTTCCACGCCCCTCCCTTCACCCTCCAACATGGCAGCACACAAAAAAGCAGCAGGTCTAACAGCGGCACTTCCTCCCCCACCAACCCGCTATTTGAGGTGGAGTTCACTAACATCCGTGGACTCCATTCAAACCTCAACGCCGTCCACCAACACCTCGAGACGGCACGGCCGGCTTTGCTTTTCCTAACGGAGACACAAATACGCCGCCCTGACGACACGGCATACCTGCACTACCCGGGCTATGTGCTCGAGGAGCGCTTTCGCGCTAAGGCCGGAGTATGCGCATTCGTCAGGGCGGATGTTTGCGTTCGCCGTCTGCGCTGCCTAGAGGACCCATTCTACCCCATCCTTTGGCTTCACGTTGATCATGGTTCTCTGAGCCGGGTCTACGCGTGCCTTTACCGTTCCCACTCCGGAGATTTGGAGACAACTCGACTCTTTGACTATCTGAGTCAGGCGGCAGACTTAGCGCAGGAGCGGTTTCCGAACGCAGAATTTGTGTTTCTGGGAGACTTTAACGCCCACCACGAGACCTGGTTGGGTTCTCTCAGAACAGACCATGCGGGACGAGCCGCCCATGCATTCGCTCTCACGCATGACCTGACGCAACTGGTAATCCATCCCACCAGGATACCAGATATTCCAGGTCAAGCGCCCTCTTTGCTAGACCTACTGCTGACGAGTCACCCAGACCAATACAGTGTTTCGGTCCACGCCCCACTGGGTAATTCCGACCACTGTTTGGTCTGCACCTCAGTGCCTCTTGTTGCTCCCCCACGACGTTCGGAGGTAAAGCGACGACTATGGCACTACTCGTCAGCAGACTGGGACGGTATGCGGGATTACTTTGCTTCCGTCCCATGGGCATTACGCTGCTTTAAAGACAGGGATCCGTCGCAAAGTGCTACTGTTGTCGCTGGTGAGATCTTGTTAGGTATGGAATATTACATTCCATCCTCAGATGTCACCAGTGCCGGCAAAACGCGTCCCTGGTTCAACCGTGAGTGCGCCGACACTGTTAAACAAAAAGAATCGGCGTACCGCGCTTGGATCAGGGCCCGAGCACGGCGCGACCCTAGCTTGGATCGCCTAAAAGCAGCGTACAACAAAGCCACTAGGGAATGCAAGAGGGCTTACATCAGAGCGGATGCCCAGCGCATTGCACGGATTGGGCAAGAACTCATTTCGCATCCTACGGGTAGCCGTAGCTACTGGCGACTAGCCAAGGCCGTGCAATCCAACTTCTGCAAGCCTTCGCTGCCCCCCTTGAAATGTCCTGATGGATCGCTGGCCCACGAGCCGCAAGAGAAAGCAAACTTGCTTGTAGAACTCTTTGCGGCTAACTCCCGAATCGACGACCGTGGCTTGCACCCGCCGACTATATCTGGCTGCAACTCCGTTATGCCTAATATTCGTATTAGGCATCGTGATGTCCGTGCGGAACTAAGGTCGCTCGATGTTCGGAAAGCCAGCGGACCGGATGGTATTCCAGCGGTGGTTCTTAAGAAATGCGCAGCGGAGTTGTCTCCTGCATTGACGCGCCTATTCCGCCTATCTTATTCCTCGGGAATTGTGCCGGAGGCTTGGAGAGAGGCGAATGTTCAACCCATTCCCAAAAAAGGGGATAGGTCCGAGCCAGGCAACTATCGACCCATAGCTGTCACCTCAGTTCTCTGCAAGGTGCTTGAGCGGATAATAAACTCCCAACTAGTCCGCTACCTAGAGGGTCACTCGTTAATTAGTGACCGACAATATGGCTTTAGGTCAAAACGGTCTACGGGTGACCTTCTAGCGTATATCACGCACCAATGGGGTGAAGCTATGGACAGGCATGGCGAGTCCTTGGCCATCGGCCTTGACATAACCAAAGCCTTCGATAGAGTCTGGCACCGTTCGCTTCTGTCCAAGCTTCCAGCATATGGTCTGCCACCCCAGCTGTGCAACTGGATTGCCGCATTCCTGCGTGAGCGCCGCATTAGAGTCCTTTGTGACGGATCGGCCTCCAATTATTTGCAGGTCAACGCTGGGGTGCCTCAGGGGTCCGTCCTGTCGCCCACTCTGTATCTTCTGCATGTCAATGACATGTTGACCCTTGGCAACATTCATTGCTATGCAGATGATAGTACGGTGCATGGGCGATATCTCGGACATCCTGCGGCTAAACAGACTGACATCGAGGCAAAACGCCTAGAACTTGTCGCTGAGCTCGACCAAGTATTATACCGCATTTCTAAATGGGGTTGTGAGAATTTGGTCGAGTTCAATGCCAAGAAAACACAGGTGTGCGCGTTCTCTGCAAAAAAATCTCCGTTCCTTCCTCTTCCCTCTCTTCAGAACACAGCGTTACCACTACAGGATAGCCTAAGTATCCTGGGTATGGACATCAGCCGAGATCTCAACCCCAAGAACTACATCGAGTGCGTCATTAAAACCGCCTCCTGTAAACTCGGTGTCCTGAACAGGGTGAGGCGGTACTTCACGCCCGAGCAGCTCTGTCTTCTTTATAAGACACAGGTTCGTTCCTGCGTGGAGTACTGCTCTCATCTTTGGGATGGCTCCGCACAGTACTTACTGGATGCACTCGATAGGTTGCAGCGGCGAGCAGTCCGTATCATCGGAAGCCCGGAGGCTACTAAGACCCTTGAGCCTTTACAGCTGCGAAGAGACATCGCCTCAATGGCCGTCTTCTATCGCCTTTACCATGGAGAGTGTTCTGAAGAGCTCTTTGAATTAATCCCACCCTCTCCCTTTTTGTCCAGAACAACACGTGCGGGACTAAAGTGCCACCCTTTCACAGTGGAATCTAAAGGGTCTCGAACCAAACGGTTCAGCACTTCATACTTTTGTCGCTCAATTAAAGCCTGGAACTCTTTGCCAGCGCATGTGTTCTCATCTAATTTTGATCCTGGGTCTTTTAAGCGGGGCGTGAAAAAGCATCTCACTAAGCCGCCATAGTGGAGGCCACCATACCAGTAGTTTGGCTTTTGGAATGGTGTCCGCCACTTCTGGATTCCACTTACTGCTTACCATCAGGCAGGGTGGAGTCACTTTGGTAGGCTAATATAAAAAAAATAAAAAAAAAAAAAAAGAAGGGAGAGGAAAGGAGGAAAAGGAAGTAGAAGAAAGGGGGAGGGAGGGAAAAGCCCTCGCTTTTCCCTCTCTTCCCCCTTCCTTGGTAGAGGGAAGTAGAGGAAAGGGCAAGAGATGCTGGAGGAGAGGCAAGGGATGCTGAAGGAGGTGAAGAGGAGAAGGCGAGGGGAGGAGAGGAAGTAGGAATCTGTGAAGGGTGGAGAAAAAGGGCGATAGGGAAGAAGCGGAAGGGGAAAGTTATTGTAGTGAAAATTTGCCTTTGTGTATTGTATATTGTTTTTACGAGGGATATCTTTAGGTAGGTGAAAGACGATTTGTATGAATGGGAGATTAAAAATAGTATGAAAAACATTATTTAAATAATATAAAAATGTCTATTGGAAAAAACGATATTCACGCGAGCGAAGCCACGGGCAAAAGCTATCTATATACATAAAAGCAAAAGGTCACTCACTCACTTATCACGAAATCTCAGTAACAACAAGTGCTAGGAATCTCAAACTTTGCATGGTCGTTCCTGTTAGGATATAGGTGCTCACTTAGACGGAATTTTGCGAAATCCATCCCCTAAGGGGGTATAAAGGGGTGGCAAAGTTTGTATGAAACTTCTATAGTTTTTATAGTAGGATTACCAAATTACTAGAAAATACTCTTTTTTTTATATTCAGAAACCACCCTTATTAAGTGGGCAAATAAGAGTCGCAAGTTTGTGTGAAAGTGGTTTGTCAGTTTTAGCGGTAGCGGGTTTAAACTGGATTCGCCATAGAGACGGATTATACTGATATTTATTACTAATACAATGTACGATTGCCATAAAATCAGGCACGCAATATTCTCATAGAGGCACCCATCTAAATTTTCACGCGAACGAAGTCGCGGGCAACAGCTAGTATATAATATAAGTAAATATTACATCAGATACATATATAAGTTAAATAAATACAATACAATTATGCATATTTTATAGATAATTAAGAATACAATTTAATACTTATTTTATAAAAATATTTTATTTATTTATAATATGGCAACACATTACCGTCTCCGCTCCGGTACTTAGGTCTATGTATATTGTAGTGTTTGTATCTATATAATAGATATAATACATTGTCTCATGTACACCGGTAAGAGGGGGTAGCTGTCAATCTAGCGTTAAGCGCTGTAAGGATTGGACGTGCGCTTGCGCTTGGAGCCGTGTGTAGTAGTGAGCCAGTGAAACAAGTACTGTAGTGTGTGGTAGTAATCACTACAAGTGGCGACGAGGACAAATGTCAGTAAATATAAACTAATATATTACAAAAAAAAAAAGAAAGAGGTTAGGTTGCAGAATAGGTTAGGTAAGTTATTTGCCAATCTATGCAAGTGTGCAATAAAAGTATCAAAATGTCTTCGTTCTGTGTGCTGGATGAGCTCAATAGTCAAAAGTCAAAAGTAGCATAGCTAAACCGTTTTGAACTGACGGAATGTTGTTATAAATTCTTATCAGTGGTTTAATGTTTCAACTAGGTTATTATTTTGTTTACAATAGATTTAGGTATAGTGAGAAGCAAACGTTTGAATCAAATATAATTATCTGAATAACTAATTAACTAAGTACATTCTGTTTGGCGTAATATCATAATAAGTTCCTCATTCGATTTGAGGTTATGGTAGTAGGGGTATACCATTTTGATTGGCAATATATTGGAAATATCTACATTATTTTGATTGTTTCTAACATAGATATTATAAGATTTCCATAACTTATTAATATAATATATATAAAAAAAAATTTGGTACAAATTATTTACATTAATTTACGATTATACAATAAATTATTTTATTTTTACATTTCATTTAAGTAAGTAAATGAAAATATTTTCACTTGTGACTTCCATTAAATTGGAAATATGTACCTACCCTCTAAACAACAGAATTCAAGATTTCCATTCAATTGGAAATATGTTAAGATTTCCATTCAATTGGAAATATGTTAAGATTTCCATTCAATTGGAAATATGTACCTACCCTCAAAACAAAATGATTCAAGATTTCCATTTAATTGGAAGTAAATTATAATCTTTGATTTCCATTTAATTGGAAATAAATTATAATCTTTGATTTCCATTGAATTGGAAGTACCTACAAACAAAAAAATTTAAATCTGTTAATTGGATTTAGAATGGTTTTAGACTTCTCTTAAATGAGGGGTACTATACGTACTTAGTACTTCTTTGTACAGTACGTAGTTGATCTTTATTAAATTAAAGATGGTTGACGTCCATTCAATTGGATGTATTTTCAGGTCGCTCCTACAATCAATGATGGCCAATCTACTACCGCCACCTGAAAAATTGGATATCGACGGTGACAGTACGTCAGTCGGCCTAAGGTGGGAAAAATGGAAGCGGTCCCTTCGAATCTATTTTGAAGCCTCGGATATCACGGCTCCAGCTAAAAAGAGAGCTACATTGCTAGTCCTGGGTGGAGGTCCACTGCAGGAAATATTTTATAATTTACCTGGGGCAAGCGCGGCATCTGGGGAGAACGAGAATGTTGATATTTTTGAAGTAGCTATCAGTAAATTAGACGAATACTTCCTCCCCAAACAGAACAAGACTTTTGAACGACATATTTTCCGTCTTATTAAGCAAGATGAAGGAGAAAGCTTTGAAAAATTCCTCATTAAACTAAGAGACCAGGCAACGAAATGCAAATTCGATAAACCTGATGATCACATTATTGATCAAATACTAGAAAAATCTTTGTCATCAGAGTTACGAAAAAAAATGTTAACAATGGGTGAGGAAATTACATTAGACAAGGTGATTACTGTAGCTAATACCTTAGAGATTGTAAATTACCAGCTGGGCAGTTACGAACAAAAAGAAAAGATTAAGGCAAACGAAGTTAATGCAATAAAAAGTAGAAGCATAGATAATTCGAGATGGAGTAAACAAGAAAAAGACTCTAATGGAGATAAGAAGATGGCAAGGTGTACTAGATGCGGCAATTCCGTACATGTCTCCCAAGGACTTTCTTGTCCAGCGAAAGACAAGAAATGTAACGGCTGTGGCAAATTAGGACATTATCAAAGATGTTGCAAAACTAAAGCATTTCAACAAAAACGTAAACTTGTTCAAAATGAAGAAAGAGGAAATAACAACAATAAACGACTACGGAAGGAAACTACAGTAAATTCTATGGAAGACGAAGAAGTGCATTACATATTTAATATAAACGACGATGCAACAATCAAATGCGAGATAGGAGGAGTAAATTTAGAAATGTTGATTGATTCAGGATGCAAATTAAATTTAATATCTTGTAAGACTTGGGAATATTTAAAGAAAAATAATATAATTTGTGACAAACAATTGAAAGAGCCAAACAAAATATTACTAGCATATGGTAGTAAGGATCCTCTGCAAGTTAAAGGTTCTTTTGAAGCAGTAATAAAAGCAAACAAGAAAACTGAGCGCACCACTATTTACGTTATTAAAGATGGATCACGGAACCTACTTGGTAAAGATACTGCATTGCAATTGGGTGTTCTGAAGATTGGCGTGGATGTAAATCATATTCAACAGGAATCAAATAAACCTTTTCCAAAATTTAAGGATACTTTGATTGAGATCCCTATTGATTCATCAGTAAAACCTGTTATGCAACCCTACCGAAGAATTCCGATACCATTAGAGGAAAAGATAAATAAGAAAATCAAAGAATTACTAGATTTAGATATAATAGAAGAGGTTCATGAACCTTCACAATGGGTTTCGCCCATAGTACCAATAATAAAGGATGATGGTGATGTACGTTTATGCGTTGATATGCGACGAGCGAACGCAGCCATTTTAAGAGAAAACCATCCATTACCTTGCATGGAGAACTTATTACCAAAAATAAAGAAGGCCCAATATTTTTCTAAAATAGATGTAAAAAACGCATTCCATCAAGTCGAACTTCACCCGAATTCAAGATATTTGACTACTTTTATAACTTCGAATGGTCTTTATAGATATAAAAGGCTTATGTTCGGAGTCACATGTGCTCCAGAACTCTTTCAAAAGATCATGGAGAAAATGCTAATCAAGTGCGAAGGAGTTACAAATTTTATTGATGATATATTAATATGGGGAAGTAACGAGAGAGAACACGACTTGCGACTTACAAAAGTGATGGAGGTATTGAAGCAAAATAATGTTATGTTAAATCACGGCAAGTGTATTTATAAAGTACATACAATAAACTTTTTGGGACATGAACTAAGACCGGACGGAGTTAAACCGCTGCCTAAATATATGAAAAGCATAACTGAATTTAGAAAACCACAAACTGTAGAAGAATTACAAAGTTTTTTAGGATTAGTAAATTACATAAATAAATGGATACCTAATTTAGCCACGACGACGGAACCTCTAAAACAAATACTAAGACAGAAACTAGGAAAAAAAGCAAATATAGAAGAATACTGGAGGGACGATCACTATAAAGCATTTGAAAAGTTAAAAGCGATGTTATCGAAAATAGAAACGTTGGGATATTATGACGTCAAAGACAAGACGCAAGTTATAGCAGATGCCAGCCCTGTAGGACTAGGAGCTGTATTAGTTCAGGTTGATAGTAAAGGGCCAAGAATAATTGCATATGGAAATCGGACGCTCAGCCAATGTGAAAGAAAATATAGCCAAACAGAAAAAGAAGCCCTTGCTCTTGTATGGGCTATCGAACATTTTAATACATTTCTTTTTGGTAAAGAATTTGATTTGATAACGGATCACAAGCCTTTAGAATTTCTGTTTAGTCCTAAATCAAAACCATGCGCCCGTGTCGAGAGGTGGGTTTTGCGGCTTCAGGCGTATCGTTATACCGTGAAATATAAACCAGGTAAAACTAATATTGCGGATCCGTTATCGCGGCTTTGTAAACACTCTGACCAGTTAATTCAGTCAACAGAAGAGAATTATGTTCATCAGATAGTCGAACTTGCAAGACCTTGTGCAACTTCAATGCAACAAATAATAAAGGAATCAGAAAAGGATCAAGAAATCACTCATGTTAAGAAAGGACTTTATAATCACCAATGGGATGAGTCTGTGAAATCTTACAAAATATTTTCGGATGAATTGTGTTTCTACGAGAATATTCTATTAAGAGGAAGCAGGATAATCATTCCACGAGATCTCAGAAAGCAGGTTTTACTAGCAGCCCATGAAGGCCACCCAGGTATTGCTGCCATGAAGAGTCGGCTTCGATCTAAGGTTTGGTGGCCTAGAATAGATAAAGACGTTGAGTTGATGGTAAAATGCTGTAAAGGATGCACCCTGGTCAGTTTACCTAATCCTCCAGCACCAATGAAAAGACGGGAACTCCCTTCTGAGCCTTGGGTTGATATTGCGATGGACTTATTGGGTCCCTTACCGAATAATGATTATATCCTAGTAATTGTTGACTATTACAGTCGCTATAAAGAGATCAAGATCACAAGGACCATAACGAGCTCACAAATTATTAAAATACTTAAAGAACTCTTTAGCCGACTGGGCTATCCACTGTCGATCACTGCTGATAATGGCCGGCAATTCGTAAGTGAAGAATTTAAAGATTTTTGTCGTTGTTGCAATATTAAGCTTTTTAATACTGTGCCATACTGGCCACAAATGAACGGGGAGGTGGAGCGTCAGAACAAAGACATTGTAAAACGACTCAAAATAAGTTCTAGTGAAAAACGAGATATGAGAGAAGCACTATATGAATACCTAATGATGTACAACTCCACTCCTCATACCGTTACTGGAAAAACGCCGTCAGAACTTTTTTTCAGAAGAATGAACAGGGATAAAATTCCTATGTTGGGTGACATAAAAGAGAAGGACAATGACACGGAAGTTAGAGACCGAGACAAATTGCAAAAGGAAAAGGGAAAGGAGTATGGAGACAGAAAAAGAAGAGCAGAAAACCCAGAACTGACAGAAGGTGAGAAGGTGTACGTAAAAGAAATGGAGAAGACTAATAAGCTCTCAACTACTTACAACCCTACACCGCATGTAGTGGAACAGTCAGTAGGAGGGGATGTTACAATAAGGAACGAAGAGACTGGACAAAAACTACGAAGGAATGTGATTCACCTGAAGCGTGTGGAAGGACAATGGAAAGCCGTAGAAGAAGAGACAAATAGAAATGAGGATCAGACAATCAATGAAAAGGAAATCATATAATTTAATATTTAATTTCAGGATCTTAATTCATTGATTATATCAGTAAAATAATTAAGTGATAATTTAGTAAGATTGATTTTATAATTATTAACAAAATAAATTAAATTTGTTAAAAAGGAAGGGATGTAGTGTTTGTATCTATATAATAGATATAATACATTGTCTCATGTACACCGGTAAGAGGGGGTAGCTGTCAATCTAGCGTTAAGCGCTGTAAGGATTGGACGTGCGCTTGCGCTTGGAGCCGTGTGTAGTAGTGAGCCAGTGAAACAAGTACTGTAGTGTGTGGTAGTAATCACTACATATATGTATATAATATAGGATGGGTTCGTATACACACTACACGCCCACCGGATAAAGAAAATAAAAATAATTAGACATAGTTTATTTTTATTTAAAATCTAAAATTAATTCTATTACATGATATCAATTTAATAAAAAGACAAATGATATTTTATTTATACATTATATAGGTATACCAATACATAGGTTAGGTACATTTTAATATCAAGTAAGTATTTATATATGGTCTAGTTCTATTCTTATGTACTAACATTGCTTTGCCTTTAAAATCTATTTTTAGATTTGGTTCACAATCTTCAATAACCTGATACGGTCCTACGTAGAGAGGATCAAATTTGTTTACACATTGTTCGTTACGTAGTAATATCATGTCGCCTACCTTATAACTAATTGGGTTTGTATAACAATCGTATTTAGTCTTTCTTATTTGTTTATTAAATTTTGTCTTGCATCATAATGCGATTTTTGTAGTCTAAATTAAAGTTCTTTTGGATAATCATAATGATTATATATAACGGTTCTACATCAGATGTTAGATTACTGGGTAAACTACAAAGTCTGCGAAAAATCAGTTCGTATGGTGTATATTTAGTTTCGGAGTGAACTGTGGTATTATACGCAAAGCACCAATACGGTAACCATACACTCCAATTATGTGGTTGATTGTTGGTTTGAATACGTAAAAATGCCATTAAATTTTTGTAAGTATTCTCTAAGCTTCCAATTGACTGATGGTGATAAGCTGTCGAGGTTATTTGTTGAATTTTAAGGATATTACATATTTCTTTCATTACTGTTGAAACAAACTCTGTACCTCGATCGGATATTATTTGTCGAGGAATGCCGTACCTACCGTAATATAAAATTATTAACTAAAGCTGTTGCTACTGAAATAGTATCCTTATGTCTAAGAGGATACGCCTCAACATATTTGCTAAGGTCACACTGCAGTGTGAGAATATAAGTGTAATTATCGCTAACCTTAACTAAGGGCCCTACTCAAATCAAATCAAATCATTTAATCAGTTTAAATAAAAGTACAATTTTTTGGTGGCCTAATATTAATACAAAACAGGTATAATAATGTTAGGTGCCTTTACTAGGAGTATTCCTGTATTACAGGCGGTTTATGTGCTAATTTTATAGTAACAGATACATGTACACTTAAATTGTTTAGCAATGAAATATATATTATATACATCACAATATAAGTCGGTTAAAAATTACAGATATATATTAACTTAATTATCTATTGTAAATAAGTCTATGTCTGATTATTTTGACAAGTCTTATAATATTAAACTTGTGTCAGTATACTAAATTATCTTACAAAATAAAAATAATTAGTATCTTATTATAAATTTTAAAAGAAAGTGTTATTTACATTTATTGCTTGCGAATTATTATTTACATAAGTGAGACATGGAAGTATAGTCATCATCAGTATTTTATAATCTAGGTTAAGGCAATAATGTGTATGTCACGTCTGAGGCTACTCATGTTTATTTTAGTATTTTTGCTGTGAAAGCATTTTATTCTTAATTAGAGAATAAGTAGAACAGTGTCATGGTCAATTTTAATAATAACTTAGTAACAAGTGTTAGCATAATTAAACTAAAACTGTTATTTTATTAATACATTTGTATAAAAAGTTATAAATTTGAGTAATTGATTTGTTGTAGCGGAAGTTTTTAAATGTATGTAAAACAAAAGTAATAATTATGTTACCTAAAATTGTTTAATACTATTAATTTTATGTGTATTATTGGCCATTGTAAAGTTAGTTCTAACAATTCGGTGCCAGAACGATATCCGGCCATATTGCATTTTAAATAATTCTAGTCAAATGAGTGACACAGAGGTCAACCTGTTAAAACTAGAACTTTATGATAGGCAGTCATCGTTCGGTTACCGAGTAGAAAGGACGTTCTAACTCAAAATTGTAACATATTGTAATAACCTGGTAATTTAAAAGAGTGGCGTGAGTTTCTTGCCAGTTCTTCTCATGGCCCTACTCTAAGCCGGCGAACTGGCTAGTGTGTTTAAACAAGTCAAATATAAACAATATAGACGACGTAGAAAGGTGTTGTATAATCGTATTAGACTGTGAGCGTTATTGTTGTGATTGTTTAACTTTATGAATTATAGAATTTTAGTTTAGGTACTTAGATTATTATTCCTTATAATTAATTAGTTTTAAATCTTTTATGTGCCATTCACCTAGTGGCTTGCCAGACATATCGGCTAGTTTGTAAACTAGAGGAGATTTTTTAGCAATGATTTTACATTTTATGTATTTAGGAGCTAGTTTTTTACTAAAGTATTTATCTTTGTCGCTGAGATAGAATGTACGCTTCCATACTATGTCACCCACATTGAAATCTGCGGGTTTACGACGAAGATTATAAGACTGACAATTGCGGCGATGTGCCGTTAGGAGGGCTAACTGTACCTTCTCAAATATAGAGGATAAGTAGCCTAACGACTCAGCATAACTGTCTCGTGGCTCGTGCACTATATTTGGATCAGAGTCGTTAACAATATAGTGGGAGCCGCACATTATTAATTCGCGACCGTAGACGAGAAAATTAGGAGAAAAACCTGTTGTTTCGTTAACAGCACAGTTGAGAGCAAATTGAATTTTATTTATTAAAACATCCCAAGTTCGATGATCGGATGTTACAAAAGTAGAAATAGATGTCATTATTGTTTTATTATATCTTTCTACCATGTTTACGTGAGGCGTGTACAGAGGTGTATAATGTAAATTTGGAATTTTGTATTTAGATAACAAGTTTTTGAAAGTTGCACTAATGAATTGTTTACCATTGTCTAGAACAATGGTTGATGGAATACCATGTACTAAGAATACGTTTTCCTCTAGAATTTTTGTTATAGTTTCTGCGGTAGCCCGTTTAATGGGAAAAAGTAAACAGTATTTAGAAAAACAACAACTAACGACAAAAATGAAAGTGTTTTGTTTCCTGCTAGGAGGTAGTGGACCGATCAAATCGATACTTATCATTTGAAAAGGCTTCTGACAGGATTTAGGCCTTCCCATATGACCTAAGGTGGAATGATTTTGATGTTTGTGAGCGATACAAGCGTCACACGAATTTATGTACTTGACGACGTCAGAGTACATACCAGGCCAAAAGTAATTTAATGCCAGCCGGTTATATGTTTTAAAAATGCCGAAATGGCCAGCAGTGGGAGAGGAGTGATTCTCGGTCATAATATTTGACCTATGTTCAAATGGGATTACCTCTTTCCATTGGAATTCTCTCGTGAGAGGATTTAAACTTTTTTTAAAACGAAATAGTTTGTTGTTTATTACTTGATAATCAATAAAGGAAGTCGGGGAGCTTTTACACCCGTTGTATATATTCAAATACCACGAATCATTAGTAGAAACTGGTGAGTTTGAACTAGAATTAATATTATTATTACTATCGTCGTTTATAATAGACGAGACAGATACAGAACGAATATTTGCGTACCGAGAATCATTAGTAGAAACTGGTACATTCGAATTAGAATTAATATTATTATCGACGTCACTTGTAATAGCAGATACGGATATAGAACGAATATTTGCGTACCGAGCATCATTAGTAGAAACTGGTACATTCGGACTAGAATTAATATGAGACTTGCGATAACAACGCTGACGAATTTTTGAGCTACCAACTGTATCGATTGAGTGAGGAACGATAGATTTACCATTTGTTTTAAAAGGAATATATGGAGAGCGTTCGACGCTAATATTTCGGATTGAGGAGAGGTGGTTACATTTAAAAAATTTTGATATGTAAGATAACCAATTAGTCCATTCGGTTTTATTAGTTTTAGAGAAATTATTATCTCCGCAATCCTTGCCATTTAGTTTTTTGAATGTGTAGTATTTGGGTTAGAT
Organism: Parascotia fuliginaria; assembly: GCA_963082885.1. Lineage (NCBI taxonomy): Eukaryota > Metazoa > Arthropoda > Insecta > Lepidoptera > Erebidae > Parascotia > Parascotia fuliginaria. The sequence continues at coordinate 8,692,682 of OY720189.1, forward strand.
TTGCAATTAGGGCAATCGGAGACACGAAAACCTTTCGTCCCGCATTTAAAACAAATTAAATATCTCGGCCGACGACAATCAGCGAGCGAGTGTGAGGTAGATCTACAGCGAGGACAAAATCGATTATTATTGTTGTTGTTAGAATTTGACGGAGATGAGTTGTTATAGGTTTTATTATTGGAATTTGAATATTTATTGTCTAGGTTTTTATTGTTGAAGTTTGAATATTTATTAACAAAGTTTTTATTATTGGAGTTGCCTTTAGAAGGGCTAGAAGAATTAGAAGAAGGGTAGTTGTATGCCAGATCTGGAGCTAAGGTGTTAGAAGACACCTTGGGAGGCTCCTGGAAGTCCCTTCTGCGACTGTCGAACCTTTCGAAATTTCTGCACACATTAATCAGACTAGGGATGTCGACTATGTTTGCAGTTAGAAGAGAATTTGTATAACAAGGCCTAATATTATTTAAAAGTATTTCTAGTTTGTCCGATTCGCCTATAGGGGCGTCGAGACGGGAAAATAGACCTTGCATTTTTGCAACGTATAAGGTTATGTTTTCGTTTTCGCCTTGTGAGCGCAATCTTATCTCAGACATTAGTTTATAATCGTAATTATGAGGGCTGAAATCTCTTTTTAATAACTGACATAGCTGAAGCCATGAAGAAACACTATCTTTGACGCTACGGAACCAAGTCAAAGCATCTTCTGAGAAAATTTCAAAAGCAAAAGGGAGTATTTTTTTATCGGGGATGCCCCTACTCGACATAAACTCGTTCACTCTTTGTATGAAAGCGCGGACACAAGATTTACCATTATATTTGAATTTAGACACGTCAGAGAATAGTTTCCGCTCGTAAATAAATGAATTGATCGAAGGGTCTAACGTTCCGTCCGTTAAGCAGTCCGTCTGTAATACACGCTCAGGTGGTGGAGAGTTTAAAAAGCTAAATTGCGCGTATAAGGAATGAAATTCGTTCCAGGCGACTTCGCCTTGACTCCTATCTGATAGGGCGTCTAGGTCTAGGCGGTTCAACCTATGATAAATATGGTGTAAAAGAGTCTCTGTTCTTAACAAAAAAATTTTGTCTAGTTTTGCCTTTAACATTTTAATATTGTTATTCGCTTTAAACATTGAACTTTCGATAGCTTCGATATCTTCTTCGGGAGGTAAATAAGACGTTGAGATGTCCTCGGAAGGAGAGGTTGGCGCGAGCTTCGAAATTTGTTTTCGCAACTCGTCGACGGTGTTAGATTTTACACCGCCTCGTAAGCAAACTTCATATTCTAGTTCCGCTTTATGTAAGCACGTAAATTTGATCTCGTAAGCCATTTTAGCCAAACGAAGTTTAAAAGGAAAGACCGAAACAAAATCTAAGTAGGTATTTAAGTATACCTAGGCAATTCACAGACACAGGCTAATATTAAATTAGAACAAACACGAGATATTGCGCGATTTAGAAAGAAAAAAAAATTACAGTAGAAAATCGGCTAAGAATGTGTAATGCAATTAGTGATTAGTTAATAATTATGCGTGAGGGCGTTGTCCGTCTCGCTCACTCTCACGAGTAGAGGACGACTAAAGGTTACCGGGCGACCGCGTGGTTGCAAATACCAGAAGGATTTATTACATGCGGTAATATTTCTGTTAGTGAGAAAATTTAAGGGCACGTGGTCTGTATATCGATATGGTCACCACTAAGATATATAATTAATTCACGTATAAAGAGAAAAAAAAACACTTTCTTTGCCGAATTTCACACAACACAATATAAGAAGACACAGAACACGCTACGAAATCTCCACAGCCTGTTTTATTGGGCGCCAGATGTAACGGTGAAGGGCCGCCTCGTTTGTAGAACGTGGCGGCCAGTAGGGAATTTAGTTCAGAGAGGAATAAAAATACAAATCTACCAAAATTTACATGAATGTTATATTCAGTATAATTTACATCGAAGTATAAACACTAGAAAGGGTTTGCCGCGGCTTATACAGAGCAAAGGAACATTTACAGGGCGTGGGTGCAACGTGTGAGATTTCGTAGGTGTCTGGCCAGGAACAAACAGGCAGACACTTAGCTTGGTTTGCAGACTGGAGCGTAAGAGCGGCTGCGACTGTTGCCGGCGTTTATATACCCCGGCGCCGCGCGGCGGTGGTAGGTTGGTGGTAGGGTTCGGAGCGGCGGAGGCGAGTGGGGTCAGCATCGCCACAAAGTGAAGTGTGTATTATTTCTAACACAAGTGTCATCAATAAGTAATTATATTCCATCGCTTCATTCTTCAGATATAGCATTAACAACGTAGTCCTTCTACCCTACAAGGCAACTTCGCACGATAAAATTTCTATATTTTTTTTAAAAAAAATTTTCGTTAGGTACCGTCGTTACACGGTCTTGACAAACTTCATTCTTCTTTCGTGCGAGGCAACGATAGCACTTACTTTGCGTTCGTTTTATCTAATTTAACTTTTTAACGTTTTAATATTTTAGATTTTCGTATGGTACGTTTAAAATATGCCTAAACGTAGTACAAAAGATAAAATTGAACATTATAACAAAAAGATTCGAAAACTCGAACAAAAGGAACAACAAAATCGTCGTCGGATTGTATGAATAATTGAGTCTTCGAAATCTGATGTGGATTTGACCAACGGTAAGTACCCATTTACCTTTATAAGTGATAAAAAGTGTAATAATTATACCAAGATGAGTGTCAATAGAAATCTAAGAGAATTTCTTAGTGCCTTGATTCGAAACGTTTCGAACGTGGCAAGCCTGGGGGTTGGCCGAGAGTCAACACGAAGGCATTTAGCAAAAAATTTGCATACCTAAGTGGGTTATGCTTCAGTTTGCAAAACAAGACAAGCCTGGGGTCTATCCATGAGATAGAACGAAGGTATATTTTGTCTAAGCTTATGGCGGTATTAAAAAATATTCTCAATTCATTGCAGATGGTGATGAGGCTAACATAGCCATGTCGGCAACACCACCTCCCTTAGAACCTGTAACAGACCCTGTGATACCAGACATGGACGCCGTCGACCAGCCACCAGCTATTCAGGAACTGGATCCTGATGTTTTATCAGCTCTAGGGGAGCCCGCGGACGATATTCCCGAATTTGGTGAGAATATTCACGAAACTCTGGCTCAGAGATGGCTACCTATCCTGAAACAAGGAATGGCAAAGGATAATAAGGATACAATATTAAAGGAATACCTTATTCCATCAAATTGTCCGCTTTTACAAGCTCCAAAACTGAACGCGGAAATTTCAGCAGCCATCACAGATATGGCGAGAAATCGCGATAAAAGGATGGAGTTATCTCAACAGCTCCTAGGAGTCGGTATCACAACAATAAACAGGTCAATGACCCTTCTTATTACTGGTGATGAAAAACTCCAAGCCATTAAAATGCTAAGCGATAGTTTTTTTTTTTTTTTTTTTTTTTTTCGTGGGAAACTCATTACGAGTACGCACCCGCCTGGGCGAGGCGGGGGTTATGTCGGACTCTCCGGCCACAATGAGACAGCGACCGGCATACCGACTAAAACCCACGGTGTTCCTCCAGACGGCCAGAGTGCCGGGGTCACGGGAGACGCTCGCGCATTCATCCGCGACCCCGACGGGCCACGGCCCGCTCAACGTGAGCGGGCCCCGTCTGATTTGGGGGGCCTAGCCCCCCTTCCTCCATCGAGAGGCGTTCGTGGAACACGTACGCCGCCTTCTCGGGCCTGTGCTGTTCGAGCGGCGATTGCCCAATCGCCGCCCGCAGGCATCCTCCTACGGTGGCTGGAGATCCCGGAGCGCCCCACGGCGACGTCCGGGGCGGACGCGACGGGCGGGGAGCAAGGTGGTCAGCTCCCTCTCCCGCTCGGCCGCCTCCTTGGCGAGCATTACCTGCTCGCAAAAGGAGGCGACCCCCTCCCAAGCCCTCTCGCTGCGGACCATGGACAGAACCACGGCCGGCAGCGAGAGTTGGGCCGTCGCGAGCGCCGCAACTAGGTCGCGGCGCTGGTCCGCCCACGCTGGACACTCCACGAGCGTGTGGAGCGCCGTGTCGCGCGGGCAGACCCCGCAATGGTGGCAGACGGACGTCTGCTCCCGGCCTATGAGACACAGGTACGTGCCGAAGCACCCGTGACCGGTGAGTACCTGTGTCAGCCGGAACGTGAGGACGCCGTGCCCCCTCTCCAGCCACTCCTCGAGGACGGGACTTACCGCCACCACCGTGGCGTGCCCTGCAGTTGGTCGCGCAAGTCGCGCCTTCCACTCCGCCACTAGGACTGTGCGGAGCTGGGACCGCTGCGCCTCGATTTCTCGAGGCAGAGGTCGCAGGTCCCGCTCCGCCGCCTCCTCGCGCCATCGGAATAACGACGCGAAGCGATAGTTGCCGCATATTGAGCCAACTTCATTTTACAGACACTCAAGCTCGTATAAAGATGATAACTCCTGGTTTAGATAAATCTTTTCTTAACGTTATTAAAGACATGGAAAGAGACAGTACCCTATTTGGTACAAAACTGCCTGCAAAAAAATCAAAGCCTCTAAGACTATAGAAAAGCAGGGCCTACAAATAAAAAAGTCCACAACGGTTCACAAGACTCCTACTCAAGCAATTCAGTCGACAGTCGTACGATCTCGCTACCAGGAAAACTGGTCAGGGCCTTTGCGTTACCACTCGAACAGGGGGGGGCGCGGAGGCCAGAGAAGACAAGTTCCTGCACCTGCTGCCTGCTCCCCACCAGCGCGACAAACGAGATCCACGAACCCGAGCAAAGCTCAAGCTCAGCCTCAACAATAGAACAGGTACACGCTGGACGAATTAGTCATTATTATACACATTGGCTAGATATAACTAGTAATGACACCGTTTTAAGTTGGATTCGTGATGGTTTTTCTATACCGTTTGAAAAACCACCAATACAAACTAGGATACCCTGTATTCATCTTTCCGTGAAAGAAAAGCACGATATGGCTTTAGCTATTACTAAATTACTTGATTTAGGTGCGATATCACTATGTTTACCGACGGAGGATCAATTCATTTCTAGTATTTTTCTTGCTTCTTATTTTATATTTAAAACCACTAAACAAGTTCGTATCAAAGTTTCATTTTAAAATGGAAGATTACAGAACTGCATCCATATTAATCCGTTGAATGGATACATGGCTAGTATAGATTTAAAAGAATCATATCTTTTAATTCCTATTACAAAATGTCACCGTCAATATTTACGTTTTCAATTTGAGGGTAGTACAGGTCAAATAGTGACTTATGAATTTACTGCAATGCCGTATGGGCTGTCTATAGCGCCTAGAACTTTTACTAAGATTATGAAGGAGGTGATCTCTCATCTCAGGCGCCAGGGTTACAAATCAGTGCAATATCTAGACGATATTTTATGTATTGGAGATACTTATGACGAATGTCTTAATAATATAATAACCACGTCAAATTATTAGAATTTCTTGGTTTCGTTATCAATTATAATAAAAGTTCATTAGAACCACAACAAAGTTGTAAATTTTTGGGTTTCATGTATAATTCTATAGATTTAACAATATCTCTGCCAGATGAAAAACGCAAACATATAGCTGTTTTATTGCATAAGTTTTCACGATTACCCCGTTGCACTGTTCGTGAACTTGCTCAATTAATTGGTGTTCTTACCGCTGCTTGTTCTGCAGCTAAATACGGATGGGTTTATACCAAAATTTTAGAAAGACAAAAATATCTTGCACTTAGAATAAATAATAACTTTGATAGAAACATTAATATATTGATTTAAATTGGTGGTCAAAAAATATTTTCACAACATTCAATTCGATAAAAATCCATGAATATGCATTAGAGATATTCACAGACGCATCTAGGACAGGCTGGGGTGCTTATTGCAATGAGCAGCGTGTAAATGGTGCATGGAAACGATCTGAACAAGAATTCCACATTAATTACTTGGAGCTCTTAGCAGTTTTCCTTGCATTGAAATGGTTTGCTCGTGATTATTTTGATTGTAATATATTGTTGCGAATCGATAACACAACAGCAATCAGTTATATAAATCGTATGGGTGGTATACAATTTCCACACTTAAACGATTTATCCCGATCAATCTGGCAATGGTGCGAGAAGCAAAAAATCTGGCTGTTTGCATCTTACATAAATACACATGATAATGTTATAGCTGACGAAGAATCAAGAAAAATTTATACAGATATAGAATGGGAGTTATCTAATGCAGCTTTTTTGTTAATAACTCAAAAACTAGGGCAACCAGAGATTGATTTATTTGCCTCTCGCACTAATGCGAAATGTAAAACATATGTATCTTGGCGACCAGACCCGGATGCCATGACCGTAGACGCTTTTACAATTTATTGGCGTAAAAGTTTCTTTTAGCCATTTGCCTTAATATTAAAATGCTTACAAAAGATTATTTTAGATAAAGCTGAGGGTATTCTTGTTTTTCCTATGTGACCAACACAAGCTTGGTACCCTCAATTACAAAGTATGCTAGTGACAAAGATCATTATCCTTGAACCGAGCAAAGACCTTTTGTTTTCGCATTTCAGAGGTCATCATCCGCTCCACAAGTCGCTCACATTGGGTGCCGCGACGCTCTCCGGCTCTCGTTTGCTCGGCGAGGGACACCATCATCGGCTTTAGAACTTATGCTAGCCTCACTATCTAGCAATACTATACAACAATACAATGTAACTTTTAAGCTGTGGTGGCAATTCCGTACAACAAATAATATTAGCGTGTCTGAGGCATCAATTCCACGGGTCATATCCTTCCTCACCGAGCAATTTGAGAAAGGAGCATCTTATGGATCCCTCAACAGCCATCGATCTGCTCTGTCGCTACTTCTCGGAAGTAGTATTGGAGCAGACGATTGCATAAAAAGGCTGGTAAAAGGAGCTTATAAGCTAAGACCCTGTGCACCCAAATATACTAGTACTTGGGACCCTCAGGTCATTCTTAATGTAATTTATAACTAGTTTCCTAACAAAGATCTTACAATAGAAAAAATTACAAAAAAATTGGCGATTTTATTAGCCATTTGTACAGCTCACCGGGTTCAAACCCTTTCGTTAATCAAAACTTCTAATATAAAGATATCCCCAAGTGGTATTGAAATAGTAATTACAGATATAATTAAAACTTCAGCGCCTGGTCGCGAGCCACCTATTTTATCTCTTCCTTATTTTTTGAAAGAAAGAAAGAAAGAAAGAAAGAAAATTTATTTAATTCATCACAGGGGCACAGGAGATAATTTACAGAATTACCTACAGTTTATACAAAACAAAACATACACAGTAAGAATAAACAATAAAAAACAAAAAACAATGCGTATAATGCTGTCCTGTACGCCTATGCCGAAAGGGTCGCCGACTCAGCATAAAACCGGATGACAAAGTACACCCAGCGCTGATTTTCAGTTGGCGACCTAATCAAGTTACGCGCGGACGTAGGTAGGAGTCGTGCCTAATAAATCAAAGTATAATAAAATGTAATTTATATAATAGAAAGTTCTCAAGATAAAATATAATAGCATTGTGAAAAGAGGCTACATGCAGTCGAGGTGTAGTGCAATGAAGATGAAAAATGAAAAATAAAAATATCAATACGCATCGGGTGAGAGTTAGATAATGGCGGCTGGCATTCAAACAAAGAACAACCCGAAAACTGCGTCAGGTAAGAATTTAACTTATCTTACGTTAGCAATGTAGATGTACCTATTGTTGAAATTATAATTATTAAAATATTTAAAACAATAAGTAATTGTTATAATGTATTGTATTTTTTTTTTTTTTTTTTATATTAGCCTACCAAAGTGACTCCACTCTGCCTGGTGGTAAGCAGTAAGTGGAATCCAGAAGTGGCGGACACCATTCCAAAAGCCAAACTACTGGTATGGTGGCCTCCACTATGGCGGCTTAGTGAGATGCTCTTTTTCACGCCCCGCTTAAAAGACCCAGGATCAAAATTAGATGGGAACACATGCGCTGGCAAAGAGTTCCAGGCTTTAATTGAGCGACAAAAGTATGAAGTGCTGAACCGTTTGGTTCGAGACCCTTTAGATTCCACTGTGAAAGGGTGGCACTTTAGTCCCGCACGTGTTGTTCTGGATAAAAAGGGAGAGGGTGGGATTAATTCAAATTATTTGTATTAAATTAATATATATATTATTAATAGACTTACTTACAATTATACTTAAATATGTAATTAATATATATTATATATAAATATAAGAAGAGGCCTTTGCCCTGCAGTGGGACAGTGAACAGGCTGGTATTATTATTATATTTGACTGGCCTGTTGGTCTAGTGGTTAGTGATCCTGACTGCTAAGCCGGAGGTCGTGGGTTTGATTCCCACCCAGGACAAACCTTTGTGTGATGTGATGAGCATGATTGTTTGTTCTGTGTCTGGGTGTAATTTATCTATAATATGTATGTATTTACAAAAAAAAAAAGTATATAAGTAGTTTATCCGTTGTTTAGTACCCATAACACAAGCAAATATAATTGCTTAATTTGGGGCTAGATGGCGCTGTGTGAATGTGGTAGAATATTATATTATTATTTTTATTATGTAATTAATTTAATAGATTATTTTATATAGACGTATGCGATAATAATATAATAACATGATACAAGTATAAATAATTATAATTGATATATTGATATATTGATATATTGATATATTGATATATTTATATTGATATTTTGATAGTCCAAGCATTTGCCCGGCCACAACCTTAGTACATTATCTTACTGTAACCGAAGTAATTAGACCTCAGTCGGTAACTAACCTATTCCTAACATTTAGAAAACCGCATAGAAATGCCACCGCGCAATCCATCAGCCGCTGGATAAAACAAATGTTGTCGTCGAGTGGCGTGGACGTGGCGACGTTTAGTGCACACAGCACGCGCCACGCCGCCACGTCCACGGCGCATCGCGCTGGCCTCTCGGTAGACGCCATACGGAAGGCAGCTGGTTGGACAGCAACCTCTCACATTTTTGCAAAATATTATTGTCGGCCCATAATAGAAAATCAGTCGTTCGCAAGATCTGTTTGTTTTCCATTGAATAAAAGCTAGATTATATGACTTATTACAATAATGAATTAAAACATTATTTTATTTTTTTTTATTTAGGAAACAAACAGTCATTATACAATAATTATTACAAAATGAGTATTAAATATAGACTTACAGTTCCATATAAGTAACAAATTCTTATTAATAGAACTAAAAGGAAAATACCATTAATAGTCGCAAGAGATTAAATTTTGTACAAAAATTAAATGGTAATTTTAGAAAATTACGAATACACTACAATTTGAGAGTTATTGTTACATTACACCTACACCACACATCAACAATACAATAATTACCACTAAATTACCACTGTTTGATCAGATGCAGATAATAATTTTTCTTTAATTTTAGATCTGTATTCACGTAAGCTGTCATTAAATATATCGAGATCTGTAAATAGGTTATTGTAGTCATTTACACTGCGTCTAAAGAAGCTGTTACCATTATATATTGTCCTATATGAGGGTACTGAGAATAGTGTTTTTAATCGAGAATTTGGTCTGGGCACTCTGAAAACAATTGATTCTAGAATTGGAGACGAGTCTATATGATTATTAATAATTTTATAAAGGAACATTTGATCGAAATATTTTCTACGATCAGAGAGCAAGGCTAGGTTGTGATGTTTAAGTGAATTTTCGTATGATATATGGGGATATTTACAGCGAAAATCTAAAGCTTTAATAAATTTATTTTGAATTCTTTCAATGCGATAGTTGTGACAATGGTAAAAAGGATTCCATATTATACATGCAAAATCCAAGATAGAACGTACGAAACTAAAATAAAGTAGTTTGAAAGTAGAAGCTTGTTTGAAGGGCCCAGATATTCTAGTAATGAAACCGAGTTGGCGAAGTGATTTTTGAACTATGTGATCAATATGCAAGTTAAATGACAATTTCGAGTCCATTATTATTCCCAAATCACGAACAGAATTCACTCGCTGAAGAAGATTATTGTTAATATGATAAGCGAAATTTATTAGATTACGATTACGCGTGTATGTTATTATGGAACATTTGTCTAAATTTAAAAAGAGTTGGTTCGACGAACAATAATTGTATTGTAATATAAATTATGTAACCATCTTGTTTTTTTCAGTAAACAGTGAAACAATAATTGATAAATATTAAAGCTTTTGTGTTATTGACATAATAAACAAGTTGATTCTATTAAGAATTCTTTAATTTAATTACAAAATTACAATAACAAAAACTTCATCTCTAAACATCTACGTTGTTAATGTTATATCTGAAGAATGAAGCGATGGAATATAATATATGATCAAACGAACTTCGAAAGTGAAGTTCGATCGATATTATATTATTCGCTTCATTCGAAGATATAAACTCCCACCCACCCAAAACTCTAGTACTGAGTTTTTGTAATCCTTTATTTCTCTAAAAGAATGAAGTTTGTCAAGATACACGGTCTTGACAAACTTCATTCTTTTAGAGAAATAATATGAAAATAAACTCACGTTGATACTTTAGAAATAAATTTTTATTTTGTTTAATTGGAATGACTTGTATTTGAAATTTCTAGTAGTAAGTATGTTTTTTATATTGTACTTAGAATTAGTTTTGGTGGGCATGGAGTTACACATTGCGTGAATGGACATTTGCGAGAAAGACACTCGCGCGAAAGACTTTTGCGTTGAACTTTGCTGTTTTTGAACCTATTGTTTTCAAAATCGTTATCTGAGTGTCCTAGCGATGACCAAACACAAATCTCAAGTCAAATATAAATAAAGCAGTCGCCATTTTGAACTTTGTTGTTTTTAAACCGATTGCTTTCAAAATCGATATCTGAGTGACCCAGCGATGACTAAACACGAATCTTTAGTCAAAATGAATGGATCAGCCCCCATTTTGAACTTTGCTATTTTTGAACCGTTTGCCTTCAAAATCGATAACTGAGTGTTCAAACACGAATCATAAGTCAAATTGATGACAGCAGCCGCCATTTTGAAATTTGCAATTTTTTAACTGTTTGCTTTCAAAATGTATATAGTGAGTATCCCAGCGATTTTAAAAGCAATCTGTTCATAAACACAGCCAAGCCCAAAATGGCGGTTGCTTTAATTAAATTTGACTTAAGATTCGTGTTTGGTCATCGCAAGGACACAGAAATATCAATTTTGAAAGAAATCGGTTCTCTAACCACAAGGTTCAAATTACTAGCTGCTTTTATTAAATTTGGCTTAAGATTTGTGTTCAGTTATCGCTGGGACACTCAGATGACGATTTTGAAAGCAATCGGTTCAAAAACAGCAAAAGTTAAAAATGGCGGCTGCTTCAACAAAATTTGACTTAAGATTCTTGTTTGGTCATCGCTGGGACAGTCAGATATCGATTTTGTAAGCCATCTGTTCAAAAACAGCAAAGTTCAAAATGGCGACTGCTTTTATTAAATTTGACTTAAGATTCGTATTTCGTCATCGCTGGGACACTCAGGTATCGATTTTAAAAGCAATAGGTACAAAAACAGCAAAGTTCAAAATGGCGGCTGCTTTTATCAAATTTGACTTAAGATTCGTGTTCGGTCATCGCTGGGACACTCAGGTATCGTTTTTGAAAGCAATAGGTACAAAATCAGCAAAGTTCAAAATGGCGGCTGCTTTTTTTAAATTTGACTTAAGATTCGTATTTCGTCATCGCTGGGACACTCAGGTATTGATTTTGAAAGCAATAGGTACAAAAACAGCAACGTTCACAATGGCAGCTGGTTTAATGAAATTTGACTTAAGAATCTTGTTTTATCATATTTCACACAAAAGTTTTCGCGCCAGTTTCTTTCTCGCAAATGTCCATTCACGCAAAAGTCTTTCGCGCAATGAGCAAATGTCTTTTGCGCAAGTGGATTTACGTAAGTGTCCTGATACCACTTCGGTGACTTCTACTGGAACTAGCTGATTAGAAGAGCTGGGTATAACGATTATGGGCTCGTTAGGTTAATTACGGCATATTGTTGTGGGGTAGGGCTGCTGACATTGAAACCGTTTTTATTATTCAAAAACGAGCTATACGTTCTATCTACAACCTAGGTTCACGAGACTCCCAGAGAGAGCGATTCAAAGAGATAGGTATATTGACAGTTGCATCTCAATATATATATGCTAATGTTGTTTATGTTAAGAGTAACATTAGTCTATATACTAGGAATTGCGATGTGCATGAGATTAACACCAGGGGTAAGCATAAGCTGGTTGGCTCACACTATCGCTTACATAAAGTCCATAATTCGTTTACGGGACTTGGTGTACGTTTATTTAATAAATTACCTATCGACATAATGGATAAACCCTTAGACAAATTTAAACAAATTGTCAAAAAACATTTAATACTTAAGGGTTACTACACTGTTAATGAGTATCTGAACGATAAAAGTCATGGGATGCTCGCTTGACGAAGGAGTAAATTAATTTTACTCTTAATTTTAATGACATTATACTTTAAAGGACATATTTTTGTTAATTATTGTATGAATGACATTTTTTATGCTTATTATGAATGACATGCTTTAACAAATAATTTTTTGACATTAATTTATTGATACATTTTGACATAATTTATAAAATGATTTTTTTTTTGTATTAATTTTAAATGACATGATGCCCGAGCCATATTTGAACAGTTAAGTACACATTTTGTATAGTTTTGTTAAAATTGTATAGGTACTTAGTATTGTTAATTTTTTTTACATTGTGATTTGTGAAATAGAGGTACATTGTGAACTCCTGTGGTAAATCAAGTTCATCTTACTTTATACTTATACCAAAAATTAACAGTTTATATAATATCTACATAGAAACATTTATCACAGTTCACATGTTGCCTTTACCTTTTGTAGCAATATGCAAATTGAGGCAGCTTGTAAAGCACACATTTTACTTTTTAATTTTCTTTACAACATAGAAAGCTGTAAGTAATTAAGTATCTATAGAGTTAAGTGTATTGCCTGCGTCACTTTGCATGCTACTTGAAACTGTAACTTACAAAAATTGTAATAACCTGGCGATTAAAAAGAGTGGCCTGAGTTTCTTGCCAGTTCTTCTCATGGCTCTACTTCGTCAGCGAACTGGCTGTAGGTTAATTTGCTGACATTTTGTAAACTTTGACGTTCATAAGTGTTAATTTAATTAACTTAAATGAATAAACATATATTTCATTTCATTTCATTTCAAATGAGAAAACATTGTACGTACCCTATCTCCATCAATACTATTATTTTTCTCAAAATTGCAAATATTATTATACAACAAATTACCGAAAAGTGTTAAAGAATCTGCATCGTTACCCATATTTAAGAAAAGATTAAAACTACATCTATTAGATAATAATTAATGTTTGTATAAGCTGTTGTAACAATTATAATTGTCAAAATTACTACATATTATATTTAGTCTGAACGCCTATTTAAAAATAACCTAATGTAAATTAGTTAAGTTTCTCTTTAAGTGAACAATGTAATGTTCTTTGAGAAATAAAGATCTTTAAACCGAAACGGATTATTATCTGATAAGCAGTGTAATTCTGGTCTAAAATAACTCAAATTTACTTGTGTATCACGAGTGTTTAAAATTTGGATACTAATTTGACCATTTGATGGTTTACAAATGCATCCGGCTATGAAAACATCTTCACATAACTCTGCCGGTAAAACTACGCACTCATTCCTTATACTATATATTTATCCTAAATATTTTTCCGCATCTAGGTGGAATGCTTAGGAAGTTACCTTGGCCTAGGGAGCCATGAATCATAGATAATGAAATAGTATTTCCACAATTATCTTATGTTAATATATTGCTTTCGAAATTTAAAATGGCCTTATACTTCTGCAAGAAATCTCTTCCAAGAATACCGAGCTGTAAACAAGGTAAGTCTTTAATAATAAAAAAATTGTGTACGAATTCCTGACCATTTATGTAGAGCGTAATAAAAACATAACCGACTGTCTGAACTTTGCCTCCTATACCATTTATTGACACACTCCGTGTGTATTGGAACATTCCAATGCTTTACTGTTTCATATTTCAGCACGGATAATGACGCCCCGGAATCTAAAAAAAAAAGCATATTTGGTGCCTTGTACTAAACATTTCAACGAACTACTGTACTCACATGATAATATAAAGTTATTATCGAAAAAACTCTAAACGTTCGTCTGTATTTACGTTCGAGTCCTATTACTATTTCGGCGAAACCTATTACCTACCGACTTACCTCTAGATCCAAAGTACATTGCCGTCTCCGAGTATTGGTGACTACATGACGATTCTTCGTCCTTCAGAGTAGTGTAATCTCGCGTTGCGAGAATTATGCTGAGCTGACGATTTTGCAAACCGTCAGCAAAACTTTTGATCGCGAGTTTCTCGTTTATAGGTCGTAATATGTTATAAGTATTCTGATTACCCCCGGCTTGACCAATCGTCTAGTCGACAAATAGTTGTTCGATCTTATGACCATAATTATCAATAGAAGTACCGTTTTGACGCATATTTACTAACTCTTTGTGAATAGAAGCGCTTGATTTCTTAGTGAGCAAGTGTTGTCTCATATCACTAAGAAGCGCGTCACAAGTATTGTACGAAATGTTCATTCTAAGTTTCGCACTTTGGTTCAAACGCGTTTTCAAAACAAACTTAATAAGCATAACTATACCTTCATCGTTGAGCGCGGAACTGTACAACTCAATGGCATCGATAAGACCTTTGGTGACATCTTCATCACCAGTCATTATTGGAAGTAGCGACGTAGCCGTCTTAAAATCGAAGCTAGCCATGTTGGTAAATTTGCTTTCCACAGTACACTCGGAAATAAAGGTGCTGTAATCTTTAGAACATATACCTTCGATTTGTAAATATATATCTTTAATTAAATCGCAATATGATTGAATTTCTTCTAAAACTTGACTTTTTAACAATTTTTGCTTAATTTGCTGTGACAAAATAGGTATACACTCATCAAATCGCTTTTGCAATAACCTTGCATCATTAAGTTTTTCTTGTAAAATAGATTTTGACCTCTTAGAGTAACTTAATTTCACTAAATTATCTTTAATATTTTTTAGTTTATAATATATTTCTTTTAATTCACTAGCCATTACATACTAAGACTATCAGCTTTTTTTTTATAGTTATACAAAATGAAAATTCAAATTATTTAGATAAGTCATTACTAGAAATAAGTTTAAGGAGAGAGAAACAAAAAAAAAATGCCACAATTATTAGGTACGTTTGAATACACTTTTTCTTCTCACACTTTTATCCTACGCACACTAAAACACTGACCTCGTTATACCTTCCGCAATGGTTCTTGGCGCTGTGGTTCTTCTTGATGTTCGCATCTGTAACAAACCCGAGCCTCGGTTCGTCGAAAGGAATGCGTCAACCGCTGTGCCAAAACTTCGTTCCTGATCCAGGATTGGTGGCAGTTTCTATATAACTTGTATAGAGCATACAAACCGGCGATACAAAGCATTGTGCATATTATGATCAACACTATGCTTATGGTGGACAGATGATATTCTTAAACCGACGCTGCATTTGATTCACCTGATGTATTCTGGTCAATAAATATATCTTCTTTTTCTATTTTGGAACGACACATTTTTTTTATTCAAAAAGTTTATCAATGTCTTTTTTACAGTCCCACTGTCACCGTTCACTAACTTGCGCCTAAATTTTACCCGTCTCCCGTACATGGCAGGGTCGCCATATAAGGTGGTGAGCTCGGGATATGAATTAGACAACCATATCGAATAGAATAACGTTTATTACTGACTCTAATTAATTGATACACAGGCTACAGTAGGTATATAGTACTTAGGTCTGTATATGTATATGTATACAGGGTGATTCTGAATTCATTAGCATCCTTTTAACCTGAGATTCTATACATAGTACCAAGTACTTATGGACCATAAAATTTAAAATTAATGTTATCAAAATTATTTTTTAAAAAACGATTTAAAACATTATATCTACGTAAATAAAGTCTTAAACAAACAAATAAAAAATTAAAACATACTAAAAAAATATTACATTTTAATAATTGTTAATTAATATTGCGCGCAAATCAACAACGTTTGGCCGCTGTATACCATCAAGACGATAGTATTACCTACGCGCGACATTCATTGATAAACCTATTATTGAATAAATGCACCGCGCAAGCCGTGTGGCGGCGCGCGGCACCTCAGAATAGATGTAGGCTACTTCGCAGTTCTATTGAAATGAAATAAATACCGCCAGGCGCGCTCCTGCTTCCTGATAGGTTGCGCCGGCGACTCGGCGACCCAAGGCGCGGTGTGCGTGTGCATTAGGTGTGTGTGTGTGTGTGTGCGGGGGCAAGGTCAGAGTGCAATTTTTTATTTTCTATCAGTAACAAATTTCACTACTTTCAAGTGTGACGTAAAATTCATCTCTCCGTAGACTTTCAAACCGTGACGCTCGTGGTTGGATTCAGTGACTTTGTGTGTGTATTGTGTTGTGAAGTTTAATAAATAAAAAATAAAATCGTTTTGCAGTAAACGTGTGGGGTGGCATATTAAACACGACCATTATCGGTCCATATTTTATTGAAGGCAGGGTAAACGGGGCAAACTACTTACGTATGTTGGAGCACGTCGTAGAGGAACAATTAGAAGAAGTACTCATACGGTTCCTCAATGAGCTGTATTATCAGCACGATGGTGCCTACCTAGACCGCAAGTTCGGAGCGCGATGGATAGGACGTGGCGTTCCCGTGGCGAGGCCAACGCGCTCGCCTGATTTGACTCCCTTAGATATCTTTATACGGGGAGAAATCAAAAGACTCGTTTACGAACATGAGTGTGAAACACAGCGTGTAAAACATAATCACCAACGCCGTGCTGAACTCTGCGTGCAAAGAGGAGGTGATCACTTTGAACATCTTCTCAAGTACATCTAGGTAAGCACATAACAACATAAAGTAGGTACTTGGATACAAATTATTTCTTACTTTCATTAGGTAGGTAAGTACCAACGTTATCGAATAATCCTTACGCGCGCTACCTTTATTCTGTTACTGTCTAATACGTCTAGTAGGTATCTACCTACCTGTCTAGCTTAAGTACAACTAAATTAAATCTAATCTAATCTAAGTAATTATTTCTGTTCAAGACAGTTCAAGAAAAAAAAAAAACAATTATTAGAGCAACAAACTAACGCAACAATTCATAACATAAAACTTTATTTCGGTATTAATAATAAGAACTCCCATAATGTCGAACTAGTAAATAAGTAAGTGTGTAAAATTTCAATAATAGGTACGTAGGTACCTATTTAATCTAAACAGCTACGCTCTTATTATTACTTACTGATAAAAGTATCTCCTAGTTAGTTACGGTTTAACACTCGAAATGAGCTAAATGTTCTAACACAAATAATTACATTATTTTTCTCTAATACCTACATCGTTATGAAAGGAAATCTCAAACCATGTTGGTTGCAAAACACAGTTACCATGGCGACCGAAAGTTAAGTAATTGGGTAGGTAATTTTAAATATCTTCTCAAGAACACCTAGATAAGACCTACCTAACAACACAATACCTACCTACATGCTTACTTGATTAACATTGCTATCGAATTGTTCGTTGTCTTACTTATGTAGTTATGTTTACAACTAAAAAAATTATTAGGTACTGCATTGTCTAACCTGCAACTAAATACCCTACATATTTGCGCACAAAACTCGGGTAAACTCAGTACACCCATTATTGCACAAGCACTGAGAAAGTAATAAATTTAATAATACATCAAATTCATTATACCTAATACGGGCAGTAAGTACCTACCTACATGCCCGTAATAAGTATTATGTGTACAAGAAATTATTAGCACAAAGAATCTATCATGAACGGAATTGCATGTAGGTAACACAATAAAATAAGCTAATAATATGAGTAATACGTCCTTCCTGCCTGCTACCTCGGTCGCCTAGTCATCAATAACACTAACTTAATGGAATTAAGTTAGTGTTAATGGATAGGTAGGTACCGAAATTGTCAGGGCAATGTCAGGACGGCTGCTTATCACATTACTTAGTCCGTGATTAATTCTTACTGGAAAAACAGTTGTTCACGTTGCACAACTGTAGGTATACACGTGCGTTCTGTGTAAAGATATTGATTGAACCCATGGCACGACACGGCTCAGTCGGTAGAGCATGAGACTCTTATTCTCGGAGTCGTGGATTCGAGCCCACGTTGGGCACAAATCTCTTTTTGGATGTGGATTAAAAAATTCCAAAAAAATTGTACATTTTTATTACCATTTTATCATAAAAAAACATTTAAAATACTATTTGGTGCATCTGCTGTTAAAATTGCCTTTATTATGTGCCTACGTCAAGAGAGATTATTTTAACTAATTTTTTTTAGACTGCATGACTTGCTGTGTAACAATTTAAGAAAAGTGCGTTAAGTAGATACGAATTACATTTGGTAAATAGGTAATTGGTATAAATAATATTGCGGGTGTATTTGAATGGTGATGTGCGTACCGTAGGTACTGTCAAAGTAGGTCGAAATTCGCCTGATGACAGATTTCTTTTGCAACGTGCTTGATAACATTTTATTAGACACTGACATTTTACTGAGTACACTGTTGTTACCCTAGGCCCTAGTATTTAAAAAGTCCTAAGTGCATTAAAAACGATAGATCTTACTAGTTTGACAGTTTTAAGCGAATTTTATTATCATCAAAATGGGTCTTGATTCAGCTGGTTCGTTCGATTGTAGACATTGTACGGATAGGTAAGACGGCCGCGGCCGTTGACCGTACAGCGCCTCTACATGGCAGTCAGCTGTAGCTCCGAGTCACTTCGGCCGCCCTTGATAGTAAAATGCGTAGGTAATAATTTTAGCGCGTAAACGTCTCGATACTTTTCTTTATTTATTGTAATTTTTTATTCGTTTTTTTTTTATTTTGGAATTATTGCTTTTTTCGATTTTGTTTGTTAATAATTTACTTAATTTACTTCGACATGATGTTTTCGACCAAATTTTTTTTTTTTTTTTTATGTACTTAATACTGAATTTTATAGTGCATAAGTACTTGGTACTATGTATAGAATAACAGGTTAAAAGGATGCTAATGAATTCAAAATCACCCTGTATAATATAGGATGGGTTCGTATACACACTACACAAATTTTATCTAACAATGTTCAGCGTAGGTTTCCATACCATAGCCACTCTTTTAGGTTACTATAGTGAGGTACTATAGTAATGACGACTCTTTGTTAATAAGTAGGAAATTATAAGGTTTACTCCAAACAGATTGACTTCTATTTTTAAACTCTTTCTTACATGCTCTTATTTACTTTTCAACTTTCAGACTGATGTGACATCGCCACATCAGTCTGCTTGTGACCACGGCCGGTGTAACCTGGTTGAAACGTCAAGCAAAATAAGGTATGTAAATACCTAATGCATGATGGCGTGAATTCCCGTATATTTAGTTCTACTATAACATGCTCTTCATAAATATGTTTTAAATTCACATCATCTTGTTTAAATATTATGAGAAAATTAACATAACGTAACAATTGTTTCGGAATTTTAGAATAAGTTTGAGATAGATAGAAAGTTAGAAACAGTCGATTTGTTTATGCCTACCCATACAGAAATAATTGCGGATATTAACCTGATTTTCACGCGCAACATCATTAAAAATGAAAACAAAATTTGTTAAAGCTTCACTAGGTGAAATTACATCTTTATGATCATTGAAGTCGTAGAAGTTAATCTCGGGCACTCTTTTTAGTACTTCAATCAAGAAACGGTATTTTGGTTGAAAAGAAGTTTTGGAATAAAGATAAAATTTTTTAAATTTGAGCCCATTTTCATGCAGCAGTAAACTAATCACGACATTAGTTTTTCCACAATTTGATGGACCACATATTATACAGCGAATGGTATTCGGTAATAAAGTGCTATGTCTGATGTGGTTAGCAGAGTCACTTAATCTTAAATTATTAACGTTTAGGGATATGGGTTGCTTGATCAACTTCATCTTGCCGAGTAATTCAAATCCTATTTAACATTCACATAAATACATTATATGCGTGATTCGTCCTTCGAGATTAGCATTTAATACACTGTAGTTTCACTAGGTGTCGCCACTTTTATGCATTGAAGTTGAGGGTACAACATAAAGAAAAAAATAATTCTGCTTGTCACCTGCTCCTTGTCGTCGCGCTCCGATCTTTAACTCATTCACGTTGCAGTGCTCCGCCACTTAACACTTGCTTACTTTTTTCTATAATAAACAGTTTTAATTAACATTTCTTACAATGTCTAAGCGTAAAAGTGATAATATAGAAGTGCTTTTTCGTGAAATTAAGAAACTCAAAAAGGAAATTAGACGTAAACCACAATCGAAACGTTCAAGAATCGTCGAGTCATCATCTTCATGCTCATCGGCAGCATCCTCACGAGATTCTTCGCCATCGTTGCAAAATCAGTCAGGTAAGCCCTACAATACAACTGCATCGTACTTAATTCTTAGAATTGAGATTCTAAACGTGATATTAAAATACACATACCCACGCATGTTTACCTTTTTATATTTTTTTGCGGAAGGCACACTTGATACTATAATCCCGAAGTGCGAATATGGGAGAAACCCAATATAACAACACGACCGACTCACAGGGTCGTCTAGTGCTAGCACTTATACCTTAAATGTTACGCAGTCCGTTACTGGGCGTTAGCCCGTACATGGTAACGTGACCAACCTAAAGGGTTGCTTGTGCAGACAGTTGCAGATAGGTTATCAAATGTTACAATTATGCAGTCCGCTATTGGGCGACGCCCGGGATGATAGTGTGACCGACCTTAAGGGTCGCTTGTGCAATTATTTTATATCAAGCAGTGCGTTATTGGGTGTTACCCGAGCATGATAACGTAACCGACCTTAAGGGTTGCTTGTGCGAACGTTCTACTGATATACAGTCCGTTATTAGGGATCAAGCCCGAGCATGATAACGTGACCAACCCTAAGGGTTGTTAGTGCCATACCTACAATGTAATAAAAATAGAATTCTAACTTTGCAACTATGTACATGCTAGGTTTTAATAGAACAATACAAGTCTCATAATTAAATAATTAAACCTTGAGCCCCTACTTATTAGTCTTCAGCATATTTACCGTTCATAAAATAGACTGACATTCAATTGTCGTCTTCCAGGCGACCTACGTATAATTGAAGAGCTGCTTCTTGCCGATACAATCGATAACCCGCCGCCAGCGAGCCCACCGCCCGCGGATGCTGACGCCGCCGTCACACAGACGGTCTACGAGCCGCAGCCGGGTTCCTCGTCGCAAATACTTAACGATGAGCCCCAAATCAATACAACGACTACCACAGAAGAGCTCCCAATATTGACCGACGAAATCTTAGAAATTTTGGGTGTGGACCCACTGGCAAATACTAGCCTTGGAAAGGATATCCAAAAGGACCTAGCGGCGCGCCTAGAACACCTTGCTTGTAACGGATTAAATAAAGAGCTACGAAAAGAACTACGAGAGAAATATTTAATCCCATCTAATTGCACACTGGTCGATGCGCCAACTACAAACCTAGAGATAAAAGCTGCTTTATCGGAAATGGTTAGCAAAAAACTTTACTCAATAGAAGCTAAACAAAAACAAACAGGCAATATCATTGCTTGTTTGGGTGAAGCTATCACTCATATGTTAAGCCAAAAAGATAAGGATTCTGTTTTATTAAAAATGATCATGGATGCAGCCCGCATGACCTGCGACTTGCAGTACAATAATTCTTTGACAAGAAGAACATTAATTCTGGCATCTCTTAAGAAAGAGATGAAAGATCAGCTGACCACGACCAAAATAGATAAGTTTTTGTTCGGGAAAGACCTTGCTGATACCATTAAGTCCGCTAAAGCAATAACTAAGCAAGGTGCCGAACTCAAAGCTACTGTCAATTCGTCAACAAGAGCCAGTAATGGCAAGCCAAGCCAGAAAGCCACCAACCAGCATTTAAACTGGAAGCGCGCCCCGGCGGCGACGACGCGCATCTCTCAGAGGACACCGAAGGCGCAGGAGCCTGCTCCGCGCAGGAGTCAGCGGCCGCGCTGTTAACGGTAAATTACGCTGGTAGATTATCCTTATTTTACGACAAGTGGACACACATCACCAGTGATCCTAAGATCTTATCTTGGATACAGGGATACGAAATACCTTTTGCTAGACCAGTTTTTCAGAATATTTTACCCGCTACCCCAAAACGTTCCAGATCTGAACTTTTACATTACGAGGAGGCAATAAATAACCTCCTTACAATTGGTGCAATTTCTAAATGCACTCCCTGTAAAGATCAATTTGTCTCTAGTACTTTCCTCATACGTAAACCGAACGGTAAGATGAGGTTCATTCTAAATCTTAAGCAGTTGAATAGTTTTATTGATACAGCTCACTTCAAATTGGAGGATCTTCGAACGGCTCTTAAACTGGTAACAAGAAATTGTTACATGAGCACTATAGATATTAAAGATGCTTATTTTTTTGTTAAAATTAGCAATCAATTTAAAAAATATTTACGGTTTGTTTGGAATGATCAATTATACGAATTTAATGTCCTACCTTTTGGTTTAAGTACAGCTCCGTTCGTATTCACAAAAATAATGAAACCGATCATTAAGCTTTTAAGATCTTGTGGCTTCCTATCCACGGTATATTTAGATGATCTGCTATTAATTGGTAACTCTTATCAGGGGTGCGTTGATAATATTTGGTATTCTGAAAAACTTCTGACCTCTCTTGGCTTTGTGATAAACAAGGAGAAAAGTTCGCTTACACCAGAAACGTCTTGTAGATTTTTAGGTTACGTAATAAACTCTGAAAGTTTCCAAGTCAGTCTGCCTCTAGATAAAATTGAAAGAATTAGGAAAGAGATTGCATCATTCCTTAAAATTAAGAGATGTAAAATCAGGGAGTTCGCTAGATTTTTGGGTTTACTGACATCTTCTTGTCCGGCAATCGAATACGGATGGCTATACACTAAAGGTTTAGAACGTTGCAAATTTTTGAATTTACTAAGTAATGGTCAAAATTATGATAAATATATGACCATACCACAAAACTTGCAAGATGATTTACTCTGGTGGCATAAATCTATTCAAACATCTGTAAACAAAATTAAAGATGAGAAGTACTGCTTGGAAATTTTCACGGACTCCTCAACCACGGGGTGGGGCGCGGCGTGCAGGGAGGAGACTGCAGGTGGACCCTGGAGCGAGAAAGAAAGGTCGCAACACATAAATTACCTTGAAATTAAGGCAGCATTTCTCGGGTTGAAAGCATTCGCATCCAATTTACGATGTTGTCAAATACTTCTTAGGGTTGATAACACCACTGCGATTTCTTACATCAATCGTATGGGTGGCGTGCAGTTTCCACACCTGACACACATAACAAAAATGTTATGGCAGTGGTGCGAGGCACGACAAATACATGTGTTTGCGTCCTACATACGTTCTCGCGACAACATTGTAGCAGATACAGAATCAAGGCGTAATCATCCCGACATAGAATGGGAATTAGCGGATTACGCCTTTCAGAACATATCAAAAACATTTGGCGAACCAAATATTGATATTTTCGCTAGCAGGATAAATAAGAAATGTGACAGATATATATCCTGGCACAGTGATCCAGACGCATATTGTATTAATGCCTTTACTGTGTCATGGTCTAACCTCTGTTTTTACGCATTCCCGCCGTTTTCAATTATCCTTAAAACTTTGAGAAAAATTGTAAACGACAAAGCTACAGGCATATTAGTAGTACCCCAATGGCCCACTCAAGCGTGGTACCCTTTATTTCAACAGTTACTTGTTTCTAAACCAATTATCTTCAAGCCAAGTAAAAATCTCATTGTGTCCCATTCCAGCAACCGCAACGTCCATCAGCAGCTTACCCTGGTTGCCGGTGTGTTGTGCGGACGGCGCTGAGTCTCCGTGGCGTGCCAGACGCGTCGATAGCTATAATGATAGCCTCATTATCAGACAATTCAGTACAGCAATATGACGCCTGTTTGAAAAAATGGTTTCAATTTTGTACTGTGAATAACATAAATCCATACGAACCCTTGATTACGAATATAATTAATTTCTTAACTGACCAGTTTAATAGTGGTGCGCATTACGGTACAATTAACTGCTGTAGGTCAGCATTGGCGTTAATATTTGGTAGTGAAATATCGAACGATGGCCGCATAAAGCGTTTAATTAAAGGAGTCTTTAGGTTAAGACCTCCTCGACCTAAGTATAATTTAACCTGGGATGTATCTATTGTCTTGAACTTTCTAAGTAACTTATATCCCAACGAAGATATCAGTTTAGAACTGCTATCTAAAAAACTTCTAACACTATTAGCTCTTGTAACTGCTCAGAGATTACAGACTCTTTCGAAAATCGATATTAATAACATAACAATTAATGTCAATGAAATCATAATAAAAATTCCTGATTTAATCAAAACTTCTCGCGCTGGTTCAGCTCAACCATTACTCATCTTGCCGTTCTTTCTAGAAAAACCCCAAGTATGCCCAGCGAAAACAATGATAGATTATTTTAAGCATTACAAGAGGCCTACGTAATAAAGTTTCCATCTTGTTCATAAGCTTTAGACGCCCACATAACTCTGTTACAACCCAAACATTGAGTCGTTGGATCAAAGATACATTAAGTAGAAGTGGAGTTGATGTGTCAATTTTCAGTGCACATAGCACGAGGCACGCTGCTACGTCTAAGGCGCATAAAATGGGAGTTAATATAGACATTATTAGAAAAACCGCGGGATGGTCTAATGACTCCACTACTTTTGCAAAATATTATAATAGATATATAACAGAACAATCAAATGATTCTTTTGCCAGAAGTATCCTTAATAATATGTAGTAATTAAGTTCTACAATACATGTAACAACCGATTAAATAAAAATGTTACACCGTTATTAATGTCTTTGTTTTTTAAGAACACATTTCAGATAATAACTCTCAAAATCTACAGTGTATTAAATGCTAATCTCGAAGGACGAATCACGCATATAATTAGAGATTAAACGAACTTACCTGTACGTGAAGTTCTATCCTAATTATATAAAGTGATTCGTCCGAAGAGATTAGCATCCCTCCCACCCTCTTCATTAACCCGCAATAAGTTTGTGAAACGTGATGTGTCAGTTAGGTATCTCTAAACTAAATGAGTTAAAGATCGGAGCGCGACGACAAGGAGCAGGTGACAAGCAGAATTATTTTTTTCTTTATGTTGTACCCTCAACTTCAATGCATAAAAGTGGCGATACCTAGTGAAACTACAGTGTATTAAATGCTAATCTTTTCGGACGAATCACTTTATATAATTAGGATAGAACTTCACGTACAGGTAAGTTCGTTTAATCTCTAATTAAGTACAATATTAGTGTAAATTCAAAAATAAAATCACGTATGTCGTGTGTGCCAGAACGATGCTACTCTCATTTGCAGATTAAATAGGGCATCTAAAATAATTTTTATTTATTAAATAGGTTAGTAACATAAAAATAAGTGCTTGTCACTTTTTTTTTATTTTAATGCATAACAATAATAAAACACAGTTTTAAAAGTTTAATATTTTATTTAAATAAGTCGAAACCTGTTAATTATGACAACAATTATTATTCTACCTATATTTAATTAATTAGTATATATGAATTCATTATAAAAACTAAACGGGTTTATAAAAACACGTTTAACAAATATTAATAGTGTAGGTACATTCAGATATTATTTTTATAACAAATTAGATATATATTTCATACCTAAAACTTTCATAAGCCAGCATCACAATGACCCCAAGGTAACGTATTTATTTGATTCGATTGAACCTGTATCTTGTCGTCAACTCTTTTCAAAACATCTTTATTAGCTTCTTGTGAATACAAGACATGTTTAATGGATTTGATCATATTCATTTTACGTTTTAATTCAACATTGTCAAATAATGCATTCGTATAGTCGGATATATTCAAATTTTCAGTACATAATTGGCTTTGACACTCCTTTAGCTTTTTTAATTTGTGTTTTTAACGTTTTAATGGAGTAAAGTTTTGCTCTTAATCCAATAAATTCTGTGATTATGTCACCACCCAATTCATCCTTAAATAATCCAGGTACTTTTTCGTTCGCTTTTGGTATACCATATGGGTAGTCAAAATTGCTAGTATCAAATTTATTTCTATTATCATGCATATCTTTATAAAAATCAGATGTTTGTATTAAGTACAGTAAGTAAGCTATCAGTATCGGTATAACATAGCTTGGCATTATCACCATACTTATTTCTAATGAAATTGTAATGAAAATTATACAAATGCCGTTTTGAGTATTAAAGTATAAAAGTAAGTAAGTAGTAAAGTACAAGTACGGCAAATCCAATGTATATCGGTCTATCTAAAATAAGCTTTTCGTGACTCAACTGAAATGCAATAAAATTTTCGTTAAAAATAGAAATACTTTTTAGATTTGGTTTCGTAATCAATTTCTCTGCATCTTGTGACTTATTTGTTTTATTCAAATTGTCATTCCATCTAGTCACTAATTTAACTTCAACCTGTTTACGTTTATTTTCGATCGTCTTACCAAATATTAAGTGATTTAAAAGCTTGAAGAAATCATTTCCAAATGGTGTTGAAGCTGCTTGACGTAATTTAGTATTTAAGTCTATATATTTTTTTAAAAAGTTGTCTTGTCGAAATTGAAGTATTCTATAATTTTTTTTCAATACTAGTCCGTTTTTAAGACATTCTTTCAAGTGAACATAATGTATTATGTAATTATATTTATCGTTTTTTTTATATTATAGCCTACCAAAGTGACTCCACCCCGCCCGATGGTAAGCAGTCAGTGGAATCCAGAAGTGGTGGCCACTACACCAAAAGCCATCGTCTTAAACTGTTGAGAGAGGAGTACTTCCCCGGACGATCCGGCCAATTCATGCTCAAATCAAATCATTTTATTTAATTCATAAGGTGCACAAAATTTTGACAATATTCTTATAAATAATAATCTAAATAATGGGCTACTATAATTTACATAATACTTGCCTGTACTAGGATAAACCTGTATCACGTATCTACTTTAACTAATAATTAATTTTATATATTTTACTTTTATTTATTACTTTTGTCGAGAAAGTAAAGTACTTAAATATCTATCTTTCCAAGTTGTAATATTTTACATGTGATGAAATGTAACTGAGGCCAAGAGCTACCTAAAAACAATTCTTGTTGTAATAGACGTAATAAGATTTTTATATATAACTAGCTGTTGCCCGCGACTTCGTTCGCGTGAAAATTCAGATGGGTGCCTCTATGAGAATATTGCGTGCCTGATTTTATGGCAATCGTACATTGTATCAGTATTATCCGTTTCTATGGCGAATCCAGTTTAAGCCCGCTACCGCTAAAACTGACAAACCACTTTCACACAAACTTGCGACTCTTTATTTGCCCATTTAATAAGGGTGGTTTCAGAATATTAAAAAAAGAGTATTTTCTAGTAATTTGGTAATCCTACTATAAAAACTATAGAAGTTTCATACAAACTTTGCCACCCCTTTATACCCCCTTAGGGGATGGATTTCGCAAAATTCCGTCTAAGTGAGCACCTATATTCTAATAGGAATGACAATGCAAAGTTTGAGATTCCTAGCACTTGTTGTTTCTGAGATTTCTTGATAAGTGAGTGAGTGACCTTTTGGGCTTCGCTCGCGTGAATGTCGTTTTTTCCAATAGACATTTTTATATTGTTTAAATACTGTTTTTCATACTATTTTTATCTCCCCCTCACTTCCCTCTCACTTCTCCCTCACTTCCCCTCACATCCCCGTTACTTCTCCGTCACTTTCCTCTAACTTCCACTCACTTTCCCCTCACTTCTCCCTCACTTCTCCCTGGCTTTCCCCTTACTTCCATCTGACTTCTCCCTGACTTTCCCTTCACTTCTCCCGCATTTCCTCTTCACGTCCCCCTCACTTCCCCACCACTTTCCTCTCACTTCCCCATCACTTCCCTCTCACTTTCCCCTCCCTCACTCCTTCTCATCAGCCTCGTCACCTCCTTTTCCTCCCTCCTTTCCCTCCCTCCCCCTCCCTGTAAATTTCGAGTCGCTAGCTTCAGAAGCTAAAGATATTTGTATAGAATATTTCATCCCTAATTTCACCCTTCTAAATCCACCCCTGTTAAAATAAAATTATAAGGATATTTTTTATTTAAATAGAAGTATTCCAAAATAAAATTTCAAAACTGTAAGTTAAAAAATGAAGAAGATTCATATAATCGATTTCATCCCTTTTCACACACTTAGGAATTAAATTTAAAAAAACCCTTTTTTAGTACAGCCTCTAGACATTTAGACAAACACACCCTCCAAATTTCAAGTCGCTACGACCAGCAGTTTAGGCTGTGCGTTGTCTGTTAGTCAGTCAGTCAGTCAGAACAAAGCCATAGATAATATGTATAGGTGTATGGATGTATGGATTAGACGTATAGCCATCGAGGATCAAAGCATACAGGCTGCTAGGAATGCTAACACGTGATGAGCCACATAAAGCTGACCGTGCGAAAAACATCTAATACTTAGATCCACGCCCACAACTTTTAGTTGTGTCTGACCTTGGGCTTTATTAATTGTCATCGCGAAACATAGGCTCACTGGAAACTGGACTCATTTAAAACTAAACGGAAGATTGTTTAGAATGAGCGGAATCCGATAAATAAAAACGCTATCAGCTAATTCCGTAACCTGTTAAAGTCTCTGTTTCTATCAGATTTCGTAGTAAATTAACAAATGTTCGACGTGATTCTTTAAATTGGCATAACTTTTTTATTTATGAACCGATTGACATGAAACAAACACTAAATGTTAAGTGAAGCTTACCACAATGTATTAGTGAAAACCATATCTAAATCGGATAAGCCGTTTCTGAGATTAGCGTGAACAAACGCACAGACAAACAGACAAACAGACAAACAGACAAAAATTGTAACAATCATTCTTTTGGGTTCTATTTGCGTTGATAAAGGCCCCAATAATTTTTTTTCTCATATATCTTCTATGTACAGACAGCGATCGGTTACATTTTTATTATATGTATAGATTATTACTGTTTTTTACCGCATTAATTACCTATATAGTTACTTATTGATAAACAATCTCTAATATCTTATGCTAATGTACAACCATTTAAAGCTAACACTACATACACTATGTTATTGGTTAATATAACACAGAAACATAAAAAAGAAGAAATGATTTTAATTTAATAACACGACAGAAGTTCAATTGTTGATGATTACTTTAATAGTTTTGCGGAAATGGGCAATTGAATCGTGAAATATATCCAGCGGGGTACTGTACTGATTAGACAATTTAATTAAACGAGGTATTAGAGAATTTGTTCCTAAAACTGTTCTTCGCAGTGGAGGGTAAAAAGGAGTGATGGTTGAGCGTGGAAATCTAGCAGGAACTCTGAGATGGACTCTGCTGAGAAGTGACGGACAATCAGTTTTACATCTAAGAATCTTAAATAAAATACTAGATCCAGCACTTTCCCTCGCTTGTCAAGAGAATCCATCCCAAAAAGTATAAGCTTTTCTCGGTACGATATTTTTTTGACCACATTTTTCACGCCTGATGTGTTTGTTCAATACCAGACGAATCGTTTTTGCAAACGTTCTATTCGAAGGCTATGAACGGAAAAATGTGGACGCCATACCACACTACAATACTCCAAAATACTTCTAACGAAACAATTATATAAAAGAATTTTGGTATTAGAATTTTGAAAAACTTTACCATTTCTTATAACAAAGCCAAGCATTTTTGAGGCTTTTTTGAGTATATTTTCTATGTGAGGAATTAGCGTCAGTTTCCGATCTAGAATCACACCCAAATCATTGATACAATCAACTTCCTGCAAAACGTTTCCCTGTATTGAGTAAGTCGATGGGATTATATATTATTTAAGTTACAAGTGAACTTTATGTGTTGGCGTTTCGCGGCATTTAATAACATACCGTTAGCGTCGCACCACATGTGTAGATTATTTAAATCCACTTGAAGAAGTTTAACGTCTTCTGACGATACAACAACTCTTAGAATTTTTAGATCGTCAGCAAACATAAACGGACGTTTAATTTTTAGAACGTCAGCAAACATAACGAAAGCAACCAGGAATATCGTTGGTGAAAATATTGAAAAGTATTGGTCCCAGGTGTGATCAGGGAAATCGCGCTGCGGGATGCTAGTGTAAAGATACATAGCTGTGTCACTATGTACCTTCATAGTGTAAAAACGAAGATTATTATAATATATTATGTATTATGATTATTATTTAGATTTAAGTTGACATTTTTCTATTATTTTTTGCTTATACAGGGTGATTCTGAATTCATTAGCATCCTTTTAACCTGAGATTCTATACATAGTACCAAGTACTTATGGACCATAAAATTGAAAATTAATGTTATCAAAATTATTTTTTAAAAAACGTTTTAAAACATTATATCTACGTAAATAAAGTCTCAAACAAACAAATGAAAAATTAAAACATACTAAAAAATATTACATTTTAATAATTGTTAATTAATATTGCGCGCAAATCAACAACGTTTGGCCGCTGTATACCATCAAGACGATAGTACTACCTACGCGCGGCATTCATTGATAAACCTATTATTGAATAAATGCACCGCGCAAGCCGTGTGGCGGCGCGCGGCACCTCAGATGTAGGCTACTTCGCAGTTCTATTGAAATGAAATAAATACCGCCAGGCGCGCTCCTGCTTCCTGATAGGTTGCGCCGGCGACTCGGCGACCCAAGGCGCGGTGTGCGTGTGCATTAGGTGTGTGTGTGCGGGGGCAAGGTCAGAGTGCAATTTTTTATTTTCTATCAGTTACGAATTTCACTACTTTCAAGTGTGACGTAAAATTCATCTCTCCGTAGACTTTTAAACCATGACGCTCGTGGTTGGATTCAGTGACTTTGTGTGTGTATTGTGTTGTGAAGTTTAATAAATAAAAAATAAAATCGTTTCGCATTAAACGTTATCGACCATTATCGGTCCATATTTTATTGAAGGCGGGGTAAACGGGGCAAACTACTTACGAATGTTGGAGCACGTCGTAGAGGAACAATTAGAAGAAGTACTCATACGGTTCCTCAATGAGCTGTATTATCAGCACGATGGTGCTCCGCCTCATTTCCAGCGCGACGTTCGTGCCTACCTAGACCGCAAGTTCGGAGCGCGATGGATAGGGCGTGGCGTTCCCGTGGCGAGGCCACAGCGCTCGCCTGATTTGACTCCCTTAGATATCAAAAGACTCGTTTACGAACATGAGTGTGAAACACAGCGTGTAAAACATAATCACCAACGCCGTGCTGAACTCTGCGTGCAAAGAGGAGGTGATCACTTTGAACATCTTCTCAAGTACATCTAGGTAAGCACATAACAACATAAAGTAGGTACTTGGATACAAATTATTTCTTACTTTCATTAGGTAGGTAAGTACCAACGTTATCGAATAATCCTTACGCGCGCTACCTTTATTCTGTTACTGTCTAATACGTCTAGTAGGTATCTACCTACCTGTCTAGCTTAAGTACAACTAAATTAAATCTAATCTAATCTAAGTAATTATTTCTGTTCAAGACAGTTCAAGAAAAAAAAAACAATTATTAGAGCAACAAACTAACGCAACAATTCATAACATAAAACTTTATTTCGGTATTAATAATAAGAACTCCCATAATGTCGAACTAGTAAATAAGTAAGTGTGTAAAATTTCAATAATAGGTAGGTAGGTACCTATTTAATCTAAACAGCTACGCTCTTATTATTACTTACTGATAAAAGTATCTCCTAGTTAGTTACGGTTTAACACTCGAAATGAGCTAAATGTTCTAACACAAATAATTACATTATTTTTCTCTAATACCTACATCGTTATGAAAGGAAATCTCAAACCATGTTGGTTGCAAAACACAGTTACCATGGCGACCGAAAGTTAAGTAATTGGGTAGGTAATTTTAAATATCTTCTCAAGAACACCTAGATAAGACCTACCTAACAACACAATACCTACCTACATGCTTACTTGATTAACATTGCTATCGAATTGTTCGTTGTCTTACTTATGTAGTTATGTTTACAACTAAAAAAATTATTAGGTACTGCATTGTCTAACCTGCAACTAAATACCCTACATATTTGGGCACAAAACTCAGGTAAACTCAGTACACCCATTATTGCACAAGCACTGAGAAAGTAATAAATTTAATAATACATCAAATTCATTATACCTAATACGGGCAGTAAGTACCTACCTACATGCCCGTAATAAGTATTATGTGTACAAGAAATTATTAGCACAAAGAATCTATCATGAACGGAATTGCATGTAGGTAAGTAGGTACAATAAAATAAGCTAATAATATGAGTAATACGTCCTTCCTGCCTGCTACCTCGGTCGCCTAGTCATCAATAAATAACACTAACTTAATGGAAGTAGATAGGTAGGTACCGAAATTGTCAGGCCAATGTCAGGACGGCTGCTTATCACATTACTTAGTCCGTGATTAATTCTTACTGGAAAAACAGTTGTTCACGTTGCACAACTGTAGGTATACACGTGCGTTCTGTGTAAAGATATTGATTGAACCCATGGCACGACACGGCTCAGTCGGTAGAGCATGAGACTCTTATTCTCGGAGTCGTGGGTTCGAGCCCACGTTGGGCACAAATCTCTTTTTGGATGTGGATTAAAAAATTCCAAAATTTATTACCATTTTATCATAAAAAAACATTTAAAATACTATTTGGTGCATCTGCTGTTAAAATTGCCTTTATTATGTGTCTACGTCAAGAGAGATTATTTTAACTAATTTATTTAGACTGCATGACTTGCTGTGTAACAATTTAAGAAAAGTGCGTAAGTAGATACGAATTACATTTAGTAAATAGGTAATTGGTATAAATAATATTGCGGGTGTATTTGAATGGTGATGTGCGTACCGTAGGTACTGTCAAAGTAGGTCGAAATTCGCCTGATGACAGATTTCTTTTGCAACGTGCTTGTTAACATTTTATTAGACACTGACATTTTACTGAGTACACTGTTGTTACCCTAGGCCCTAGTATTTAAAAAGTCCTAAGTGCATTAAAAACGATAGATCTTTCTAGTTTGACAGTTTTAAGCGAATTTTATTATCATCAAAATGGGTCTTGATTCAGCTGGTTCGTTCGATTGTAGTCATTGTACGGATAGGTAAGACGGCCGCGGCCGTTGACCGTACAGCGCCTCTACATGGCAGTCAGCTGTAGCTCCGAGTCACTTC
Source organism: Parascotia fuliginaria (assembly GCA_963082885.1). Classification (NCBI taxonomy): domain Eukaryota; kingdom Metazoa; phylum Arthropoda; class Insecta; order Lepidoptera; family Erebidae; genus Parascotia; species Parascotia fuliginaria. The sequence continues at coordinate 8,726,222 of OY720189.1, forward strand.
GGCCGCCCTTGATAGTAAAATGCGTAGGTAATAATTTTAGCGCGTAAACGTCTCGATACTTTCCTTTATTTATTGTATTTTTTATTCGATTTTTTTTTATTTTGGAATTATTGCTTTTTTTCGATTTTGTTTGTTAATAATTTACTTAATTTACTTAGACATGATGTTTTCGACCAAATTTTTTTTTTTTTTTTTTTATGTACTTGATACTGAATTTTATAGTGCATAACTACTTGGTACTATGTATAGAATAACAGGTTAAAAGGATGCTAATGAATTCAAAATCACCCTGTATAAGTATATTAAATTAATAAATAATTTAAAGTATATAAAAATTAATAGAATAAAGTAAGTACTTTATTCTATTAATTTTACATGTAGGTACCTATTTGTAATTTGCCTGCCTCTAATAATTAAATGCTTATAATATATTTCATTTTAAAATTTGTTTTTTCTTTTGTAATTGACTTGTATTCTAAATTTGTATGCCGATTACGGCGTGACATGCTGACATATATGTGTATAATGCACCTACTAACCACTATTTAACCATGTTTCACGCAAACAAAGTACTTACCTAAGTATTCTTATTCTTGGTCAACGGCTCATTGATGTAATATCAACAGACGTTTATAATTCATATTTCCATACTAATATTATAAATGCAAAAGGGTCAATTAAATTTGATAATTGCTAGCAAAATAATATCCAAACAAAGTTCGCCTAGCCATAGTACAATCAGTAGTTAAGTATGTATGAAAGCGAATCTTGCGTATGGCAGAAAAGCATGAAAGCATAATAAATGCAGTAAAGATGAGAGAGCTCTGAAAAGCATGTGTGTAATTAAACGTTTATTCCCAAACTTCTGATAGAGTAAGGAATAGCTAGCGTAATAAAAGAAGAATGTGGATTGAATTATGATATAGGTGACTAAAATTGAAAGGAGTATGTTAATTAAGATGGTTTATACATGTGGAAAGTAGCATAACGAAAGATTTATGCAGCAAAAATGACTTAAGAAAGTTAGTAGGTAGGAATCGCCCTAGACGGACACATACGCGGACCAATATCAATTAGGTAAGTGATGTGTTTGACACGGGGCGCAATTACAAAGCACCCGTAACCGGCGTGTGTGTATCAAACGTTATGTTGAATAGGCAGAGGAAGTATGTTTGGATCGCAGCAAATTACGTTCTATAGTCTCTGCTTACTCCACTAATAGGAGACAGGCGTGATGTTATGTACCTATGTATGTAACCCTGTATGTCTGTTAAGTACGCTTTAACGCCTAAACCACTGAACCGATTTTGTAGCCTATGTCTGACACCGAATCTATCTACATAGGTACCAATTTTTATTGAAATCGTTTTAGCCGTTAAGGCGCTGAGTGGTAACAAACACACACATACAAACTTTCGCATTTATAATATTAATAAGATAACTCCAGCAATGGACGTCTGCTGAGATGACTTCGTACCAACTCAGTATTAATTAGGTATTATTTAATAATACTGAGTTACTTTAAGTTCAAATAATTAGACTAAGTTGCTTAGTTTTTATGTAGGTAAGTATTATTTAATAAGTTTAAACGTATCTAAATCAAAACATAAAACGAAATAAAAGGAATTCTTACTTATTACAATGTTATTATTTACTAAACAATTAAGTACTTATTGCCCAGCCCTACATGAGGTCTTCTGGACTGCTAGAGCAAAAGAGCCACTATCGTCGCCAGACAACCTTGCAATGCCATGTTATGTAATATACAACATGCTGATACAATTTTTCTGACAACATCTATACATTGGTAATAAAGGGTTCGGTGCTTCAGCAGACATTCGACCATATATTATTATATATAAGCCAAAACAATGTTCAATGCACTGCACTTTCTTGCTCTGATTTGCCAGGTAGGTAGTAGACATCTTTGCGAGAGCCAGATGTAGCATTTAATATTGGTAGGTATATAAAATCACCTGAAACAAATTGAATAATTTTGTTTAGTTGCAGAGAACATTTTATAGACCGAGATTTAGTGGTAAATCATGTTTATTAAGTACCTATCTGAAACGTAAGTACAATCATTGCTGCTTACACTTACAAGTACCTCTAACGAACATGTTTGTTCACCATGTTGATGAAGGTTCCACTAGGTTGGATGTCCATATAAAAGAGTCATGCATGGTTATGCCATGTTTTGAATACAAAAATTTTTTTATTCTTCATCTGACAAATCTGAAAACACCAAAATATTTAAAAGTAAGTACTTAACTTTATAAAATTCTATATTTTAGGTAGGTAGGTAACCTACAGCTATACTTATTATTAGTTAAGTACTTAAATAAAACTGGTTTATTGATTTTAACTAGCGACCCGCCCCGGCTTCGTACGGGTGCAATGCTGATACTATATTTAGTATCAGCATTGCCCGTGCGAATAAAAACAAATGCTGTGAACATTGTATTTACACATTCTGTAGTACTTATATTTAATTTTACTACAGAATGCCGGCCCCCTGCCGCTATATCCCTCCCTGCATTTTTAATCTGTAATATCTTTAAAAATATTTATTGAAATTACATGCTGCAAAGGGCATTATTGATTTATATTAAATGCATAATAATAGACATATACTATCGCGGACTTTTTTGTAGACCTTTATATGATACTTTATCTTGTAGGGTTTAGCCAGCGTTGCAATGTAAGCGCAAAAAATTGTTTATTTACGACATAACGTTAAAAACGTCTAAATTTATTAGTGTTTCTCTACTATATTATGCATGTTATATACATATAAACCTTCCTCTTGAATCACTCTATCTATTAAAAAAACCCGCATCAAAATCCGTTGCGTACTTTGAAAGATCTAAGCATACATAGGGACAGACAGCGGGAAGCGCCTTTGTTTTATACTATGTAGTGATAGTGACAAGAAGCAGCAGGGCCGCATTTTCTTCTCTCTCTATTACTAGATTCATAAATGAAAACCTTATTTATGTATTTGTAGGTAGTTACTTATGTTTACTATCAAAAAACAGGTGCTTTTCTTTATTCAGTTTGATAATGGTTAGGTACCTATGTGTAGTCAATATAGTCTAAACTGTATAAGTAAGTAACTGATTATACTTTTCCAAGAGATTCTTTATAAATAGTTAGGTATAATAAACTGTTTCAAAGGAGATCAGAGATAGTTTCAGTACCGTACTGAAACGATCTCTGATCTCCTTTGAAACAGTTTATTCAGTACTAGCTGTTGCCCGCGACTTCGTTCGCGTGAAAATTCAGATGTGGCCTGTATGAGAATATTTCTTACCTAATCTTACGGCAATCGTACATTGTATTAGTAATAAATATCAGTATAATCCGTCTCTAAGGCGAATCCGATTTAAATCTATTCACCCGCTACCACTAAAACAGACGAAATTTTGCGATATTTAACGAAACTTGCCACTCCTATTTTCCCACTTAATAAGAATAGTTCCTAGTTTGGAAATCGTATTATCAAAACTCCCGTTTAAAAACTATAGAAGCTTTATACAAATTTTGTTCCCCTTTATAATCCAGGGAAATGAATTTCGCAAAATCCCGTCTTTGAGAGCACCTATTTCCAAAGTTTGAAACTCCTAGCACTTGTAGTTTCTGAGATTTCGTGATGAGTGAGTTAGTGAGTGACCTTCGCTCGCATGAATATAGTTTCTCCAATGGACATTTTTATATTGTTTAAATACTGTTTTGCATACTATTTCTAATCTCACTCTCTAACCTAAAGACATCCCGCGTAAAACAATATACAATACACAAAGGCAAATTTTCACTACGATAACTTTCCCCTTTCCCTCATTTCCTCTCCCCATTTTCCCTCTTTTCCCCCTCCCCTTCCCGTCCCCTCCCGTCTCCCTCACTTTCCCCACACTTCCCCTCACTTTCCGTCACTTCCCACTCACTCACCCCTCACTTACCACTCACTGACTCCTCACTTTCCCTTACGTCCCCCTCACTTTCTTCTCACTTACCTCTCACTTGCCCTTCACACTGCCTCCTCACATCCCCCTGAGTTCTCTTTTTCTTTTTTTTTTTACACAACGCTATCTAGTTCCAAAGTAAGCATATTATATGCTTGTATTATGGGTTCTAGAATACGGATAAACATACTTAAACACTTTTATTTTTGTAAATACATACATATTATACATAGAAACACCCATAAGCAAATAGGCATGTTCATGCTACAAACATTTGCACTGAGCGGGAATCGAACCCGCAACCTCTGCGTGGCAGTCCGTACACAGCACCACCGAAATACAGAGGCAGTCGATTTCACCCTGACTTTCCCTTCCCTTTGCCCTCCCTACCCCCGCACTTTCTGCTCACTTCTCCCTTCCTTGTCTCTTCCTCCCCCACCCTCCAATATTCAAGTCACCAACTTCAAAAGCAAAGATCTTTCCATACAATATTTCATCTCTTATTTCACCCATATAAATCCACCCCAGTTAAAAAAAAATGAGAGTATTTTTTACTTAAGTAAAATTATTCCAAAACAAAATTTCAAAGCTGTAAGTTAAAAAATGAAAACGTTTCATACAATCGTTTTCTTCCCTTTTCATACACTGTAGGGTTGAATTTTTAAAAACCCTTTCTTAGTCCACTTCTAGACTTTAATACAAACACACTCTCCAAATTTCAAGTCGCTACGACCAGCGGTTTAGGCTGTACTTTGTCTGTCAGTCAGTCAGTCAGTCAGTCAGGACAAAGCCTTTTATAATATGTATGGATGTATGGATTAGACGTATAGCCATCAGGGATCAAAGCATACAGGCTGCTAGGAATGCTAACACGTGATAGAGCCACATAAAGCTGACCGTGCGAAAAACAGCTAATATTTAGATTCACACCCACAACTTTTAGTGTCTTACCTTGGGCTTTATTAATTAGTCATCGCAAAACATAGGCTCACTGGAAACTGGACTCGTTTAAAACTAAACAAAATATTGTTTAGAGAGGAATAAAAACACTATCAGCACTCACTATCAATAATCACTATTCCGCAACCTGTTAAAATCTCTGCTTCTATAAGATTTCGTAGTAAATTAACGAATGTTCGATGTGATTCTTTAAATTGGCATAACTTTTTTATTTATGAACCGATTGACATGAAACAAACACTAAATGTTAAGTGAAGCTTACCACAATGTATCGGTGAAAACCATATTTAAATCGGATAAGCCGTTTTTGAGATTAGCGTGAACAAACGCACAGACAAACAGACAAACAGACAAACAGACAAAAATTTTAAAAATCATTGTTTTGGGTTCTATTTGCGTTTATAAAGGTCCCAATAATATTTTTTCTCATATATCTTCCATGTACAGACAGCGACCGGTTACATTTTTATTATATGTATAGATTATTGGTTTGTTATCTACTCACCGATGGAAGTTGACGATTTAAACTTGATTTTCTTTGCGAAAATAATGTAATTTACAACCTACAATAACGCAGGACATTGCTTATCCAATGGGCTTAATTTTACTTTACAATAGCACTATGTAATTTTTAAATAACATATATTATTTCACAAAACAGATAAACAACAATGAAAATTACGAGCGGCGGTATAATCCGACTAAATTGTCTAGAGGCCTTGACAAGTTGGAACATTTGACATTAGTTCGCTTCATAATTCGGCATCCAAAGGTAACCAAATTGACGTTTCTACAGTGTACACCAGCCGTCCTTAGCAAAATTATTTGTCTCTTTCTTTTCATTCGTTCATCGTAGTCAGGGAAAAGCCACTTTGGATTCTAACATGAAATTTAAAGCGGCGGTAGTAATAATACCTGTTTATAACAAATGTTGCAAAGGAGGTAGGTGACCGATGCTGACATCTCTGAATATATACTTTCAAAAACACAAACATCAGTAGCGGTTAAGAAAATTATGATGAAGAAGAAAATAAATTATAATGCGTACAAAGTTTTTGTACCACCATAAACTTGCGATATTTTTAAACGAATAACGTTTACTGCAGCCGAAGGTTCGAAAAAAAACCAAAGTTACTTATAATTAATTTAATTAAAGAAAAGAAATTACAATTTTCTTAAGTGAAACCTATTCGATGCAAGAATATGGCAATAATACAAAATGGTAAAAATAAATAAATGACAATTTTTATGAACAAAATAACTAAAATTAATTTGCTGCGTCGGCGATTGAAGTACAGGCGTCGTCGCACACCTGCATACTTGCTGTGTCGGCATCTCCGTCCTAGTTTCCATAATATTTCTAATAATTTTATAGACTTGCTGTGTCGTCGTTATTGGTTAGGGATCCGTACGTAACACCTTCACCCGTAGAACAGCAACTATTTCGTCATATTAAGAGAAAATGTTGCTGGGCCCTCATTACGTTTCTTGGTTACCTCTTCATATGTATGGATCTTGAGAGTTTGTGGCTTTTCTTTGTTTTCTGAACTTATTTTTTTTTTTTTTTTTTTTTATATTATAGCCTACCAAAGTGACTCCACCCCGCCTGATGGTAAGCAGTCAATGGAATCCAGAAGTGGCGCCACCATACCAAAAGCCGTCGTCTTAAACTGCTGGTATGGTGGCCTCCACTATGGCGGCTGGGAATGGAGTTAGGGGAAGGGAATGAGGGAGGTGAGGAAAGAGGAAAGGTGGGAAATTGGGCCTCCGGCGCTCTCACTCACCGAACGAAACGCAGTAGTACGGATACTACTACTCTTAAGTCGATCTTCTATGAGAGGGTAGTACTTCCCCGGACGATCCGGCCCATTCATGCTGAAATCAGCGTGGATCTACTACGTGAAAACTTATATTCCAGCATTTGTATTTGCGGCTTATTACAAATATGACGATGACGGTTGCACATACCACAATGGTATACAGTGGTAGTGTTGTATGGTATAGGCCAGACGACTGAATTTCCTTAATCTCTATGGGTTTTTCCAATATAACTTTTTTCTGGATGCTGTGAAGTTCTTCTAAATTTACTGCTCTGGATCCAATGTGAGTGACATCAGTTTTGTTCAACTCATCATAAGAAATCTTCGATAGTTTTAATGGTTGACCTTTAATCTTGTTTCCGTCATTGTGAATTCTGGTGTTTGAATATAGCAGTCCACAGGAACAGTAGCGAGATAACTTCCTTGTAACGTGTTGAAATCTTTTCTGCTACAGGTCAATTGTACTTTAGTAGGATGTGGTAGTGAAATTACGTAGTGTTTGTCATCCAACTTCTCTATTGCTTCCTTAGTTAGTGAGATCTTGGTCAATTGGCAGGTGTTTTTCAGATGTTGATGGGTGATGAGTTCCTGGATACAATCGGGCTCGGTCCGGACCTGATGACTTATCTTCTTTTCACAGAGATATAGGCTGCTGTACTTCGGGCATTCTGCCACCATGTACACGAATGATTTCTCAGATGTTGCTATGTAAGGAGTAGGAGGTACAAAGGCTAATTGTTTTTCATTAGGGACAATGGATAACTTATATAAATCGTATATCTCATGGGAAACAATAGGAAAATTGTAAACTATTACTATTCTTTTTTCAACAAAATATGAACCTGGCTTGATTAAATCATAGTATTCGCGTAATTCTAAATTTATTACCTGATCTTGGTTATATAAAGATCTTAATTTGCTTATCATAGATTTTAATACTTCTACGTCTATCATGGAATGGTGAGTACTGGATGCATGTATAAAAGCTAAAATATTTTCTATTCTAATTATCTCTACCATTATGTCTTCAATATTATTAGTTATTATACCTAAAATTTGAGCGAACTTCGTAAATCTTACTAGATTATAATCTTTGAGGGCATCTCTTTCTAAAAGTAATTCTAAGGATGCGTTGATTTTTGCCTGATTTGATACTAATTGTTCTAGGACAGTATTATGTTGAGACATCCATTCTTTACACAAACTTATATGGTTATTGAATTCTAAAGCTATCGATTTGATATTCGTAAATTGTATAAGCTCCACTACTAAGTTTAGTCTTAAACGTTTCAAGTTGAATTTGTACTGATTTTATCTTATCCTCAATATCTGCTAGTTGTATAAATTGTATAAAAGTATGGTAATGTGTCGTCAATCTGGTTGATCCTAGTTTGTAAGGCAATAATCCTGGTCCGTCAGCTAAAGTCTCAAGTCTTATGTCTTAAGGGTGCGTCGTCGGTATTATCAGTAGTAGCAGACTCCTGTAACAATTGGTTCCCTTTAGGTACTCGTTTTAGTCGCGACTTAGCAATAGGGCCGCGTTTTTTCGAGGTATAAATATGGATTGGTAAGTCGGCTAGAACTGTATCCTGCGTGTAGCGTGGTACTACTTTCTGACGACTGGCAAGAGGGTTTTTGATAAAAACTTGTTGCTGAGGTGCGTATTCTATTTCAGGTTCACGAGTTTTATTCCTATTATCAATTAGGGCTGTCCGGTTTACAAGAGAGGATTCATTGATTATATCATATACCTGTTTCATCTGTTGTCTATGATTCTGCGCGTATTGCTGTAAGATATGTTCAGTAAGGTCAATGTTGATTGGATCTCTTGGGTCAAAGTGTCCATTCAATAGGTCAAACGGCCTACACTATGTAAAACTATGAATTGAGCTATTGTATGCTATTATTGCGTATGGTACTAGATTAACGACTGGTTCATTCTTGTGTTGTAACTTAAGAATTCTAATATGTTCCAATAATGTTAAGTGAAAGCGTTCTATGTTACCGTTATCATTTGGACTGTGGGGTAAAGTTTTATGATGAACTATGTTGTGGATACGCATGAACTCACAAAATAATTGGTTGGTAAATTCTGTGTCATTGTCAGTAATAATAGTCATGGGTAGTCCATGGTGAGTACAAAATTTTAACAATGATTGGACTATACTTATAGCCGTACCATCTCTTAAGTGGTATGCCTGACCGTATTTCGTGAAAACATCGATAAATGTAGCGTATTTTTCTGACTCAACTGTGAATAAATCCATGTGAATAATTTCTAATGACTTTGTAGCTGGTGGCACTATATTAAAATATGGTTTTATTGGATTTCTGTCATATTTCGCTTGACCGCAGATAGTACATTCGTTAATAAATTTAGAGATATGTACGGTGATTAGTTTTACCATCGTGATAGTGTTTAATAATGTCCTGTTGGCGCAAGTATTCCTTAACATTCTCTAACTCTGTCTTAGTCAATACCAGTTTAAGAGAAGAACTTTTGAATTTATCTTGTATAATAGGTACTATTGAATACATAGCTAAAGGTGGGTTTATTAGTATAGCCGTTTTGACCTTCGGGTTAACGTACTCCTTAATAGCATTAATAACATCTGACTCTAAGTTTGATTCTGAAATCTGAATTGCTGTTTTTGTATGACCTTCAAAAGGTTTAGTCACTACGGGTCTTCGTTTTACGTCACCAACTATTGTAAAGTGAATTTGTCTATGAAATTTGTTAAGAGGCTCGTCTGTGATGGGAACTTCTAAAATAGGCTGTTCGTTACTGGTATGTACGGTGTCAGTAGAGGAATTAGTCTGGTTAACTGGTATATCTAATTGATTGGAATTTTCTATTCTAGGATGGTCATTATTAATATGTAAAGTGTCAGTCAAAGGGTTAGCATGTTGTATTGACGGTTCTGAAGGATTATTTATCATTGAACTTAAGTCGTTGATACTATCAATTACTGAGTTAATTTCGTCTATCTCGTTGTTATGTATTTCTATACGAGAAAGGGCATCAGCATTTGTATTGAACTTCCGTTTTTATAAACTACGGTAAAGTCGTATTCGCTGAGTTTAAGTCGCCATCTTGTCAGTTTGCAACGGTTTGTGGTCAGTGAGTATTTTTTAGGTTTAAGAATAACTTTATTTCTCATAAAGAATTGCATACATAATTCACTTACTGAGAAACACTGTTGATAACTTAAGATTAACATTTAGAGCGCACAAAGTACGTACGTAATTAAGAAATAAAACAAAGTTACAAAAATGTGGGTAAACAAATAACTTATCTAAACGGCAACGATCATATCATGTTAAAGAAACATGGATGCATGAAATGAAGTTTACTGGATGTGGCATTGATGGCTGTCTGATAACATCAAGAACTATTTTGTAATAGTTCTTGATGTTATCAGAATCTTAGTAATCTTACAATAATTTTATTATTGTAAGACTATAAATATTATTTTTAGTTTATGATTCTATTATATTTTAGATATATATAATATATGGTTTATAGAACGTTTTGAATAATCGGGTTTAAGGATTTGTTATTTATTTATTTATTATTTTATTTATTTGTTGTTTGATGTAAGTAGGTAATTACTGATTTATATTATTTTATAGGTTTAGTATATTAATTAATCTATATATCATGTGCAGGTACTTTATTTATATGGTATTGTATTAATATAAGTAATCCATTTTTTTTTATATTATTTACTAGCTGTGCCCGCGACTTCGTCCGCGTGCAATAGTGATTTTGGGCAGCATTTTTTGGATATATCTTTTGGTTTGTTTTGAATTATAAACATCTTCGTTTAAGTGAATAAGAAAAATCTTTACAGTAAATGCTTCTCTATCTACGATATTAGACGTATAGCCATCGCGGATCAAAGCCATACAGGCTGCTAGGATTACTTACACGTGGCAAATCCACATAAAGCTGACCATGCGAAAAACAGTTAATATTTAGATCCACACTCATTAATTGTCATCGCGAAACATAGGCTCACTGGAAACTGAACTCGTTTAAAACTAAACAGGAAATTGTTTGGAATGAAAGGAATCCGAGGAATAAAAACGCTTTAAGTTTTTTTTTTATATTAGCCTGCCAAAGTGCCTCTACTCTGGCTGATGGTAAGCAGTCAGTGGAATTCAGAAGTAGTGGACACCATTCCAAAAGCCAAACTACTGGTATGGTGGCCTCTACTATGGCGGCTTAGTGAGATGCTTCTTCACGCCTCGCTTAAAAGTCCCAGGATGAAAGTTAGGTGGGAACACATGCGCTGGTAAAGAGTTCCAGGCTTTAATTGAGCAACAAAAGTATAAAGTGCTGAACCGTTTGGTTCGAGACCCTTTAGATTGCACTGTGAAAGGGTAGCACTTCAGTCCCGCACGTGTCGTTCTGGATAAAAAGGGAGAGGGTAGAATTAATTTAAAGAGCTGTTGAGAAGACTCTCCGTGGTAAAGGCGATAGAAGACGGTCGTTGAGGAGGCGATGTCTCTTTGCAGCTGTAAAGGCTCAAGGGTCTTAGGCCTCCGGGCTTCCATGATACGGACTGCTCGCAAAAGGCCGCCGTACCGTCTCGAAAATGGTCGCCGGGTCCCACTATCCGGTCACCAACCTGCACGACGAACCACTCCGAGATTATGCGCAACCTGGTGGGACAGTCTCTTTTTTTTTGGTTAGGTCTAATTGGGCCCTTGTACAATGCCGCGAGCGGCCAGCGGCACCACCGTTTATACGGGTCTCCCTGGCCGGCGGGTTGACCCACACCACCCACACAATGACTCCGCGGATACTCAGCTGGTCCCACACATGCTGCGAGGTCAACGCCATTTAGACCCAAAGTAAGCATATTATATGCTTGTATTATGGGTTCTAGAATACGGATAAACATACTTAAATACTTTTATTTTTGTAAATAGATACATATTATACATATAAACATTTTTACGGTAGTAGATCCACGCTGATTTCAGCATGAATGGGCCGGATCGTCCGGGGAAGTACTACCCTCTCATAGAAGATCGACTTAAGAGTAGTAGTATCCGTACTACTGCGTTTCGTTCGGTGAGTGAGAGCGCCGGAGGCCCAATTTCCCCCCTTTCCTCTTTCCTCACCTCCCTCATTCCCTTCCTCTAACCCCATTCCCAGCCGCCATAGTGGAGGCCACCATACCAGCAGTTTAAGAGGATGGCTATTGGTATAGTGGCCACCACTTCTGGATTCCACTGACTGCTTACCATCAGGCGGGGTGGAGTCACTTTGGTAGGCTACAATATAAAAAAAAAAAAAAAAAAAAAAAAAAAAAACACCCAGACCAATGCAAATAGACATGTTCATGCTACAAATATTTGCACTGAGCGGGAATCGAACCAGCGACCTCACAGTCCATACACAGTACCACCGAAATACAGAGGCAGTCGATTTCCCCTTGACTTTCCCCTCCCTTTCCCCTGACTTCTCCCTAACTACCCCCGCACTTTCCCCTCACTTCTCCCTTCCTTTCCTCTTCCCCCCCTCCCTTCCCCCTCCCTTCCCCCTCCCTCCAAATTTCAAGTCGCCAACTTCAAAAGCAAAGATCTTTCCATACAATATTTCATCCCTTATTTCACTCCTATAAATCCACCCCAGTAAAAAAAAAATTATGAGCGTATTTTTTATTTTAATAAAAGTATTCCAAAACAAAATTTCAAAGCTGTAACTTAAAAAATGAAGACGTTTCATACAATCGATTACATCCCTTTTCATACACTTAAGGGTTGAATTTTTAATAACCCTTTCTTTGTACACTTCTAGACATTAAGACAAACACACCCTCCAAATTTCAAGTCGCTACGACCAGCGGTTTAGGCTTTACGTTGTCTGTCAGTCAGTCAGTCAGTCAGGACAAAGCCTTTTATAATATGTATGGATGTATGGATTAGACGTATAGCCATCAGGGATCAAAGCATACAGGCTGCTAGTAATGCTAACACGTGATAGAGCCACATAAAGCTGACCGAAAAACAGCTAATACTTAGATCCACACCCACAACTTTTAGTGTCTTACCTTAACTTTAATTACTTAATTAATTAATTACTTTAATTAGTCATCGCAAAACATAGGCTCACTGGAAACTGGACTCGTTTAAAACTAAATGAAAGACTGTTTAGAATGACAGGAATCCGAGGAATAAAAACACTATCAGCTATTCCGCAACCTGTTAAAATATCTGCTTCTATAAGATTTCGTAGTAAATTAACGAATGTTCGATGTGATTCTTTAAATTGGCATAACTTTTTTATTTATGAACCGATTGACATGAAACAAACACTAAATGTTAAGTGAAGCTTACCACAATATATTAGTGAAAACCATATTTAAATCGGATGAGCCGTTTCTGAGATTAGCGTGCACAAACGCACAGACAAACAGACAAACAGACAAACAGACAAACAGACAAACAGACAAAAATTTTAAAAATCATTGTTTTGGGTTCTATTTGCGTTAATATAGGTCCCAATAGTATTTTTTCTCATATATCTTCCATGTACAGACAGAGATCGGTTACATTTTTATTATATGTATAGATTATTATTATTGTGATTTTTTTTTTTTTTTATTTGTATTTACTAATTGTGTAAGTTTTGAGTAGCTTTTTGAACCGACCATAACTTTTTTCTTGTTTTATTGCTGATGGTAATTTATTATAAATTTTAACACCCTCAAACTCCAAGTTTCTTTTTCCATAGTTAGTTCTAGGGGGGCGGGTCACTAAGTAACTAGCACGCCTCAGATTGATCTGTCTTGTTTGTTGTTTAGTTACGAACTTTAAATTTGAATGGATTTCTTTATTTAATATTTTACGTATTAAAATACAAGTGTAGTATATGTACGTTTGTCTTATATTCATTATTTTTGTTTCCTCGTATAAGTTTTCAGTAGGTGTCCGAAATTTATAGTTAAATAAAATTTTTATTAGTCTATTCTGAACTCGTTGGATTGTAGCTATGTTAGTCTTCGCTGCAGTACCCCAGATTTCAATGAGGTAGTCGATATGTGGCTTAACCAGAGAATTGTAAATAAGATATCGTACTTTTGTGGGAAGACAATTTGTTATATTGCGCAGTGCTCCTGAGAGCGAGATTAGTTTAAGTTTAATTTTTTCTAGGTGTGGCTTCCAGGTTAGGTTACTATCTAAAATAAGTCCGAGATATTTTTCTTTTTGTTTTCGTTCAAGTAGTTGACCGTCTATTTGGAGTTCGAAATTTTTATTTATTTTTTTATTTTTTGCTGCAAAAATCACATAATTTGTTTTTGTAATATTAATAGTTAGAAGATTTGACTGAAACCATTCATTTAGAAGATTAAGATCATTCTGAGCGTCGGCTATTATAGCTTCAACTGTGGGTCCAAAGTAAAAGAGACTTGTGTCGTCTGCATAGAGGGAAATGTCTCCTTTGAGGCCTAAGTCACTGATACTGTTTATATAGATAAGGAACATGAGGGGGCCCAATATGGATCCTTGGGGGACGCCAAAATCGAGGACACAGGGCTTACTTTCATATTCACCTATTTTTACGATTTGTTTACGATTGTCCATATACGATTTAAATATTTCAAGTGCTTTGTTTGTAACGCCACAGAGTTTTAGTTTTTGTAATAGTATGTCATGCATGACTGATGGTGTCAAAGGCTTTTTTAAGATCAATAAATACACCTAAGGCAACATGTTTTTGATCAATATTATTTTTAATTTCAGTTACGAGATCCATTGTAGCAGCGAGAGTATTTGATTGAGCTCTAAATCCATATTGTTTCCGGTAAAAAAATCCTTTTGAATTGAGGAATGATTCTAACCGTCTGTAAAGGATCTTCTCAAAAACTTTAGAGATCACCGGGAGAACTGATATGGGGCGGTAATTGCACGGGTTAACTTTACTTCCGGATTTATGTATAGGTACAACTTTTGGAATTTTTAAATCGCTGGGAAAGACACCTTGCGCCATACAGTAGTTAAAGCAGGCAGTTAGTTCCGTAACGATGATATCTGTTACGCATTTAAGAGTTTTTGTACTTATACCATCAATGCCAGATGCAGTATTACAGTCCAAATGTTTAATTATGGTAGTAACTTCTTTCGTAGTTGTTTGTTTCAGAAATTGTAGTTCAGTTTTATCAGTTAGTCTACTGTCTTCTAAAATTTGACTTATTTTTGATTTTTCAAGAATCATATTTGCTAGGGTTGAGCCAATAGTCGAGAAGTATGAGTTGAAACTTTCACATATTTCTTTTTGGTCTGTAATAGTACCAGCTACCGTTTCAAGTTTGTCCGGTCCAGTTCTGTCATGCAGTTTGTTTTTCGACAAATCGTTTATGAGTTGCCACATTTTTCGTGGTTTACTTGAATTTTCTTTAAACCTCTTTAAATAATAGTGTCTTTTGGCTTTACTTATGTTGTGTGATACTCTAGCTTTTATATTCTCATACTCTGCCTTTAATTCCTTGTCTGCCGTGTTTGTTTTATATTTTTGCCATAGTACGTTCTTATTATTTATATCTTCTAATAGTTCTTTTTTAATCCAATCTTGCCTCGGAGGATTCAAAATTTTAATTTTTGTAATTCTGCACTTATTCAAACAGGATTGTAATTTGTCAGCTAATTGCTCATACTCTGGTTCTCCATAATTTTTAGGATATTCATCTAGACATCTATAAAGTTTATCGTAATTCACTGCGTTGTACTTTTGTTTTATAATAGGTGACGGTTGGTATTTCTTTATCTCTAAAAGTATTTGTTTGTGGTCAGACATTGAAGATTCCATAGTGACAAAATGAAAATTATTATCCCTTAAATTACAAGAAACATGATCTAACATTGTCTTGGTTGAGTTTGTTTCCCAGGTGCAGTGTTTTTGACTTAATTTGTTCAGAATTTTGTAGTTGTTCTCTTTTAAAATATGCTTGTAATTTCGTGTCGCCAAGTCCGGATTAAGTAAGTCTAGGTTGTAATCGCCAAAAACTATTGTTCATTTTAATTTATGTAATTGTTGCGAATATATTTCAAGAAAGTTGTCCATGTTCATTTTATTGGGTTTATAAATAGCACCAATATTTAATGAGAATTTTTTCACGTATATCCAGAGATAATGTGTATCATCAACGCATTGTTCTTCAATAAGGTGATGTTTGAGATTATTGTGCACAAATATTGATACTCCACCTCCTCTTTTATTTTGTCTATAGTTGTAGTAATGGGTATATGAGGGTATCTGGAGCATTTTTGCCTCATCTTCACTCTTAATCCAAGTTTCCGAAAGTATAATGATATGTATAGTTACTTGGAGGGAAGCGATAATACATCTAAGTTCATCGAATTTTCCCGGTTTGACAATGCTACGAGCGTTCGCATAAAAAAACTTTAGAGATTTTTTTGTGAAAATTATATTTGAGTAATCGTTGGTTATTTGATATGTGATTTTCTCCTTGGACAGTGTTAGTTTTTTGAAGTTTCCTTTGTTGTAGATGCTGCTTGCGTTTCTTTAGATGTTACTATTTTTGGTATGCCCTTGATATACTTAATGTTAAGACCATTTTCTCCATTTCGGGTGCGTTGCTGAAGCTCTTCTTTTAAATTTTGAAGGTGTTTCCGTTGATATGGCGTTTGGTCCGAAAATATTTTTTATGTCTTCCTCGTTGATCTTGTTCCTATTACGAAGTATACTTTTTGCTGTTTCTTTAGACGAGAAACATACTTTTATTGCACGTGTTTTGTCTGACTTATATTTTCCCAGACGAAACATTTTAGTAGGTTGAGGGCAACCATTATATATTAACCCAGTTATTCGCAATATTTCCGTCCTATCGTTTTCTTGCCGTCTGGTTGCAGTATCATTTTGGGATTCAGGAATACCAACAACTACGATGTTTTTGGCTCGGAAGTTTCGTTCTTCAATTTCGGTAAAGATTTCATTATGTGTGGTAGTTGTTTGAACAGCAGGTGATGGTGGCATATTTTTTAAATTATTGACATCGGCTTCCAGAACCTCTACCTTTTTTTCTGTGTTTTCGGCAACAACAGATAATTTTGAAAGTTGGTCTTTTAAATTTTTATTTTCCAAGATAATATTTTGCATAGTACAGCTAATATTAGTGACTTCAGTTTTTATCGCAGCAACATCTAAAGAAAGCTTATTTATACTTTCGGTTTGTTCGTTCTTGGAGGATTTTAATAGTGCCATCATTTCAGACATTTGCTTTTTTATTTCAGCAATATCAGACATAATCGGTTCATTATCATCGGGTAATTTTCGTTTATTACGAAGAGTAATCTGCGGGGTAGGTTCGCTTTGTAGTTCAGACAGACTCGGATAAGATCCGCTGCGTCCTGCACCCATGCCGCCTCCAGGCGGTGAATGTGGTATGCTCATTGTAGATCTATGTATGCGATTACTCACGTGGGAGTTGCGTGTACACCGCCGTTAGGTGCGTACGGTGCGGCAATACAGTAGTAGATATTTCGTCCTTGTTATTCGATGGTCTCAAAACAAATTAAGGTGTATGTCACTCGCGTTCGATTTTACAAGAAGATGACTTAATAAGGAGCCGTAAGGTTCGTAATTGACTAATGACCTTTTTGAATTTAATTAAATAAATAGTAACACGTCCGCTCTGTGCGCGCGCTGAGCGTAACTTAAATTTTCTGCCAAAGAGATATGGCCTAAAGTACTTTGTGGCCCATAATATAGCTAACAATTCTTTTTCGATTGTGCTATAATTTAGTTCGCTTTCATTTAGTGTACGGGAAGCGTAACAGACTGGTTTATCAGACCCTATGGGTCCTTGAGATAACACCGCTCCAATAGCGATATTTGAAGCGTCTGTTATAAGGTTAAATTCTTTATTAAAATCGGGGTACTGTAAGATAGGATCATTAGTTAGCAGCAGTTTACATTTATTAAAAGAATTTACGTACTCGGGGTTATGGACTACTTTGTTACCCTTCTTAAGACAAACAGTAAGAGGTTTTGTAATGCGTGCAAAGTCCGGTATGAATTTTCGATAATAACCTAGAAGACCTAAAAATTGTTTGATTTCCTTTGGGGTGTTCGGTATGGGATACTTTTCTATGGCTGAAATTTTGTCAGGATTGGGCTTAATGCCGTCTTTAGTAATTATATGGCCTAGGTAGGCGGTCTCTAGCTTCAAAAATTCCGATTTATCCATCTGAATTTTGAAGTTAGATTCTCTAAGTCGTTGAAAGACTTGTTCCAGGTTTTCCAGGTGTTCCTGGAGTGATGAACTAAAAACGATGATATCATCTAAATAAACCAGACAAATGCTATTTTGAAGACCTCTAAGAACATTATCCATGAGTCTTTGAAAAGTCGATGGAGAATTTTTTAAGCCCATCGGCATTCGAAGGAATTCGAAATGCCCATGTTCTACGTTGAACGCGATCTTAGGTATGTCCTGAGGGTCCATCTCAACCTGGTAAAATCCACTTGCTAAATCTAGCGTCGTGAAGTACTGGCATCTTCCTAACTTGTCCAGAACGTCGGTAATATTCGGTATGGGATATTTGTCATCAATTGTCTTGTCATTCAATTTACGAAAGTCAACCACAAGCCGCCACTTTTGTTTGCCAGAGGCATCAATTTTCTTGGGCACTACCCAAATGGGTGAGCTCCATGCAGAGTCAGAAGGTCTGATTATACCCTGCTGCAACATCTTTGTAATTTGGTCCCTAACTTCTTGTCTATGAACGAAAGGATACCGATAACTTTTAGTATATACGGATACCTCGTCCGTTGTACGTATTCTATGTTTGATCTTGTTTGTAAAAGTGAACGGCTCGCCATCGATATAAAATACATCCGCGTAGCGACTACACAGTGTTAACAGATTGGCCTTTTCTTTTTCATTAAGGTGGTCTGTACGCAAACGCGATAATACATCATTTATACGGTTGGAATGTTCTGTCTGTGTGCATTTAATAATGAATATTTCTGCACAAGCAGGCTGGTTTATATAAAATATAATATCATTGAATGTTGGGTTTTCTATGTCTACATAACCACGACCATTAACTACGGTAGTTAGACATTCATGTAAGATACAACTACAGAAAATCTGTTCTTCTATGAAAACTTCGCCATCCGGGGCATCAATAGGTATTTTAATTATTTTAGAACTGTTGGCGGGAATCATATCTTCATATAAATTTACATTGAGAGAGTTATATAACTTAATCGGATTTGTTGCATTTCGTGTTATTAATTTGAAATCTTTTAGATTTATATTAGCTTCTAATTTAGATAATATATCCAAACCTATTATACCATCAAAATAATCATGAAAACGGTACACAAATAGCTTAATACTATTATTCTCATTAAATTCGCTGAAACATGGCAACGTTATAGAATTATCACTTCTGCTTACACCATGTATGTTTGTTACTTCAAAAGGGTCATAATTAAGTGAGTAATCAGAGAAGAAATTTTGTACAGCCTCGGGGCTTATAAATGACTGGTTAGCACCAGTGTCTAACAAGAATTTTAAAGGGGGTCGAGAAATCTCTATGTACGGTAACTGTCTCTGGGTTTGCAAATTAATATCTATCCTTGTTCTTTTGATATCTTGTCCGAACGAAAATCCTGGTCCTTGTGTCGCGCAAGCATTTGACGCGAGCGAACGTAGTTACCGCTCTCCGTATAGTTTGTGTGCGTCTATTTTAAAAGTACCCCCTTTTTTTAAAAATGGAGGATAATAGTGGTGATGATGAACTTTCGGATAAGAGTGATTCGGAGATTATTAGAAAATGTGAACGAGCGCTAAAAAGTGTAACTAAAAGTGGAAACATTGAAGTTAATATGAAGAAAGTTCCTGAGAAAAGAAAGGAGTTAGAAGATTGTGAGAGCGAGGAGAAGGATGAGGAGGGTTTTACTACCGTGTCTTATAAAAGACCAGTAAAAAGTGTTAGAAGGAGTGATTCAATAATAGAAAATAGAAACGTAGTAATGAAAATACTGAAGAAATATTTAAGGTATGCCTAACATCGTTAACAGTTTTACCTAAGCAGATGGCGTTGGCTAAACTATTATATGAGGAAAAGATTAACGACATAATCAAAATTTATTATAAGAGCCCTTACAAAGTGCTGGTGCATTTTAATAACAAAAACCAAGCCGAAAAATTATTAAAAAGCGAAAAAATAAATAATATGGATATTAGAACACAACAAGTTAGCCAACTGAGCCTGTCATATGGTATAATTAAAGGAGTAGATCTTGAATTAAGTGAGAAAGAAATATTAGAAGCCCTAGATTGTACTTATAAGATAATATCAGTAAAAAGATTAAGGCGCGTAGGACAGGAAAACATGTGGGTAGATAGTGAAACTGTTCGGGTATGTTTTGAAAGTTCATCCATACCAACCTTTTTATATGCCTATGGATGTCGTTTCCGAGTAGAACGGTATATTTTTCCAGTAACACAGTGCTCTTTTTGTTGGAAGTTTGGCCATATTAAGAAATTTTGTCCAATAGGAAAACACCTATGTCCCAAGTGTGGCAAAGATCATGAAAACTGCGAAACTGTTCAATTTGTTTGCCCGAATTGCAAAGGGCCACATATGGCATTAGACAAATTATGTCCATCTTTTCTTAAAGAGAAAGAGATACGAGATTTGATGAGTAAAGAAAATGTGCCTTATAGGTCAGCTTTGGCAATGTTTATAAAAAATAGTTCTAAAAATAAGAAAAGTCACATATGTACATTTAATAATATTACTGAATCTGCGCCATTGTCTCAAGGTATTGCTAATAAATCGAGCAGTGATATCATAAGTTCACCTTTGGACGAAATTATTATTCTTGAGGAGGTTGATTCCGAACCCCGAGATAGGCAGAATGTGCGTCAAAGCAAACCAAAAACGAGGGTGGTCCCACAGGAAAAGAACCGACAGAAATCGAAGAACATACCCATGGATCAAGACCCCCATAACTCATCCATTGAGTACAATGAATCTGCCGAGCTCAAAGAACTTGAAGAAAATGAAAAGCAGAAACAAAGAAAATCGAATATAAAGAAGATATTTGTTAATATTTACATGAAAATTAAGGAAATAGCTTGTTCGCGAAGTAAATTTGAAGAGAAAGTGATGTTTGTAGTGAAGGTTATATATGAGGAATTTAAGGTGTTTATTTTGGAGTGTTTTGCAGGAGTGGATATTTTAAAACTATTGTTAAGCTTTTTCAATGGCTAACTATAACAAAGACACGTTAATCAATATCTTTCAATGGAATTGTCAGAGTCTGAAACGTAAGTTATCTAGTTTTAATGCATTACTTTTACAAGAAAAAATACACATAGGTGAAAAAAAATACATATATGTGAAACTTGGCTAAACGACGAGATAAATATTAACATAAGACAATACAATATATTTAGAAAAGATAGAGGGGATGGTTACGGAGGTGTAGCAATAGTTATTCATAAGTCTATAAAAGCTCAATTATGTCCCATAAATTTACGTAATTCAGGTATTGAAATGATTTGGGTTAAGCTATTTAATTGCAAAAGTTTAGAAAGTGTTATATAGAAAGAAAGAAAGAAAGAAAAATTTATTGTCCATCGTCAGTATGTACTTCCTCGTGTGACTGGGATAGTGTTTTTTCCTTAGTATCAAGAAAAACAATAATTGCCGGTGACTTTAATGCCCACCACAGTAATTGGTCATACAAGACTGACACACGAGGTGTTCAACTGTTAGATTCTGCTCTGGATCACGGATATATGTCTTTAAATAATGGAGAGCCCACTAGAATCAAGTTAGTCAATGGAGTGCTACAAAAATCTTCACCTGATATTACGTTCGTGTCCTCAGACATAGCTGTCAAATTATCTTGGTTAACCACAAGCGAAAATCTAGGTAGTGATCACTTAATTGTTAAATGCTCAATTGATAATCCGGGTAAATTAGAATATAGTGAAAAACGTAATTTTAAAAATGCTGATTGGCGAGGTTATAAAACAGAGCTAACTGGAAAATTTGTTGGGCTTGATAATTTACAAATAAATGTTCAAAGAATGTACGATTGTTTTCTGTACCAAATTGAATACGCAGCTAATAAGCATATACCATTAACCAAAATGTGTACTAGTCCTGTAAGAAACTTCAGACCTAAAGAATATTGGAATGTCTCATTATCCAGGGCAGTTGCAGAGCGTAGATTAGCCTTAACCAGATTTAGGAGAAACCCTACGCCTGATAACCTTAACAAATTAGAAGAGAAAGTTAAAGAAACTCGGTCCTTAATTTCTAGAGCCAAATCTGATAGTTGGAAATCATTCTGTAATAGTATTGGCAAAGATGACACGGTTTCTGATATGTGGCGTAAAATGCGATGGGTTAAAGGGTACCGACAATCTAAAATTATTGTTCCCGAGGAGAAACTAAGAGACCTTTTATTTTCACTGACTCCAGATACGGTTATCAATAGACCTCCTTCTTTTCGATCACAAAATAATATATTAGAGACACCTTTTACAATGCAAGAATTAAATATTTGTATAAAAAAGAAAGATACTGCCCCTGGTAGTGATGGTATTGCTTATTCTATGATCTTCAATCTTCCAGAGTGCGCTAAACAATTTCTTCTTGGACTCTATAATAATATTTTTCGAACAAGCATTATACCGAAACAATGGAGAGATATAATTGTCATTGCTATTCCCAAAGCTGGCATGGGCCATAACTTAGAACCAAAACTTAGACCTATATCTCTCATATCCTGTCTATGCAAAATATTGCACAATATGTTGTGTAAAAGAATAGAATGGTATATCGAGAGTCAGTCCATTTTCTCACCACATACAGCTGGTTTTAGAAGAGGGCAGTCCTGCTTAGATTGTGTTGCAGGTATAGTGACTTACATTCAATTGGGCTTCACTGAAAACTATTCTACAGTAGGTTGCTTTTTAGACATTTCTAACGCATATAATAATGTTCTTATAGATCAAGTTATTAAAGTTTTAGATGAACTAAACATTGGTTCTAAAATATGCAGATATTTTTGGTCTTTTTTGAGTGAAAGATCCTTGTTAATGAAAAATAGTTGTGATGGGAGTATAATTGATGTTAGAAACTCCAGCAGAGGTCTAGCCCAGGGTGACCCAATATCACCTTTATTGTTTAATATAGTCACTCATAAAATTTGTAATCAGATTCAAAATGTGATTGTATCTCAATATGCCGATGATTTTGTCTTATATTTCAGACATAAGGATATAAGTTATTGTGAATTCCAGCTACAGTCGGCTCTTAATTTTCTGCTTATTTTATTAAATGACATGGGACTTGAAATATCAGCAAGCAAATCAAAGATATGTATGTTTAGCAGAGGCAGAAGGAGGGTTCAGGTAAACCTTGAGATTGAAAATTCTGAGTTAACGGTGGTTGATTGTGTTAAGCATTTAGGGATATGGTTAGATAAGTGTTTACTATGGAAAAAACATATTAATGAGATTTCAGAAAAAGCTTTAAAATACTTAAATTTACTAAAAGTGTTAGCTGGGCCTTCCTGGGGTATTCATCCTAAGTATATGAGATTATTGTATACTAGCTTAATAAGAAGTAGAATAGATTTTGGTTGCTTTTTGTACGGCAATAGTGCTCAGACACATCTATATAAGCTAGATAAAATTCAGAATCAGGCATTAAGGGTTATAGGTGGTTTTATTAAGAGCTCACCAATCCATGTAATGGAAAGTGACCTATGTATTCCTCCATTATTTATTAGACGATTATATTTAGCTTATAAGTTTTGCACAAAGAGTATGTCTAGGTCAAATAATGTTGCAATTAAATTGTTAAAAGATTTAAAAACATGCTCTAATGATAGGTATTGGAATAATAAGAAGTTACCATTGCTTCTGGTAGCATATATTGAGTGTCAAGATTATAAAATATATTCTACGAATCCTCTAGAAATGTTTTCCTTATCTATATGGATAAGCTACATTAACTTAGATGAAATAATAGAATGTAAGTTAGATTGTATTAGTGGATCTAAAAATAGTCAGGACCTAGCATCATTAAAGTTTTGTGTCATAGAAGAGTTAAAGGAAAAGTATTCTGGCTGGTATTTTGTTTATACTGATGGTTCGAAAAATGGAACTGGTTGTGGGGCCGCATTTTATAGTTTGAATGATGAAACTTCAGCAATGTACAGTGTAGATTTAAATGTTTCAATAATGAGTATGGAATTAGTTGCAATCTCCAAGGCTCTTGAATATATTAGTCATAGTTCTCACCAAAAAATTGTTATTTGCACCGATAGTAGGAGTGCTTTGTTACACTTGGCTCGATGCGCCTCTGGGTACAGAGGTACACCGATAGCCTATGTGGTTATAAAACAGATTTTAGGTTTAGGATATAAGACTTTGAGATTGCAATGGGTCCCATCGCATATTGGACTAAAAGGAAACGAAGAGGCTGACAAACTAGCAAAGTCTGCAGTTCGAGAAGGTTTGTGTATTAATGTTGATCTCTGTTACACAGAAGTGATGAGTCTCTTTAAAAACACTCTTTACCTTAAGTATAAAGAATATTTTGATCAACGTAGTACCGAAAAGGGGATATGGTATAAGACTTTGCAAAGTGAACCTCTTCGGATTCCTTGGTTTGCAGAGATGAAATCTGTAAGTAGAGCAGATGTAGTTATGGCTCATAGGTTGCGGTCTGGTCACTTTCCATCTGCCAAGTTTGGATATCTCATGAAAAAAGTTGATTCACCCAATTGTGTAGTTTGTGGTAAAATTGATGATGTCCAACACTTGCTAATGGAATGTGAAAAGAACCAAAGAGAGAGGGCATCATTGCTAACTAACCTGAAAATTAATAGATATGATATGGGCGCTTTCATAAACATATTAGCAGAACCTGGTTCCAAAAAAGCCAAACTAATATATAAAATGGTAGCGGCGGCAGCGATGACCTCTCCTTCCTAACTACCTATATTGTACCGAGTATTTGTCTATTGTATAACATTTTGCGGACATACTGTAATTTTAGGCTACGATGAGGCTGACATACCTTTGTAAGGTAAAAGCCTCTATAAATAATAAAAGATTAAAAAAAAAAAAAAAAAAACGAGTCCAGTTTCCAGTGAGCCTATGTTTTGCGATGACTAATTAAAGTAATTAATTAATTAAGTAATTAAAGTAAAGGTAAGACACTAATAGTTGTGGGTGTGGATCTAAGTATTAGCTGTTTTTCGGTCAGCTTTATGTGGCTCTATCACGTGTTAGCATTACTAGCAGCCTGTATGCTTTGATCCCTGATGGCTATACGTCTAATCCATACATCCATAGTCAAAGTCAAAGTCAAAGTCAAAGCATTTATTTCATTTAGATCATAAAGTATGATGCTTATGAAAAGTCAACATTACATTTTGTCAGCCAATTGACCTACAGCCAGTTCGCTGACGAGGTAGAGCTGTGAGAAGAACTGGCAAGAAACTCACGCCACTCTTTTCAATCGCCAGATAATTACAGTTATTTGAATGAGTTACAATTTAAACACTCAACGCAACCAAAGAACCATACAAAGTAATTATTACAAATTAACTAATTAATATAATACTAAGATTAAAGAAAGAAAACAAGGAATTCAATTATTTAGTTTCAACTAGTATGGTAATTTGACTACGTATTTTAATTAAACTGGTAAATGCACCCCCTGGTCACATTGAACGACAAGGTAATACTGGATTGAATATTAAATGTAAGCCATGCCAAGATTGACCAGTCATCCCAAGTAGCACCCGTTCACGAGCATGACGCACGGGCCAGCCATCATCACCCTCGCCATATTAGAGGGAAGGTGATGACCCGGCCAATACGACACCACAAGCAATGACATTTTAGTGAGCATGACAATGCAGGGCATGGGTGGTAAAAGAACCCTAATAAAATGTATTATGCCTTACGAACTCGTAATGATCATGATATGCATCTACTTCACATTAAACTTTTACTACAATAGTCAACATAATTACAATAATAGTCAATATAATTACTATAATAATAATCAATATACTGAATGATAATAATAGTCAATATAAGTACAATAATAAAAATATCAATATACTTAATGATAATAATAGTCAATAAAGCTACAACAATAATAATCAATATAACATTAATCTTGCATTAAACGAGCAACTATACCCATGCTGCTTTATCATTTAAATAATCATTAATAGTATAATAACCCTTTAGAATAAGGCGGTTTTTAACAGTTTGTTTGAATTTTTGTAGGGGTAGATTCATAATGTCAATGGGTAATTTGTTATAGAAACGTACACCTAGACCCGCAAATGAGTTGTTTACTTTATGTAGGCGATAATATGTACCAACTAATTTATGTTTACCTCGAGTATTCACAGAGTGCATGTCACAGTTTCTGGAATACAAGTCTATATTTTTCTTGATAAACATAATATTGGCGAAGATATACTGAGACGCCACCGTCAGAATACCTATTTCTTTAAAAATCTCTCTTAGTGAAACCCTAGGGCCCAAATTGTAAATAGATCGCACTGCTCGTTTTTGAATTATAAAAATTGACTCAATATCCGCAGACTTGCCCCAGAGCAGTATACCGTATGACATCACGCTATGGAAATAGCTGAAATAGACAAGTCTAGCTGTTTCTATGTCGGTAAACTGTCTTACCTTTCTTATCGCAAAGGCTGCGGAACTGAGTTTACCAGCAAGACACGATATTTGGGTACCCCATTGAAGCTTGTTATCTAAAGTTAAACCCAAAAAAACTGTAGACTCAACAAAGCTCAAAGTTTCATTATTTAAACTTATATTAATAGCTAGGCTTTTAGTATTGGGCATAGTAAATTTAACACATTTAGTTTTCTTTGAATTAAGCAGTAGGTTATTCGCACTAAACCAGTCCAGAACTTTCACTAGTGAGCTATTCACTTTATCAATGTTAGTTTCCTTACGATCCACTTTAAATAAAAGTGATGTGTCATCAGCGAACAGTACAATGTCGCAAAAATTCTGAATATGGAATGGCAAATCATTGATATAAATCAGAAAAAGAAAAGGGCCTAAAATGGAACCCTGTGGCACGCCCATAGCTACAGGTAATCCGGTAGACCTACTTCCGTTTATATCAACATATTGTATTCTATTGCTTAAGTAAGTGGCAACTAGATTGAGTGCAGCATCCCTAATACCATAATGACTGAGTTTTCGTAGAAGCGTATTGTGTTCGACGCAATCAAAGGCTTTTGAAAGGTCACAGAAGACACCAATAGCATCCATCGAATTTTCCCAGGCACTATAAATATGCTTAATCAATGTAATACCTGCATCTATTGTAGAACGACCTTTAGTAAAGCCATATTGCTCTTTGTGTAACAATTTATTTGAGACAAAGTGACTTTCTAATTGCTGCAAAATTATTTTCTCAAACACTTTGCTAATAGCTGGCAATATGGAAATCGGTCTAAAGTTAGTTGCGTCAATACATATTATACAAGCCTTTTATAATATGTATTTTTTTATTATATTAATAAAAAAATACATATTATAAAAGGCTTTGTCCTGACTGACTGACTGACTGACAGACAACGTAAAGCCTAAACCGCTGGTCGTAGCGACTTGAAATTTGGAGGGTGTGTTTGTCTTAGGGCAAGATTCACAGACCGCACTTTGACTTTACTTTGATGCAAAGATCTACTTTGTACCAAAAATATGTTTCTTAGGCCCAGATTCACAATCGTGACTTTACTTTACAGCAAAGGCACCTTCGCAAAGTAAGCTTTGTATTGCCGAAGATTACTTTCAACTTCATATTCAAACATATTTTTGGTACAAAGTAGATCTTTGCATCAAAGTAAAGTCAAAGTGCGGTCTGTGAATCTTGCCCTTAATGTCTAGAAGTGTACAAAGAAAGGGTTATTAAAAATTCAACCCTTAAGTGTATGAAAAGGGGTGAAATCGATTGTATGAAACGTCTTCATTTTTTAAGTTACAGCTTTGAAATTTTGTTTTGGAATACTTTTATTTAAATAAAAAATACGCTCATAATTTTTTTTCACTGGGGTGGATTTATAGGAGTGAAATAAGGGATGAAATATTGTATGGAAAGATCTTTGCTTTTGAAGTTAGCGACTTGAAATTTGGAGGGAAGGGGAAGGGAGGGGGAGGAAGAGGAAAGGAAGGGAAAAGTGAGGGGAAAGGGAGGGGAAAGTCAGGGGGAAATCGACTGCCTCTGTATTTCGGTGGTACTGTGTATGGACTGTGAGGTCGCGGGTTCGATTCCCGCTCAGTGCAAATATTTGTAGCATGAACATGTCTATTTGCATTGGTCTGGGTGTTTATATGTATAATATGTATCTATTTACAAAAATAAAAGTATTTAAGTATGTTTATCCGTATTCTAGAACCCATAATACAAGCATGTAATATGCTTACTTTGGGTCTAGATGGCGTTGTGTAAAAATAAAAAAGGAAGAGGGAACTTAGGGAGTGTGAGGAGGCAGTGAAGGACAAGTGAGGGGCAAGTGAGGGGCAAGTGAAGGGGACGTAAGGGAAAGTGAGGGAAGTGAGGGAAAGTGAGGAGTCAGAAGTGGTGGTGAGTGAGTAGGAAGTGAGGGAAAGTGAGGGAGATGGGAGGGAGACGGGAGGGGAAGGAAGGGGAGGGGGGAAGGGAGGGGGGAAGGGAGGGGAAGGGGAAAGTTATTGTAGTGAAAATTTGCCTTTGTGTATTGTATGTTGTTTTACGGGGGATATCTTTAGGTAGGTGAAAGAGAGTTTGTACGAATGGTGATGATGATGAGATTAGAAATAGTATGCAAAACAGTATTTAAACAATATAAAAATGTCTATTGAAAAACGATATTCATGCGAGCGAAGCCGCGGGCAAAAGCTATACATATATAAAAACGAAAGGTCACTCACTCACTCACTCATCTCATCACGAAATCTCAAAAACTACAAGTGCTAGGAGTTTCAAATTTTGGAAATAGGTGCTCTCTAAGACGGGATTTTGCGAAATTTGTTTCCCTGGAGTATAAAGGGGAACAAAATTTGTATGGAGCTTCTATAGTTTTTTACTGATATTTATTACTAATATACAATGTACGATTGCCGTAAGATTAGGTAAGAAAAATTCTCATACAGGCACACATCTGAATTTTCACGCGAACGAAGTCTCGGGCAACAGCTATATATAATAAAACTGTAACCGGTCGCTGTCTGTACATGGAAGATATATGAGAAAAATATTATTGGGACCTTTATCAACGCAAATAGAACCCAAAACAATGATTGTTACAATTTTTGTCTGTTTGTCTGTGCGTTTGTTCACGCTAATCTCAAAAACGGCTTATCTTAAATATGGTTTTCGCTGATACATTGTGGTTAGCATCACTTAACATTAAGTGTTTGTTTCATGTCAATCGGTTTATAAATAAAAAAGTTATGCTAATTTAAATAATCACGTCATAAATGTGGTATGTATTTAGCTTAGCTTAGTTTATTTTTAAGTTAGGTTAACACGTCTTATTTCTTTATTAAAATGTAAATTAAAATGTAAATACTTTATTAGTTAAAATGTAAATACAAGTTAGATTTATATTTTCTGGATTTATTTTATTTTTTATTTTTTGTGATAAAAACATGTTTGTTAACACGTTTCATTACGGAATAGGTGGAATTGAAGTGAATTACGAAATAGTAGTAGTCGATTTACGCTGGTTTCAACATGAATGGGTCGGATCGACCAGGGATGTACTACCCTCTCATAGTTTTCGACGTAAGAGTAATAGTATCCATATTATTGCGTTTCGTTCGGTAAGCGCGAGAGTCGGAGGCCCAACTGATGCAGAGATGACAAACCTCGCAGCATGTGTGGGACCAGCTGAGTATCCGCGGAGTCATTGTGTGGGTGGTGTGGGTCAACCCGCCGGCCAGGGAGACCCGTATAAACGGTGGTGCCGCTGGCCGCCCGCGGCATTGTACAAGGACTGACCTCTACTCTGACTGCTTACCATCAGCCAGAGTAGAGGCACTTTGGCAGGCTAATATAAAAAAAAACTTATAGCGTTTTTATTCCTCGGATTCCTTTCATTTTCATTCATTCCTTTCAGTTTAGTTTTAAACGAGTTCAGTTTCCAGTGAGCCTATGTTTCGTGATGACAATTAATGAGTGTGGATCTAAATATTAACTGTTTTTCGCATGGTCAGCTTTATGTGGATTTGCCACGTGTAAGTAATCCTAGCAGCCTGTATGGCTTTGATCCGCAATGGCTATACGTCTAATATCGTAGATAGAGAAGCATTTACTGTAAAGATTTTTCTTATTCACCTAAATGAAGATGTTTATAATTCAAAACAAACCAAAAGAAATATCCAAAAAATGCTGCTCAAAATCACTATTCCACGCGGACGAAGTCGCGGGCACAGCTAGTCATATAATATAATAATATTTATCATCTAAGGTACCTACATAATTTTACATTACATTACAAATACAAAATATACTTATTTCTTTAATTCGCTGCTAGTTGGTGAGATGTGTACTGTCCCGTGGTCAACGAGCAAATAACGTACCGTTGCAGCGCGGCAACGGTTTTTATAGGAATGCCCCCACTGCTCGGCGATCATAGGATGTCAATTGATTTACTCATTATATTTTAAATTAATATTTAAAAAAATAATAGTATGCCTTTAGAATATTTTAAACGTTGTGAAATGTCTACATTTAATTATTTAACTATAGAATTATTACATTATTTAATTAACAGAATGACAATCTTATATTTAATATTTTAACACGGCCATACTGACAGTACTTCGTTCTCGAAGTACAATAACAATATTGTTATGTTAATTACATAATCACACATCAAGTACTTTTCATTTTAACATCAATAATCTTTTAATTCATAATCATCATCATGTTATAATCAATAATCAGACCTTACTGTGCAGACCAAACACCCGCAGTCAGTGAAGCTTAATCACTCGCGACCAGTGAATGTCATACGACAGCTAAGGTATATATTCATCCATAATCTGTAATAATACAATCATAAATACACATCCGAAACTAATTATTGTAATAAATCTTCTACAACATCGTTTTGTTTAGTCCATTCTCCAGGCCATAGACGAATTTTTTCTTTGGCAACTGTTATGTTCCTCAAATTACCAATACCCCTTAATGAGTGTAACTAGCGTTTTTAACAGAAGTAATAGCTTAGATTACACTAAACAGATAGCTAGTGTGTAGTAATATAATACAAAACGAGTTTAAATTAGAAAAAAATTACATTAAGATTATGTCCAGCAGTGGGCATAATGTGTCTAAATAGCTAAGATTAAATTTTAAAAATTTAATTTTAGGTTCCTTACTGCACACCACCTAACGGCAATAAAATTACATAGTATACAATGCTAAACAGATAAAAGCCAACACCAATGAACCCATTAAATGCTGATCACAATTACACCATCCAATAGTGAGCGTTACCTTTGTTAGGCGCCAATGTGACCTTTTTTTCTAAAATTGATAGGTTAAATAAAATAAAAGTAGATATATTATCCAAATGTAGGTATATTAAAAAAATAAATAAATAACACCCTGAAGGGAGTGGATTCGTTAACGCTCACTAAGGAGAATGTAAAAAGCCGCTAATAGCAATGCCACTGCCCTGCTGTAGCCTCCCGGCAGTATGAGTGGTTCTCGCAGTCCGGATAGTAGAACCCAGCAGACGAAGAAGGTGGCAGAAGAAGAAATCTTGATATCTCTTTTAGATGGTCCGTGCCTAGTGGGTGAACCCTGGAATCAGTTAAAATTCCAATGTAGAAATGGGCAATTTCTTTAGTTTCATAGTTTGACTGCGACATCCCGACCGACCCAACTACGCATGAAGTGCTAAGCAAAAGCAGATGACATACTAAGATGATGCATGTAATAGTGTTCGATGATGAGGCAGTCAAATGAGATAACAATTGTTTAGGTACGTAGTAAATTATGCAGAATTTAAAACTAGCGTGAAGATGATATTGCAACTTTTACGAAATGTAAACGTAGGTAGGTAGTTACACACGGAATTAACATCATTCGTAGAAGTAAGAAACTTATTTCGATTTTATAATAAAATAGCATGGCCAAAGTGAGGTTTTATACGAAATAAAAGATTAACTAACTAATTTGTAAAAGTTAGAAATATTATAAACTAGAACTACATCTATCACTAATTACTTAACATATAATATTTTGCAACACTCACCCAATTCGGGGTAATCACTGCACACAGTAGGTATAAAAGTATTCACGTTTTTAAATAGATTCTCAGAATTATTATATGCGTAATAGCTATAGTAAATACAATAATAGGTAGTCGGTACTTGGTGAAGCCAATAGAATAATTTATCTGCGTTAACGTCGAGCTTCTACCACGAGCAAGGTAATGAGTGAGTGATCGGCGCTCGAGAGCGCGGCTTGCCGCACCAGCCGGCGAAGGGACCGGTTTCGCGTGGTAGCAACATGATTTGCACTTTAGAGAAACATATAGTATGCCCTGTCTTTGCTCGTAGAATTATTACTTATTTAAAATAATGTTTGTAAATAGTTTTAAAGTGTTTTATTAGATTTTTGTAAGTAGATTATAATTAGGTTTTAGATTTTATTACTTTTAAAAATAGGGAATCGTTATATTTTAGTTAGTTACATAACGGAAGTGTAACGAAACCGTTACATACCCCCCTTTTTGCCAAGTGCCTAAGTTATTACCTGGCATGTCTTCTAAGTCAAAGACAAGTTTAGATTTCTTGCCTGTGATACGACATTTAACGAATTTAGGAGCCAGTTTCTTTGAGAACCTATTATCTTTATCGCTTTGATAAAATGTTCTCTTCCAAACGATATCTCCTACTGTAACGGGTACTGTAAAGGCTGGTGGATATTCTATTCTACGGCCCAGAATTTGAACACAAAGTTTTCTGTTACGTTGATGACGTAATAATTGTGTCAAATTCATTTGAGTCCCATATTTCGCTTCTAACACAAGTCTTAGATAAACTCCATATTTCGCTTCTAACACAAGTCTTAGATAAACTTAGAATGGCAAATTTGACCATTAACTTAGAAAAAAGTCAATTTTTTCGAAATGAGTTAAAATACCTTGGCTATATTGTGGATGCTAACGGACTACAAGCTGATCCTGAAAAAGTAGAATCAATCTCGAATTACCCTACTTCTTCTAATCGAAAGGAAGTACGACGATTTATTGGTACTGCTTCATGGTACCGTCGTTTTATTCCCAATTTCAGTCACTTAGCTGCTCCTCTTAATAAATTGACTTCACAGGGCAAAAATGCTACTCCTTTCGCCTGGTCTGAAGAAGCTGATGAATCATTTAAGAAGCTTAAATCTCACCTAGCCTCAGCTCCCGTTCTTGCTTGTCCTAATTACTCGATGCCATTTGAAGTGCACACTGATTATTTAAATATGATTCTAGAAGTTTATAGCTATTTCCCCGTATACCGTATCCATGTAATTTATTTAATAAGATCTTATGGTTTACGTAGTCAAATGCTTTAGTCATGTCCGTATAAATAGCACACACTGGTGTCTTTTTGTCTACACACGTCATTATATTAGATAAAAAGTCAAAAATGGTCATATTTATTGTGTTATTTTGTCTAAAACCTTTTTGTTCTTTACAAAATAGATCATGTTTGCTAAAGTAATCGTAAATAGATTTGTAAATTATTTTTTCAAATATCTTTGAAAATATTGGGATTTTCGCAATCGGTCTATAATTTTTTGTCTCTGCTCTATAATTTTTCTTAAACAAGGGTTCATTCATCATTTTCGTATGTTTCTTTTTTTTGGCATTTTAATAACAAAGTACTGTCGCCTGCAAACAAGACCATTGAATGTGAAGTTTGAAGCGGAAGATCATTGATGTAAAGCAGAAATAATAATGGGCCCAGGACACTTCCTTGTGGGCCGCCAAATTTAATGTCTCTATATGATGACATGTATTTTGTTTCTTTTTTTGTGTTTGTGCTAATTTTAGAAATTTCTGTATATTGTTTACGTCCATTCAAATAAGATTTTATTAAATTAAGAGCGTTTCCCCGTATGCCGTATGCATAAAGTTTTCTTAAAAGTGTTTCGTGTTTAACAAAATCAAAGGCTTTTGACATATCTGTGTATATTGCACATACTGGCGATTTATTGTCTATACTTGGCATTATTTTTAATAGAATGTCAAAAATAGCAGTATTAATGTTATTATTTTTTCTAAATCCTTTTTGTTCATTACATAAAATATTAAATTTGACCAAAAATGCATAAATTGACTCATAAATTACTTTTTCTATTATTTTGGCAAACACAGGTATTAGCGCAATAGGTCTATAGTCAGCCATGTCTTTTTTACAGTTTCTTTTGTAAAGCAGTTTTGTAATTGTAGTTTTGAGACTATCAGGATATATTCCGGAAAATATACTTAAGTTGATAATGTGACTCAGTGGACTAGCTATACAATCAAAAACAAATTTGATGATGTTTGTGGAAATACCATCATAGCCAACGCTTTTCTTGTTTTTTAAGTTTTTAATTATACGTATTATGTCTTCAGAGCAAGTTGGAAACATAAAAATGGAGTGTGGATTCTGTTTTATGGGTACAATATCGTGTTGTTTACGTTTTGGTATGTCTGAAACTTGGTCAATAAAATAATTGTTGAAAGATTCGGCAATAAAATAATTGTTGAAAGAATCTCAGCTGGATCTGTCAATCTACTACATCATGATTTCTTACTTGAGCTATTTATGGGTTCTCTAATATATTTTTTATTATTAATGACTTGCCAAGGTGTTTTTGATTTATTCTTTGAATTGTTAAATAAATAATCATTTTGAGCCTTCTGAGTCAATTTTATAATTTTTCTAAACCTTTTAGTGTAAGAATTAAATATTTTCTTATTTTCCATTGTTGGTTTTGCTCTGCATTTCCAAAGCAACTGCCGTTGTCTTTTACTGCAAATTCTAATGCCACGTGATATCCAATATATTTTCTTTTCTGTTTTTATTGTAACAGATTTATAGGGAAAGCATAAATCGTGCAGAAATACAAAAGTATCTAAGAAGTTATCATAGCCTTATTTGGATCTTCTGTACTGTATACATCAGAGAATGATAAACTTTGCAGAGAGCTTTTAAATTTTACTAAGTTTTCTGCTGATGTGTCTCGGATTGTTGTTTTCCAAGATTGTATATGACATGACTTATTTACATTTATTTTAATTATTTGAGCTGTGTGGTCAGATAATCCTAGATCAATTACAGTAGGTTCACATTTATGTTTAGAGTTATGCGCAAAATTATCTAAACAAGAATTACAACTAGGACGAGTTGCTTCAGTTATTTGTAATTTGTGTTCGGTCTTCGTTGGGATACTCAGATATCGATTTTGAAAGCAATCGATTTAATAACAGCAAAATTCAAAATGGCGGCTGCTTTTAATAAATTTGACTTAAGACTCGTGTTCGGTCTTCGCTGGGTCACTCAGATATCGATTTTGAAAGCAATCGGTTCAATAACAGCAAAATTTAAAATGGCGGCTGCTTTTATTAAATTTGACTTCAGATTCATGTTTGGTCTTCGCTGGGACACTCAGATATCGATTTTCAGAGCAATCGGTTCAATAACAGCAAAATTCAAAATGGCGGCTGTTTTTATTAAATTTGACTTAAGATTCATGTTTGGACTCGCTGGGACACTCAGATATCGATTTTAAAAGCAATCGGTTCAAAAACAGCAAAATTCAAAACGGAAGCTGTTTTTATTAAATTTGACTTCAGATTCATGTTTGGTCTTCGCTGGGACACTCGGATATCGATTTTAAAAGCAATCGGTTCAAAAACAGCAAAATTCAAAATGGCGGCTGTTTTTATTAAATTTGACTTAAGATTCGTGTTAGGTCTTCGCTGGGACACTCGGATATCGATTTTGAGAGCAATCGGTTTAATAACAGCAAAATTCAAAATGGAGGCCGTTTTTATTAAATTTGACTTCAGATTCATGTTTGGACTCGCTGGGACACTCAGATATCGATTTTAAAAGCAATCGGTTCAAAAACAGCAAAATTCAAAATGGAGGCCGTATTTATTAAATTTGACTTCAGATTCATGTTTGGTCTTCACTAGAACAGTCAGATATCGTTTTTGAAAGCAATCGGTTCAATAACAGCAAAATTTAAAATGGAGGCCGTTTTTATTAAATTTGACTTCAGATTCATGTTTGGTCTTCGCTAGGACACTCAGATATCGTTCTTGAAAGCAATCGGTTCAATAACAGCAAAATTCATAATGGCGGCTGCTTTTATAAAATTTGACTTTCATAATCGCTGGGACACTCAGATATCGATTTTGAAAGCAATCTTTTTTTTTTTTTTTTTTTAATATTAGCCTACCAAAGTGACTCCACTCTGCCTGATGGTAAGCAGTAAGTGGAATCCAGAAGTGGCGGACACCATTCCAAAAGCCAAACTACTGGTATGGTGGCCTCCACTATGGCGGCTTAGTGAGATGCTTTTTCACGCCCCGCTTAAAAGACCCAGGATCAAAATTAGATGGGAACACATGCGCTGGCAAAGAGTTCCAGGCTTTAATTGAGCGACAAAAGTATGAAGTGCTGAACCGTTTGGTTCGAGACCCTTTAGATTCCACTGTGAAAGGGTGGCACTTTAGTCCCGCATGTGTTGTTCTGGACAAAAAGGGAGAGGGTGGGATTAATTCAAAGAGCTCTTCAGAACACTCTCCATGGTGAAGGCGATAGAAGACGGCCATTGAGGCGATGTCTCTTCGCAGCTGTAAAGGCTCAAGGGTCTTAGTAGCCTCCGGGCTTCCGATGATACGGACTGCTCGCCGCTGCAACCTATCGAGTGCATCCAGTAAGTACTGTGCGGAGCCATCCCAAAGATGAGAGCAGTACTCCACGCAGGAACGAACCTGTGTCTTATAAAGAAGACAGAGCTGCTCGGGCGTGAAGTACCGCCTCACCCTGTTCAGGACACCGAGTTTACAGGAGGCGGTTTTAATGACGCACTCGATGTAGTTCTTGGGGTTGAGATCTCGGCTGATGTCCATACCCAGGATACTTAGGCTATCCTGTAGTGGTAACGCTGTGTTCTGAAGAGAGGGAAGGGGAAGGAACGGAGATTTTTTTGCAGAGAACGCGCACACCTGTGTTTTCTTGGCATTGAACTCGACCAAATTCTCACAACCCCATTTAGAAATGCGGTATAATACTTGGTCGAGCTCAGCGACAAGTTCTAGGCGTTTTGCCTCGATGTCAGTCTGTTTAGCCGCAGGATGTCCGAGATATCGCCCATGCACCGTACTATCATCTGCATAGCAATGAATGTTGCCAAGGGACAACATGTCATTGACATGCAGAAGATACAGAGTGGGCGACAGGACGGACCCCTGAGGCACCCCAGCGTTGACCTGCAAATAATTGGAGGCCGATCCGTCACAAAGGACTCTAATGCGGCGCTCACGCAGGAATGCGGCAATCCAGTTGCACAGCTGGGGTGGCAGACCATATGCTGGAAGCTTGGACAGAAGCGAACGGTGCCAGACTCTATCGAAGGCTTTGGTTATGTCAAGGCCGATGGCCAAGGACTCGCCATGCCTGTCCATAGCTTCACCCCATTGGTGCGTGATATACGCTAGAAGGTCACCCGTAGACCGTTTTGACCTAAAGCCATATTGTCGGTCACTAATTAACGAGTGACCCTCTAGGTAGCGGACTAGTTGGGAGTTTATTATTCGCTCAAGCACCTTGCAGAGAACTGAGGTGACAGCTATGGGTCGATAGTTGCCTGGCTCGGACCTATCCCCTTTTTTGGGAATGGATTGAACATTCGCCTCTCTCCAAGCCTCCGGCACAATTCCCGAGGAATAAGATAGGCGGAATAGGCGCGTCAATGCAGGAGACAACTCCGCTGCGCATTTCTTAAGAACCACCGCTGGAATACCATCTGGTCCGCTGGTTTTCCGAACATCGAGCGACCTTAGTTCCGCACGGACATCACGATGCCTAATACGAATATTAGGCATAACGGAGTCGCAGCCAGATATAGTCGGTGGGTGCAAGCCACGGTCGTCGATTCGGGAGTTAGCCGCAAAGAGTTCTACAAGCAAGTTTGCTTTCTCTTGCGGCTCGTAGGCCAGCGATCCATCAGGACATTTCAAGGGGGGCGAAGTCTTGCAGAAGTTGGATTGCACGGCCTTGGCTAGTCGCCAGTAGCTACGGCTACCCGTAGGATGCGAAATGAGTTCTTGCCCAATCCGTGCAATGCGCTGGGCATCCGCTCTGATGTAAGCCCTCTTGCATTCCCTAGTGGCTTTGTTGTACGCTGCTTTTAGGCGATCCAAGCTAGGGTCGCGCCGTGCTCGGGCCCTGATCCAAGCGCGGTACGCCGATTATTTTTGTTTAACAGTGTCGGCGCACTCACGGTTGAACCAGGGACGCGTTTTGCCGGCACTGGTGACATCTGAGGATGGAATGTAATATTCCATACCTAACAAGATCTCACCAGCGACAGCAGTAGCACTTTGCGACGGATCCCTGTCTTTAAAGCAGCGTAATGCCCATGGGACGGAAGCAAAGTAATCCCGCATACCGTCCCAGTCTGCTGACGAGTAGTGCCATAGTCGTCGCTTTACCTCCGAACGTCGTGGGGGAGCAACAAGAGGCACTGAGGCGCAGACCAAACAGTGGTCGGAATTACCCAGTAGGGCGTGGACCGAAACACTGTATTGGTCTGGGTGACTCGTCAGCAGTAGGTCTAGCAAAGAGGGCGCTTGACCTGGAATATCTGGTATCCTGGTGGGATGGATTACCAGTTGCGTCAGGTCATGCGTGAGAGTGAATGCATGGGCGGCTCGTCCCGCATGGTCTGTTCTGAGAGAACCCAACCAGGTCTCGTGGTGGGCGTTAAAGTCTCCCAGAAACACCAATTCCGCGTTCGGAAACCGCTCCTGCGCTAAGTCTGCCGCCTGACTCAGATGGTCAAAGAGTCGAGTTGTCTCCAAATCTCCGGAGTGGGAACGGTAAAGGCACGCGTAGACCCGGCTCAGAGAACCAAAATCAACGTGAAGCCAAAGGATGGGGTAAGATGGGTCCTCTAGGCAGCGCAGACGGCGAACGCAAACATCCGCCCTGACGAATGCGCATACTCCGGCCTTAGCGCGAAAGCGCTCCTCGAGCACATAGCCCGGGTAGTGCAGGTATGCCGTGTCGTCAGGGCGGCGTATTTGTGTCTCCGTTAGGAAAAGCAAAGCCGGCCGTGCCGTCTCGAGGTGTTGGTGGACGGCGTTGAGGTTTGAATGGAGTCCACGGATGTTAGTGAACTCCACCTCAAATAGCGGGTTGGTGGGGGAGGAAGATGCCGCTGTTAGACCTGCTGCTTTTTTGTGTGCTGCCATGTTGGAGGGTGAAGGGAGGGGCGTGGAAAAGATGACTGCCCTCGCAGCAAGGCTAGACAAGGTGCCGAGTATTGCTTCGTCATTTAACTGTGTGGCATGGTGGTAGCCGATCCGCCGGACGGAAGGGCCCCCGTACCCTCTCTCGGAAATGGTCGCCGGGTCCCACCATCCGGTCACCAACCGGCACGACGAACCACTCCGGGATTATGCGCGACCTGGTGGGGCAGCCTCCTAGGGTGGTTAGGCCTAGTTGGGCCCCTGTACTATGCCGCGGGCGGCCAGCGGCACCACCGTTTCTACGGGTCTCCCTGGCCGGCGGGTCGACCCACACCACCCACACAATGACTCCGCGGATACTCAGCTGGTCCCACACATGCTGCGAGGATTGCCATCTTTGCATCAGTTGGGCCTCCGGCACTCTCACTCACCGAGCGAAACGCAATAGTACGAATACCATTACTCTTACGTCGATCTTCTATGAGAGGGTAGTACTTCCCCGGTCGATCCGACCCATTCATGCTGAAACCAGCGTGGATCTACTACTACTACAATCGGTTTAATAACAGCAAAATTCAAAATGGCGGCTGTTTTTAATAAATTTGACTTCAGATTCATGTTTGGTCTTCGCTGGGACACTCAGATATCGTTCTTGAAAGCAATCGGTTCAAAAACACTAAATTCAAAATTGAGGCCGTTTTTATTAAATTTGACTTCAGATTCATGTTTGGTCTTCGCTAGGACACTCAGATATCGTTCTTGAAAGCAATCGGTTCAATAACAGCAAAATTCATAATGGCGGCTGCTTTTATTAAATTTGACTTCAGATTCATGTTTGGACTCGCTGGGACACTCAGATATCGATTTTAAAAGCAATCGGTTCAAAAACAGCAAAATTCAAAACGGAAGCAGTATTTATTAAATTTGACTTAAGACTCGTGTTCGGTCTTTGCTGGGTCACTCAGATATCGATTTTGAAAGCAATCGGTTCAATAACAGCAAAATTTTAAATGGCGGCTGCTTTTATTAAATTTGACTTCAGATTCATGTTTGGTCTTCGCTGGGACACTCAGATATCGATTTTCAGAGCAATCGGTTCAATAACAGCAAAATTCAAAATGGCGGCTGTTTTTATTAAATTTGACTTAAGATTCGTGTTAGGTCTTCGCTGCGACACTCAGATATCGATTTTGAAAGCAATCGGTTTAATAACAGCAAAATTATGGCGGCTGCTTTTATTAAATTTGACTTCAGATTCATGTTTGGACTCGCTGGGACACTCAGATATCGATTTTAAAAGCAATCGGTTCAAAAACAGCAAAATTCATAATGGCGGCTGCTTTTATTAAATTTGACTTCAGATTCATGTTTGGTCTTCACTAGAACACTCAGATATCGTTCTTGAAAGCAATCGGTTCAAAAACACTAAATTCAAAATTAAGGCCGTTTTTATTAAATTTGACTTCAGATTCATGTTTGGTCTTCACTAGAACAGCCAGATATCGTTTTTGAAAGCAATCGGTTCAAAAACACTAAATTCAAAATTGAGGCCGTTTTTATTAAATTTGACTTAAGATTCGTGTTTGGTCTTCGCTGGAATACTCGGATATCGATTTTGAAAGCAATCGGTTCAATAACAGCAAAATTCAAAATGGCGGCTGCTTTTATTAAATTTGACTTCAGATTCGTGTTCGGTCTTCGCTGGGTCACTCAGATATCGATTTTGAAAGCAGTCGGTTCAATAACAGCAAAATTTAAAATGGCGGCTGCTTTTATTAAATTTGACTTCAGATTCATGTTTGGTCTTCGCTGGGACACTCAGATATCGATTTTCAGAGCAATCGGTTCAATAACAGCAAAATTCAAAATGGCGGCTGTTTTTATTAAATTTGACTTAAGATTCGTGTTAGGTCTTCGCTGCGACACTCAGATATCGATTTTGAAAGCAATCGGTTTAATAACAGCAAAATTATGAAGGCTGCTTTTATTAAATTTGACTTCAGATTCATGTTTGGACTCGCTGGGACACTCAGATATCGATTTTAAAAGCAATCGGTTCAAAAACAGCAAAATTCAAAACGGAAGCCGTTTTTATTAAATTTGACTTCAGATTCATGTTTGGTCTTCGCTGGGACACTCGGATATCGATTTTGAAAGCAATCGGTTCAATAACAGCAAAATTCAAAATGGCGGCTGCTTTTATTAAATTTGACATAAGATTCGTGTTCGGTCTTCGCTGGGACACTCGGATATCGATTTTGAAAGCAATCGGTTCAATAACAGCAAAATTCATAATGGCGGCTGCTTTTATTAAATTTGACTTCAGATTCATGTTTGGTCTTCACTAGAACACTCAGATATCGTTCTTGAAAGCAATCGGTTCAAAAACACTAAATTCAAAATGGAGGCCGTTTTTATTAAATTTGAATTAAGATTCGTGTTTGGTCTTCGCTGGAATACTCGGATATCGATTTTGACAATTTAACAATGTTAAACCATTTTCGATTATTTTTA
The DNA here is from genome assembly GCA_963082885.1 of Parascotia fuliginaria. Lineage (NCBI taxonomy): Eukaryota > Metazoa > Arthropoda > Insecta > Lepidoptera > Erebidae > Parascotia > Parascotia fuliginaria. The sequence goes on from OY720189.1 coordinate 8,768,020, forward strand.
AGAATAAAGGAATATTTAGTGATGGACAGACTCGAGTTCTTTAAGTCTTAATTTAGGGACTGGGCTCTATTTTTGGAGACTGGACTCATAAATGAGAGCTCAAGCCTTTTTGTAAGCAACAAGACTTGCGAGACCTCATAATATGGCTTGAGAACTCGAGTCTTTTAACAATAATAATATATTTAAAGAGACTTTAAGACTCGAGTTCATTGCTAGTTCTGAAGTTTTTTTAAAAACAGTGCGTAAAATGAGTTCTTTAAGTCTTAATTTAGGGACTGGACTCATTTTGGCAGAGCTCGCAGGACTCCGACTAAAATGAGTTCTGAGCCTTGAGTCCTTTCGTTAAGTCCTAATGCAAAAAGACTCGAGTCATAGAACTCGTTTCATAGAACGGTACTATGCGGGTTAACAGATTACTATATTAAAATCTAGGAAAGTTCAATCTATGACAATAAAAGCACTTCATTAGTCCACTTTTTTAATTATTATTTTTTAGTATATAAATTGATGATAAATTTATGTATTTTTGTAAATGATTCCAAATTATCATCTGGTATCTGCTTAATGGATTCTGCCGATTCCACTATAATATCTTGCCTTTAAAAATTAACATGGACAAGACTAAAGTCATGATCAATGTCCATGTTACACCCACTCCTATCACGGTCGGAGGCTCGATGCTCGAATTCGTTGACGAGTACATATACCTGGGACAAACAGTCCGATTAGGTAAGTCCGATTTCGAGATAGAGGTCACTCGTCGAATCCAACTCGGCTGGGCAGCGTTCGGGAAGCTACAACATATCTTTACGTCCGCACTACCGCAGTGTCTCAAGACTAAGGTCTTTGACCAGTGTGTGTTGCCAGTGATGACATACGGAGCAGAGACGTGGTCGCTGACTATGGGTCTTATCCGAAGGCTCAAAGTCGCTCAGAGGTCGATGGAGTGGGCTATGTTAGGCGTCTCCCTGCGCGATCGTTTGAGAAACGAAGAAATCCGCAGGCGAACCAAAGTAGCCGACGTAGCTCGCAGAATTGCTTCCCTGAAGTGGCAATGGGCAGGACACATAGCTCGCAGAACTGACGGCCGCTGGGGCAGAGAGGTTCTAGAGTGGCGACCACGAACCGGAAGACGCAGCGTGGGCAGACCCCTCACAAGGTGGACCGACGACCTTATAAGGGTGGCGGGCAACCGATGGATGAGGGCGGCGAACGACCGACAACGGTGGCGAAAATTGGGGGAGGCCTATGTCCAGCAGTGGACGTCTTGTGGCTGATATGATGATGATGATGATCTTGCCTTTCCTGTCACGCTATTAAATTTTGTAATAAATAATAATTTAGTAATAAATTCTGTAAAAAAAATCTGTGCACAATCTATATACCTACCTAACCTATAGCCTAGAAATTCATAAACAGAATGGAAAAAGAACTAACTTTTTTTAAATATTTAAAGAGACTTTATCACTCGAGTTCTCAAGTCATATTATGAAGACTCACAAGTCTTGTCTGTTACAAAAAGGTTTGAGTTCTCATTTATGAGTTCAGTCTCCAAAAATCGAGTCCAGTCCTTAAATTTGATCTTAAAGAACTCAAGTCCTGTCAATTTGTGAAAAAAGTTGAGAGGACTCAATTCTTTTCGAAAAACTCAAATTCTTGAAGAACTTGAGTTCTATAATTATTATTATTTATTATTATTATTATTATAATAAAACCTCAGTTCTATGAGTCGAGTCGTTTTGCATTAGGACTCAACGATAGGACTCGAGACTCAGAACTCAGGACTCATTTTAGTCGGAGTCTTGCGAGCTCTGTCAAAATGAGTCCAGTCCCTAAATTAGGACTTAAAGAACTCGAGTCCTGTCCATCACTAGGAATATTGAGCTTAACGTTTGATGTTTCATTTATTACTGTAGTATTTATTTTTATTTTTTTAGATTTGTTTTACAAAAAAGGGACGATATTTGGCGACTCTACCTTAGTAAACATAATATTGTGTCTCACAGCGCACCTCAGTATCGTATTCGTAAACCGGTTCTATAACACTACACATATTTATTTAAACCTTTTTATTACGAAACGAATATTTTTATCTACAAACGCACTATTTACAAAATCGCTACATATTATGTTACACTTAACACTATAAACTATGCACATCTTATTCTATGTTTATTTTTATTTATCTAAACCTATTTATTATGAAACTTATATTTCTACTTTCAAACGCGCTATTTACAAATCCACTACATTTTTACCTATTATACACTATTTACAATTTAACTTAAACTTACATAAAATTATAATTATTATTAAATGTACACTACATGTATATATATATATATATATATATATATATGTATAATATATGTATTGTATAGTATATATGTATACATGTATAGTATGTGTAATATATATCGTAGAATCGAGTAGTTACCGAACGCAAGCGTGACGTCACTACGAGTCGTGCTTGGACGCGACCGTTGGAGCGGGCGGGCATTCTATAATCGGAGCTCGTACCGAGCGGACGTGTCTGTTCGAGTAATAATAACTTGTGAATATAATATTGTGATTTCTTTATAATAAACGTCAGTTAAATAAAGTCAGTGTTAAGTGTTGTAATTGTTCGAGGCTACCCACCATGTCTGGACCCGAGGAGAATACGTGCCCACAGAGTCCTATATTACAACAATATACGACATATGAAGTGGGATCACCTCGAGCACAACTAAGAACTGAAAATGCGCAACGGCCACATGTCAGCGAAGATCTGTTACGAAAAATGTTTGAACTTCAGAATAGTAACATGCTGAGCCTGATTGAAACCATTAGACAACCAGCAAGTACAAGTAACATCAAGCTACCTGAATTCGACCCCGACAAGCCTGCGGACGCACGTGCTTGGTGCAACACGGTTAACCTCTGTTTTGAAGAAAAACCGTTACAAGGTGGGCCGCTAATAATAGCCATAAGCAGGGCGCTAAAGGGGAGTGCTTCACAATGGTTATCACAAGTGTCATTCCCCGGAATGCAGTGGCCGCAGTTTAGAGAATTATTTACTGCCAGGTACGATTGTGTCGAAACACCCGCCGCTACCCTCATTAATTTACAAAGCAGTAAACCGAAAGAAAACGAGTGCTTGTCTGTGTATGCTGCAAGGTTGATGACGTCTCTAACCTCAAAATGGCAAAACATGAGTGTGGAGGAGATTGCTGTGTCTACTGTGTTGGCGCATCTGACACAATTTGATAAGTGCCTTCAACGTTTGGCCTTTACCACCGAGATTGAGACAAGAGACAAGTTACAGCGAGGACTAAAGGCAACTACTTTCATGAAAAGAAAATTACCATCAGCTGCTGCCGAAGAGAATCGCACGGAATCAAAACGGATCAGAACAGGACAGATTTCAAGATGTTTCCACTGTGGCAAACTGGGGCATCGTGCACATGAGTGTCGTTCGAAAGCAAGAACATCGATGGCGACAACGTCATCTTCCGCCATGAATAACCAGCAATCACGAGTCATCTGCTTCCGCTGTGGCGGGATCGGCCACTTCGCTGCAAAGTGCACCCGTGGACCGGGTGCAAACGGTGGCAGCGGTGGAGGCACACCGCGGGATGCGAGCGCAACAGGATCATCAGCCACGCAAGGGCGTGATCGCCAAGTCAACATGTGCAGTGTCAGCAGTCCACGTGGTCAACTTATAAACAATTGTAAGTCTTATTCATTTAGTTTTGATTCTGGTGCTGAATGTTCCCTTATCAAAGAAGGTATCGCAAATAAATTTTCTGGCAAGCGAGTTAACAACGTTGTGAGATTAACGGGCATAGGTTCACATAGCGTGTACAGCACATTGCAAATCTTGTCTCAGGCAACGATTGGCGACTTTAACCTAGAAATTTTATTCCATGTGGTACCTGATAGCTATATTAATGATGATATTTTAGTCGGTAGAGACATTTTATCACAGGGTTTTAGTGTTAGCTTGTCGTCGGATAGTGTGATTTTGACATATCGTAAAAATGTTTTGACGTGTGAAAAATCTGCTAAGAGTGCAATGTTAGATTTTAGCAGCATTGATACTGATATACCATCAGAGTTCAGACCCCAATTAATAGCTGTCTTAAATGAGTATTCGACTACTTTTTCCCGGGGTATAGCAACGTCTCGCGTCAATACAGGTAAACTTGAAATTCGCTTGGTTGACCCTACTAAGACAGTTCAGCGTCGTCCTTATCGTCTAGGTGCGAATGACCTTATCGTCTAGGTGCGAATGAACGACAGGTCGTACGCGACAAAATCAAGGAGTTATTAGAGGCGGGTGTAATTAGGCCTAGTTCTGTTCTCCCTTTTCCAGTCCAGTACTGTTGGTAAAGAAAAAGAATGGTTCGGACCGAATGTGCGTGGACTACAGAGAATTGAACGAGAATACCGTAGCTGATAGATATCCGCTTCCATTGATCGAGGACCAAATGTCCAGGTTAGGTGAGGCAAAATGGTATACATGCTTAGATGCCACAAGTGGCTATCACCAAATTCCTGTTGAACCTTCGTCGATAGAGAAGACGGCGTTTGTTACACCCGATGGCCAATGGGAATATTTGACGATGCCGTTTGGGTTGAAAAACGCTACGTCGGTTTATCAGCGAGCGGTCATGCAGGCGTTGGGAGAGTTAGGTCATACCTTCGTTGTGGCATATGTCGATGATCTGCTGATACTAGCATCAGATGTAGAGCCAGCCATAGAGCGCCTTCGTCTTGTTCTAGATATTTTGACTAGGGCAGGATTTTCGTTGAACCTAGACAAGTGTGCGTTTTTAAAGAGTCGAGTTGAGTATTTGGGTTTTGTTATTGAAGATGGTAGAGTTATGCCAAATCCTAAAAAGGTAGAAGCTTTAACTCGGTTGCCGCCCCCAAGCACTGTCACACAGCTGAGACAATTCATAGGCTTAGCCTCCTACTTTCGCCAGTTTATTCCCCAGTTTTCAAAAATCATGACTCCATTGTTTAAGATTTCAAGTAGCAAAGGCACTTCAATCAAATGGCAATCCGCTCATGAGTTAATCAGACAGCAAATTATAACTCGTTTGACTTCACAACCTGTGTTAATGAATTTTGATCCGAGCCTGGCAATAGAAATCCACACCGATGCAAGCGCGGATGGATATGGAGCTGTATTCATTCAGAAAGTTGATGGTAAACAACACCCGGTTGCTTACTATAGTCGTCGTACTTCTTCTCCCGAGTCTAGGTATCATTCCTATGAACTCGAGACGTTGGCAGTGGTTAATGCAGTCAAGCATTTCAGACATTATCTCCATGGTCGTAAGTTCACTGTAGTTACCGATTGTAACTCCGTCAAGGCTACGAAAAATAAGATCGAACTCTCTCCGCGAGTTCACAGGTGGTGGGCTTATCTCCAATCATTCGACTTTGACATCGTTTATAGAGAAGGATCTAGAATGAAACATGTCGATTGTCTTTCACGTAATCCTTGGTCTCCTACCCCCAAGATGCAATGCAACGTGTAGAACAAAAACTTGTCAATATAGCTGAGCTTTCTAATGACTGGCTTCGAGTAGAACAGGAGAGATCCCGAAATTCAAAGGATACTGTTGGACCTTCAGAACGAAGTTTTGCCTGAGGATGTTAGAAAGACGTATGAGGTTAGGTCAGGGATTCTTTATCGTAAGGTGCAAAGAAATGGAAGAAATCGATGTCTGCCTATAGTTCCCCGTGCATTTAGGTGGTCGGTAATAAACAATGTTCACGAATCAATAATGCATCTGGGTTGGGAGAAGACGCTCGAAAAGACTTACGAGCATTATTGGTTCGAAGGCATGTCCAAGTTTGTACGTAAGTTCATCGAGAATTGCATTACCTGCAAAATCTCAAAGCCGAGTTCAGGGAGAATTCAAGCGGAGCTTCACCCAATTCACAAAGTGAGTGTCCCATGGCACACCGTGCACATAGATGCAACTGGAAAGCTTAGTGGTAAAAATGATGTCAAGGAGTACGTTTTTGTTTTGATAGATGCCTTTACCAAATTCGTCTTACTTTTTCACTCTCTAAACATCGACAGCAAGAGCAGCATTAGAGCTTTGGAATCTAGTGTGGCTTTGTTTGGTGCTCCTACTCACGTGATAGCTGATCAAGGCAGGTGTTTTGCCAGTAGAGAGTTTTCGAATTATTGTGAGAGTCGAAACGTTCAGTTGCACCTTATTGCCACAGGGGGTAGTCGAGCTAATGGGCAAGTGGAGAGGGTCATGAGTACCTTAAAGAGTATGCTAACAGCAGTCGAGTCAAGCAAAGACCGTTCATGGCAAGATGCATTAGGAGAAGTTCAGTTGGCAATGAACTCTACCGTGAACCGTGTCACTAAATCCAGCCCGTTAGAATTAATGATTGGTAAAATAGCGAGACCTTTGGCGTTGATGACTATAGATGATGACATGGTTAATGAAGTTGACCTTAATGCGATAAGGGAACATGCAGCTCTGAGTATTTGTCAAAATGCTATTTATGATAAGACTAGGTTTGATAAAAATAAAGCTAAGGTACGCCTATTTCATGTGGGTGACTATGTTCTCATAGAAAACGAGGAGAGGAACCAAACCAAGTTGGATCCCAAGTTCAAGGGTCCATTTAAAATAATAGAGGTTTTAGATAACGACAGGTATCTCCTAAAATCTTTGAATTCTAAGAGAACATACAAGTATCCGCACGATAGAGTACGAAGAATACCAGACCATGAGGTTCCGGTAGAATATGATGTGATACCAAGTACAGATGAAGAAAATGGTGATCACGGCAGTGTTTAACCATTCTAGAGCGTTGTGTTGTTGTGAATATTAGAGATGATCCGTTTGAGTTATCCTCGTTTACGTTGGAGCGTTAGCGAGATGAGCCGTAGGTGCGGCGGCATGTTACTTTATCCTCGTATACGTTGGTGCGTTAACGGGATGAGTCGTTGGTGCGACGGCATGCTTGAGCGATTATCCTTATTTTCGTTGGTGCGAAAATGAGATGAGCCGTTGCTGCGGCGTTAATGATATTGATGTGTGTTCACTATCCTGTAATCTTGTGATGGAACTTAATGATAATGGATGATTAGTTTTAAGAGTTGTAAGGATGAGTGGCATTCTTGGTGCGTTCTGAATATAGTTGAGGCATAATTTGAGTTTCAATACACATCTGAAGTAGTGTATACGGTAGGAACATAGTCAGAATAGCCGAACAAAATGCTGGCTTGATATTGTCCTTACAGGTTGCACACACGAGGACGTGTAAGTCATCAGAGATGGCCGTATCGTAGAATCGAGTAGTTACCGAACGCAAGCGTGACGTCACTACGAGTCGTGCTTGGACGCGACCGTTGGAGCGGGCGGGCATTCTATAATCGGAGCTCGTACCGAGCGGACGTGTCTGTTCGAGTATAATAACTTGTGAATATAATATTGTGATTTCTTTATAATAAACGTCAGTTAAATAAAGTCAGTGTTAAGTGTTGTAATTGTTCGAGGCTACCCACCATGTCTGGACCCGAGGAGAATACGTGCCCACAGAGTCCTATATTACAACAATATACGACATATAATATGTATGTAATCATGTTACTAAATGCCGAATTAATTTTAAATTATTATAATGACTAAAGGAGCAAAATGTTTCAAAATTGGTTTTCTTAACGCTGGTTCATTGGGTACGGGTCATGATAATTTGATAGGTGCACTCGACAGACATTGTTTTGATGTTATGGCCATAAATGAGACTTAGTTGCGACCGGGCGAGGAGGGGCGCGTTCCGATGGTGCCGGGCTACCGTCTGCACCACACGCCGCGGCCGGCGAGTGTGCGCTCGGATCGTGGTGGGGGCGTTGGCTTTTAACTACGGCGGGGGCTGAGCGCGCGTACTTGGTCTTGCGCGGTCGATCCCAGGTTCGAATCGGTAGAACAAATGTGGTTGACACTTACATTAAACAGTAAAAAAATTGCTATAGGTACAGCCTACCGACCACCATGGCTTGACCTTGTTCTTTTTCTGGATGCCATAACTGAGTCTATTAGTGCACTAGGAAACTGCGATCATTACATTTTACTTGCCGACTTCAACGTTAACATGTTAGACGTTAGCGGCATTAAATCAAAAAAAATTAATGAATTTTTAAATTGTCTAAGTCTTACACAGTTGGTCACAACCCCGACTCACTTCACAGCATCCAGTGAAACTCTCTTTGACCTCCTGTGTAGATATACAGCTGTAGATCTTTCGGTTCGATCAACGGTCATTGCATAGTAGTTGGGGAATTTCACGTCAAGCGCGACAAGTTCAAACCATACCTTGTTAAATTTCGCCCACTTAAAAATGTATGCAAAGAAAGCTTTAATATGGACTTATTATCTTTGAACCTCAGTAATATTTCGACGCTTGAAAATGTCACTGATATGGTGCATGCTTTTAACTGCTAAACTATTTCCTTATTTGATCTTCATGCTCCAATCAGGATATGTACTATAAAGGAAAAGTCGTATCCGTGGATTACAGATACTATCAAAATCATGATGGGTTTACGTGATGACGCTCTTAGTTGTTATAGAAAAACTAAAGCAAACTAAAAAAAAATATATTACAAAGAGTTGAAACGCTTAGTAGTATAATGTTGATAAATATATGTAGATCGTTGTATAATGAAAAAGTTGCATACTTTAAACAGCATAAATAATAAAATGAAATACCCTAAACTCTTATAGAAAAACGTTAAAACTACCTTATCACCCTATAAACCTATACAAGACCTTCCGTCTTACTTCGCAGATCCTAACCTAATTAATTATACCTTTCTGAGAGTACCTGGTAACCCTGTTGCTAATGCATCACTTATGACTTATTTTGAGAACCATAGACATGGTAAGAGCACTTTCACAATCAGTCCAGTTAACCAAAGTGTTGTCTCTCGCATTATCTCTAACCTTAAAAGTAACGCCGAGGGCTATGACAACATCTCCCTAGATATGATTAATATGATTCTGCCTCATGCTCTGGATACTATAACAGACATCATAAACTGCTCCATTGTGACGTCAACGTTCCCTGAACAATGGAAAATAGCTTCAGTTAAGCCCTTACCTAAAAATGCAAATCCACTGGATGTTAGAGACCTACGCCCCATAAGTATTCTACCATGCCTTTCCAAGGTGCTGCAGAAAGTCGTCAGCCACCAGTTAACACTTTTTCTGGAACGTAATAACATCTTGCCTGACTTACAATCTGGCTTTAGAAAACAGCGTAGTACCTCCACTGCGTTACTAGATGTTATTGATAATTTTTTATCGGCCCAGGATAAAGGAATGTGTTCTTTGCTAGTTTTACTGGATTTCTCCCGAGCATTTGACGCAATAAATATTTCACTATTACTGTCAAAGTTAATTTATTACGGATTTGATCATGGAGCCGCACAATGGTTCAATAGCTATCTTAACTTTTTTTTTTTTCGTGGGAAACGCATTACGCGTACGCACCCGTCTGGGCGAGGCGGGGGTTATGTCGGACTCTCCGGCCACAATGAGACAGCGGCCGGCATACCGACTAAAACCCACGGTGTTCCTCCAGACGGTCAGAGTGTCGGGGACACGGGAGACGCTCGCGCATTCATCCGCGACCCCGACAGGCCACGGCCCGCTCAACGTGAGCGGGCCCCGTCTGATTTGGGGGGCCTAGCCCCCCTTCCTCCATCGAGAGGCGTTCGTGGAACACGTACACCGCCTTCTCGGGCCTGTGCTGTTCGAGCGGCGATTGCCCAATCGCCGCCCGCAGGCATCCTCCTACGGTGGCTGGAGATCCCGGAGCGCCCCACGGCGACGCCTGGGGCGGGCGCGACGGGCGGGGAGCAAGGTGGTCCGCTCCCTCTCCCGCTCGGCCGCCTCCTTGGCGAGCATTACCTGCTCGCAAAAGGAGGCGACTCCAGCTATCTTAAAAATAGAAAACAACTTGTGGACCTGAGGTTGGGTGACGGTACTAGGCTTACGTCGCCTCTAACACCTGTGGAGAGAGGGGTACCGCAGGGATCTATACTGGGTCCAATATTGTTTATTTTGTACTGTGCTGACATAACAAAATGTCTCCAGAAATGTAACTACCATATATACGCCGACGATGTCCAACTCTACATATCTTTTAGACCGGACGAATATAAAAGTTAGGGATCTGAACGATGATCTACATAGAATCGCTACTTGGTCTGGAGATAATTGTCTTTCATTGAACCCAGTAAAAACCAAATAATATGATATTTGGCACCAGACAAGAGCTAGCTAGATTACCTGGGACGTTTAACGTGGAACTAATGGGAGAACAAATTGAGCGAGTGTATGAAGCGCGTAGTCTAGGTCTCATTATAGACAAAGACCTTCGTTTTGAGAAGCACGTAGCCGAATCGGTACGTAACTGTTTCTACCGTCTGAAGGTTCTTTACAAGATACGACCTTGTCAGAGACGCTACGATAGCAGCTTGTTGAGACACTGGTTCTGTCTAAACTAAACTACGCTGACACTGTTTATGGCCCGCGCCTCTTAGCGCGTACTGATCGGCTTATACAAAGGGTACAAAATGCTTGCGCTCGATTCTGTTATACAATCCCACCCAGATGCCATGTAACACCTTTTTTAAACAAGCATTCACTCAAAATGAAGTCCAAACGAAAGCTGCACATGACCTGCCTTCTGTTTGGTGTAGTGAAGTATCAGAAGCCAGATTATTTATACAACAAGCTGAGTTGGGTAACGAATAGGCGGGAGTGTGGTAGAAGACAATGCTCACAACAGCTAAACACACAGGCACATTGCACGGCTGCTTTTAGAGGCTGTTTCCGTTATGCGGCATCCAAAGTGTGGAATAACCTTCCGCCGCCCATAAGATTAATTAACACCATCGGCACATTTAAAAAGAGGCTACAGAAATATCTCATAGATGTGCAATTTAAACTAGATATGGCCAGAACAAATGTGTCTATTATATGACGCCTGTTATCATTATATTATGATTGTTGCATTGGTTTCAGTTTGTCGGACGCATTAGTGCGTGTGCGTGTGTGTGCGTGCGCGTGCGTGCGTGCGTGCGTGCGTGCGTGCGTGCGTGCGTGCGTGCGTGCGTGCGTGCGTGCATGCGTGCGTGTGTTTGTGTGTGTGTGTGTTACCACTCAGCGCCTAAACGGCTGAACCAATTTCGATGAAAATTGGTATGTAGATAGATTTGGTTCCGGAGGCGGACATTCTTAAGAAAATCGCTCTGGTTCCCGAGGGATACAACAAACCATATTTTACGCGCGGGTAAGGCCGCTCGTTTAATAATAATTGTGTTAAGTATTTATATTAATAATATGTTGTGAATACTTATTAGTTTTGTAATAAACATTTTTAGTTTTTATACAGTTGCCATTTATTTAAACTGACGGACTCATAAACTGCATCAAAGTACAGGATTACTTTGAAATGATTTTTTTTAATAAGTATGCAAACTTTTTAGATTAAATTATATAAATATGGAGAGACTGGCTCTTAATCTTAAAAAAAGCAAAATTTAAAAATAGAACTGCAGTAAAACAAATGAATATAGCCGGGAAAAGAAAATTTACTCGTAGTATCAGATTTGCGTGTTATTTAAAGCAAAGTTTTAAATTGATTCGCATTGATTTTTTATTCTTTTGTCAATTGAATTATTGTTACCAGCAGAATTGTTGGGTTAGTTTTTTAACTCATCGAGAGTTTTTGAACCATAATATGGATACTTCGTCCGAACAAGCGGCTCAAATTGTAGCACTGGTGCGGGAGGGCTTGGATCAACGAACGATTGGTAGAAATTTAAATTTAAACCAGTCTACGGTTTCTAGAATATACAGAAGGTTTGTGGAGACAGGTTCTTACAGAAGGAGACGTGGGACAGGCAGGACTCGAGCACCCATCGGTCGTGATGACCGATTTATTGTTACAACTTCCCTGCGAAATCGTTTCCTCACGTCAGTTAACATCAAAACAGAGCTTAATGAAGTGCGTGGAGTAAATGTGAGTGCACGAACAATAAGAAGAAGGTTAAAGGAAGCGGATATCACCCCTTTTAGACCAGCAAATGGTCCAAAGTTATCTGTAGCTCACAGACAAGCTCGCTTAAGATTTGCGCGTGATCACCTAAAATGGACAGAAGAGCAATGGGCCTCCGTATTGTTCACGAACGAGTGTAGGACATGTTTATATGGTGCAGATGGTCGCAGAAGAGTCTATCGTCGACGTGGGGAGCGATATGCTCAAAGTTGCATTGAGGAGCGTGTTCCTTTTGGAGGCGGTTCGTGTATGGTCTGGGGTGGCATATTGATGAACGGGCGAACAGAACTTGTGTTCAGAGACATGGTCCGTCAAAACGGTAATAGAGGGGATTTGACTGCACATCGCTACATAACAGAGATCTTAGAAGATCACGTGGTGCCTTACATGGGATTCATAGGCGAAAATTTTACTTTAATGCAGGATAATGCCCGGCCGCACGCTGCTGCACAAGTTCGACAATATTGCGAAGAGGTTGGGATACGTACAATGAATTGGCCAGCACGCAGCCCGGATCTTAATCCCATTGAGCATGTTTGGGACAATTTAAAAAGAGCTGTATATGCGAGAAATCCTGTGCCCACGAAAGTGGCAGCACTAAGAACAGCACTTTCAGAAGAATGGGACAATATTCCGCAAGATCTTTTAATAACCCTAGTAAAATCTATGCGGAACCGATTAGAATCCGTAATAAGGGCACGTGGAGGTAATACACCTTATTAAAACATAAATAAACCCTTGCATAAAGTTTGTGTCTATTGTTAAAACCATTTTTTTTATTAAACCAATTTTCCTTAAATTTCTGTTTTTTCTTCAAAAAAGTCTTAAGGTCCTTTCCAGTACACAAACTTAAACTTAATAATAATAATATAATAATAGCTTTATTGACATAATTTTTATACAATGTCTTAAAGTATAACACTGTCTCTTGCGCTAGTTTAAAACTGTATTACTGTGACGTAGTAGAATGTAAGTACCTATAATCGTTAGAGTGTGTAATCTATAAAACCCATGTAAGAACAGAAATAAAGACATTCTTATACCAAGAGCTGTGATGTTTCAATCTATCTGACACCCAACCTTATATGGCGACCCTGCCACTAAGCAGGGCTCTAATCATGTGCGCGTTTAGTACGGACTTTGCTCTGTGTGGCTATAGTTTCATCGTGAATAAATCAAAAATCATCTGTTGCAATAATGTGTAATTCTAAAGTAAGAAACGAGGAAATCTTTATCAATCAGAATAGTGCGGCTAAAAATTCGGCTACAGTAGAGGAGTTTAAATTTCATTTGTCGACAATAAGCATCGTATTAATAATAATTTGCACGGTTTTATTCCTTGGCGCGATATACTGGATGTATAAGCTCTATAAAAGATGTCACGAGTCTTGGACGCGAGAGCAAATAACGAGGCATATCTTGGGGCGTTCTTCGCTTCGATCTAGGAGGTACCGTGGAGGTTCATGTGGCGCATCTGCTGGCGAGGACTATCGGGTCCATGCCACCAACAAGAATCCCTGATAATAGCTCACGGATGGGCAATCAATTCGACGATACGGCTAGTGTAATTGTGAGTATTATGTTACTAAAATAGTTCGTAAAAGTGCGGCAACTGTGAACAACAGTGAATCAACAGTGAGTGATTTAGGTATATAAAATATCAAGATAATGGACAGTAATGTATGAAAACTTATTTAATTTATTTGATGATCTTGGTAAAGTAAGGAAATATTTAATAAAAATTGGGCCAAGTAGACGAAAAGGTGAAATTTTAATTAAAAAATTAAAAGAAGCCAATGATTTATTTTGTGCTTTTAATACCCATTTAGAAAGTCTAATTACATTAAAAAGTACATTAGAGGAAGATGTATGTTGTAAAATTGATCAATTAAATATAGATTTTTTTAGTTTATATGATAATATCATCGATTTGTCTAGTAATTCATCAGTGAAAGAAAGCTTAAATATGGCTAAGTTTGATTTAAAAATCGCGTTGAACTTGTTACCAGTATTAAATGACGATGTGGCGAACACAAAACAGCTTATTGATGGAATAGAATACTATCAGTCGGAACTCGACTCGGAGGGACAAAATAAGTTAATTAACTTTGTGTTAAAGAGCCGACTTTCGCAGCCTGCTAAATTGAAACTTAACACTAAGTATGACAGTATCGATGAGTTAATCAACGCAATGAAAACTTGTTTATTGCCTAAAAAATCAGCAACAGCTCTTCATCATAAATTGTACACTTTAAAACAAAACGATCTTTCCATAAATGAATACGGTAAACAAATAACTGATTTGTTTGTTGACTTGACGATTTCTCAATCCGAAGGTGAGACATCAAATTTTAATATTTTAAAGTCAGTTAATGAAAAATTAGCCATAAAAAGTTTTGCCGACGGTTTGAGAAATCGACGCCTTAGCACTATAATTGCTGCAAGAAAATTTTCATCCTTAAGCGATGCGGTTCAAGCAGCCGTAGACGAAGAAGTTTCTACACCTTCTACCTCTGGTGATATTTTATTTATGCGTCGTAATAATACCTACCAATATAGGAATTATAGAGGCCAGTATACGACACGAGGACGAGGCCAGGTACCCGTATCAGAATACAAGGACGACCGCACATCGCAACAAGGACGAGGCGGTTGGAGATACCGTGGTCGTGGGGCAGCGAACCAGTCGGCGTCGCGTGGACCTAAAGGTAGGATTTTTTTTTAACCAAACTAGACACTCCGAGGAGCAACAACAGCAACAACAAAATATGCATATTTTGACAGATACAGATTCACAAGAAAATCAATCAGAAAATACTATTGATATTCCAGACAAATTTTTTCGTGCATAAAAGTGTTATGATGTCATGTAGTAGCGTATATTACATTACATTGAGTTCTAAAAATAATAATATTTCTTATACGTGGCTAATTGACACTGGCGCTTCTATATCAGCCATAAAACATAAACATGTTCTAGAATTGAACATACCAATCCAAATAAGTAATCTTGTGGTCAGCGGTATAGGTGGAAAAGTTGAATCAATGGGTTTTGTTTATCTTGAATTATGTGCGGGTGATCAAGTTCTTAATCATAAATTCTACGTATTTGAGTCATTACCATGTAAAGCTAGCGGAATTTTAGGCCAAGACTTTTTAAACAAATATAATTCAATAATTAATTTTAGAGATCATTATTTACTAATTTATAAAAATTATATAGAAGTTAAGTTGCCGATAAGTTTTCATAACGATTCACTGACTATACCGGCTAGGTCAGAAAGTATTCATTATATAAATACCAATATAACGGAGGAATGTATAGTTTGCGCATCGGAAATACACAAAGGTATCTTTTTAGCAAATACTTTAGTAATGCCGAAAAATGGAAAAATACCCATACGTATCCTGAATACCTCAGAAACTGACTTTTGTTGCCATAATATTCAACCAAATATACAAAAGGCAAGTGACTATAATACCTGTAGATTCAATAAGCCTGTAAAAAATGCCGAACGTGTTAAAAAACTTTTTTCATTATTAAATTTGCGGCATTTGAATGATGAGGAACAAAGCAGTATTAAAAATATATGTGCAAAATATAATGACATATTTTATCTAGAAGGGGACCGGTTAACTACGACAAACATATATAGACACACAATAGATTTAAAACCTTTTACAACACCAATATATAGTAAACCTTATAGGCTTCCGCATTCACAAAAAAAAGAAATACAGGAGCAAATTGACCACATGCTTGAACAAGGCATTATCGAGCCTTGTAATAGCGAATGGTCTAGTCCCATTCTTTTAGTCCCAAAGAAACCAAACTTAAACGCACAGAAAAAATGGCGTCTAGTTATTGACTATCGTAAATTAAATAAATGTATACAAAATGATAAATTTCCTCTTCCAAATATTCATGAAATATTGGATTCATTATCCGGATGCGTCTACTTTACGCACTTGGATTTAAATCAAGGATTTTACAATGTGGCACTCGACCCCGACAGTAGAAAATATACTGCGTTTTGTTCGGGTCAATTTCAACTGACTAGAATGCCAATGGGCCTTAAGACAAGTCCTAACTCTTTTGCCCGAATGATGACTATGGCAATGTCTGGTCTTAATTACGAAAAGTGCTTATGTTACCAAGACGATTTAGTTATTATGGGGCGGGGGCTATCGGACCATAATAGAAATTTATGTGAAGTACTCGAAAGGTTACGCAGTGTAAATTTAAAATTAAACGCAGCTAAATGCGATTTTCTTAGGAAAGAAATGCTTTATTTAGGGCATATCGTAACAAGCGACGGTGTACTGCCCGACCCTGAAAAAATTAGCGCCATACACAACTATCCAGTTCCTCAGAACACCGATGAAGTAAAACGTTTTGTAGCTTTGGCGAATTATTATCGCAGATTTATACCAAATTTTGCCGAAATAGCCAATAGTTTGAATTCATTATGTAGAAAAAACGTTAAATTTATTTGGAATGAAAATTCACAAAAGTCATTCGAAACTCTTAAAAAACGAATGTCTTCGCCTCCGGTTCTACAATATCCGGATTTATCAGATAAAAATCAGTTTATAGTGCAAACTGATGCATCAGGTTACGCAGTAGGAGCTATTTTATCAAACTCTGATGGCCGACCGGTGTCATACGCCAGTAGAGTTTTAAGTAAAGCGGAACAAAACTATCCAACCATTGAAAAGGAGCTTTTGGCTATAGTATGGGCCGTGAAACATTTCAGACCTTATTTGTATGGCCGTCCATTTAAAATAGTTACAGACCACAAACCATTAGTATATTTATTTAGCTTAAAAGACCCGTCAAGTAGACTTCTTAAATTCCGATTATGCTTAGAAGAATACGATTATTTAATTGAATACGTCAAAGGAAAAGACAATGCCGCCGCTGACGCATTGTCTAGAATCTCTATATCGTCTAAGGATCTAAAAACAATGCACGAATGCATATTTGTAATGACGCGCGCCCAGAGAAAACAATCGGAAACAGTTTCCTCGGTCAAGGAAACTGCTGTAAAAAATTGTTCGGTTACCCAACCAAAAATCGTCGAGACCCTTATTAAGCCCAACAACGTAGTGGAGTTACAATTCATTAATAAAAAATACTTAGAACAATTACGAAAAATTAATAAAATAACTCAGGAAAATAATATATTTTCATATAGTCACGAACAAAAGGCATTATATATAAATCCATTAGCTCGATCACAGCTGACGCCAGCCGCATTTGTGAGAGCGATGTGTGTATTTTGCGAAAAAATTAATATAAACGAGTTATATTTTATAAAAAATAAACATAATCTAATATTTCTTAAAAAATTAACGGATGAAATTAAAGGATACACCAAATGGAAAGGACCACGTCTATGTATTTTAAATGACATAGAAAAAATAGATAATTTAGATGATAGGAAAGTTATCTTGAATGACTTTCATTTATTACCGTCAAGTGGGCATGCAGGCATTAGAAGAATGTTTAATAACATTAAAAAATATTACTTTTGGCCGGGTCTAGAGAAAGATATTATTGAATTTGTAAAAAAATGTGATGTTTGTCAGAAACAAAAATATACAGTGGTGGTAAAAGAACCTATGGTTATCACTACGACTGCTCACTCTTCATTTGACAAAATATTTCTAGACATAGTTGGCCCACTCGACAAGGATTGTCATAATTACACATACATTTTAACACTTCAATGTGAACTGTCAAAATATGTTTGTGCTTTTCCACTAGTTAGTAAAACGTCAACTGAAGTAGCACGAGTGTTCGTCAATAACTTTATCCTTCAGCATGGAGTACCTCGAGAAGTAGCAACTGACCGAGGCTCGGAGTTTATGTCGGAGACTTTCAGAGAGGTATGTAAACTTCTTAATATTTCTAAATTAAATTCAACAGCATACCACCATCAGAGTATTGGCGCTCTAGAGAATTCTCACAAGTCTCTAGGGGCATTTTTAAGAATACATGTCGATGGTAGACCGGATACGTGGAGCTCTTGGTTACCTTTTTGGGCTTTTGCCTATAATACTACAGTACATACGTCAACTAAATTTACACCATTCGAACTCGTTTATGGAAAGAAATGTAACTTGCCAACTAATCTTATAAAAACAGTAGATCCACTTTATAATTACGATAGTTATCCCTTTGAGTTGAAATATCGATTACAGGTTTCGCAAGCGGAAGCGCGAAAACACCTAATTGCGTCCAAATTAAAACGAAAAAGCAGGTATGATCAATATATAAAATCTATAAAATATAAGACAAATGACAAAATTTTAATAAAAAATGAAACTGGTAACAAGCTCACAAATCTTTATTCCGGCCCTTATACTGTAATAAGAGATGCATCACCTAATGTAGAGGTCAACATTAAAGGAAAAACCGATGTTATTCATAAAAACAGAACGAAGTTGTACTATTCATAAATATTACACTGATCTTTGTTCAATATTTACATTGCAATTACGATTGCATCACTTACATGCACTCATGTTGCACTGGATAGACTATAAGAGTAATTTAATAACTCGTAACTTAATTGTATCTAAGTACGTTAGTATAATTATCAATTAATCGAGAATGTATTAGTGTATAAACTTATAAAATGACCATAATTATGTAGTGTCATATATATGTAGTGTTAGTGTGTTTAAATGACCATTATAAGGCTTACTTATGTAAAACCTATCAAATAATCAAGAATGTATTAGTGTGTAAACTTTCTACTAAAATTACCATTATGTAGTAACACATGTTGTAAAAATGTAGGTACCTATTGTTATTATTATCAACTAGTAACATTTAATGTATAAAAAAAAAAAAAAAAAACATAAATGTAAAAGTACAAAGTTTAAGAGTATTATTTTTTTTTTTTTTTTTTACTGCCTTGGGAGGTGTGACGTAGTAGAATGTAAGTACCTATAATCGTTAGAGTGTGTAATCTATATAACCCATGTAAGAACAGAAATAAAGACATTCTTATACCAAGAGCTGTGATGTTTCAATCTATCTGACACCCAACCTTTTATTACAAGAGACAGTGCCTTCTCCATAAGCCTAATACACAAGTTTTATGTCGTGTGCGATAAAAAAGAAATAAAACTAAAAATAGAAAAAAAAAAGGTAAAATAGCAAAAACATAAATGAACGGTAAGTTTACAATTTGTGATAGTTATTCAGTGGGTATTAATAGGTACAAATTATAACGTGGTATAACTAAGATAATTCTAAGCAAGTTTTAAACAAATCAGATTTTATAAGTTGTGAGGGTAAGTACGTAAAAACTTTTAACAAAAGAACTTTAAGTTAAAAAATAATAACTACCTATTAATTGTGTAAGTGTGGCAATGTACATAATATATTATGTAACACAAGTATATAAGGGTGTTGGTGTGTATGTGTGAGGTGGTGAGTAGTGCGTGATGTAAGTGTTGAGTTTGTTGGTGAGTATTGTCTGTGATGGACGGTGTTTGGCTTAAGTCTTTATGATGTGTGGTGTTTGGTACAAGTTGTGAGTGTCAGGCGTCCGCTTGTGTGTGGTGTTTAGTAAGTTTAGCGTATTAAATTGTATGGTTTGTTACAATATTATAAGGTAGGTGGACAGATTGTTTGTATGTTATATCTTTAATTATATTATATATTATTATTAATTATATTGATTATTGCATCTTCGTGTTTGGTGAATGTTTATCTTACCAGATCTTCAGTGTCACTGTAATTACAATTTAAACTTAAGGATATGACCCTACGCTGTTTTAAAGTTCACGAACCAATCTAGAGGTTTCAATTTTAATCTGTATAGAAAGTTTGCATACTTGGTTAAAATATTTATTTCAAAGTCGTCTATTACTTTGATGCAGTTTATGAGTCCGTCAGTGTATTTATACCTAGTTACCGTAAAATAATAAAGTCATAGTTATGTACAGGTAAACTCATTTATTGGTATGAATGATACTTAATAGTGACACGGGGTAAACAAAACTTTATATTCCTCAGATTATTACAATGTTTAATTAATAAATATGTATGTGCCTACATACTATAGAGATTATTTGTAACAAATGTACAACAGAATAGTTTACACCACAACATTGCACTTACAAAACAAACAAACAAATTAACACTTAACACTTAGGGCGATTAATAAACAATTTTTTTAGTAATCAAAACAATTATATACCTACTAACATCAACAGTCATAAGAAAATTATGTATTAGGAAGGTTAAAAACTATAAATGAAGTAAATATTGTATAGCTAATTATTATCCATCATCTCACAAAAACGCACGACACAAGTTTCTTATAATTATCTCTATTTAGTTAATATTAAGCCTGTAAACGATGTGATTTTTATTATTGGTACATTATTGTTAATTTTAATATATTACGTAAATAAATACAAATTGGTGGGCGGGAACAGTGTGCGGTGCAGAGGGGTGGTGGCACGGTGAAGGGGGGCACGAGGCGCGGCGCGCCAGCGCCGCCGTAGCGCTCGACGCACTCGGCAGTCCGCGATGAGCCGCTGTTCTATTATATAACGCACGCACGCTGTTTCCGCCTTCTAGCTTTGGTCAAACTAACTAACGCATTCATCATTTAACACCCTTATATATACAGTCCACTTACCCACCAGCTACATCCGCTGGTCCTACGAGCCGGATTAGACCACAAGAACGAGTTGCTTTGCATATTTCACGCCGTGCTTTAGCCACGCGGTGCCGCCGCTAAAGAAAACAAAATGGTGGGCACGCGAAGCACGTTGCGACGTGAACGCGAACACGAAAATATAGCAAGACCGCCAAGTAAAAGTGAAGCAGCACCAGTGAAAAGCCCTCCACCTGCATCGGTCGTCAGCATCAGCAAGTTGTCGAATAAATTTAAATGTTCGAACTCATAGTCGGTGAGGGCGAGGAAGGCGCAGCTACTTCTGGCAGCTGCAAAGGAAAAGGCTATGTTAAAAATGGAACTTATTGATAAGAAGCTCGCGGCGGACCTCGCTGAATTAGAGAGCTCTGGGTCTGAAGACGCACCCAGTGAGCATCATCACCGTAACGTGGAAGAGTGGCTAAACACCAGTCAGCTGGAACAAATGGGGGCTACTGCCCCACAACTCTCCGCTGTCGAACCCTTACTCCAGCCAGACCCTTTGATCGCCACGACTACTCGTGGCGGTACCGATGTCACCATGCACATGCTGGCGAGTGCACTGAAGGACCTAGCCACCACTGCCACTACCATCGGTACTTATGGAACCAACACTAAGATGCTGAACCGTCTATGTACGCCAAAGGACTTACCATCATTTAATGGTGACCCACTGGAATGGCTGCACTATAAACAAGCTTATTAAAATAATATATACAAAACAACTTTTAAACTCGATTACACAGTATATACATATTTATGTACATATTTCTCTTACTCAATCATCACACACACACATATTCACACACGAAGATTCTTGCGAGGTTTCCGGCATGTAATTTTATTTGGCTTTTCCTTACTTTCTCTTATTATTGTGCATGTATCTCATGTTGATATTTCTGTATCTTCTCCAACGTATTGTAATATAATTATGTCTCTGAATTACATTAACAGTTTATATAACAACAAAGAAAGGCTCTAGCAGGGTGAGTGCCTGGTGATCTGAGCTACAGGCTCACGCCTAATTCAGACACCAGTCCTCTCACAATTACTGTTTTTAATTTGTAAAAATTGTTGATGTAAGTTTTATTGACTTGTGATTGTGAGAAGAAAATAAAGAATTATTATTATTATTATTATTATTATTATTATTATTATTTCGTTCTCAGTAAAAATATCAAACTGTGTTGCCGCAGTGTCAGCTATCGGATGCGAAGACTACTTAAAAGGAATGGCACTCATGTCGACAGTATTACCAAAATTACTTACCGTGCTCATCTCTAAATGGACTGACTACAGTTATACACTTTCTGAACAAATCATTAAACCAAAGTTCGTCATATTATCAGACTTTTTAAACTTAGAAGCAAAGAAAGTAACACAGTGCAGTGTAAACCTACCTATTTTACAGCACTACAAGAGTAATAATTACAGTTACGACAAACAAAAGGGACACACAGTGTTAATAAATTACGAAAACGCTAAAAACAATACTGAGAAATGTGGATATTGTAACTTATCAAAACATTCGTTACCAGAGTGCAATAAATTTAAAAAGTCATTACGCAAAGATCGATGGGCATATGTAAAACGTCGTGGCATCTGCTTCAAGTGTTTATCGGCGCAGCACCTAAATGACTCATGTTCTGCCGCCGTATGTGATACCTGTGGTCATAATCATCACCGCTTGTTGCACTATAACATAAAGAATATAACCAGTGACGACGTGCCAACGACCCCGTCTTTAGTGGCTGAAACTAGTGAAACAATAACGCACATACAGTTAAACAATCGGAAAGTGTTATTAAAAACCGTGCCAGTGACAATACACGGACCAAACGGAACGTCGCGCAGTGTTGCACTCCTGGACGATGGGTCCACAGTGTCATTAATTATCGAGTCACTCGCAACGCGTATCGGTTTGAGCGGTTATAAACAATCTATGCGTATATGCGGTGCCTGGGACAATACAAACCTCGTATGTGACAGTGAAATAATAAACTTTTGCATATCGAACAGTGACGGACATAAGTTTCAATTAACAGCGCGTAGTGTTAAACAATTAAACTTACCTATACAAAACCAAACAGTCGATATCAGTGATTACGAACTAGAACCTGCAATTAAAAGTGTTATCAGTTACGGACAGTGTAAACCAGAAATATTAATCGGACAAGATAACTATCATTTAATCCTACCGTTACAAATAATAAAAAGCAAACCAAGTGAACCTTACCTGACCCGTACACCGTTGGGTTGGTGTGTACACGGGCGTGTACATGCGCCTCCGCCATCCTCGCGCGCCGCGGGCGCCGCCGCCGCCGCCGCGTCAACGCTGCAAATGCAATCTACGTTCTTCATAAATGATACTAATCAGGAAAATGAGCGTATACTGAGAAACATTCATGATGTACTACGCGAGTCCTACGCACTAGACTCCACTGGCGTTTCTGTTAAACCTCGGCAGAACGTCGAAGACCTTCGGGCCATAGAAAGTTTGGACCGCACTGCCAAATTAGTAGACGGCAGGTGGTACGTTGGACTACCATGGAAAAACCAGATTAGTACAATGCCCGACTCTTACTCCAATGCGATGTCAAGGCTACGAAGTGTTGAAAACAAAATGAAATCGAGCGTAGGTTACGCTACTAGATATCAAGACCGAATCAAACACCTGATCACTAATGATTACGCGTCACAAATTGACGAAACAGAACGGCCAAAAAGAATATGGTACCTACCGCATTTTGGGGTCGATAACCCCAATAAACAAAAACTAAGACTAGTATTTGATGCCGCCGCTACGTCCCGTAGTGTCTGCCTAAATGATTACCTACTAAAGGGACCCGACCTATTTGTTTCCTTGTACGGAACCATGCTATGGTTCAGAGAAAATAAAATAGCCGTGACAGGAGATATTCGTGATATGTTTTTACGATTAAAAATTATAAAAGAAGACAGAGATGTATTGCGTTTTTTGTGGCGACAGTCATCGGAACAACCAGTCAAGACTTATGCTATAAGCTCCCTTATCTTCGGTGCTAATTGCTCGCCATTTATAGCGCAATAGGTACATTAAAAACAAAAACGCACAACGCTTTCAAACATCTATGCCTACAGCAGTACACGCTATAATAAAGCAACATTACATGGACGACTATATTGACAGCTTTGAAGACGAAGAGATGGCTATAAAAACAGTGAACGAAATAAATTATATACATAAACAAGGAGGCTTCGAAATGAGAAACTGGACATGTAACAATAAATGTATAATAAGCTCATTACCACAAGACAGTTTACTATCAACGACAGTTGCGTTCAAAGTCGGTCAACAATACGACGGCGAACGTACGCTTGGCTTGTTGTGGAACTCTAATGATGATACCTTAGGTTTCGACGTCTCATTCAAGAAGATACCAACCAATATAATTACTGGGCAAAAGAAGCCAACGAAACGAGATATGTTACGAGTGATTATGTCCATATTTGATGTATTTGGATTTTTATCTCCGTTTACCATTAAAGGTAAAATTATGTTGCAAGACACATGGCGATCTGTTACCAGCTGGGACGACGAGATAACCGATGATCTATTTACACGATGGACGGAATGGTTGAACGTATTAAAAATAATACAAAACATACGGATACCGAGACATTATCCATCGGCTACGAGGACACCTGCTACGCCGGCTACGAGGTCTACGAATGCTATTACTAAAGATCACTTGGAACAAGGCATAGACTTAACTGTAGAAGGAAGTAAGACGAACAACCACAGCTGTTATGTGAACCTACAGCTACATATATTTTGCGACGCATCGACAAAGGCGATGTGCGCCGTAGCATACTGGCGCTGGATTGATAATAATAAACAAATACGAGTGGCGTTCGTCTCGAGCAGGTGTCGCGTTGCACCCGTAAAGTATGTTTCGGTGCCGCGATTAGAACTACAAGCTGCTTTACTTGCTGCCAGATTAGCAGACACTATAAAGCAGGAACATAACATGAAATTCATAATGAAATATATATGGTGCGACTCTGTTACAGTTTTACATTGGATTCATAACAATAGACGTACCTATAAAGCTTATATTGCACATAGATTGGGCGAGATCGACGAGTACACACAAATAGAAGAATGGAGATATATGCCTACTAAGATGAATATCGCTGATATCGCGACCAGAGACACCTGTGAAATGAAAATATTTGAAAATGAATGGATATGTGGCCCATCATTTTTATATGAAAAGGAAAGTTTATGGCCGCAATGTACGGATGTACAGTTACCTGATGTTTGTGATGTGGACCTAGAATGCATCAACACTCTTCACATTACACCTTTACGTTTACCGACTGTACCCGAACCTGAAAAATTTGCAAGTTGGCGAAGAATTTTGAGAGCTACATGTATTGTTATCTTATTCATAGAAAAGAAATGTAAGAAAATTACCTGCACTGTCAACGGCGCTATGATGGAGCGAGCCGAGAAGCTATTGATTAGATACTCGCAGGTGCAATCCTTTCCTGAAGACCTGCAAAATCTGAAACAGAAAAATATGTTAAATAGAAGCAGTAAATTACTTACCTTATCACCTATCATCGATGACGACGATATTCTTCGAGTCGGCGGCCGCATCGGCGCTGCCCCTGAAATATCACAAGAGCTTAAACAACCTGTTATACTGGACGGTCGTAATTATGTAACTCAGCTGATAGTAAAACACTACCACGAGAGAGCATACCATGGAAGCCAGGAGATGGTAGTAAACGAACTGAAACAAAAATATTGGATTATACGTATTAGACCTACTGTTAAACACATTACTTCAAAGTGTATGTTATGTAGATCCAAGCGAGCTCAGCCTCAACCACCCAGAATGGGAGACTTACCTGAGGCGCGACTAGCTCACCATCAGCGTCCCTTCACTTTCACTGGTGTTGACCTGTTCGGCCCAATGGAAGTAACCGTAGCCCGACATCGTGAAAAGCGGTATGGTGTATTATTTACCTGCCTAACTGTAAGAGCCATTCATATTGAAATTGTCGGCAGTCTTACCACGGATGACGTCATAATGGCTCTTCGAAGAATGGCTGCTAGACGTGGCTGGCCACAACATATCTACTCAGATAATGGGACCAATCTGAGAAGCGCCGATAATGAGTTGAAGAAATGCATTGCTGAAATAGACGAGGATCAGCTGGCTCGTGAAACATTGACATACAGCATGACGACGACGTGGAAATTTTCACCCCCCGCCAGCCCACACTGGGGTGGGGCATGGGAGCGACTAATCCGCTGTGTAAAGACCGCCCTGAAAGTCGTTCTAAAGGAACGAGCACCTCGTGATGAGGTGTTACGCACTCTTATGGCAGAGGTAGAACTCACAGTCAATAGCCGTCCCCTTTCTCATGTGAGCATGGAGCCACACACAGAAGAAGCTCTGACACCAAATCACTTTCTACTTGGCTCGTCATCAACCCTACCTACCATGGGCACATTCGATGAGTCAGATAAGTACTTACGTAAACAATGGCGCATCTCACAACAGTTGGCTGATTCATTCTGGAAACGATGGGTACGGGAGGTGCTGCCAGACATGCGCCCTCGTAAAAAGTGGCAGCAGGAGCAATGGCCCATACAAGTGGGAGACCTTGTATTGATCGTGGACCCCGCTTCGCCACGCAACACCTGGCCTCGAGGCAAAATAGAGAGAGTTATGCCAGGCAAAGATGGCCGCATCAGAGTCGTCGAAGTCAAGACGAAGTCAGGCTTGCTGTGTCGTTCCGTAGCTCGCATCTTTTTTTTTTTTTTTTTTTTTTTTTATATTAGCCTACCAAAGTGACTCCACTCTGCCTGATGGTAAGCAGTAAGTGGAATTCAGAAGTGGCGGACACCATTCCAAAAGCCAAACTACTGGTATGGTGGCCACCACTATGGCAGCTTAGTGAGATGCTTTTTCACGCCCCGCTTAAGACCTAGGATTTAAATTAGATGGGCACACATGCGCTGGCAAAGAGTTCAAGGCTTTAATTGAGCGACAAAAGTATGAAGTGCTGAACCGTTTGGTTCGAGACCCTTTAGATTGCACTTTGAAAGGGTGGCACTTTAGTCCCGCACGTGTCGTTCTGGATAAAAAGTGAGAGGGTGGGATTAATTCAAAGAGCTCTTCAGAACACTCTCCATGGTAAAGGCGATAGAAGACGGCCATTGAGGCGATGTCTCTTCGCAGCTGTAAAGGCTCAAGGGTCTTAATAGCCTCCGGGCTTCCGATGATACGGACTGCTCGCCGCTGCAACCTATCGAGTGCATCCAATAAGTACTGTGCGGAGCCATCCCAAAGATGAGAGCAGTACTCCACGCAGGAACGAACCTGTGTCTTATAAAGAAGACAGAGCTGCTCGGGCGTGAAGTACCGCCTCACCCTGTTCAGGACACCGAGCTTACAGGAGGCGGTTTTAATGACGCACTCGATGTAGTTCTTGGGGTTGAGATCTCGGCTGATGTCCATACCCAGGATACTTAGGCTATCCTGTAGTGGTAACGCTGTGTTCTGAAGAGAGGGAAGGGGAAGGAACGGAGATTTTTTTGGAGAGAACGCGCACACCTGTGTTTTCTTGGCATTGAACTCGACCAAATTCTCACAACCCCATTGAGAAATGCGGTATAATACTTGGTCGAGCTCAGCGACAAGTTCTAGGCGTTTTGCCTCGATGTCAGTCTGTTTAGCCGCAGGATGTCCGAGATATCGCCCATGCACTGTACTATCATCTGCATAGCAATGAATGTTGCCAAGGGACAACATGTCATTGACATGCAGAAGATACAGAGTGGGCGACAGGACGGACCCCTGAGGCACCCCAGCGTTGACCTGCAAATAATTGGAGGCCGATCCGTCACAAAGGACTCTAATGTGGCGCTCACGCAGGAATGCAGCAATCCAGTTGCACAGCTGGGGTGGCAGACCATATGCTGGAAGCTTGGACAGAAGCGAACGGTGCCAGACTCTATCGAAGGCTTTGGTTATGTCAAGGCCGATGGCCATGACTCGCCATGCCTGTCCATAGCTTCACCCCATTGGTGCGTGATATACGCTAGAAGGTCACCCGTAGACCGTTTTGACCTAAAGCCATATTGTCGGTCACTAATTAACGAGTGACCCTCTAGGTAGCGGACTAGTTGGGAGTTTATTATCCGCTCAAGCACCTTGCAGAGAACTGAGGTGACAGCTATGGGTCGATAGTTGCCTGGCTCGGACCTATCCCCTTTTTTGGGAATGGATTGAACATTCGCCTCTCTCCAAGCCTCCGGCACAATTCCCGAGGAATAAGATAGGCGGAATAGGCGCGTCAATGCAGGAGACAACTCCGCTGCGCATTTCTTAAGAACCACCGCTGGAATACCATCCGGTCCGCTGGCTTTCCGAACATCGAGCGACCTTAGTTCCGCACGGACATCACGATGCCTAATACGAATATTAGGCATAACGGAGTCGCAGCCAGATATAGTCGGCGGGTGCAAGCCACGGTCGTCGATTCGGGAGTTAGCCGCAAAGAGTTCTACAAGCAAGTTTGCTTTCTCTTGCGGCTCGTGGGCCAGCGATCCATCAGGACATTTCAAGGGGGGCAGCGAAGGCTTGCAGAAGTTGGATTGCACGGCCTTGGCTAGTCACCAGTAGCTACGGCTACCCGTAGGATGCGAAATGAGTTCTTGCCCAATCCGTGCAATGCGCTGGGCATCCGCTCTGATGTAAGCCCTCTTGCATTCCCTAGTGGCTTTGTTGTACGCTGCTTTTAGGCGATCCAAGCTAGGGTCGCGCCGTGCTCGGGCCCTGATCCAAGCGCGGTACGCCGATTCTTTTTGTTTAACAGTGTCGGCGCACTCACGGTTGAACCAGGGACGCGTTTTGCCGGCACTGGTGACATCTGAGGATGGAATGTAATATTCCATACCTAACAAGATCTCACCAGCGACAGCAGTAGCACTTTGCGACGGATCCCTGTCTTTAAAGCAGCGTAATGCCCATGGGACGGAAGCAAAGTAATCCCGCATACCGTCCCAGTCTGCTGACGAGTAGTGCCATAGTCGTCGCTTTACCTCCGAACGTCGTGGGGGAGCAACAAGAGGCACTGAGGCGCAGACCAAACAGTGGTCGGAATTACCCAGTGGGGCGTGGACCGAAACACTGTATTGGTCTGGGTGACTCGTCAGCAGTAGGTCTAGCAAAGAGGGCGCTTGACCTGGAATATCTATAATATCCTGGTGGGATGGATTACCAGTTGCGTCAGGTCATGCGTGAGAGCGAATGCATGGGCGGCTCGTCCCGCATGGTCTGTTCTAAGAGAACCCAACCAGGTCTCGTGGTGGGCGTTAAAGTCTCCCAGAAACACCAATTCCGCGTTCGGAAACCGCTCCTGCGCTAAGTCTGCCGCCTGACTCAGATGGTCAAAGAGTCGAGTTGTCTCCAAATCTCCGGAGTGGGAACGGTAAAGGCACGCGTAGACCCGGCTCAGAGAACCAAGATCAACGTGAAGCCAAAGGATGGGGTAGGATGGGTCCTCTAGGCAGCGCAGACGGCGAACGCAAACATCCGCCCTGACGAATGCGCATACTCCGGCCTTAGCGCGAAAGCGCTCCTCGAGCACATAGCCGGGGTAGTGCAGGTATGCCGTGTCGTCAGGGCGGCGTATTTGTGTCTCCGTTAGGAAAAGCAAAGCCGGCCGTGCCGTCTCGAGGTGTTGGTGGACGGCGTTGAGGTTTGAATGGAGTCCACGGATGTTAGTGAACTCCACCTCAAATAGCGGGTTGGTGGGGGAGGAGGATGCCGCTGTTAGACCTGCTGCTTTTTTGCGTGCTGCCATGTTGGAGGGTGAAGGGAGGGGCGTGGAAAAGATGACTGCCCTCGCAGCAAGGCTAGACAAGGTGCCGAGTATTGCTTCGTCATTTAACTGTGTGGCATGGTGGTAGCCGATCCGCCGGACGGAAGGGCCCCCGTACCCTCTCGGAAATGGTCGCCGGGTCCCACCATCCGGTCACCAACCGGCACGACGAACCACTCCGGGATTATGCACGACCTGGTGGGGCAGCCTCCTAGGGTGGTTAGGCCAGCGGCACCACCGTTTCTACGGGTCTCCCTGGCCGGCGGGTCGACCCACACCACCCACACAATGACTCCGCAGATACTCAGCTGGTCCCACACATGCTGCGAGGATTGCCATCTTTGCATCAGTTGGGCCTCCGGCACTCTCACTCACCGAGCGAAACGCAATAGTACGAATACCATTACTCTTACGTCGATCTTCTATGAGAGGGTAGTACTTCCCCTGTCGATCCGACCCATTCATGCTGAAACCAGCGTGGATCTACTACTACTCATCGCGTGGATACCTACCGGGAATGAGTGCTGACGCACTGGGGTGGGGAATGTAAACGATGTGATTTTTATTATTGGTACATTATTGTTAATTTTAATATATTACGTAAATAAATACAAATTGGTGGGCGGGAACAGTGTGCGGTGCAGAGGGGTGGTGGCACGGTGAAGGGGGGCACGAGGCGCGGCGCGCCAGCGCCGCCGTAGCGCTCGACCACAGAACACTATAAGGAGGTTAGAAGTGCTATCGAACAACATTTGTACCGAAACCACTGTCGCCAGTTACACACACTTAGATGATACGTCGTATTTGCAATACATACATGACTTACCGGTAATTGGTCAGGTTTGGATGACACATAACGGACATTGGTCATGTTTGCACGATAATTCCAACATTTAAAAAAAAAAAGCTTATCGTCATATTCTTGGGGTTGTTTTTTAAACGCGCAATCTTTGACATCTTAGTAATTATTGCCAGTTAATACTCATTGTGCAAACATCATCGGTTCGTGAACTGCTAAGATCAGTAAAATAGAAGACATTGTATATGAAACTTTAATATAATAACTTAAAGTTGTGTGCAAAATATATAATTTTCATTTTCATTTTCATTTAGTTTTTTGTAAATACATACCTACTTGTTATACATAAAAACACCCAGATCAATGCAAATCGTCATGTTCTTGCACATAAATATTTACACCTAGACGGAATCGAGACCACGACCTCTGTGAGGTCGGAACCTGTGTTACGCTCGGTATGACTTAAATGTGGCAAATACTCATGGATATTTTAAAAATAATGGAATATATCACTACATAGTATAAAACAAAATCGCTTCCCTCTGTTTGTCTGTCTGTCTCTATGCATGCTTCGATCTTTAAAACTACGCAACGGATTTTGATGCGGGTTTTTTTAAATAGATAGTGATTCAAAAGGACGGTTTATATGTATATCAAATGCATAATAATTAATATAGTAGAGAATCACTGATAATTCTAGAGGTTCTAATGTGATGTGGTAAATAACCACATTTTTTTGTGTTTACATTGCAAACGCTGGCTGAACCCTACAAGATAGATCAAAATAATGTACTACAGTATTGTACACCTTAAAAAGTTCCACATAAAGTCCGCGATGGTATATATATATATATATATACATATTTTTTTTTTTTTATTGCCTATAGTGGCAGACGAGCCAACAGCCCACCTGATGGTAAGTGGAAACTGTCGCTCATAGACTTCTGCAATGCCAGGGGCTCTGCGAAGCCGCTGCCTACCGTGATATTAATGCTCTCTTTAAACCTCGTTTGAAGAAGGACATGTCATAGCGCTCGGGAAACACCGCAGCTGGTAGTTCGTTCCAGAGCCTGCACGTACGTGGGAGAAATGAACGCTGAAAACGAACCGTGCTAGACGAGATCGTGTCCAGGTAGTATGGATGAACTTTGCTGCGATGTCGAGTGGTGCGATGATAGAAAGGAGACGATGGCACCAAGTCAAACAGTTCCTCAGAGCACTCCCCGTTGAACATACGATAGAGCACGCATAGAGAGCCAAAGTCCCTCCGCTGCTCCAGTGACTCCAATTTGTCTGTGAGATTGGGATCATCGACGATTCGAACAGCTCGCCGTTGGAGGGAGTCAAGTGGGTCGAGCTGGTATTTGGGGGCTCCTGCCCACAGGTGAGAACAGTACTCCACGTGCGGTCGCACTTGTGCTTTGTATAGCACAAGCCGTTGAGATGACGTAAAGTACCGTCCGGCTCTGTTCAGGACGCCCAGCTTTTTGCTCGCCAGTTTGGCTTTGTCTTCCAAATGACTCCCAAATTGGACCTTGCTGGATATTTGAACGCCGAGGATCCCAATGTCATCGGAGATACGGAGAGAAACTCCTTGGAACTGAGGCGCCATAACAAAAGGGTCCTTCTTCGCAGTGAACGCGCATACTTGTGTCTTCGTGGGGTTGAAATGAACTAAGTTCTTCTCACCCCATTCGAGAGCCCGCCCGAGAGAGCCCTCAACTTCAGACACAAGTTGTAACCGTCTCTCATGCACGGAGCTCCGAGGGACATTCTGTTGGCTAGTGTACCGCGCGTCACCCGTGCTGTCATCTGCATAGCAATGCATGTTCTCAATGGTTAACATGTCATTGATATGCAGAATAAACAGCGTTGGGGAAAGCACTGAGCCTTGTGGTACGCCAGCATTAACCATCATGGTATTGGAGCAAGCACCATCAACAACGACCCTAATGCTCCGACCATCCAGGAAGCTGGCGATCCATCTGCAGAGTCCCTCGGGGATTCCATAGGATGGTAGCTTCGATAGAAGTGCTTTGTGCCAGACCCTGTCAAACGCCTTGGCAATATCAAGGCTGACAGCCAGAGTTTCACCCTTGCCCTCCAAGGCTTCTGCCCAACGGTGTGTGAGGTACACGAGAAGATCACCAGCTGACCGACCGTTACGGAAACCGTACTGGCGGTCGCTTATCAGCCGGTGCTCCTCAAGGTACCTCAGGAGTTGGGAGTTGATAACTCGTTCCAGAACCTTGGACAGCAAGGATGTTATCGCTATCGGTCTGTAGTTTGACGGGTCCGACCGGTCACCCTTTTTAGGGATCGGGTGGACGTTAGCTACCTTCCACGAAGATGGAACCCTATTAGCGGTATATGAGAGACGATAAAGGCGCGTTAAAACGGGAGTCAACTCAGGGGCGCACGTCTTCAGAACCACTGCGGGGACGCCATCTGGTCCACTCGACTTGTTGACATCTAGGAGCCTGAGCTCTCGCCTGACCGCGCGTTGAGTGATGCGGATTTCCGGCATTGAGCTTTCACACCGCGAGATGTTGGGTGGTGTGACTCCCCCGTCGTCTAGAGTCGAGTTCGAGGCAAAGAATTGGCCTAAAGTGTCAGCCTTTTCCTTTGCACTATGGACCAGTATGTCGTCTTGTTTGCGCAGTGGCGGGAGATTGGACGAGCAGAAGTTGCCTTGGCGAGAGACCAGAATGCACGGCTCCCTGAAGGATAGCTTTCTAGCCTCTCGCCAATTCTGGCAACGTGTTCTGCTTTGGCCTCAGCGATAACCTTCTTGTTGAATCTGGAAGCGGCATTGAACTTACGCTTCTCTTCCCTGACCCGCGGGTCCTGGCGTTGCCTAGCACTGTTCCAGGCCCTATATGCGGACTGCTTATATACATATATATCCATTTCTTAGGAATAACCCACAATAACCATTTTTATCCTTTACTTTTTACGAGAAATAATGGCTTATTTACAAAACGATTTTAAGCAATACAGCATTAATCCTTATTTAATTAAGTATTATTTAATTCTTTAAGTATTATTTAAATCTTATTTAATTAATTTTGACTGCACCGTTGGTCTAGTGGTTAGTGTAACTGACTATGACGTGCGGTGTCGGTGGTTTGATTCCCACGGAAGTGTGATGAACGTTTGTATTTGTCTTCAGTCTGGGTGTTTCCTATGTATTCTAAGTACGTATTTACAAAAAAAAGTATGTATATGTATTATATTTCAGTTATCTAGTACCCATAACACAAGCTCTACTTAGCTTGGGACTAGTTGACGGTGTGTGATAGTGTCCACATACACTGACGGACTCATAAACTGCATCAAAGTAATAGACGACTTTGAAATAAATATTTTAACCAAGTATGCAAACTTTCTATACAGATTAAAATTGAAACCTCTAGATTGGTTCGTGAACTTTAAAACAGTGTAGGGTCATATCCTTAAGTTTGAGTTTGTGTACTGGAAAGGACCTTAAGACTTTTTTGAAGAAAAAACAGAAATTTAAGGAAAATTGGTTTAATAAAAAAAATGGTTTTAACAATAGACACAAACTTTATGCAAGGGTTTATTTATGTTTTAATAAGGTGTATTACCTCCACGTGCCCTTATTACGGATTCTAATCGGTTCCGCATAGATTTTATTAGGGTTATTAAAAGATCTTGCGGAATATTGTCCCATTCTTCTGAAAGTGCTGTTCTTAGTGCTGCCACTGTCGTGGGCACAGGATTTCTCGCATATACAGCTCTTTTTAAATTGTCCCAAATATGCTCAATGGGATTAAGATCCGGGCTGCGTGCTGGCCAATTCATTGTACGTATCCCAACCTCTTCGCAATATTGTCGAACTTGTGCAGCAGCGTGCGGCCGGGCATTATCCTGCATTAAAGTAAAATTTTCGCCTATAAATCCCATGTAAGGCACCACGTGATCTTCTAAGATCTCTGTTATGTAGCGATGTGCAGTCAAACCCCCTCTATTACCGTTTTGACGGACCATGTCTATGAACACAAGTTCTGTTCGTCCGTTCATCGATATGCCACCCCAGACCATACACGAACCGCCTCCAAAAGGAACACGCTCCTCAATGCAACTTTGAGCATATCGCTCCCCACGTCGACGACAGACTCTTGTGCGACCATCTGCACCATATAAACATGTCCTACACTCGTCCGTGAACAATACGGAGGCCCATTGCTCTTCTGTCTAATTTAGGTGATCACGCGCAAATCTTAAGCGAGCTTGTCTGTGAGCTACAGACAACTTTGGACCATTTGCTGGTCTAAAAGGGGTGATATCCGCTTCCTTTAACCTTCTTCTTATTGTTCGTGCACTCACATTTACTCCACGCACTTCATTAAGCTCTGTTTTGATGTTAACTGACGTGAGGAAACGATTTCGCAGGGAAGTTGTAACAATAAATCGGTCATCACGACCGATGGGTGCTCGAGTCCTGCCTGTACCACGTCTCCTTCTGTAAGAACCTGTCTCCACAAAACTTCTGTATATTCTAGAAACTGTAGACTGGTTTAAATTTAAATTTCTACCAATCGTTCGTTGATCCAAGTCCTCCCGCACCAGTGCTACAATTTGAGCCGCTTGTTCGGACGAAGTATCCATATTATGGTTCCAAAACTGTCGATAAGTTAAAAAACTAACCCAACAATTCTGCTGGTAACAATAATTCAATTGACAAAAGAATAAAAAATCAATGCGAATCAATTTAAAACTTAGCTTTAAATAACACGCAAATCAGATACTACGAGTAAATTTTCTTTTCCCGGCTATATTCATTTGTTTTACTGCAGTTCCATTTTTAAATTTTGCTATTTTATAAGATTAAGAGCCAGTCTCTCCATATTTATATAATTTAATCTAAAAAGTTTGCATACTTATTAAAAAAAATCATTTCAAAGTAATCCTGAACTTTGATGCATAACTGAGTCCGTCAGTTTATTATTATTATTTTTTTTTTTATTATTATTATTTAATTAAGTACCTTAAATACACTGTGCGTATAATTGAGATCAAAATGGCTCTTTACAGCATGTAAATAAAATGAATATTTTCGTAGATATAACAGATTTAAAATTCAGGAACACAGGGTTTCCGGCGCGGCGGTACCGGCATTCTGTAGTAAATATACTACCTACATAATTTCTAATACAACGTTCACAGTTTTTCTTCGCACGGGCGCAATGCTGATTTTAAGTAAATATAGTATCAGAATTGCACCTGTGCGAAGCCGAGGCGGGTCGCTGGTACAGATATAAATTGCACAATTATGTACTTACAATCTAGCTAGTAGCTAGATATCATGCCAATATCACGCATGACCAACTTTACATGAGGTAAGAATATGATATGTTGAATAAAAGTAGCCTAAATAAAGCTATATAAATAATATGTCATAATTATTAACATCAAAGAAACAATGATGTTTGCACACTTTTTGCACACAAAAATTATGGTTTCGTACTACCAAGATCAGCAAAATATTATATTACTGGCAATAATTTCAATGTTAAAGATGACATGACAAATTGTCGTAATATTTTATCTGTCTGCCTATCTCTGTGAACGCAATACATTACGCAGTCATTCATATAAAATGAGATTCTATTTACGGCATTGTCAGCAATGTATGATGTTACAATATGTTGCGATTGTATCGTTTTCGTTTGTAAATTACATAATACTATTAAATGTTTCCAAATATTTCTAGTATTTAAAGGTTTTCGGACTTATCGGTGAAAAGAAATCCCTCCTCGGCTCACACTACATCCTTTATTTCTATTGCTATAAGGTTAGGACAGCGCAAGACAGCATAATTTGTTTTTTTTTTTCGGAACTTTGCACGAAAGCACACTACAAGAGCGACTATTTGACGTTAAAGTGAGTTTCTATCAACTTATGAGCATTTGCTCATATCAGTAGCGCGCGTGCCCCGCCCACAAGGCACTTCTACTTACTTTACTGTTCTGAGCGCTCGACGCACTCGGCAGTCCGCGATGAGCCGCTGTTCTATTATAACGCACGCACGCTGTTTCCGCCTTCTAGCTTTGGTCAAACTAACTAACGCATTCATCATTTAACACCCTTATATATACAGTCCACTTACCCACCAGCTACAAAGCCTATTTACTAATAGATTTCTTATAGCACGGCCTCTTACTAAGTCGCCTTGGTTTCCACCATCATCTATAATACCACATTGGCCCATTTGATCCTGAATTTCAGGTTGCACATAGTTTTCTTCAGGGTCAGGCACACCAAATTGAATAGCTATGTTGTGTAACACACAACAAGCTATAATTATATTGGCGCACTTTTCTGGCGTATAGTGGAGAGTCCGACACTTGTTAAGACACCTCCACCTGTTTTTGTCGTCCAAAGGTATTTTCAATTACCACTCTTGTCTTTCCGTGAATTGAAGTGTTATTAGCTTCGGGGCTCCCTTCAGCAGCATCGGGAATGGGTGTCATTAACCACGGCCGCTGTGGATATCCAGAATCACCTACAATAATAATAAGTAGTTAGTTATGGATACACCTCACCCCTCAGCCTTAGACTAAACATAGAATATAGGTTTTGTATGCATTTGCACTTTAGTTCTTAGTATTAAAAATGCGAACTCAGCCGTCTGTTGCACCAGACGAGCCTCGCCTGATGTTTGGGATCATTCATTATTAAATCACCTCCAAATCGGTGAACATGTATTTTTATTTTCTCTAATTTTAATTCATAGTTTTAAAATATAGTTTTTAAAAACCTTTACATACGCTCCGACATCAAAAGTGGCGCAGCCGGGTCGGATTTTCACATTTTCTAAAGGTTTTCCGCGTAATTCAGATGTCCAAATTCGTCTGAAGTGAAACTCACGAAAGTATAGTGAAGTCCGTCGAACCAAACAAATTTCTTTTTGACTAGAGCGAAGAAGAATATGGGAGTGGCAGTCGGTCGGTGAGTAAAACTTTTCGCCAATCCTTTGTTTCCCTTATTCCTATATGGTTTTACCTAATTTAGTTGTAAATACAATTTGTTATAAATAAGATATGACCTCGCTCATTATAACTGTAGTACGATATAACGTACGTATTTTAATATGACCAATTCTGAGAATCGAATTGTCATAGAGTAGTTAAGAAACGTTCTCTCTGACAATTGAATAATAAAATTAATACATTAATATTTTTAATGAATGATTAAATAGTTATTATAAGGATTATCGATTTAAACTAAACTAACTAAAACATTAAAAAGAACTACTTTATATACATAAGAATATACTAATAAGACATTTTACATACTTTACATAGTTTTTACATTATATACAATACTATATACATTTTTATCGTGCTTTTATTGAGCCTTAATTGTTTTATTTTTGTGTGTCCAATTTTATTATAGCATTGTTACAAAGTGAGTTTGTAGTTGAATTCCCTGAAGCTTGCATTGCTCTGTAACCATGGTTGAGCTTACGACGGTTGAACCTATTCCTAAGGAAATTATTGAATTAGTACCATTATTTAATGGCGATAAAAGACATTTAAGCCTATACTTGCGTAAATGCCAATATGTAATTGACCGTTATAAAGGTAGCGCAGAGCAAAATCTTTACGTTTTTAATGTGTTAACTAGCAGGCTAAAAGAGAATGCAGCTGCGCTCTTATCGGAACGAGAGGATATTATTACATGGTCGGGATTGAAAGACTTGCTTATCCAACATTTCGGAGACCCACGTAGTGAAGCTTGTATTAATATTGAATTAGAATCTCTTAAAATAAAATCAGGTGAAAGTTATTTAGATTTTTGCAATCGTATCCAAAGTGTAAGGTCCTTGTTAATGTCGAAGGTGAATTTAATTGAAGATAGCGAATTAAAGAACGCTAAGTTGATAATATACAATAATACAGCTCTGAATGTGTTTTTATACAATCTTCCTGAAAATATGATGCGTATTGTTAGACTTAAGGCTCCGGGACTTTAGAAGCAGCGCTTGGTGTTGTTCTTGAGGAAGTCAATTTTCTAGAACAATATAACACACGAAATCGTATTCATGGTAGTCACCAAATTACAGTTTCAAGGTCTTTTCAACCACATTCTAGTAACACTTAAAATAAATTTAATTTTGGCATTCCATCTAATGCACAAATTAACATTCCTCAATTGCAAGGCAAAGGTCAATCGCAAAGATTAGGTGCTGCGTTTGGATATAGGCCACCACAACCGTTTGGCTATATGTCACCACAACCGTTTGGCTATATGTCACCACAACCGTTTGGTAATAGGCCACAACAACCGTTTGGCAATAGGCCACAACAACCGTTTGGCAATAGGCCACAACAGCCGTTTGGCTATATGCCACCACAACCATTGGGCTATAGACCACCACAACCATTTGGCAATACACAATCATTTGGTCATAGACCACCACAACCGGTTGGCTATAGGCAACAATTTGGTTATAAGCCACCTCAACAGCCTGCCTCGAAGCCGTCACAGGAACATGGTTCTTTGCAAAAGCCTCAAGTTCAAGATAGTGACGTATCTATGAGAACAGCTCTGCAAAAATCACATGTACCTCAACAAGCTTTTAAATTAAATGAATTATCCACAAACAGTTATGAATACGACCCACGTTACGACGAAAGCTATTATTTTGACCCTAATTATTATAATTATTATGACATTAACTACTACTGTACGGACGAAAATTATACGGAATATACTAACTTACCTTTTGAAGAAGATCAACCGACTGGCGAATCTGAAAAAACGGATTTTCGCGATGCGGCCTCAACGGACAAGAAATCTTA
Organism: Parascotia fuliginaria; assembly: GCA_963082885.1. Lineage (NCBI taxonomy): Eukaryota > Metazoa > Arthropoda > Insecta > Lepidoptera > Erebidae > Parascotia > Parascotia fuliginaria. The sequence continues at coordinate 8,807,313 of OY720189.1, forward strand.
GAAATAAATTGCGATCCAAATCTAAAACTTCCATACATTTACTTAGAAGAAATGGATGCAAAAATGATGATAGATACTGGTAGCATGCGTTCATTCATTAGCCCCAAAAAGGCTTATGAATATTTTAGTGACTTTGTTCGAAAAGAACCATTCCAAGTCGTGAGTACACACGCGTCAAGTAAACACGACGAAGTTATCGAAATTCCACTTTTACCCACTTTCGTAAGTAACGATTGGCATAAGTTTTATTTATATGATGTAGACGTTCGCTACGATGGACTTATCGGCAACGATCTTTTGCAACAATTAGGTGCCATAATAGATCTAAAAACGCAAACCTTGAAAACAAATACCACGTGTATTCCAATTATAAACAATAATTTAAATTCTACTATTACTATACCACCACGATCAGAACAGCGCGTTAAGTTACCAATTAACCAGTATTCAGGTGAAGCCATCCTTGGTTTTCAGGAATTTGAAAATGGATTACGAATGCCTAGTGCATTAGTAAATTGCATAAATAACCGTTTATGCAATTTACTAATGCACTAGGCATTCGCAAGTACAGTTATCCAAAATACTTTAGATCAGCCTAGACATTTGACTATTAAGCAACCATTTAACGTAACTAGTTTTGAAACTGTTGAGAACAACTTTAACGCTGATACTATTATTAATGACAAAGAAACAGACAAATTATTAGAAGACAACTTATCCAAACTTAGACTTGACCATACTAACGACGAGGAACGTGAAAGAATTCACAAACTCTGTAATGATTATAAAGACATATTTTACTGTGACAAGATTCCATTAACGTTCACAAATCAAATTAAACATGAAATACGAACAAAAAACGAAGATCCGATTTACATTAAACCTTACAGACAAGCACCTTTCCTACAAGACGAAATTAATAGACAAGTAGATAAATTACTAAGAGATAATGTTATTCAAGAGTCGCATTCTCCTTGGAGCGCACCTGTTCACCTTGTGCCCAAGAAAATGGATGCCTTCGGTGAAGTAAAATATAGAATGGTTATTGACTATAGACGTTTAAATGATATCACGATAGATGACAGATACCCCTTGCCCAACATTGTAACGGTGAAGGGCCACCTCGTTTGTAGAACGTGGCGGCCAGTAGGGAATTTAGTTCAGAGAGGAATAAAATACAAGTCTACCAGAATTTACATGAATGTAATACTTAGCAGAATTTACATCGAAGTGTTAACACGAAAAGAGTTTGCCGCGGCTTTATACAGAGCAAAAGAATATATACAGGGCGTGGGTGTAACGTGGAAGATTTCGTAGGTGTCTGGCCAGGAACAAACAGGCAGACACTTATCTTGGTTGCAAGCTGGAGCGTAAGAGGACGGCTGCGGCTGTTGCCGGCGTTTATATACCCCCGGCGGCGCGCGGCGATGGTAGGTCGGTGGTAGGGTTCAGAGCGGCGGAGGCGTGTGGGGTCAGCATCGCCACACACTCCCCTCGTTTGGGGAGAATTTTTGCTGGGCGAAAATTCTCTGCTCCTGGGCGCTCCCGGCGAGATGTCTGATACCCTGAAACAGTTTTATAGGGGAGTATCAGGTTCGAAGTAAATGTAGATATATTTTTTAAAAAAAGATAGTGTCAAAGAGTAACGAACGAAATGCTCGACGGAAAGGAATACTAAATTATCAATCAAGCTACTAGGCAACAATATATCTATAGCTAAGTATTTGCAAACGCCGAGTGAATGACTTTTGTCGCAGGTGGCTTACGTATTCCAATGCACAAAAGAGTGTTAATAGAAAGAAATGATTTCCAAGTTCTTAAACATAAGATATAATTTAGAGTGTACAATGAAATTTGTTCAGAATAGTTTAGTTATTTTTTTCAATTATGTTTGGTTTTATGTTTTAATAATGTATATATTTGTTTAATAAAATGGCTGGTTGAAACAATAGTAATTAGTACACCATCCGGAAAAGACTTTAGAGAAGGGATATGCCCTTGGAGAAGAAAACAAAGATAGACGAGATATCGAACCTTGTGTACATGGTTTGGTAGTGACCCTTTAACCACTGGACCATTTAGTGAAAAAAACGATTATTTTAGAGTATGGTTAGAAATTCATAAAGCAATATTTCTTATAGCAATTGGTAAGACAGGAACGCTGTATTTTAGAATTTAAGTTTGTTTATGAGTAGCAACACGAAAACCAAACTACCCACGACGCAGAAAGGTGTTGTCTAATCGTATTAGACTGTGAGCGTTATTGTTGTGATTGTTTAACTTTATGAATTATAGAATTTTAGTTTAGGTACTTAGATTATTATTCCTTATAATTAATTAGTTTTAAATCTTTTATGTGCCATTCACCTAATGGCTTGCCAGACATATCGGCTAGTTTGTAAACTAGAGGAGATTTTTTAGCAATGATTTTACATTTTATGTATTTGGGAGCTAGTTTTTTACTAAAGTATTTATCTTTGTCGCTGAGATAGAATGTACGCTTCCATACTATGTCACCCACATTGAAATCTGCGGGTTTACGACGAAGATTATAAGACTGACAATTGCGGCGATGTGCCGTTAGGAGGGCTAACTGTACCTTCTCAAATATAGAGGATAAGTAGCCTAACGACTCAGCATAACTGTCTCGTGGCTCGTGCACTATATTTGGATCGGAATCGTTAACAATATAGTGGGATCCGCACATTATTAATTCGCGACCGTAGACGAGAAAATTAGGAGAAAAACCTGTTGTTTCGTTAACAGCACAGTTGAGAGCAAATTGAATTTTATTTATTAAAACATCCCAAGTTCGATGATCGGATGTTACAAAAGTAGAAATAGATGTCATTATTGTTTTATTATATCTTTCTACCATGTTTACGTGAGGCGTGTACAGAGGTGTATAATGTAAATTTGGAATTTTGTATTTAGATAACAAGTTTTTGAAAGTTGCACTAATGAATTGTTTACCATTGTCTAGAACAATGGTTGATGGAATACCATGTACTAAGAATACGTTTTCCTCTAGAATTTTTGTTATAGTTTCTGCGGTAGCCCGTTTAATGGGAAAAAGTAAACAGTATTTAGAAAAACAACAACTAACGACAAAAATGAAAGTGTTTTGTTTCCTGCTAGGAGGTAGCGGACCGATCAAATCGATACTTATCATTTGAAAAGGCTTCTGACAGGATTTAGGCCTTCCCATATGACCTAAGGTGGAATGATTTTGATGTTTGTGAGCAATACAAGCGTCACACGAATTTATGTACTTGACGACGTCTGAGTACATACCAGGCCAAAAGTAATTTAATGCCAGCCGGTTATATGTTTTAAAAATGCCGAAATGGCCAGCAGTGGGAGAGGAGTGATTCTCGGCCATGATATTTGACCTATGTTCGAATGGGATTACCTCTTTCCATTGGAATTCTCTCGTGAGAGGATTTAAACTTTTTTTTAAACGAAATAGTTTGTTGTTTATTACTTGATAATCAATAAAGGAAGTCGGGGAGTTTTTACACCCGTTGTATATATTCAAATACCACGAATCATTAGTAGAAGCTGGTCGGTTTGAACTAGAATTAACATTATTATTACTATCGTCGTTTGTAATAGACGAGACAGATACAGAACGAATATTTGCGTACCAAGAATCATTAGTAGAAACTGGTACATTCGAATTAGAATTAGTATTATTATCGACGTCACTTGTAATAGCAGATACGGATATAGAACGAATATTTGCGTACCGAGCATCATTAGTAGAAACTGGTACATTCGGACTAGAATTAATATGAGACTTGCGATAACAACGCTGACGAATTTTTGAGCTACCAACTGTATCGATTGAGTGAGGAACGATAGATTTACCATTTGTTTTAAAAGGAATATATGGAGAGCGTTCGACACTATTACGAGTATTACGGATTGAGGAGAGGTGATAACATTTAAAAAATTTTGATATGTAAGATAACCAATTTGTCCATTCGGTTTTATTAGTTTTAGAGAAATTATTATCTCCGCAATCCTTGGTATTTAGTTTTTTGAATGTGTAGTATTTGGGTTAGATTTGCAATTAGGGCAATCGGAGACACGAAAACCTTTCGTCCCGCATTTAAAACAAATTAAATATCTCGGCCGACGACAATCAGCGAGCGAGTGTGAGGTAGATCTACAGCGAGGACAAAATCGATTATTATTGTTATTGTTAGAATTTGACGAAGATGAGTTGTTATAGGTTTTATTATTAGAATTTGAATATTTATTGTCGAGGTTTTTATTATTGAAATTTGAATATTTATTATCGAAGTTTTTATTATTGGAGTTGCCTTTAGAAGGGCTAAAAGAATTAGAAGAAGGGTAGTTGTATGCCAGATCTGGTGCTAGGGTGTTAGGAGACACCTTGGGCGGCTCCTGGAAGTCCCTTCTGCGACTATCGAACCTTTCGAAATTTCTGCACACATTAATCAGACTAGGGATGTCGACTATGTTTGCAGTTAGAAGAGAATTTGTTTAACAAGGCCTAATATTATTTAAAAGTATTTCTAGTTTGTCCGATTCGCCTATAGGGGCGTCGAGACGGGAAAATAGACCTTGCATTTTTGCAACGTATAAGGTTATGTTTTCGTTTTCGCCTTGTGAGCGCAATCTTATCTCAGACATTAGTTTATAATCGTAGTTATGAGGGCTGAAATCTCTTTTTAATAACTGACATAGCTGAAACCATGAAGAAACACTATCTTTGACGCTACGGAACCAAGTCAAAGCATCTTCTGAGAAAATTTCAAAATCAAAAGGGAGTATTTTTTTATCGGGGATGCCCCTACTCGACATAAACTCGTTCACTCTTTGTATGAAAGCGCGGACGTAAGATTTACCATTATATTTGAATTTAGACAAGTCAGAGAATAGTTTCCGCTCGTATATAAATGAATTGATTGAAGGGTCTAACGTTCCGTCCGTTAAGCAGTCCGTCTGTAATACACGCTCAGGTGGTGGATGGAGAGTTTAGAAAGCTAAATTGCGCGTATAAGGAATGAAATTCGTTCCAGGCAACTTCGCCTTGACTCCTATCTGATAGGGCGTCTAGGTCTAGGCGGTTCAACCTATGATAAATATGGTGTAAAAGAGCCTCTGTCCTTAGCAAAAAATTTTTGTCTAGTTTAGCCTTTAACATTTTAATATTGTTATTCGCTTTAAACATTGAACTTTCGATAGCTTCGATATCTTCTTCGGGAGGTAAATAAGACATTGAGATGTCCTCGGAAGGAGAGGTTGGCGCAAGCTTCGAAATTTGTTTTCGCAACTCGTCGACGGTGTTAGATTTTACACCGCCTCTTAAGCAAACTTCATATTCTAGTTCCGCTTTATGTAAGCACGTAAATTTAATCTCGTAAGCCATTTTAGCCAAACGAAGTTTAAAAGGAAAGACCGAAACAAAATCTAAGTAGGTATCCTAGGCAATTCACGGAAAAAGGCTAATATTAAATTAAAACAAACAATGAAAGATTGCGCGATTTAGAAAAAAAGCAATTACAGTAGAAAATCGGCTAAGAATGTGTAATGAAAAATAGTGATAAGTTAATGACTATGCGTGAGGGCGTTGTCCGTCTCGCTCACTCTCACGAGTAGAGGACGACTAAAGGTTACCGGGCGACCGCGTGGTTGCAAATACCAGAAGGATTTGTTACATGCGATAATATTTCTGTTAGTGAGAAAATTTAAGGGCACGTGGTCTGTATATCGATATGGTCACCACTAAAATATATAATTAATTCACGTATAAAAAAAAAAAAAACACTTTCTTTGCCGAATTTCACACAACACAGTATAAAGAAGACACAGAACACGTTACGAAATCTCCACAGCCTGTTTTATTGGGCGCCAGATGTAACGGTGAAGGGCCACCTCGTTTGTAGAACGTGGCGGCCAGTAGGGAATTTAGTTCAGAGAGGAATAAAATACAAGTCTACCAGAATTTACATGAATGTAATACTTAGCAGAATTTACATCGAAGTGTTAACACGAAAAGAGTTTGCCGCGGCTTTATACAGAGCAAAAGAATATATACAGGGCGTGGGTGTAACGTGGAAGATTTCGTAGGTGTCTGGCCAGGAACAAACAGGCAGACACTTATCTTGGTTGCAGGCTGGAGCGTAAGAGGACGGCTGCGGCTGTTGCCGGCGTTTATATACCCCCGGCGGCGCGCGGCGATGGTAGGTCGGTGGTAGGGTTCAGAGCGGCGGAGGCGTGTGGGGTCAGCATCGCCACAACATAACTGATCTATTTGACAAATTAGGTAAAAGTGTCTACTTTAGTACAATTGACTTAGCAAGCGGGTACCATCAAATTGAAGTAGAAGAAAGAGACAGACAGAAGACAGCGTTTTCTACACAAAATGGTCATTTTGAATTCCTCAGAATGCCGTTTGGACTAAAGACTGCCCCCGCAACATTTCAAAGAACAATGGACAATGTACTCCGCGGATTGCAAGGTATACACTGCATGGTATATCTTGATGACATAATTATCTATTCAAATAGTTTAACAGACCATATACAAAAATTACAGATTATTTTCGACAGATTAAGAAAAACTAACATGAAGATTCAATTAGACAAATCAGAGTTTCTTCGAAAAGAAGTGCTTTACCTTGGACATACTATTACTAAAGACGGACTAAGACCAAATAATGACAAAATTGACGCTATTCTAAAATACCCCATTCCAAAAACAACCACGGAAATCAAAAGCTTTTTGGGACTCGTGGGATATTACCGCAGATTCATTAAGGATTTCGCGAAAATAACTCAACCGTTAACATCTTGCTTAAAGAAACGTAATAGAATAATAATAGACCAAAATTACATTGATGCTTTTAATAAATGCAAAGAACTTTTGACACATGCCCCGTTATTACAGTACCCCGATTATAATAAACCATTTATTCTCACAACAGACGCCTCGGATGTTGCATTAGGTGCTGTTCTGTCACAAGGACTTATAGGCAGTGACAAACCTGTGGCGTATGCTAGTCGTACCCTCAGTGACACTGAAGCTCATTACAGTACTATAAAACGTGAATTGCTTGCAACTATTTGGGCCATTAAACATTTTAGACCGTATTTATATGGTCGAAAATTCTTAATATATACCGACCATCGTCCTTTAATTTTGCTTAAAAATTTAAAAGATCCTAGTAGTAAGCTCACTCGATGGAGATTACGTTTACAAGACTATGATTTTGAACTCTTGTATAAACAGGGTAAACAAAACACGAACGCAGATGCATTGTCGCGTATAAAAATCAATGCCTTAAGTTTAGATGAAGATGATAATTCAATGAAAGTTAATGTCGATGAAAAGGACAAGAACCTCAAAACATATTTAGATGAAGTAGTTACAGATATAGAAAAATTAACAAGTAAAAAGAAAACAACTCGTAATGATTCATCCACTATAACAATTTCAGATTCAAGTAGAACAGCGTCAGCTAGCCCCTTTGAAATTCTTGATTCACCTTCACGTTATGAACAAGAAAACGATTATCCTATGCGATCGGTGTCTAGTAGGTCTGATACGATTCATTCAGCTGTAGACTTAGAGTCAACCGGGATACCTATTTTACGTGAGGCAATAGATACGAAGCCTAACCAAATTTTAGTTTATTCTTGGTTACGAAATAAAATACAAGTAATGAATCTCTCTCGCGATAAACAAAAGGTGTTAGAAGTATTTTTGCCCACTGATAATGTAGAACTAGTCAAAGAATTTTCAAAAGAATACATTAAACCGAAAATAAAATATTTCATCTATTTTAAGAACAGGAACATCGGAAACTATTTGGCAAAGTAGTAATTGAACTTTTTAAAAAAGGATCAATTAACTTTTATGAGTGTACGGAAAGAGTAATTTATATTGAAGATGAATATGAGCAAAAAGCGTTGATAATTAAACATCATGAAGGAAAGTCATGCCACCGTGGCATTAAAGAAACGTTAGTTAGACTTCGTCGAAATTATTATTGGGACAGAATGCAAGAGACGGTAACAGCAGTAATAAATAGTTGTGAGCCTTGCCAGAAGATGAAATATGATAGAAAGCCCATCAAACCGGTGTTACAGCTAACACAAACTCAGGATGCCCCGTTCCAAGAAATATTCATAGATCTTTTTAGCATTGAAGGAAAAACCTACCTAACTTTAATTGATGCTTTTAGTAAATTAGGCCAAGCTATTGAAATACAAAATAAATCTACACCAGAAGTAATTAGAGCACTAATGAAATATTTTTCTTTTTATCGTATACCGAAAAAGATTAGCTCAGATCCGGGTACCGAATTCAATAACGATTTAATTAAAGAATTTCTAAGTCTTCATAAGGTAGACCTTCATATTGGCACGCCCAATAATCCTAATTCCATGGGACTTATTGAACGCTTTCAATCCACTATAATCGAAATTTATAGACTGGCTAAATACGAAAAGCAAATTACTGACGCAGCGACGGTTATGATGTATTCGGTTATGTCTTACAACCACGCTATACATTCTGTTACTGAACTCACTCCATTTGAAGTTGTATTCGGTCATACCAACTCTAGTAGTCCGTATGCAATAGAATTAGAAAAGCGTTATTTTCAAAAACTTGTTAAAGACCATGCAAAGCGAATTAAAACCTTGTATGAACATTTAGCTGATAAGATGGTAGCGATTAAGCAAAGAATAGAGAAAAGAAGGGTGGTGAATCTGATATAGAATTTCCCATAGAAAAAACTATTTATGCTAAAGATGTTAATAAGCGAAAGAGTAAAGATAAGCCACGATATGTTAAAGCCAAAGTTACTGGCGAACCTAATAGAAACGTTTTACCTATACAAGTAGGTGAAAGGGTCACAAAGATTCCTATTAAAAATATTAAACGCCCTCCGCAGGTGGTGCAACCTACTACTAGTAGTGATGCAGACGCAGGCCCTCCATCTGCAAAGCCTTAAAGGAAATCCTGGTATATTGCCGGTAAAGGAAGGTGAAGCATATATTCAAACAGATTATTGGACTATAGTTAAGGTTATTAATTTAGAGAATATATACAACGATTTAAATTATATTTCTACAACTTATCAATTAATGAGCTAATTAATAGATTGGAATACATCATATTCACAAGAATTCACCAGTATTAAAACACATACAGAATTTATCCGTGATATAACTATAGAAAAATATCGACAACTGATTCCACTACAGCGTTCTAAAAGAGGTATCATAAATCCTCTAGGTTCCCTTATAAAAATCGTTACTGGAAACCTTGACCAAGATGACGCGATTAAATACGATAACCTTATTTCTAAATTAATTCATGATCAAACTATTATTTCAAATAAGATAACTTTGGTCTCTAAAATGTTTGATAGTTTTATAAATTTTAATATAAGTCAGACAATTAATGAAAACTCTGTTAATTTTCATAACCGTCTTACAAAGATTGAGATTGTATTAAAAGACTTATCTATTAAGGAAAACAATTGGATTTTCTTAACTTACATTACGGGACTATTTAACGTTTTTATTAGTAGTTTCCGTACTGTATTTATTCGACTCGGTGAAATCGAAACTGCTATTTCCCTAAGTAGAGTCTCAATATTACATGCATCTATTCTGAACTCCACAGAACTTTTATATCATTTAAAATTAATTTCTGGTTCAGAAAGTTTAGTCTACACACCAGATGAAACTAATTTACTAAAAATAGAAGAAACAATTTGTGTAAAATCTTCATTAAAAATCATAAAGTTCCATTAAGTGACAATTGTACTTATAACTATTTTAAATTCTATTCCTTACCAATATTCCATGAACCTGAAAATAAAACCTTATCTATTTTTCCTGAATACCCTTACCTATTGGCGAAAGGAATGAAATACTTACCGATTGTAAAACCATGCCGCCCGCTCTCTACTGGGGACCACTTCTTATGTACTGCAGACAACCAAGCTCTATATTATGAGCTTACCTGTATGGAGCAACTCATGAAATTTGACAGTGACATCTCTCACTGTAAGCAGCAGAAAGTTGAAGTCGAAGAAGTAAAAATTCAGCAGATTAACGTAGACAACTGGATTATTTACACCCAGCTGAAAACTACACTAACTAAGCATTGTAGCAACGATATTAGTATACAACCTTTATTTGGAACTTACCTTATTACTCTCAACGAACCCTGCGATTTAGAAATAAATGGAATTCGAATTCATCACCGTGTCTTCATGGAAATGGATACTGTAGAGCCGATACCAATTATCACCTTGCCACAACTACCTGTGAACTCAGAACAGTGAAGTAAGTAGAAGTGCCTTGTGGGCGGGGCACGCGCGCCACTGATATGAGCAAATGCTCATAAGTTGATAGAAACTTACTTTAACGTCAAATAGTCGCTCTTGTAGTGTGCCTTCGTGCAAAGTTCCGAAAAAAAAAACAAATTATGCCGTCTAGCGCTGTCCTAACATGTAGCAAAAGAAGTGAGGGGTGTAATGTGAGCCGAGGAGGGATTTCTTTTCATCGATAAGTCCGAAAACCTTTAAATACTAGAAATATTTGGAAATATTTAATAGTATTATGTAATTTACAAACGAAAACGATACAATCGCAACATAATGTAACATCATACATTGCTGACAATGCCGTAAATAGAACCTCATTTTATATGAGTGACTGCGTAATGTATTGTGTTCACAGCGATACGCAGTCAGGTATAATTTTACGACAATTTGTCAGTCATGCCATCTTTGACATTGAAATTATTGCCAGTAATATAATATTTTGCTCATCTTGGTAGTACGAAGCCATAATTTTTGTGTGCAAAAAGTGTGCAAACATCATTGTTTGGTCTAAATAATAGATAATGTTACTAGGTGTGGAATATCGCTTGAAATATTATTACTGTATAGTATAAATGTATAGAAACACACTAGTTTTTGTTTCATTTAAAAATACCAAGTGGTTAAGATTTTACAGGCATTTGAGTTTGTCGTGAATATCGAGTGCCGCGAGTAGGCGCACGACAGCAGCGTGACGTCACAGGGCAACTCGCTATCGCGCTCTGTGGCCGGTAGTACGCAACTTACGCATACAGAGGCTTGATTTTGCTGTTTTGTTCACGCATTATTCTGCTATTCCTTTCATAACTTTCATTAATGGTGTCAGTGTGTATTAAATAATGAAATACCTGCCACGGAAAAAGGATTTAAAAAAAGTCAATCGGATACTTTACTAAAAATAGATGGACATTATGGCTGCTGAGTATTTTTCCAAGAATATTCAAATGCGACGAATAAAAGTACAAATATTTATCTACATAGATACCTGTTTACCGCATAACGTACCTACCTAACTGCTTTTAAAATCAATTATTAAGTTACCTACTGGTACCTACAATATTTAGGTACTTACATACAATACCTAACTATATATCGTTGCCTTATTTAAGTTGTAAATACTTTCTATTATGATGGTAGATATACTATGATCCACATTTTTTCTATTTGTATCATCCTATTAATATTATAAATGCGAAAGTTTGTGTGTGCGTGTGAACCGATTTTGATAAAAATTTATAAGTAGATAAATTCGATGTCGCAGACGGACATAGAATACTTTCATCCCAAAAATTGGTCTGGTTCCCGAGGGAGACAAGACACATTTTTGGATATATTCAAGCGAGGGGGGAGGAGTTAAGTTAAGGCTCAAGCCCACTCTAAATGCATCAGCATGTTCAAAAAATTTATGTGCTTATCTGCGACGGGGCTCTCGTAAACTACTTTTAATACGTCAATGATCAAGCCCGCACCTCTTCGCTCCTTCCTCGAAACTCAAATTCTTTATCCGCTAGTCCTCTACTACTGTAGGTATGTCTAAACATTGACAAAAACGATAGGTATCATCTTTGAAATAAAGTAGATAGATATACTAACTAGGTACCTATACATTATATTATATTATTACAAGATCACGCCACCTAGAGGGCGTGGCAAACTCCCGCGCCACCGCTGTGGTGGGATCATGCGCTGCTGCACTGCGGGCGAGCGGAGCTTCACTTTTTCTCGGACGGTCGGAGCGCGCGGTTTTGCTAGGGAACTCGGTGTCACATAATTTCATTTTTGCTATAGTTAATTTATAGGTATTTAGTTTTATTGTGTTAGAATCATTATAAGTATTTCAGTTTGGCATTTGTGTTTTTCAAATAGATTAATGTAACTGTTGTTAGTAATTGATAAAGTCATTAGAAGTATTTTGGTTTGTGTTTTTTCATAAATTAATAAAACCGTTCCTAATATCAGAAGTGGGATAATTGAATACCGGGGCCTACCGCTATTGCCGTTACTGACAACCGTTATAAAAAAAAAAATATTTTCGTGTGGGTATTTCTGTTTTTAAGTTCAATTACATTGCTATCGAGTTACCGTTGATTTTTTGTGCTTAAAATGCCTGACGGAGAATGGTCTGCTAGATCGCGTAAGCGTAAGCGAGATTCTAGTAGTGATGACGTACTAAAATCCATCGTTGATAGGTTGAATTCGCTTGAACAACGATTAATTGCAACACCGCCACCATCGTCCGAGGCTTCTTCTCCACAGCATATAGCACAGACCGGCCTGCCTGCGTTACCGAGTGGTGAGGCGCCCGCCGCCGACAGTCCGGCGCCGGCGTGTCGCGCTACTCTGGCGTCAGCGAGTCGTGCCAGCTCGTCTGCGTTTAGGGAGAACAACAGCGAGGACACAGCCGGCAGAATCGTGGACGCTCTTTCATCGCTTGTCAAAGTAAGGTCTCATAATTATTTTATTTCGAATTTCGATCCGAAGATTCACAATATCGATATCTGGTGTGAGGAGGTAGATAGGGCTAAGGAAGTTAACAGATGGGATGACAATGAATGTTTATCACGGATAGGGAATTGTTTAAAAGGAGATGCGCGAACGTGGTTGCACGAATGGTCTAGTGCAGACAGGTCGTGGACAAGTTTCAAAAGAGATTTTAAAGCCCTTTGCCCACGTGATATTGATATTGCGTCTATTCTCTACGAAGTAATGTCTACTGATTCCAAAGGTTATGATACTTATGCTGAGTATGCCAGGCGTTCGCTGTTAAAGCTGTCATTAGTTCGGGGCTTGTCAAACGAGCTTACTGTCGCAATCATTATTAGGGGTATCGTAGACCCTCATATTAAAGCCGCCACAACAAACGCGAAATTACATCCTAATGATCTTGTGCAATTTTTATCAATGTACGTTAAACCTAAAATCGATTCAAAAACAAACCGCGAATTTTCAAGTACACGCGGCGGTAATTATTTCGTATCGAAACACAATGATACCCGGCGGGTAGGTAACGAAATTAAATGCCACAATTGTGGGAGATTAGGACATAAGCGTTCCGATTGTCGTAGCGTTAAAAGAGAGCGTTCGGGTACCAATAATGCAGGTTCGAAGAAACCTGATCTGCCGCGGTCACCTTTGGCATCGCTTCCAACTAAAACGTGCACATTTTGTAAAAAGAATGGTCACACAGTCGACACATGTTTTGCCAAACAGCGGTCAGAGTCTTCTAACCTGAATTCTCATAATGTTAATTTTTGTAGTAAGCTAGATGACAATGTTGTCAAATCTTGCAATGACGTTACGAGCGCAGTTATTCAGGGCATACCAATCGATGTTTTAGAAGATAGCGGTTCCTGTATTTCGCTAGTCTCAAGTTCCGTTTTAAAACATTTCAAAAGTACGCCTAAACCGACATATAGATTATTACGTGGCATTGGTAGCCAACTTGTCGAGAGCACGTCATTTGTGACAGTAGTTATTGAACTTTCTCATATTTCCATTGAGGCAGATTTATATGTTGTTCCTCGTGACTATATAACTACACCAGCCATTATAGGGACGGATATTTTAGATCGCGAAGGCATAACCTATATTCGACAAAATGGCGTTCAGACCCTTACGCACACATCCGCACTCGCTGATGTGAATAATATTCAATTTGACGTAAATAATGTTAACACGCCGCTTGTAGGCAAGGATAAAGAAAAACTTTTGTCGACTATAGGTGATTACTCGAGTTCGTTCATATCGGGCACCGCTACGTCAACGGTCACAACGGGTACTATGAAAATATTACTTACCTCTGAAGAGCCAGTGTGCTACAGACCCTATAGGCTATCTCATGATGAAAAATTACGCGTGCGTAATATTGTTGCGGATTTGATTAGCAAGGGAATCGTACGCGAGTCGGAGTCGCCATACGCTAGTCCAGTTATTCTTGTTAAGAAAAAGGACGGCTCGGACAGAATGTGCATTGATTTTAGGGCCTTAAACGCACGTACAATTAAGGATAAGTTTCCGTTACCAGTTATTGACGACCATATCGATCGTTTAGGATCCAGCAAGTATTTTACTAGCCTAGATATGGCTACGGGCTTCCATCAGGTACCAATTGATGAAGACTCTATTGCCAAAACCGGATTTGTGACCCCTGAAGGTCACTATGAATATGTAAAAATGCCCTACGGACTTTCAAACGCGCCCGTAGTGTACCAAAAAATTATATCAAAGACACTAAAGCCATTTATAGATTCGGGACTGGTACTGGTCTATATCGATGATGTGCTTTTATTAAGCAATTCATTGACGGAAGGTCTGATCTTGTTGCGACAAGTTCTAGAGACGTTAACGAAGTCAGGGTTCTCTATAAACCTTAAGAAATGTATGTTTCTGAGTAGGGAGATAGAATATTTAGGTAGGATCATAAGCGACGGTCAGGTTAGGCCGAGCACACATAAGGTCCAGGCTCTAGTAGAGTCCCCAAAACCATGCAACGTTAAGCAAGTCCGGCAGTTCCTTGGACTTGCGGGGTACTTTAGGCGGTACATTCCGAATTATGCTCAACGTACGGCACATATTGCATATTTGACTAAAAAGAATGTTCCTTTTGTGTGAGGGCCCGAACAAGACAAAGCTCGTAGTTACATAATTCGCTGCCTCACAAGCGCGCCCGTACTTGCTATTTATGACCCTAAGTTACCAACTGAAATACATACTGATGCGAGTGCCATCGGCTATGGTGCTGTTCTAATACAAATACATAAAGACGGTCTTAAAAGAGTCGTGGCATATTTTAGTAAGTCTACTCAAGGTGCAGAACCAAAATACCACTCGTATGAGTTAGAAACGCTAGCCGTAGTAAAAGCCCTCCAACATTTTCGAAAGTACCTATTAGGCATTCCGTTTAAAGTAGTTACCGACTGCAATGCTTTAAAATTAACTGAACGTAAGAAAGACTTACTTCCACGTGTAGCGCGGTGGTGGCTTTATATGCAAGACTTTCAGTACACCTTCGAGTATAGGAAGGGTTTATTTTTGTCACATGCGGATTACCTAAGTAGAAATCCTGTCGAAGTATGCCACATTCAAAATCCCAAAAATTGGGCCAAACTGGCTCAATCTGCAGATGAGGAAACTCTTAACCTTATCGACAGATTAAACAACGGCGAATTAGATTCATCTCATTATGTTGTTCGAAACGGTTTGCTATATGTCAAGTACTCATGTACGGGTCAAGACACACGACTTTTGTGCTTTATTCCAAAGGGGTATATAGGTTGAGTTTGCTTCACGTTTTTCATGATGATCAGGATCATATAGGATTTGAGAAAACTGTAGACCTTATATTAAGACATTTCTGGTTCCCTGGTTTGCGTGCATTTGTTAGAAAGTATTTGAAACATTGCATTGTATGTCTTTCCCATAAACGAGTTCCCCGAGCACCTTACCAACCCATTGAATCATGGACAAAACCCGATGCTCCATTTTCTGTAATCCATATGGATGTTTTGGGTCCTTTACCGGAATCCCAGGGGTATAAATACGTGCTCATCATGATAGACGCATTTTCAAAATACTGTCTCCTTTATGCCCTCTATCGACAAGACACTGATGAATTAAAACGAGCATTCATTAACGCTGTTTCGCTTTTTGGGTCTCCTAAAATCTTAGTAACAGACCGAGCTCGTATGTTTGAAAGCTCTGTCATTCAAGACATGGTTAAATCTTTTGGTAGTGATATTCATTTTATCACACCTGGCATGCACCATGAAAATGGTCAAGCAGAACGTTACTGTAGAACCTTACTTAACTTACTACGGGTAGAGGTCAACCATAAAGATCATAGCTGGTCTGATGTCTTATGGTAAACACAACTAATACTGAACAGCACAAGACATAACACAACCAAAATGTCTCCGTTACAATTACTCGTTGGCAGTGATTCATCTACACCGATCATTCGAGCATTAGTGCGAGATGTCGCACTTGAAATGGCAACTTCTAATCGTGAGGCAACTATGGTGTTACGTAGGCAACACGTATCTTCCTTACTGGCAGGCAATCAACAAAAACAAGACGAGTATCTCAATAAGAATCGCTCGTCACCCCGCGAGTACGAAGTTAATGATATGGTGTTCGTAATCAAGTCTTCACAGGCAACAGGCAAATTAGACTCATGCATGCGCGGGCCCTATAAGGTGTTAAAACGCCTTCCACATCACCGCTATCAACTGGAGCTATTAGCGGGCTCGTACGGGAAGCGTACGGAGGCTGCCGCTGAATACATGGTGTTGTGGGCTGGAGAATGGACTCCCGAAACATGCGCTGCATTTTTTGAGTGTAAGTGTTTTTTCTTTGTAAGGTAGTCACTCACGGTGTAAGAGCCTATCTTCACCGGTTATGTATTACTCACGGTGTGAGAATATCTCTCTCCACTGGTTATTTAATACTCACGGTTTGAGGGTATATCTCTCCGCTGGTTATTTATTATTCACGGTGCGAGAGTGTCCCTCTCCACTGGTTATTTGTTACCGTGAGTAACGAGTGTGAGAGTATCTTCCTCTCTCTCTCTCTCAACTGGAGATTCACGGTGTGAGTGTCTTGGGCATTCCACTGGTCGTTCACGGTGCGAGATATTCTCCACTGGTCACGGTATACTAGTCACTGCCGGTTGCACTGGCCGAGCCAGGATTTTCTGTGTGAAAAAGGGCCCTCGAGATTGATGTGTGAATGATGTAAAGTATCAAATTATGTAAAGAAAATAACGAATGCTGACGAGAATGAAAGTGAAGTTTGAATTGTTTTAATTTGAAAGTAGTGAGTGGTGGGTTGAGGCATATTTCAAATTCCGGAACTAATTTCTCATGTGTGCCTCATTTCGATGTTTTCCAGCTGATTCTGATGACCTCACGGTGGACAACATGCCTGCCAATGATGCCTGTCTAAATCACCAGCACCCTATGGTTGCGGACGAGGACGGCCGCCCGTCAGGAGAGGCCGTATTACAAGATCACGCCACCTAGAGGGCGAGGCAAACTCCCGCGCCACCGCTGTGGTGGGATCATGCGCTGCTGCACTGCGGGCGAGCGGAGCTTCACTTTTTCTCGGACGGTCGGAGCGCGCGGTTTTGCTAGGGAACTCGGTGTCACATAATTTCATTTTTGCTATAGTTAATTTATAGGTATTTAGTTTTATTGTGTTAGAATCATTATAAGTATTTCAGTTTGGCATTTGTGTTTTTCAAATAGATTAATGTAACTGTTGTTAGTAATTGATAAAGTCATTAGAAGTATTTTGGTTTGTGTTTTTTCATAAATTAATAAAACCGTTCCTAATAATATTTACTCGTTTTATGGAAGATCAGAGTATAGATTTATCATAATATTCTGTCTGTATCGAAGAATGACTAAATACTTAAATAAATGGATTGCGAATACATTGAGTAAAACTGTACAAATAGAAGATAGATATAAAGAGTTACAAAGAACTTGTGTTTATATAGGCAAATGAAAATTAAAAACCAATTTTTCTGGTGCATTGATGATGATCATGTTTGTGACATGATTTTCTTGTGTTTGGATTAGAAATAGTTTATCACTAACTCCTAAATCAGTACTAAACTACAAACGTTAACGAGAGCATGCGGGCGGTGTTGACCTATGACGTCACAGCAGCGAGGGCTGGCCGGCGGAATCTCGCCGAGCATACATGTTTTTAAAATTCAATATCTCGAAAACTATTGAATGTATCGAAATAATTTTTTCACACATATTTTTTATTTTCAATAGAGAATATGGAGGAGAGCTAAAATTAAAAATAGGTAACATTCTTCGTTATGACATATTATTTATATATTTCGTTACCTATGATTTGTTGTTTATAATATACAGCTTTCTTCAGGCTACTTTTATTCAACATATCATATTCTTACCTCATGTAAAGTTGGTCATGCGTGATATTGGCATGATATCTAGCTACTAGCTAGATTACCAGTTATATCATATTTAGGTAAGTACATAATTATGCAATTTATATCTGTACTAACGACCCGCTCTGGCTTCGCACGGGTGCAAGGCTGATACTATATTCACTTAGTATTACTGTGAACGTTTTATTAGACATAACGAAAGTAGTATATTTACTACAGAATGCTGGTGGCGGTACCAAACCCTGTGTTCCTGAATTTATAATCTGTATATCTTCGAAAATATTCATTTAAATTACACGCTGTAAAGAGCCATTTTGATCTACATTAAATGCACAGTGTATTTAAGGTACTTAATTAAATAAAAATTAATGCTGTATTGCTTAAAATCGTTTCGTAAATAAGGCATTATTTCTCGTAAAAAGTAAAGGATAAAAATGGTTATTGTGAGTTATTCCTAAGAAGTGGATATATATACCATCGCGGACTTTATGTAGAATTTTTTAAGGTGTACAATACCGTAGTACATTATTTTGATCTATCTTATAGGGTTCAGCCAGCGTTTGCAATGTAAACAAAAAAAAATGTGTTTATTTACCACATCACATTAAAAACCTCTAAAATTGTCAGTGATTCTCTACTATACTTACTATATTTAATTATTATGCATGTTATATACATATAAACCTTCCTTTTGAATCACTCTATCTGTTTAAAAAAAACCCGCATCAAAATCCGTTGCGTAGTTTTAAAGATCAAAGCATACATATGGACAGACAGACAGACAGACAGAGGGAAGCGACTTTGTTTTATACTATGTAGTGATATATTCCATTATTTTTAAATTATCCATTAGTATTTGCCACATTTAAATCATACTGAGCGTAACACAGTTTCCGACCCCATAGAGGTCGTGGTCTCGATTCCGTCTAGGTGCAAATATTTATGTGCAAGAACATGACGATTTGCATTGATCTGGCTGTTTTTATGTATAACAAGTAGGTATGTATTTACAAAAAACTAAAATTATATATTTTGCACACAACTTTAAGTTATTAAATTAAAGTTTCATAAACAATGTCTTTTATTTTACTGATCTTAGCAGTTTACGAACCGATGATGTTTGCACAATGAGTAATAACTGGCAATAATTACTAAGATGTCAAAGATTGCGCGTTTAAAAAACAACCCTAAGACTATGACGATAAGCTTATTTTTAAATGTTGGAATTATCGTGCAAACTTGACCAATGTCCGATAAGTATCATCCAAACCTGACCAATTACCGTTAAGTCATGTATGTATTGTAAATACGACGTATCATTTATGTGTGTGCAACTGGCGACAGTGGTTATGGTACAAATGTTGTTCGATAGCACTTCTAACCTCCTTATAGTGTTCTGTGCCTATGAACGTCAACCTATCCAGTGCACGTGTACTTAATATGAAAGGAATCAACTTGGACGAAGTGAAATATATGTCGTATTCGTTAAAGCATAGTGCAGTGATCGAAAGTGTTTTAAATGAAAGGCAAGCCTTTGGTATCTGTGAAATTTTAGGTTATTTTTCTGTAATCTTGATAGTTTTATGTATTCTTATGTGTTTAGTTTTTAAATTTCAGCTCAAATTGCTGAAAATGTTAACATTTACGCAAAATTATCGGATTAAATCTCAAATCGATCCATCCGATAATTTTCCTCTTAGGGACGGAGGAGTTATGGATACACCTCACCCCTCAGCCTTAGACTAAACATAGAATATAGGTTTTGTATGCATTTGCACTTTAGTTCTTAGTATTAAAAATGCGAACTCAGCCGTCTGTTGCACCAGACGAGCCTCGCCTGATGTTTGGGATCATTCATTATTAAATCACCTCCAAATCGGTGAACATGTATTTTTATTTTCTCTAATTTTAATTCATAGTTTTAAAATATAGTTTTTAAAAACCTTTACATACGCTCCGACATCAAAAGTAGTTATATTAACACAACAAACTACACAACGTTGTGTAAACCAAAGTAAGTTCACATTATAACTACCTACTTATTTATTTCTTGAATTGTTACCTACCTAATAACCAAACTTGTTCATTATTTCGATGTAATTGTTGCATGTACTGGTTAACTTGACTGTTATCCCATATAAATGCGTCATGAGTGGCACCTCCATATTTCGCATTAACATTTAAAATGCGACATTCGCTATCACAGACCTGTAAAAATATATAAGTGGGTATTAATTGATACATAGACGAAGGTTTGATAGAATGCCTAAATTAGTGGTAAAAAAAAATAACTCACTATTTGTACATTAAGCGAATAAAAATGTTTTCTGCAGTAAAACAAATGTTCTATTTCCTTGTTTGGGTTAAATATGTGGAAATGTGAACTATCTATACAACCGATAACACCTGGTATTCCATATTTTCGAAAAAACCTGTAAACCAAAAGTTGAATAGTTAGTTAGCCTACAAAAATTAAAATAATTAGGTAGGTACCTATGTAAAAATAACAAAACATAAGCAAGTATTCCGTAAATGGCACATAGATACAATTTTACCTTTGTTTTATGGCGTCTCTCTCAACTCTTAAAGTGGGGAACTCGATATGGGTGTTTGGTATGTTCGGGTTGTTGAGTGCCTCCGTGACCTCTGCCACATATTTACTGATACTGGTTTGCCCCAAGTGCTAACCCATACCAACCATGCGTTGATGAACCCATGGCATAAAATGACAAAGCACAAAGAACCTGTAACATCAAAACAGTTTTAATCTTGGGTAATTAAACAGCTGCGTTTTGACAATCAAAGCTAGATCAAATATTAAGTTGATTGACTCGTTGGTGCAGTGCGTGCGACTGCTCATGCTGTGAGTGAGATTGGGGGATGAACTTTTGCGTGACTTGTAAATAGGTATTTAATTTAAATCTAAATGAAGTTGTTAGTACTTAGGTGGTTACTTTGAAACTGTTATACTATATTTGTAAAGTAGGTATGTATCATTACGACTTCTTTCTTAGTGGGTATGTTGGCAAAAATAATAATATAAAAAATACTTACAGGGCATATTTCTTATGAATATGAATAAATAGATACTTACGCAGGTACCGACTGTGAGACACACTTTTAGGGCTTATTTAAAATAAAATATAGGTACCTACCTTATGTTGTAAACTTATTCTTAAGTTCTCTCTCAGTCTTCCTCAAATTTGTTTTAGAGCGAAGTTCTTCGCACAAGAAAGTGAACGATTGTTTTGATAATCGATATCGTTTCTTAAATTCATTGTCTGTTATATCCTATTGATATTTGGTTTATGGTTTTCCATTTTTCTAAGTAAAGCTCGTTGAGTAATACCACTGAAAGAAATATCAAATTCAAATTCAAATTCAAATTCATTTATTCAAATAGTAATTTTACATAGTAAAACTATGTAAAATTACTACTACTAATATAAGCTTAATCTAACATGTAGGGACAATACATTATGGGTATTACCTGAACTAGGATAAACCTGTATTTCAGGTGTGAACAATGCATATTTCTAAACAATATTTCAAATGCTTATTACTTAAAATCAATATTCTAAAGTGAAAAACTAAATAATCTAATATTAATTATATGCTAGCTTATAACTAATAATACATGCAATACATAAACACTAGTCAGCGTAAAACAATTAATAATGCTTCCGTTTCTTCATAGTCCAAATTTTGCTAATAAGGCTTTATAACATTTTTGCACTCAGCAGTTCTTAAAGTGGATATTGACAATATACATAAAAGAGTGTCTTATTTTATTTTTATAATTACATACTTTATATTTGCGTCTATTTTCAGTGGCAATATTTATATGGGATAAGCATCCGTGTTGTTTTAACAAAGTATGGAAAATGAATAGTTGTCGTACTGTTAGCACGTTAAAGGATTTGTATAAAAGTTTAGTAGGGAATAGGATAGGACGGGAAGTCGTTAGGGCACGCCACGGTGGTGGCGGTAAGTCCCGTCCTCGAGGAGTGGCTGGAGAGGAGGCACGGCGTCCTCACGTTCCAGCTGACACAGGTGCTTACCGGTCACGCGTGCTTCGGCTCGTACCTGTGTCTCATAGGCCGGGAGCAGACGTCCGTCTGCCACCATTGCGGGGTCTGCCCGCGCGACACGGCGCTCCACACGCTCGTGGAGTGTCCAGCGTGGGCGGACCAGCGCCGCGACCTTGTTGCGGCGCTCGCGACGGCCCAACTCTCGCTGCCGGCCGTGGTTCTGTCCATGGTCCGCAGTGAGAGGGCTTGGGAGGGAGTCGCCTCCTTTTGCGAGCAGGTAATGCTCGCCAAGGAGGCGGCCGAGCGGGAGAGGGAGCTGACGACCTTGCTCCCCGCCCGTCGCGCCCGCCCCGGACGTCGCCGTGGGGCGCTCCGGGATCTCCAGCCACCATAGGAGGATGCCTGCGGGCAGCGATTGGGCAATCGCCGCTCGAACAGCACAGGCCCGAGAAGGCGGCGTACGTGTTCCACGAACGCCTCTCGATGGAGGAAGAGGGGCCAGGCCCCCCAAATCAGACGGGGCCTGCTCACGTTGAGCGGGCCGTGGCCTGTCGGGGTCGCGGATGAATGCGCGAGCGTCTCCCGCGACCCCGACACTCTGGCCGTCTGGAGGAACACCGTGGGTTTTAGTCGGTATGCCGGTCGCTGTCTCATTGTGGCCGGAGAGTCCGACATAACCCCCGCCTCGCCCAGGCGGGTGCGTACGCGTAATGCGTATCCCACGAAAAAAAAAAAAAAGGACGGGAAGTCGCAACTTTAATAACAGCTCTTTGCGCTCGTTCAAGCGGTAGCAGTATGGTTTTACCAGCACCACCCCACGAGCCAATACAGTAAGCAACTATTGATTGACATAATGAAAAATACACCTGTTTTATTATATTACTATCAGTAAGATTACGGATTTTTTTAAACACAAACATCAGTTTTCGGACTCTACTACATAACAGTTCAATGTGGTTTTTAAACGTAAGCGTGGCATCTATAGTGATTCCAAGATATTTTATAGACCTTGTATTTGATATAGCGTGGCAATTGCAAACAAAACTTGGAAATAGGCTACAACGGTGTACACGAATATCTGGAATTCCTATAGGTGAGGTTAGGTTGCGCATAGAAAAGTGTATATATTTGGTTTTGTTAGTGTTCAACGTCAGCAAAGTATGATAAAGCCATCTATTGACATTATTAAATCCTTCCTGAGCATACGAGTATACCTCTCCAACCGAGTTTGCAGAGAACAAAAGCACGGTGTCATCAGCATAAGATATTATTTTGCCTGAATTAAGGTTGAGGTTGCATAGATCATTAATGTAGATCAGAAAAAGGGTAGGTCCTAACAAACTTCCCTGGGGAACGCCATAATCAGTACTTTGTGCCTCTGAGCTGACAAATTTTTCTATCTTTAAGGATTGGGTTCGGTTTCCTAAATAGCTCTGAAAAAGATCTAGCTGCTTACCCCGTATGCCTATGTTCTCCAGCTTCTTTTTCAATATTGGAATATACACAGTATCAAAAACTTTAGCTATATCAAGGAAAATACCTATTGTTTGTTTGCTATTATTTAGTTCCTGGGTGACGTAGTCCGTCATTTCTTGTACAGCATCGGCAGTAGATAATTTTGGTCTGAAACCGTATTGCATGTTCGAAAGAATGGAATTGTCCTGTAGGTATTTTACTAATCTAGTGTGTATTATCTTTTCTAATATTTTAGATGTAGATGGTAGTATCGAAATAGGCCTATAATTGGAAACTTCTTTTTTATTTCCTGATTTGTAAACTGGTATTATTAAGGCCTTTTTTAGGTAATCTGGTAAAATTCCTTGAGATAGACACATTTGAAATATGTGAGTAAGCGGTGGGACAAATATTTGTTTAAATTTCTTTAGAATATTATTAGATATGCCATCCCATCCAACAGCGCAGTTTTCTTTTAATCCCATTATAATTCTTTCAACCTCAGATTGATCCGTATCTAAAAGAACAAAAGATTTTAATCGAGTCATATTATGTGTTGACACAGTGTCACAGTTCTCATTTGTTCTAAACAAGTCGGTTTTCGAATGTTCAGCAAGATTTTTACCTGCATGTACAAAAAAGTTATTCATATAATTTACTGACGAAAGCGACGAAGAGTGCAGTTGCAATAAATCTGATGGTGACTCATGATATCTATTTATAAATGATAAGTTTTTAACATGTTGCCAGATTCTTTTACTGTTGGTGCCCGATTCTTCAAACAATTTCCTATTATAATTAAATTTTAACTTTTTTACTAAATTATTACAAAAATTTCTATATCTTTTGTAAGAAGTTTGCAAAATTTCATTATCAGGAAAAGATTTCGCATTCATGTGTAGTTTATCTCTATGCCGCATGCACTTAATTAGTCCCGGTGTAATCCACGGTTTTAAGTTATAGTATTTCTTTGGTGATGTAATAATCGTGGTATTGTTTATAATAGCCTCTTGCACTTGATTTATAAAGTAGGACAAAGAAACGTTAACGTCGTTAGTTTTGTATACGGTGCTAAAATCGATATGACGTATTGTCTCTTCTAATTTTTGAATATTTATTTTATATATAGTGTTTGGGCGTTTATTTCTTTTAATTTTGTGACTTAGGTCGAGCAAAACTGTGCCATGATCTGTGACAATCGGGTTAGTAACAAAGTTTGTTGATGGCAGGTTAGTTTTAAGAAAGACATGGTCTAGACAGGAACCGCTGAGATGTGTGGTAAGCAGATGTGCCGGAAGCAGCCCATTACATGCGCATATGTTTAGGTAGTCTTTGGCTCTACTATCACTGCTTTCTGAACTTATATCTATATTAATATCACCCGCAAGCACTATGTTTTTGTAAGTCGATAACTGCTGAAGACTATACTATTCAAAGACGTGAGGAAATTGTCAATTTGTTTAAAACCACACGGTCTATAAATTGCTAATACAGCAATATCTTGGCCCACTTTTAGCAGTAACCTACGGCACTCTTGCATATTTAGTTCCTCAACGGATACGTCAAGGCCTTGCTTCGCGAAAACTATGACTCCATCGTTCTGGTTATGAACTATTTTACTGCTAAAAGTACGGTAGCCTGGCAATGAGGGTAGGTTCTGTTGATTTTTATACAGCCAACATTCTGTAAGTATTATTATGTCGCAGTCGTAATCTAGCCTATGTAGAAGTATAGAAAAGTTGTCAAAATTTTTATTTACACTTCTAATATTTTGTGTTAGAATGGTTAGAGAATCTGTAGGTTCGGAAAAATGCTGCTTACATTTCTCAATTTCGCATGATATTGCCACCGATAATGCGACGTCATCTACTTCATTAATTACCTTATCCATACTATAATAACTTTACAATAAATTACCAAACGACTTAAAAGAAATCCAGTCAATGACCTTATTCAAAAAGAAGCTTAAATATTATTTTACTAATTTTACAAACTAACTGACTAGCATGCTTAATATATATATATATAAAAAAAAATTTAGGTGTAAGTATATTTAAATATATAAGTAAAATAAATAAAAAAAAAAAAAAAGAAAAAAAAAAGATAACAAAAAATAGTAAAAAAAAATAATAATAAAGAGGTTGGTAATAATATATATTATACATAATATAAGTATACTCGTAATTATCTAATATGTGTATACATGTTGTATTGTGTGATGTATGTACATGTGTGCGTGTGTGGATGTGTATATAATATATATATTATGTATTGAGCGCATATATGCAGTATTTGTATGTGCATGTACACGGTATTGGATATGTATACAAAAATTTCATAAATTAAAAACTTACCTTAAAAGATACTGCATAGACAATTACAATCCTACTATATTAGCAATCGCTTTCGAATACGTAATAAGGCAATAGTTGTTTACAACCAACTAACGAGGTGTCATTCTAGGAACGCGCGGAGCTTGCTGGCTTTTGTTTCGATAATGTGGAGATTAATTATTTTTTGGTTACTCACATTTTTAATATCTATTGATTTAATTTATTTTGTTTACTTTTAATTTTGTTCACGATTATTTACGTATGATTGCATTGCTTTGTGATGTACATACCTACCTAGAAATACGTACCTACTTTGATTTGTATAGACCGCTCTGGCGCTTCTTTCTATTTACTTTGTAACAAAATGTATTTTCTCAGCCAAATGAATTTATGTATTCTTTTGAGAAAATAAATTGTCTTAAACCATAAACCATAATAAATAAAAACTTAGAGCGAATATAAATACAAATAACGGCGCTCTTAGGCGCCTTCACTATAATCTATTGAATTAATGTACCTGGTTTCTGCCATCTTTTTCGCAAGACATTCTAGGTCACCCGTCTTGTGGTCGCATGGTTTTTTAAATCGCATGCATGTTGCGCATTTTGCTGAAACTTCTTTCTTTGTGCATTCGTTTAGCTGGTGTCCTAATTCTCCACAGTGTCCACATGTGTAGGTAGCCTCCCGACAGGTCTTAGCAGCATGTCCATATTGCTGACATTTGTAGCATCTGGTCACCAGAGTGAAATCCCGGACAGGGCAGGAAGTCCAATTTATGAAAAGTCTGTTTTGGTTTATCAGCATCTTTCTAATTGAGGGAGTAACTTCGATAATAAAATTGCAATTAGTAGATTCTTTTCTACCAGATTTGTGACTGAGCTTGATAGAGGTCAAGAACGAGTCGTGAGATAAATCAGGAATCTTGTCCGCTAAATTCTGTTCATACATGGCCTGAAATACTTCCTGGTCACTCAGTGCAGATGGTACTCCTATGACGATGATTTTAGGTCTTCTCTTAAGGGGCTCCTCAACCTTGAGTCCAGAACTGCAAAGCGTAGTCGATTTCCTAAGCTTTTCTATATCGTCCTTGCTCTCCGTGCTAATAATTACGCCTCCATTCCTGGTTTTCCGCATTCCTCTTACATGCAACTTCATCTGCTCTGGGCATATAATTTTTTGGACGAGAGATTTAGTATCGTCACTTGTTTTCATCGTATCTGTAGGATAGATTGCAATAGAGCTAAGGTTGTTAGGTCGAATATAACTATTTTTATTCATCTTAACCTTATCGGCAAACGACACTTTTTCTTCCATCAAATAATTTCATGATTTTTTTATAAATATGTCATTAATGCAATGTCAATTTTACGAACCTTGTATTTCGTCTTTCCCTTCTTACTTCTTCAGCCAAACGCCACGCAAAATAATGAAATGCCACTGAATAATCTCTCTAAAGTCCTAATGCCAACATTTTCACTAAAATAAACACAATAAGATACGACAACCTCTTCTCGTTAACGCTCTCACCATTAAAATGTCGGTGACAAAGTTTTCGTTTAATTCGATAGCCGTCTGGCGATACTACATGTCAAAAAATGTTCGTGCTGCCGATTTCCATACATTTGCTGCGTTTACTTTACGATTACTTCTCGATAACTATACGATAATTACCGCTAGATGTTCGTGCTACCAAATTTTAGTTCCAAATACGCTCACCGAGCGCTGTACAAGTTTCCATACAATTTTTTTCTATTACTATTCTATTTCGATGGCTATTCGATAGGCATAAAATGTTCGTGCTAGTGGTACGGAACGCCCTTAAGCGATCGAGTCTCACGTTAGTACCTACCTATTAAAAACATGAGGACAAGTGCGTGGGAATTTGAGATGCTTGTATCGTTTATGGAGCAGTAAGTGAAAATTTAGTATTTTAGGTTTATTAAACTTATTTTCGTGAGTCATTTAACTTTATATGTATTGCATCTCAGTCAGGGGGATTTCAGTAAGCCATCCTCCAATGCAAGAGGTAGGATGTCTAACATCAAGCACTGGGAAGCTTAAAGTCACTTGTTGAACAGTGACGGCAGTGGAACTACAAAAACAACAGAAAAATGGAAAAAGGTATGTTAAAATGCTTTTTAGCTTGCTCGTTTTTTTTTTAATATTGTGGTTGAAAGTGGTATGGGCTAGATTTTTCATATACTTACCTAATACTTAGGTATTTATAATTGCATGATTTAAGGTTTGGAGTGACTATAAAAATAATTTAAAAAAAGGCTGCTCGTCTGCATAAAGCAGCTATTGGCACTGGTGGTGGTCCTGCTTTATTGGCTAAGTTGTCGGATAAGAACAAAGAGTTCTTCACCTGATTGGTGCTCAAGTAGCCACCGGCTTGGCGGTGGAAGAAGCTGGGTTGCCACAGGTTTTACTTAAAGGTTACAGGTTACAGGTTCTACTTAGGTTTCAACTTTTTACTTATCATCATATTGTAATATTTTATTGATGCCTTATTGTGTTATGTTACAGAGAACCCATGCTTATGTAAGTGCCAGAACGCTGAAGTCACTCCAACTCCACAAACACATCATAAAGTAGAATGTAAGTTGTTATAGTGAAATGTATATACTTACCTAAATTTAGAAAACATTACATAAGAAAGTACCTATGGTATATTTATAAAATGTTTTTGTTTTCAGTTTCTTATCATATTCCTTCTCCGCCACTGTTAACAGCTATATCTTCTCCTTCCCATACCTTTGTGGGAGAAGAAATTTTTGCAAAGTAAGCACAATTTTCCGTAATATTTACCTATACATTTAAGATTAAAAAATAGAAGCCTGTTTGGTCTGGTGGGTTGAGTGGTTATTTTTCTATTTAAAACTTTGCATTGTGTTTTATCTCCTAGTTCCATACATCCCAAAATTTTGAGTTTCTAAATTCATAATAACATTTTAATCCGTTTGTTACTTGTTTTGAAGTAGTTCAATAATTATTTTGTCAGTACCTTTGTAAATACTATACATTTAGTGAAATATACTTATTTTCAGCTTTTGACTCGCAACATTAAACTGAGCCTGGGACATCAACAGCCAACGTCACGCCTTTTTTCATATAACAGCTGCATCTCATACATTTGTGCATGAAGAAGTGTAAGGTAAAGTTCCTATTAAATTTAGAATCATGATGCTTAATAGAGATTCAATTAGCAGGCAGAATGTAATTGCACCAGTAATGGACATGGAACCAGTGATGGACATAATATCTTGTAGAATATAAGTAACAATGAGTTTTTTTTATTTTTTATAATGTTAGCAATATTTGACCATCAACAAAAGTCATTGACCGATTGTTGTGGATGTGAACTTACAGTACATAAACAAGTAAATCTATAAGGTTTTAACAGCGCTTTTCACTCTTTTTAAACTGTTTATTTAAAAAAAGTGCCATTATCTGAATGTTTATTTTAAAGAGCATGGTGTGCTGTCTCTAACGAGGCCTTCTTCTCAAGCCCATGTAGCTCGTCCAGAGCCTGCTCTGTTTGGAAAATCTACTCCTCGTCGTACAAGACCACCAACTTGTCTTCAACAGTTACCCCATCTTCATGGATCACCTCGTCTTCATAAATCACCTCGCCTTCATGGATCACCTCGAAGGCGAGTCAGGCCAGAACGTATCGAGCAGGCAGCTGAAGCTTTTCTCCAAGCGGAAGAGAATTAGAGAACATTCAAACATTTTAGCAACATAAAGACTACATAGACATGCGAATGAACAAAATAGGCTTCGTGAGGTGGAGCTACAAGTTAAAGCAGACTGGCAGAGCATTACTACATGAGCTCTAGATATTTTAGATAAGTTAGTAGATAAGTACCTATTGTAAAGCCTAGTCATGTTTTTTTTGTATAATTATTATAAATTGTGATTTGTGAATGAAATGTGAACTCCTGTAGTAAATTAAGTTCAATCTTACTTTATACATATAGAAAATATTAACAGCTTATATAATATAAACATTTACCACAGTTCACATGTTTCCTTTACTTTTTGTAGCAATATGCAAATTGAGGCAGCCTGTAAAGCACACATTTAAATTTTTATCTTTCCATCACAACATAGAAAGTTGTAATTACTTACCTATTATTTTTATTTTTTATTTTTATTTATTCAGGAAAACTAACAATTGTATAACACATCTTAAAATTTAACATTAGATATAAAACAACTTAGGTAGTTACACAACCAACACCGTTTTCCACATGATAATTCATATTAGATTAGACACAGGTTACATCTAATTTGGTTTAAAACAAAGAGACTTTGTATTTAATTATTACAAATTTTGAATATGAAACTTAAGTTAAATACTTACAAAGAATATTAGTAGTGCAACAAAAATAGAAAGAAAGAGGAGGCTAATTATTTTTCAGAAGCAATGCTAGTAGTATATAGTCCTTTCTTAAACTGATATAGCGACAAACAGAATAGATCCAGTTCGGTAAAGTCACTGTTATAAGATTTCATTAAACGACGCAGAGGGGCACGCACACCCGCGTTAGTTTTAGAAGAATTAGGAGCAAATAAACATTGGGTATAATTATCGCGAATACGTTTCGAACGACTTGGTGTGAGAATATATATCTGATTTATAAGGTGATTACAATCGAAATAATTGTGACAGATTTTATAAAGCATGATTTGGTCATGGAATAATCTTCTTAATTCTAGGGATGGCAATGAGAACTTGTCTTTAAGGGAACGATAGGAAGGAACTATGAAAACATCTGTAATTAGTAGTTCTAAGATATTTTCGCTGAACTGTTTCTAGTTGATCACTATATTTCTTATATAAAGGATTCCATACGGGTGTAGCATATTCTAATTGGGATCTAATCAATGATTTGTAAAGCATTAAGTACGTAATCGGTTGTTTTGAAGTGTATACACGTTCTCATAACAAACGCATAAAGTTGGTAGGACTTGTTGATTATGTTGTTTATATGGAAGTCTAGGTGAAGCTTGCTGTCAAAATAGATACCAAGATCCTTGACTAATGCAACTCTGTCTAGGGGGGTATTGCAGAGAGTATAAGTATAATTAAATATATTAATATTTTTAGTAAAGGAAATAGATTTACATTTAGGTAGGCTAAGTTGTAATTTATTATATTTATTATATATAAGCAATAAAGCGTATCGTGACTCACAAGAGGTTTCTAAACTTCTTCATAAAACTGCAAGTATAAATTAAAATTACCTACTAAAATAAATAAGCGGCTGTTACTGTGTTAGCTATGTCTAATCCAGGGTGTAGCCCTTGTGGGCGCAGCCATCCTTCACCGAGGTCAGCTCAACAAGAAATTATTACTGCACGTAAAGAACTACCACCAGAAGTCAAGCCAACATCAGAGGTAAAAAGATGGGTAGAGGCTATAGACGAATATCTAAATGATATATGTGCTATAGTCGCGGAGGGCAAAATGAACTCTGACCAGAAGCTTCGTGTGACTAATCTTTGTCGAAGGGTTACAAGTGGAACGTCCCAAACGGCTGTTTTATATCAATCCTTAAAACAAAAGACCATTCATTTCATTCATTGACTGGCCTGTTGGTCTAGTGGTTAGTGACCCTGACTGCTAAGCCGGAGGTCGTGGGTTCGATTCCCACCCAGGACAAACCTTTGTGTGATGAGCATGATTGTTTGTTCTGTGTCTGGGTGTAATTTATATATAATATGTATGTATTTACAAAAAAAAAAAAAATGTATATAAGTAGTTTATCAGTTGTTTAGTACCCATAACACAAGCAAATATAATTGCTTAATTTGGGGCTAGATGGCGCTGTGTGAATGTGGTAGAATATTATTATTATTATTATTATTATTATTCAAGCATACGACATCATTAATAACCAAGAGACTCAACAAGAAGTAGCGAAATCTATTACACAATTTAAAGAGGTTGTGCAAGATAGGTTGAAACATACGGAGAAGAGTTCTTTCACAGATATGGTGAAAAAAGGTACTAATAATTACGTTCGCCCCAATAAGCAGAGCACTGTAGTTATCTATCCTAGCAATAAAACCAAGACAAGTGACGATACCAAATCCCTGGTGCAGAATATGATATCCCCAGAAGAGCTAAAGCTGCATGTTCGTAGCGTAAGAAAGGTCAAAAATGGGGGCGTATTAATAAGCACTGAAAGCAAAGGTGACATTGAAAAACTGAGGAGTTCTGAGAAACTAATATCTTCTGGTTTCACGATCGAAGAGCCGCCGAAACGCCGTCCCAAAATAGTCATCATAGGAGTTCCTGTAGCCCTCACCGAAAAGGAGGTATTTGATTGTTTATACGTACAAAACCTCATGGATAAATTTCAAAACTCTACCCGTGATTCCTTTCTGGCGACTATAAAAGTAAGCCATAAATCAGGTAAAAGAGGTTTACCAATATGTAATTATATATTAGAAGTGCCATCTACAGTTAGGAAAGCTCTTATGACTCAAGGTCGGGTCTTTATAAACTGGACGTCGTGCCCCGTTAGAGACTTCACTTTGGTTACTAGGTGTTTTAATTGCCAACAGTTTGGTCATGCAGCCAAGTTCTGCAAAGAATCTAGTCCTACCTGTAATCATTGTGGTGAAAACGGTCACTCTCACAAGGAATGCACCAATAAATCCTCTCCGCCCAATTGTGCAACGTGCAAACGTTTTAAGAGAAAATGTGATCATAACACGGGTGACGTCGACTGTCCAGCGCGTAAATATGCAGAGGATAATTATATTAATTCAATAGATTATGAGGGGTCTTGAAAACCCTATTAATCTATTAAGTTTGTTCGTAATTAGATTTATTTTACTTGTACGTGTTCTCTAATAATAAATGTAGTTAATTTTGTTTTAAATTCAAAATTATGTAATGACCTAGATAGTAAATTTCGCTTTATTGCTATTTACATAAGAACAAAATGCATTCACAGCAAAAAAAGTTAAATTAACATGAGTAGCCTCGAACGTGACATAAACTGTATTTACTTTAACCCAGATTATAATACTATTGTAGTTATTCTGATGACGCTATTGCTTCCGTAACTTACGTAAATAGTTAATTGCGTAAATGACTTTAATTTTTTGTAACTTTTTGTTAAGATTATTTGGGAGATTATTTAGTATTTGATATTTTTTATACAAATAGACAAAAGTTGTATTAATCAGTGATATTTAAATTATAATAGATACCTATGTATTTAAATTAGACTAATTAAGTTTACTTCTTAGATTTTTCATTAAGTACCTAGCTTAATTTCATTGTATTATCTAATTGACCATGCATAATTATGTTTTATCTAAATCTTGTTTAGTATTTATTTGTTTAGTTTATTATAAAGTATGTATGTCTCTTTAGGATATGTATATTAGAGAATTGTAATCCCGATGGTGCCCAAGATACAAGCATTAGATTAGCTTAGTTTGGGACCAAACGGACAGTACCTATATTGTATGTAATTTATATTTATTAAAATTGTAATCCCGATGGTGCCCAAGATACAAGCACTAGCTTAGTTTGGGACCAAAGGGAAACTACCTATATTGTATATTGTATGTAATTTGTATTAATTAATAAATTGAAACTGAAATTAAAATTGAAATTGAATTATGAGCACAGTAAACAGATAAGCGGTCAAGATCAAGTTGAAGTTTTTCACAATCCGAATTATTGTTAACGCTACGATAGACTTTGAGATCGTCCGCATAAAGGAGAAAGTGTGAATGCTTGAAACATGTGTGTATATCATTTATAAAAAGTATAAACAAGAGTGGGCCCAAAATTGAGCCTTGAGGCACGCCAGACGATACTGCTATAGCATTAGAAGAAAAGCCGTTGATAACAACTCTTTGTATTCGATTTGTTATATATGAAGTGAACCAGCGTAAAAGATTGCCACGGATTCCATTATATGCAATTTTCTGAAGAAGTATACAGTGGTCCACCTTGTCAAAAGCTTTGCAAAAATCTGTATAGACACAGTCAATATGCGTTTATCTAAGTTCTCAAATAAAAAGTTAGAATATAAAATAAGATTGGTTACAGTGGAGCGTTTTTTAACAAAACCATGTTGTTCGGGTGTAATAATATTATGTAAAAATGGATAAATAGCATTATGGACTAGACGTTCTAATTTAACTTTTGACAAGGTGGACATCAAAGATATAGGGCGATAATTTTTTACATCACTTTTACTACCGTTTTTAAAGATAGGTGTTACATTTGCTGTTTTCCATATAATAGGTACAATACCCTCGCGGACACTACGATTAAATAGAGTGGCAAGCAGTGGCGAAGAGTCCATATAACCCGATTCCTACCGGCTTCCCTTTGAGGTAAATCACAAAGACTATAATATCTATTAAAGTGTAGAAATAGACCATATGTCGTGCTTCAAGGTAAGCAAATTTTGCGCCGGCTTCCCTCTTACAAAACGTCACCCTTCGCCACTACTGTGTAACTTACCTACGCACCTAACTAGCTACATTTCCGACAATATGCACTTATTGCGTGGGATGACGTTTTCTAGAGCGTCATTTAGAAATTATCTTTAATAATCAGAGGCACAGTTATTATGAGTTGAATGTTTTTATGATATAAAAGCAATTGTGTGTCTTGCGTCACTTGCGTGCTACCAACCATTGAAGCGCGTGCAAGGCAGCGAGAGTGCATTCCCAGCTATGTAATGACAATGACAGAGCATCCCCGCTTTCCAAGTTCATTGACAACGAAAGTGTTGCGCATGCGTGAAAACTCGCGCCAATTATAAGCGCGGGCGGGTAGGCGGCGCGGGCTGACAGCGCGGCGCGGGCGCAGCGGTCGTTGCGCGACGACGCGCCCGGCTGCGCGCGCTTCATTGCCAAGGCCGGCGTGCTTTCTCCACGATCTACGAGCTATTACGTGGCATTCAGGACTGCTTGTATAATGTGATGTAATTGGAATTTGTTATGCTTTGGTACCGATAAACGGACTTATGAAATACATACAGTATGTACTCAAATTACATTATCACTATAATAAAGCACCAGCTTAACAAAATGCACGTACACATTTGGACTTATTTTAAGTATTATATCAGCGTCATATTAATAAGTGGATAATTCGAAATAGGATAAGTACCAATGTGTACTGGCATACAGTATCTAAAGGTACTAAAAAGACTATAACAAAGTAGCATAAGTTTCCATGGGTTAAAGTGCTCTGGCCTATTAATAACAGCTACAATCATAAGCTGCGTCATGTATGAGTAGACACCAGTGGTGAAGCGTCCATATAACACGATTCCTGCCGGCTTCACTTTTAAAATATGCCCTGACCTCTATATACCTATAACTGCTTGAGTGTCTACTCAAAGTCTAACTGGCCTTCCGAAACTCAAAGTATTTTATTCCCACCGGCTTCCCTCCTCGGAAAAGTGACTCTTCGCTACTGGTGGCAAGAGGTACATTTATTGAGATGGCAGTGTGTTTGAGGAAGAGGGGTGATAGGCCATCGGGTCTCGATCCTTTTGCTACATCTAAAGATTTTAAAGCGTCCATAATCATATCTTTGGTAAATAATAAATCATTAATGCAAACGTCCGAGAAGTTATTGGTAGTATCGCAGTCTGACACATTACCACTTTCTTTTTCGTACACAGAGCCAAAATATTTTATAAACAAATTACAGATTTCCTTCGGGTCCGTACATTGCTCATTGTCCAACGTCATAGTGTCCGGGATTGTAGCTTTGTCTTTGCGGCTGTTTATGTACGACCAAAATACTTTAATGTCTTTTCGAATGCCTTCTTCGACAGATTTTATATACGCGTCAAAACATTGAGAGGATATTTTTTTAAACCGTGCTCTATAGATAGAAAACTCATTGTAGTCAGATTTATTCCCGTTTCTCTTCCATTTAACCCATGACCCTATCCTTGTTTTTAAATATATAAATCAGGGGGCGCGAAAACCATATATGGTATTTATTATTTTTAATTGGTCGCAAAGGTACATATTTCTTAATAATTTTATTAATTGTTTCATAAAACCAGTCAACGGCTAATTCAAATTTTAAGTTATTTATAGTAGTCTAATCCAAGCTATCAATTTCATTGTTAATAACAGTATAATCGGCTTCAGTAAAGCGATACTTAAGTAAGTATGTACTATGGCGATGCTTGGTGGTCTTCCACTTTGCAAACGAAATCGTTTGAACTAGCTTGCAAAAATTAACTCCGCCCTCATTTCGCCTCAGCCAATCAAAACATTTCTTAGACGGGCGCTTGCGCCGGTCGAGAAGTATTAGGAGTATGAAATATTTTACTCAGTTGCAATTTGGTTTTCGCCTCAGTCAACGCGCGTTTGTTTTTTTATTACTTATTGCGTGCTCTACGACAAGTAACGACCATTGTTTTCTGTTCGGTCTCTGACTGATCCTGCTTTAACTTTGACTGTGCTTGTTTACGGGACCCTCAATTTGTGTGAATTATAACGAGGCTTGTTTAATGGACTGGAAACATGCCTAGAATAGTGACAGACGAGAAAAACCAAATTTTGGTTTTATACGGCTAAGGGCGAAACATATCACAGGAATTAGGTAAATGTTACGGTAAGTAGATATATTTTTTATTTCAAGGATTTATTATTCTATAGATTAAACTAAAATTCGTGTTTGCTCTTCTACCTACTTCAATCCATATTTTTTTTTTTTTTTATAGTATAGCCTACCAAAGTGACTCCACCCCGCCTGATGGTAAGCAGTCAGTGGAATCCAGAAGTGGCGGCCACTATACCAAAAGCTATCGTTTTAAACTGCTGGTATGGTGGCCTCCACTATGGCGGCTGGGAATGGGGTTAGGGGAAGGAAATGAGGGACGTGAGGAAAGAGGAAAGGGGGGAAATTGGGCCTCCGGCGCTCTCATATATACTACTACTTTATTTTTTTCCCCTTACTTAACTAGAATTATATACAATCTCTGAAAAATATTAATTACATTACATATTATTATGTTATATGCACAAAATTGCATATTCAGGCAGACCTTGAAGTGCTATTACTTTGTAAATTGTGATTATATATGACAGTATGAAGATGATGTTAATAATTAGGATTATGATTTAATTTATAAAATATTTACTCACATAACATGTCATATCAAAGCATATTATATTATTAAATTAGTCAATCATTATCTACTATGTCTACATGCCCTTTATTATCGTGTATTAATCCATACTAATATTATAAATGCGAAAGTAACTCAGTCTGTCTGTCTGTCTGTCTGTTACGCTTTCACGCCTAAGCTACTGAACCGATTGTGATGAAATTTGGTATAAGTAGAGATAGATTATACCTTAGGGAACAACACAGGCTATCTTTTATCGCCGAAAAATGGTTTAAAGGGATTGAAAACTTGATGGAACGACGTGATTATATTGTTATAAGTAGTCATAGGAGTGTAAGTAGAATGTAATAATTTAATAGCGAGCTAAAAACAAACGAAAGTATTGGAAATAAAAAAAGCTTTATTAATTTTGTAAATCTCTCAATATGAACAATGTTGATAAACTACTTTCTAAAGAGATCATGACGTATTCTTTCATAGGGCGTTGCGCGTTGTAGTCAATACTGGTTTAAACTCCGAAAACCATTGTTGTGTGGAACACAATACTTTAAAAAAATGTTAACCACATCTAATAATTAGTAACAAGAAAGTAACATCATTATATGAGCATCATTACTAATGTCGCCATTCCGAATTTGAAGAAACATTTTATAACAAAAGAGTCATAAATGTAGGAATGTGTGGAAACGCAACGACTGCTCCCGTTCGCATTCCTTGTCTACCAAGGATTATAAAAACAATACCTATTTATTAGACAAAGGATATTTACTAACAATACCTACCATAAAACACGTCCGGCCTTCAAAAAAAAGGCGTATAAAAAAGCTACTTATCTAAAACTTCTAATGAACGCCGCTCGGGTGACGCCGAATTATTTTAGTTTTAGTTAAAGTTTAGTTAAATTAAGTTTGAACAAAAGAGTCATAAATATCGGCATTTGTTGAAACGCAATAACGACTCCAGTTTGCAAATCTTGTCTACCTGGGATTACAAAAACATGTCGTTGACAAAGGTTTTTTTTGCCTTTAAAAGATATTTTTAGCCTACATTGGAAAAATAAATAATCCTTGCCAATAGTAATAGTGACTAATACAAAATAAAAAAATGTTTAAGTATATTTTATAATTTGTTTATAGAGAGCAACTGTGCGCCGCTGGGTGCAAAGGGATACTGCTGAAGGCTCTATTGCGTTCCGACCTCGAGCTTATCCTCCTCGCATTCTGACAGAATGAATGTGACCGCGATGGTAAATGTTTACCAGGAGCACCCATTTACCAGGACGTCGGTATTTGCCCAGCATTACGACTGCTGCCCTCATAATATCAGAAATGCCTTGCATCGCGTTGGATTGCATCACCGAAAACCGGCGAAAAAAGTTATTTTAACTGACCAACAAAATCAAGCTAAAAATGTTTCAAATTTTACGTTGATTCATTAACATTTGATGATTTTTCTTAAGTTAATAACTGATGTAATATTACCCTCGCAATATTATTGTTGTATAAACATTTTTATCTGGGTATAAATAACTTGTTGGTTCTTAAAAATATTTTTTTATAAATAATATAGCGTACTTAATATTACGTAGGTATATATATATTATATAGTCCAGTAGTGACTTACTACATGAGACAATGATAACTGTAAAATAAGAGTTTTAAAACAAACTGATCTGTGGATGTGTGTGGTGTGTGAAAACTCTAAATTTTTATTTTCGTAGCTAAAGCAAATTGTGATGTT
The DNA here is from genome assembly GCA_963082885.1 of Parascotia fuliginaria. Classification (NCBI taxonomy): domain Eukaryota; kingdom Metazoa; phylum Arthropoda; class Insecta; order Lepidoptera; family Erebidae; genus Parascotia; species Parascotia fuliginaria. Next base: position 8,846,315 of record OY720189.1, read on the forward strand.
TTGATTGCATAATATTAAGGTTTAATTACATTTTATTTTGATTTATTTACTTAAATTGATATTTTAAATTGTTAAATTTAAACCATTTTATTTATACAATAAAATTTGTGATATTGTTGTGTATTAACCTAGATTAATGTTTATACCCATTTTCAAAAATAGTTTTATATAAATATTTGTTAGTTGTTAGCTTATCCTTAGTGTACTAAGTATTAGCTTAAAGCTTTATGATATATGATGATTTTTAAAGAAAACATTTTAATAAAAATATTGAAAGACAAATTTTATGTTTCTTAGATTTTTTTATTTCCAACTTGAAGCCTTTTCCTATAGCTTAAAAATTTACTTTACAATACAACTAATAAATAAAATAACGACAAATCTGAATACTTTTGGTGACGAATAAGTTTCTGGTTGTTTGGTGGCTTTTTTCGATTCCTGGGTCAGAGAAAAAGCGATATTGGGTTTTTCTATTGAAAAATTCTTAGTATTCTTTCGGAGTTTGGATTTGTGCCGGGTAAATGACGACAGGCTCGCCCCTTGTTACATGCGACCGAACATAGCTGGCTAAACGTGGGTATTTATACACCTCTGCCTAACTCTTCTGGGGAAAATAGGCGAGAGCTATATGTTTGTTCATTGGTTGTTAGCGAACGCAAAAAATATAATATTTGTAAATACAGAGATTTTTTTATACAACTTTGGTGGCAAACAAGCATACGGTCCACCTGATGTTAAGTGACAACCGTAACCTATAGTCATGGCTGTGTTTGCCAAGCATTGCAGAAGTAATAATGCTTAGAAAACACAACCAAGCCGTGGACGACCACAGAGAAGGGGATGAGGAAAGAAAAAGGGAAACAGAAGAGGACCGAGAGGATTAAATTTCAAAATAATAAAATATAGACCTGAAAATTTGTATGTTTGTTTTTCATCAACGCAAACATTCAATGCATGCACTTAGTATATTTTTTATCGACAACCAGCCGGGGAAAGCCGCGCAGAAGCTAGTAATCACTAGAATAAATATTTATTGATATACTTACCTAATTGGCTATTTTAGACGTAAAATTGTTTTATTGTTTAACATCTTTATTTATTAAGTAGGAATAAATAGCTTTTTTTACTAAAGGTAATTTATTTATTTATTTATTTGGTTCACCAACAACTTAACATCATTACTTAACATATAAAGTCCAATATTTGCTTAAATCTAAATGCCAAGCCACTTATAGGCAAACACAACATTCGCAATTGTAATGAGCTTAAGTTTCATAACTATTAAATTTAACTACTTATGTGCCACTTAAATATTGTAATGAAATCTTAAGTTGCTAATGACGTTTTTTCGAAATAATCGCAACGAATCATAGTGGATATCAGCCTTGTCACTGCATTCATTATATAATTTTGTCATTCTACAAAGAGGTGAGTTGGAGCCAAGCACTGTCCTACGCAGTGGAGGGGACAAGGGTGTAATTGGTTTCCGCGGAAAATGAATCGGAACTCTGAAACGTATCTTCTGTAACAACTCGGGGCAATCTATCTCATTTCTTAGTAATTTAAACAGAAAGACTAAGTCAGTTATATCCCTTCTCTTTGAAAGTTCTATCATCTTGAAATAATTCAACCGGGTTTTATATCTCACATGTCTCCCTCCCATTCCTACCGAGTATGACAAGTGCCGAAGAAATCTCTTTTGAATGCGCTCTATTCTGAGAGAATGAGTTGCAAAGTGGGGACGCCATACAACGACAGCGTATTCCAGAACACTTCTGACAAGGCAGTTAAACAGAATTATTTTAGTCTGAACAATCCGAAAGTGCCCACTACTTCTAATTAAAAATCCTAGCATCTTAGAAGACCGCTTCAGTGTCCTCTCGATATGAGGGACGTACGTAAGCTTTGCGTCCATTAAAACTCCTAAATCCCTAATATTATTAGTCTTTGTTAGATTGGTATCTCCTAACATATAAGATGATGATGTCGTGTTATGCTTTCTAGTAAACTTTATCTGAGCACATTTTTTTGCATTTAGGTCAAGACCGCTACGTGCGCTCCAAGAATACAGTGAGTTTAAATCTGTTTGTAGATGTTGGATATCCTTTTCGGAATCTATTATGTGTGCGAGCTTTAAGTCGTCAGCAAACATGAATGGTGTTGAGTAATGCAAGCATAACGGCAGATCGTTAATAAACACATTAAATAAGATAGGTCCAAGGTGAGATCCTTGAGGAACTCCAGATGAAATAGGATATGCCCCTGAGTGATATCCATTGGCAACAACATAAAAAAACCTATCTGTTAAATACAATTTTAACCATTCTAGTATAATTCCAGTGAAACCATAACAATGCAACTTTCTAATTAGTAAGCTATGAGGAATCCTATCAAAGGCCTTGCTAAAATCGGTGTAGACTACATCTACTTCTTTATTATTATCAACTGCCTCTCTTAAAAATTCCGTGAAACACACCAAGTTTGTGCACGTTGACCTACCATTTACAAAGCCATGTTGTTTGCTTGTCATGTATTTCATGAAATAATTCTGTAGGTCTTTACAAACTATGGATTCCAAGACTTTGGCTAATACAGGGAGTATGGAGATAGATCTGTAGTTTCTAACATCGTGCTTTTCATTAGCCTTATGGATAGGAACCACTTTAGCCAATTTCCACTGCACAGGAAAAGTACCAGTATCCAAAGACCTAACAAAAATTGTAAAAATAGGATCCAATAGATTTGAAGCACATTTAACTATAAATATTGGTGGAATGTTGTCTGAACCAGCACCCTTGTTTATATCTAGACCCATGAGTTGTTTTAACAAGAGACTACGATTGAGTGTGTGTTACAGTCCCAAAATAATCTGACGTATTTTCATTAAAATGTGTGTTAACTGTGTCTAAAACAGTACAGTCACTTTCGCGATACGCAGTAGCAAAGCATTTTGCGAATAGGCCGCAAATTATATCTCCCTCTGAAGACGTGTCAGAACCGTCAGTCATAGTTGAAGGATATGCGCTGGTATTATTTCTCAAGGCTTTAATGTAAGACCAAAAGTATTTTGGATTATCAATAATACTATTTTCGACATTTTGTATATATGTATTATAGCATTCAGAAGCTAATTTCTTACAACGAGTCGCGAGCAATCTGAATGAAACCTGATCCATAGGGTTGCCGTATTTTTTATATCTTAGTCTGTATTTATTTTTCTCATTTAATCTATTGATAAGCTCTTTCGTAAACCATTGAGGATACTTTCTGCTGCTCTGTTGCTGTTTAGAGACCGGTACCAACTGTTTTATAAGATCTCTGATTATATTGTAAAAAATGTCTACCATACTGTTTACGTCCTTACAATTAGCAAACTGCGCTGCCCATTCTATGCCTGTAAGGCAATTATTTATTGCCCTATAGTCTGCCTTCCGATAGTTATATTTTACAGGAAAACTCTAATGGTGGATGAAATGGATCTACAAAACTCAAAACGTCTGTTGCTTCGGTTACATGACTTATTGTTAAATCAGACAATACTAAGTCTAATATTCTCTCTTTAGAATTCAGAATAGAATTATATTGTCTATAACTATTTAAATTACAGAAGTCTAATAAATCCTGACATATGGTCGAGCCATGGTGGTAATTATCCGAATCATAAAAAGATTGCCAACTTATACAACCAAGGTTAAAATCGCCCACAATACATGTTTTATTAGTGTGTTTCTCGGAGTTTATATTACAATTGTCTAAAAAATGATTAAGTACGGCAACGGTCAATGGTGGCGGTAGATAGACCGCGCATACTATGATTTTATTTCTTTCTTTGAAATTAAACAAATCAACTGCAACCCAAACATCTTCACAATCACTCTCCCATGAAGAAAGACGCTTAGAACTATATTTCGTAGATACAGCTATTAGGACTCCACCCCCCTCTTTGCCACCATATAAACTAGATGATTCTCTGTCACGTCTATAGACAACATATTTATTATCAAATAGTTCGGTACTTAACACATTACAATTGAGCCACGTCTCAGTTAAGATTACAATATCGTAGTTACATAATGATAAATTTTGAAAAAAAGTATTTGTTTTTGTGCGTAAACCCCTAACATTTTGATAATACACGTTTAAAGAATAGAATTTAAAAAAAGTAAAACAATAACAATGAGCTATAAGTTACAATAATAAGTACTTAAAGTTTGGATAATGATTCCGTATTTTTAATAATCATGTATTCCGAAGTATCCGTTTTTCTAACGAAAATACGCCCATTCCGTACCCAAACATGTTTGTATCCTTTGTCCTTGGCTGTTGATCTTGCTGCAGCATGTAACGCCTTGTTTACGGGTGACAAGTGTTCTTGGATAAATATGGGTTGAGCCGCGCCACTTATTCCTAGATGTCCTGTATTAAGCTTCTGTTCTTTAGGTTTTGGCTTATTGTATTTAATAGTAGCGGCTAAGAAGTTATCACGTTCTCTTGGCGTGGTGAACTGCACAACGATTGAGCGAGGACGGTTGTTGTTAGGGTTTATTTTGGCAATTCGATTACACTTTGCAATCTTCTCGGAAGAAAACGGGTATTCAATCACGTTGCTTAATTTTGTCAAAACTCCAATTAAATTTTCATCTTTCTTCTCAGGAATACATTGCACCTCAATGTTGCATAATCGCGCGCTTTGCTCGAGATTATTAAGACGTGATGAAAGGTCCTTAATAGTTGATTTTAATCCAACGTTTTCCGAAGTTAATAATCCCATAGCATCTTTAATTTCTTTATTTTCAGCCACAATTTCTTCATACTTAGTACTCATAAAATTAAAACTGTCTTTTAATCCGGAGATTTCATCTTTCATAACTTTCAATTCCGATGTTAAAATGGAACGAAGTGATTGAGTAAGCTGGCGTAATAAACTTTCAGGTCTTTTATCAGTAACTTCTTCAACAATTGTTCGTATCTCACTTGTCGTCACTGCAGGCTCAGCAGACGCAGGGTTAGGTGGTGATTGAAGTGCCTGCCTTTTACCTGTTCTTACAGTAACATTGGGATTGAAGCGAACCGGAGTATCATCAGTTTTAGGATTTTTCTTCTTGTTTAAGTTAGCGCAAGAAGGGCATACCCAGTCGTTCGGATCCGTAGACGGTGCATTTGCACAATCGGAGCTTAAACTTAAACATTCAAAATGAAATGCTTTCTCACACGTGATACACTGTAAGCAATTACTGCTATCCAGCTCAGTTGAACAACATCCCCATTGCATTTCTGCTAGTTCAGGATTTATACTCATATTAATTAATGTCCGTTACGTTATACAAAACAAAATTGTCATAAAAACAGCTGTCCGACGCCGTAAACAATTATGTATTTAATACGAGCGTTAATATTTCAAAGTATATATCGACCGACAGCTAGCTAATAAGAAACCGGTTCCGCGATGGCGCACTCGCCCGGTTCGTCACAATGTAAATAACAGCTGGACGTTTTGTGTCAACTTTTGATGATTTTTGTTGATAATTTCGCACTTTTTCACTTTTTAAGTTACTTTATCAAAAAGTTATTACACTGGATTTATACCACAGCACTTTAGATAAGTTTTGTACATGAATTCACTCGTTGAAAGCACTTTGAGTAGTTTCTATCGCAAAATAACACGGAGCTCGATGTTAACCGTGCGCGTGACGTCGCACGAAGTTAATTAATGGTTAAGTAATGGTAAAAGGTAAGTTGTATGCACTAGGGGATATTATTTTCTATCAAAATGATTTGATGCAAAAATAATTATAATAACTCAGTTTATCTGTTACGCTATAATGGCTAAATTACTGAAAGAATTAAGTATGATTAAATTAGGTATAGATTATATCATTTTGATCCTGGAGAACTGGGAACATAGATAGGTTTTTACCAACATACTAGTTGGTTTATAAAATCGATTAAACAGACCGATATAAAGTAGATGTAAAAAACAAAATCGAATGAATCTCGTTGCAAATATTATCTACCTACCTATCTCTAAATCTTTAAAAAACAGAACATTACAGATTAATAAGCATTTATTTATTATTTCAAATTTCAGGCAGGAAAAGCAACGACATTTTAATATTTCATTTACAGTCGACGCTACGTCTTCGTTATATTCACGTGGAATCATGCTAACAACGAAAATATGCATAAATAGAAACGATTACACTTAGCTATGGTTATGTTTGTTATTTATTTATTTATTTATTCGTTTATTTATACTTCACAGCTTACAAAACAATTACAATCTTCATAGTTTCTTAATACGCCAATAAAGAAGTACATATATAGCTAACAGTTTAGAGTTAATAAAGAAAAAAAAGGGTGGTAACAGTTTATAGTCAAGCTACCTATAACTTTTAGTAAATATTAGCATAAAAGGTTTTGTTTGAATGTGTGTGTTTAAGTATTTGTGTGCGTGTGTGCGTATGTGTATGTGTGTGCGTGTGCTTGTGTGTATGCATGTATGTATGTGGCTCATTACAGCGCGCTCAACTGCGCGTATTACTGCACTATTACATGTCGTTAGGTGCTAGGACCTTTAGTATTTCTTTTTTGAAGGCGTTCCGGGTGCAGTTAAAAGGATCTATGGTATCGAATTTGCTGTTGTACAGTTCAGGGAGACGTATGAATGGTGACATTTTTACGTAGTTAGTGGAAGCTGAGGGCGCCGTCAACAAAGAAGTATGCCTAGTACGTTATAAATGAGAAAAGTTCCGCTATATCGCTGCTCTATTCTAGGGCGGAGCTTGATGTGCCCATGCGCAACGCGTGCAAGCGATTCACGACCAATGAGTGGTAGACTGGACCTTTTGCCGATAGTACGTGTCATAGGTTTAGAAAGCGATTTAAGAGGAATGTATAATACAAAGGGGGGATGATAATTGTCTATAGGCACTAAAGGATTAAGTGGGGGTTCACAAGAACAAGCTTCGTTATTAGAAATGACTAAATCCAGTATACGTCCTAAATTATTTTTGATGCGATTAAACTGTTTGCAATTGTTGGTATTGAAAAAGTTAGACAGCAGAATTTCGGTAGGACTACTCCAATTGGTTATACGTGGAAGCATATAAGACATTGAGCCAATTGCGCACCATTCTAAGTGTGGCAAGTTAAAGTCACCAAAAATATAGGTTTGGCCAATCCCTGTACAAATGGTTTCTTTTAGTAAAGCATCTAAAAACGGTTGATAGCCAGATAACCCTAAATAAGGTGGTATGTACCCACCACATATGAGATCTGGCTTCTCGTGCTTAGAGGTGAATAGCTTCAATAGTACGTAATCTATACTCGCGGAGATTGGGTAGTTATCGCCATCACAATGTGGTTCAGAAGTTAATACATAACGAACAATGTTTAAATTATGATGCAACGCAATAAGAACACCTCCCCTAACAGCCTTACCTGTTGTCAAACGATTTCTATCACATCGTAGAACCTTATACCGGGTATCTAACAGTTCACAATCAGCAATATTCGATATTAACCACGTTTCCGTTAGAATAATAATGTCGTAACATTCCGACAAAACGTTATTGTATAAAGTATTCAGTTTAGTCCTTAATCCTCTGCAATTTTGATAATAAATACTGATTTTATCAGCCATTGGAGAGAATAATTACGTATATTATTGTTATTTTATTTGTAGTATCGTATCGAGAACTTAAAACGCACATCGTTAATATTATCACAAAAATGTAAGTAAACTTATACACTAAAACTAGCCGTATTTTATTATCAATATTGTTAAAGTAATTCAGACTCCAAAAACAGTTACGTTTGAAAGCATCGTGACTAAGAAGCGATAATAATAATTTAACAAAGTTAGTACATAATCTTCGTATATAATAATTTACAAAGCAATATAATATTATTTTATGATAAATGGCGGTGGACACAAAACAATATCTCAATGTATATTATGTAGCGGGTGATCGCATACCATCTGGTGTACAGAGTAAGTCACGGTATAGAGAATACAGAAGTTATAGTATTGTGTTTTAATAAAGAAAATTATTTGTGTGTTATATACACAATATGAATTAGTGACTTTATCGAACGATGTAATTTGTAAACTGATTGTATAGTTAGGCATGTTTATTAGTTTGCGGTTTGATTTTTGATATGTCCTCGTCAGATCGCACTGCAAAGACGGCGGAAGTTTCATTTTTTCGAACTAGTATTGACCCATTCTTGATCTAAACAAAGCGGTATCCATTCTGCTTGGCCACTTCTCTTGCTTGTCGAAATAAAATTTTGTTTTTTAATGTCAGATGTTCATTTATGTATATTTTTGAGGGGAGCCCGGAATGTTTAGCTAGTTTGACGAAATACCTTTCATCTGGCGGGCAGCAGTTATGAAGTTATCTCGCAGTGCATTACTGCAGAACTTAACAACTACATTTTTCGGTCTAGAATTTTTAGGATTCTTCTGGGGAACTCTGTGAATTGCCACTATGTCATGAGGTGCTACAGGATTTTTTATTAAGTCAGCAATATTGTTTAGTAATGCATTAAGGTTTTCTCCCCTTTTTTCTGGCATATTACTAATTTCAACGTTACAGTTTCGTGACTTTTGCTCCATTGCTTCCAACTGACTTTCAAGGAAAGTAATTCTTGGCTCACACTTCTCAACTTTATTTTCAACTGTAATAACACGATTTTGAACATCGTTCATTGTATTTTTAAGATATTTCTCATTAAAAAATGTCATAGACGTTTTCATCTCATCGATGTTGTTCATAAGCATGGAGAATTTCTTATCTTGTTTTGCAAATCCAATTTGTTTTCATTTTCATTTTCATTGAAAGTAGACATCTTAAAAACAGCCTCTGTTTTGTTGGTTACTCTGTGCAAGGTATAAGGTCTGCGCTAGCGGTGACGGGCACTTGTGGGTAACTCACGTACGTTATTTAGCGAGATGGAAGGAATACGAACGACTACCTGTCTCCACTGTGCGCGACGGAATGAACCTATTGATACCTATTGAGTTAAGTGTTTTGCCTGTGTCACTTTGCATGCTACTTGAAATTGTAACTTTCAAAAATTGTATTTAGGGCGATTAAAAAGAGTGGCCTGAGTTTTTTGCCAGTTCTTCTCATGGCCCTAGGCTACGTCGGCAAACTGGCTAGTGTGTTTGAAATGAGTTAAATTTAACATTATATAAATTAAGTATGTGTTATTTTAACAAGATCAAACTATTTCTTGCACATGGAGACATGTATCTACGCATTAGAACCCTGCCGATCTTATATCGCGAGGGGTAAACGCAACCGCTTTGCAATCTCTTGACATATGGTGGCAAGGCCATCGTTTTTACATAACGATAGCAGTGCGTGGCCCAGCAGTGAAGTTTTGGTAGCTTTAACTATTTGTTTACTTAGTTGTCACAATAATACAGTGCTAATTATAATTGCGTTCGAACTTGAAATTGTAACTTATTGTAATAACTTGGCGATTAAGAGGATTCACGTGAGTTTTTTGCCAGTTATTCTCATGGCCCTACGCTACTCCGGCGAACTGGCGTGAGTGTGTTTGAAATGAGTGTGTTTGAAACAAGTCAAATTAAATGTTTGTAACGACGTTACTTCAGCGATGCTCAGATGTCGTGATGGTAGGTCAGCGAGGCGGCGCGGCGGTTAGTTGTAATAAAAGTATATAACTTGTTAGCGTAAAGATATATTACAGTCGACAGTCGATAACGAAGTGCCCCCGGCAAGGGCTTACAAGCCATTTTATACTATCTTTGAAAATTACTAATGCCGGGTATGTATCAAATTATAACCGCAATACACATTAATACAGCAACTATAACAGTATCATAAATTTAGAATTGGTATATTGAAATGAAATATAATGTAATGGAAAAAGCATCTTGTAACAGTCGGCCATCCTGTAGATGCCACCGTGTCCCCACGGTATTCTTTTGTACCTGAAATAATAGAAAAACCAAAATATCTCGTAACATTTGAATGGGTGTTTAAGGTTCTAAAGTCTGAAGCCTGGAAATCTGGTACAGATAAATAGAATATTCTTTATTGTACACCAAGTAAAGCTTACATAACATTAGACGATGCAATACACAGATGGTAGTGGTACAATGGGCAGTCTTATCGCTAAAAGCGATCTCTTCCAGACAACCTTTGGACGGACTTTGCGGTTGTAAGATCCTTTGATGTGTATCACAAAGGAACTCAAAACATTCTTTAGGATAGGAAGGTGTCTAAGGGTTAAACAGTATGTTGTATAATAGCGAAAGTATATGAGCATTCCGGCGAAGTCGTATTGGTAACCACTTGAGCTTTTTACGAAACTCGGAGATATGATCATACTTGCGTAGACCAAATATAAATCTAATACAAACATTTTGAAGTCGCTCAAGTTTGTTTAATTGGTCCTCGGTAAGATCTGGATAGCTGGCATCCGCATAGTCAAGGATAGGAAGTAATAGGGAATTTGCAAGCACAATTTTGGTGGCAGTGGGAAGAAAGTTCCGCAATCTCCTCAATGCGCCTGCAGAAGCAAATATTTTGCGGCTTACTTCCTGCAGCTGCGTGTCTCATGATAAATCAGTCAATAAATAACCCTAAATCTTTGACCTTGATACTAAAAGGTATTGTGGTACCATCGAAGACAACCTGTGGTAGTTGTGTATAATTAATTTTAGAGAGCTTCCTGGAGCTGCCGACAATAATTACCTGCGTCTTCCCTGGATTTATTCTGAGGCCATACGATCTGCTCCAGTCACTAACAGAAACTAAGTCTTGATTTATGGTGGCTATTGTGTCGGACAGCTTGTCTAGTGGACCTTGTGAGTATATTTGAAGATCATCTGCGTAGAGGTGGTAGGAAGAAGTAAGTCTATTTGAAATGGAATTTATAAATATTGCGAAAAGTAGAGGAGATAGAACGCCACCCTGGGGCACTCCGACATATGTTGCGCACCACGAGGAAACAGCATCCTCAACGCGAGTACAGTGCCGGCGGCCACTCAGGTAACTGCGAAACCAATCAATAACTGTTGGAGATATGTTAATCGAGCGCAGTATGTTGATTAGAATGTCGAAATCCACTGTGTTAAAGGCATTTGAAAAGTCTAGGAGCGTAAGGACAGTAAGATTTCCACATACCATGCTGAGTCTCATGTCATCCGTAATATTCACCAGTGATGTGACGGTACTGTGGCCAGGGCGGAAACCGGACTGGAAAGGATTATGGAGCTTATAGGTTATTAGGAATGTGTTTAGCTGGTCATGTACTAGGCGCTCAAGGACCTTGGAAAGGAAGGGTAAGATGGAGATAGGACGGTAATCGGAGAAAGTTGTAGGAATTAGGATAGGCGTAATTTGGGCATTTTTCCACATAGCTGGAAAAACATCACTGGATAGGGAGAAGTTGAGGATGTAACGTATAACAGGAAGAATTTGGTCAAGGGTTGGAAGGATCATATTACGGCTGACTCAGTCACTTCCAACAGCGTTGGATGTGATTGCCATAATACTCTTCTTAACATCACAATCAATAAATTGACTAAAAACAAATGGATCATAGCTAGGAGTTGGGAGAGATGAAAGAAAATCTATTGTATTTTGTTTGGTTGTCCTATCAAAGTTGGACGAAGCAGCGAAATGTTTATTAAGTGTATTAATATTTAAAGTCCTGGGAATGTTGCTATTACGGGATTTTCCAACTCCTAATGTTTTACGAAATTTCCAGACCTTGGCTGAATCACCGTTTTGAACTGAACTATGTATATGCTGGCTTTGTGCATCCCTACACACCCTATTGCAGTGATTTCGTGCTGTGATATACTTATCAAAATTTGCCTCATTAGGCTTTACCCTATATTTATGTTTAGCCTTTCTCGCCATGAGCAACCTTATCTCTTCTGTTAGCCATGGTCCGGCGCAGTTTTAATTTGACTGGTCGGGCAGGTGCATGTTTATCATAGAGAAATAAGATGGCCGTCCTAAAAATATCTAGCTTCTCGTCGACAGAATAAGATAAAATGAGAGGTTGCGAGTCAATACCGTTGGCATCTTCACGAAGATCCTCAACGACGATACCACCAAAATTGCGTTGCATGAGGATTTTAGTACTTGCCTTCGGTGGGCGAATTTTGTATGGTATATTAATATTTACTCGTTGTGCACTCATTTACCCTTACATAACTATTTTTTTTTTTTTTTTTTTTATATTAGCCTACCAAAGTGACTCCACTTTGCCTGATGGTAAGCAGTAAGTGGAATCCAGAAGTGGCGGACACCATTCCAAAAGCCAAACTACTGGTATGGTGGCCTCCACTATGGCGGCTTAGTGAGATGCTTTTTCACGCCCCGCTTAAAAGTCCCAGGATCAAAATTAGATGGGAACACATGCGCTGGCAAAGAGTTCCAGGCTTTAATTGAGCGACAAAAGTATGAAGTGCTGAACCGTTTGGTTCGAGACCCTTTAGATTCCACTGTGAAAGGGTGGCACTTTAGTCCCGCACGTGTCGTTCTGGATAAAAAGGGAGAGGGTGGGATTAATTCAAAGAGCTCTTCAGAACACTCTCCATGGTAAAGGCGATAGAAGACGGCCATTGAGGCGATGTCTAACTACTTTCTCCTTTATCACTTTTGCTAGAAGCAAACTCATTTACGAGTTGAGCTCGCTTATTTATAAACTTGATCTATTTTCTGTCATTGTCAGTATGATTGTGTACAATGAAGTACTAAAAAAAAAATTTGGAATATTGTTCAAGAAATAGTTCAGCAAAGAATCTGGCAATAGGTACTATTTATTGAGGGCTGCAATAGAAATACGATATACAAACTACTAAAGCTACTGTAACACATGCCATGATGCGTTAGCGAGTACTATATAATTAATATGCCTTAATATAAGGATTTAATATGGTAATGTTTAATAAATCTATACATATAATAAAAATGTAACCGATCGCTGTCTGTACATGGAAGATATATGAGGAAAAAAATTATTGGGGCCTTTATTAACGCAAATAGAACCCAAAACAATGATTGTTACAATTTTTGTCTGTTTGTCTGTTTGTCTGTTTGTCTGTGCGTTTGTTCACGCTAATCTCAGAAACGGCTTATCCGATTTAGATATGGTTTTCACTAATACATTGTGGTAAGCTTCACTTAACATTTAGTGTTTGTTTCATGTCAATCGGTTCATAAATAAAAAAGTTATGCCAATTTAAAGAATCACGTCGAACATTTGTTAATTTACTACGAAATCTGATAGAAACAGAGACTTTAACAGGTTACGGAATAGCAGATAGCGTTTTTATTTTTCGGATTCCTCTCATTCTAAACAATCTTCCGTTTAGTTTTAAATGAGTCCAGTTTCCAGTGAGCCTGTTTCGCGATGACAATTAATAAAGCCCAAGGTCAGACACAACTAAAAGTTGTGGGCGTGGATCTAAGTATTAGCTGTTTTTCGCGCGGTCAGCTTTATGTGGCTCTTATCACGTGTTAATATTCCTAGCAGCCTGTATGCTTTGATCCCTGGTGGCTATACGTCTAATCCATACATCCATACACCCATACATATTATATAAGGCTTTGTCCTGACTGACTGACTGACTAACAGACAACGCACAGCCTAAACTGCTGGTCGTAGTGATTTGAAATTTGGAGGGTGTGTTTGTCTAAATGTCTAGAGGTTGTACTAAAAAAGGGTTTTTTAAAATTTAACTCGCTAAGTGTGTGAAAAGAGATGAAAACGATTGTAGAATCTTCTTCATTTTTTAACTTACAGTTTTGAAATTTTATTTTGGAATACTTCTATTTAAATAAAAAATATCCTTATAATTTTATTTTAACAGGGGTGGATTTAGAGGGGTAAAATTAAGGATGAAATATTCTATACAAAGATCTTTAGGTTTTTAAGCTAGCGACTTGAAATTTACAGGGAGGGGGAGGGAGGGAAAGGAGGGAGGGAAAAGGAGGAATTGAGGAGAAGGAGGAAGGGAGGGGCAAGTGAGAGGAAAGTGATGGGAAAGTGAGAGGAAAGTGATGGGGAAGTGAGGGGAAAGTGAAGAGGAAGTGTGGGGGAAATGCGGGAGAAGTGAAGGGAAAGTCAGGGAGAAGTCAGAGGGAAGTAAGGGGAAAGCCTGGGAGAAGTGAGGGAGAAGTGAGGGGAAAGTGAGGGGAAGTGAGGGGAAAGTGACGGAGAAGTAACGGGGAAGTGAGGGGAAGTGAGGGGGAAATGAGGGGAGTGAGGGAGACGGTAGAGGAAGGGAGGAGAAAGTGAGGAGAAGTGAGGGGAAAGTGACGGAGAAGTAACGGGGAAGTGAGGGGAAGTGAGGGGGAAGTGAGGGAAATTGAGGGGGAAGTGAGGGGGAAGTGAGGGGAGTGAGGCGGAAGTGAGGGGAAGTGAGGGGGAGTGAGGGAGAAGTGAGGGGTGAATGAGGAGAAAATGAGAGGAAAGTGAGGAGGAAGTGAGGGAGACGGTAGAGGAAGGGAGGGGGAAGGAACGCGGAAAGTAAGGAGTTCTCGAATGGTAGAAAAATGGAGGGGAAGGGATAGAAAGCGATAGGAAGGGAGAGGAAAGGAGAAAAAGGAAGGCGGAAGAGAGGGGAAAGCGAGGAGGCAAGGTAGAGGGAAGTGGAGGAAAGGACAAGAGATGCTGGAGGAGGGGCAAGGGATGCTGAAGGAGGTGAAGAGGAGAAGGGGGAGGGGAGGAGAGGAAGGAGGAAACTGTGGAGAGTGGAGAAAAAGTGCAATAGGGAAGAAGGGGAAGGGGAAGTTATTGTAGTGAAAATTTGCCTTTGTGTATTGTATATTGATTTACGAGAGATGTCTTTAGGTAGGTGAAAGAGGATTTGTATGAATAGGAGATTAAAAATAGTATGAAAAACAGTATTTAAACAATATCAAAATGTCTATTGGAAAAAACGACATTCACGCGAGCACAGCCCAAACGGTCACTCACTCACTTATCACGAAATCTCAGAAACAACAAGTGCTAGGAATCTCAAACTTTGCATTGTCATTCCTATTAGAATATAGGTGCTCACTTAGACGGAATTTTGCGAAATCCATCCCCTAAGGGGGTGTAAAGGGGTGGCAAAGTTTGTATGAAATTACTAGAAAATACTCTTTTTTTAATATTCAGAAACCACCCTTATTAAATGGGCAAATAAGAGTCGCAAGTTTGTGTGAAAGTGGTTTGTCAGTTTTAGCGGTAGCGGGCTTAAATTGGATTCGCCATAGAGACGGATAATACTGATACAATGGACGATTGCCATGAAATCAGGCACGCAATATTCTCATAGAGGCACCCATCTGAATTTTCACGCGAACGAAGTCGCGGGCAACAGCTATATTAGTATATATTTTAAAGTATAGAAATTTTATATTATTGACGTGATTTGCAAAGAGTTAAACACATAGCAGTCTTTATTTTATTGCAATTTGAACACACAGCCATCCTGATAAACATGGACTTGATCACATAGCCGTCCTGATAAGCATGGACTTGATCACACAGCCGTCCTGATATGCATGGACTTGATCACACAGTCGCCCTGATATACATGGACTTGATCACACAGCCGTCCTGATGTGCATTGACTTGATCACACAGCCGTCCTGATATGCATGGACTTGATCACACAGCCGTCCTGATATGCATATAGGAATTTAATGTATTGATTGTTTTGTTTAACAAGTATTAGTCTATGTATATTGTATCGTACTTAGAAATCTAGTTTTTAATTTTTAGATCAGGTACTTTGACACACAGCTGTCTCAATCTGCATAAACTTTGAACACATTTATTTTAGCGATATTAACACACAGTCATCTCTATCTGCACGGATTTAAACACATATTCGTCCGTCTTTATTCAGATCTGAACTTACAGCTACGCAGCCATCGCCTTTGCTTAGATTTTGGCACATATTCATCTTTGACCTAATATTGCAAACATTCCACTTTATATCACATAAATTCAACTATGCATTACACAACTTCCATCTATGTATCACATAAATTTAAATATGCCACACAGCTTGCACCATGTATCGTACAGGTCCACTACTATGTATCATGTCATCATTTAGAAGACTATGTATCACAGCGTTAACCATGTATCACACAGCTTTGACTATGTATCGCTTCAATTATGCCACACAGCTTTATCCATGCCTTACAGTTATAAATACAAGTTACACAGCTTAATAGACAAGTGTTGTAAAAGTACTCGTATAACATTTAGCAAATCACTCATCTATGCATTAGACAGTCTACACTACTACGAAGCTTAGTAGTATAAAATATATTGAATTCAATCAATCAATTAATCAATTTATTTCATAAATATAAATTACATTTTATTACAAATAAGTAATTTCCCTTTGGTCCCAAACTAAGCTAGTGCTTGTGTCTTGGGTACCATCGGGATTACAATTTTTCAATATATATCTTACAAACTATCATCCATACATTATAATATAAGTATACTGCACACTATTTATATAAAAGTTAATTATTAAATACCTTAACCTAAAATATATATATTAAAATTAAATATAACTTACATCCATGATGACACTTCTCGTTGTGCCTGTCGGACGGTTTTGGTTCCGTCGTTTCGCAGCCTGCCCTGGAAACGCCGGAACACCACGCCCTTCGGCCAGGAATCTTCTTTGGTGAAGGTTTCAAGGGCCTTCGTTGGCACACGCGCCACGAACAACTTGAAGTTCACGCTGTGACGTGACTCCAAAGGCGATCCACCCTCACGATGTAAGTGGCCTTGATCTTGATGTATTCACGAGGTCCTAAGTCGTTGTGGAGTGATGCAGGCGCGAGACATACAGTAGCGTAGTGGGTACTGCAGGTTTCAATAGGAAGTTGGGCCCTGTGGGTGCTGTACCACACATATTTCGGCAGGTTTGACTCCAACGTTTCTTTTGGTCTTCTACAAATCCATCATCATTCGGAACACAGCTTCGAGTGGAAATGGGTGTGGAGTCCTCTTTTTTATCGTTCCCCGTTTTGGCACCCTGAATATCTACTGCGGCGAGCGGAGTCACGGCGCGTGCATAGTCACCTCGAGGAAAGAAAGAAAGAAAGAAAACGCTTATTTGGTACATAACACGAGACATACTAATTAACAATTATAGGTATAGACAGGACAAGTAACAAGATACAAATAAAAAGCAGTCTCATGACTGTACCAAATAGGCACCATTTCAGCATAATGCCGAGCACGGGTGCACGGCGCTGGTTTTCAAATGGGCCTATTTGATGTGACGTATGGATGTCTTTATTTCTAAACAACTAAGCTAACAATAATAAAATTATGACTTACACAAGAATAGACGTAACAAAAATATGCAATAAGTATTTATATATAAAAAATAATAATAATATAAGAACATAACTTAACTTACATAATGCATTATTTACTTGTTTAATCTGTGGTGATCATGTCTCATCGGTCTCATTTGACAGACCCAACTGTCACTTTGCTGTCATCTGTCAAAATAGACAAAAAGGTAGAAACATGACATGGACGGAAAGGACGCTAAACTTACCAAAATTATTTCATACTAAGTACATAATAAATGTTTTATTTATATCATTTATTATACGTATAAAGTGATGTGGAAAAGAAAGTGTATAGTGTTGGTTTATAAGATATTAATTTAATGAAGTGCAAATTGTATGTCAAAGACGCTAAAATAAACAAAACATGGCGCCTCAATGATTTTAATTTTTTTTTATACCTATAAAACTGCAATGTCGCAGGTAAGTTTATTATTTCAGTTGTTGACATAGCAAGTACTGTTTATATAGCTTATTAAAACTATTCAACGTTTTCAGAGCGCGTAATGGCGGTGGAAGATCATTCCAGCAACGGCTGGCGGCAAACCTGAAACTCCCACGAAATGCAGCTGACGAATGTTGAGGAGTAATTAATAAAAAGCTTGAAGCCCTAGTCTTGTACTTATTATAGTCTCTTGACCAGGTGAGCTTATTAAACAGATATTTTGGACGCTGAGACAGTACAACACCAAACAATAAAGTAGCCAAGTGCAGCTTATAACGTGAGACCATGTTCAACATCTTAAGCTTGTTTAAAAAAGGAGTTATTCTAGAGCGAGGTGGGATATTTAAACAGAACCTAATGCAGGCATTTTGCACGCGCTGAATCATGTTTTTACTTCTACTCAGCAAACAGCTGCTATATAGGGTATCAGCATAATTTAGTTTGCTGAGTATAAGTGACTCACATAGCATGATGCGCGCATCTACCTATGTATGGGCGTATACGTTAGAGCAGCTTAAGGCGATAAAAACAGTTGCGTACAGTTACAAGCACATATGTTTCAAATTGCATTTGATTGTCAAAAACTACTCCAAGGTTACGTGCTTACTTTACCTGTTCTATTGGGCTACCTTGTATTGCAATATCTAGGTTTAATCCATTTAATTTAGAGAGCATGTCTTTAGACCCAATGAGTAAAAATTTTGATTTCTTTGGGTTAATAACAAGACAATTTCTCTTGGACCATTCTGTGATAGTACTCAAGTCATTGTTCATATCGTTTACAGCTACGCCGCAATTGTGTGGTTGGACGTGACAATATATTTGGAGGTCATCAGCATAGAGGTGAAATTTGCAATGGTGAATAGAAGCAACAACATCTGAAGTGTAAATGATATATAGAAGTGGGCCCAGAATGGACCCTTGTGGAACTCCTCTCTTAACCGAGCACAGTGACGATGTGATGTTATTGCCAGTTTTGTCACATGGGACCTGTAGATATTGGTACCTGTTGCTCAGGTAGCTATGAAACCATTTTATTACCTCTGGATCGCATCCATAATATGAAAGCTTGGATAGGAGAAGTGAGACACTAATCCAATCAAATACGCGGGAGTAATCTAGTAATACTAACATAGTCCCCATACTACAATCCCTAGCCTCCAAAACATTGTCCACAATATCTATCAGAGCTGTTGTTGTGCTGTGCCCTTTTCGAAAACCGGATTGATGGGATGGTAAAATATTATGATGCTCCAGATAGTCACTCAACTGATTGTAGACCACTCTTTCCAGTATTTTAGAAATACAAGGGAGTATACTGATTGGTCTTAAGTCTTTAGGACTAGATGGGTTAGAGTTCTTAGGTATGGGTTTGATTATAGCTATTTTCCAAAGCTCAGGGAAAGAGGAGGTTCGTAGTGACTCGTTAATTATGGCAGTAATAGCCCTTAGTGATTGCGGGAGTGTCAGAACAAGCATGTCAAGAGATATGCTGTCAGAACCCAATGCATTCGACTTCAGGCTGCGAATGATTTTCAGCACCATATCCTCATTTACCTGTCTAAAATTGAACGTACTACTACCAAATCTATCAAATTCAAATCTTGTAAGCTCAGAGATCGAAACTTCATCACTTCCCGGGATATCCATGAAGTGTCTCATAACTGCTTCGACATCTTTACAAAAATTAGGCAAATTGTTATTTCCTTTATTGTTTATGGCTGGTGTGGATTTTAAATTTTGCCAAAGTTTTTTTGGTGTCTTAATGTTTTTGTCAATATTTTGTTTAAAATATGCACTTTTCTCACTGTCTAACGCAATCCTCACTAAATATTTTAGGTCCTTATATGCTATTATGTCACTGTCAGATTTTGTTAATTTAGACTTCTTATGAGCCCTATCACGTAGTTGCATCATATCTTTTACTGTAGAAGTAATCCAAGGATAACATTTTTCCTTTATCAGCACTTTTCTCACGGGGGCATGTAAATCAAAAAGAGTTATAATGCATTGGTTAAATGTTTGCACCATTGAATTGAGGTCTGACATGGTAACAATATAGTTCCAATCGACTTTGTTTAGGTCATTGTTAAAATAATCAAGTAACAAATCCTTAACTGGTCGATAAGTAACCCATCGTGGCAATGGTTTATCAACTTTAATGGTAATTTCCACCGAAATCATGGCATGATGACCAAGATCAGGAATGTGTGATACCATTGCCGATATCACATGAGCATCCGTGCACACGACGTCAATTAGTGTCTCGCTATGATCAGTGAAATGGGTAGGTGTAGTAATATAATTCTGTAAATTTGAAATATGAAGAAAATTGTTGAGTTGCTTGCTTTTACCATCGTCAGGATCAAGCATATTCACATTGAAATCGCCAAGTAGAATACACCTGTCAATATTACCAAAAGATGCGAGGGAATCCGTCAGTGCATCCAGAAATACAGTCAGATCCAACCAGGGCGGACGGTATGCTGTACCGATAACAAGTGTGCAGGTGTTGACAGTGAGCTTGAGCCACATTTGCTTAACATTCTGCGCGGGCGGGTGCGGCGCGGTGCGCACGCGCAGGTCGCGTCGCACGTAGAAGCCCACACCCCCGCCGCGCCCGCCACGCACCGTGCTAGGTCGGGGCACGTGACGCAGACAATAGTCGGGCACTATGGGTGCCCGGTTCTCCTCCCCCTCACGCAACCAGGTCTCATTAATTGCCATGATATCTGCTGAAACGGCAGCCATAGCTCTTAAAAACTCCTCATGACGTGTACTTAAAGAGCCAGCATTATATTATAGGCCAACTTTAAAATTTTTTTGTTTACCCATTTTTATATGCACATAGTTTCAATGTAAAAATATAACATTATAATTTTGACTCCAATGTGTAAATTAATTATTATTATTCAATTTTGTATAGTAATATTGTAGAAGGTATGAATGTAATAGATGTGTTAAGCTTAATAGAAAAATTATATAATTGATTGCATTATGACTCTTGAACAAATTTATATTTAAAGTTATTAATAATATAACGTAAATAAATAGCCTTGTCAGCACTTTATAAGAAAAATTTATATACTAGAGATCACTACATTTTAAATGATAAGGTAAAAAATTGATTTTACTAAATAAACTAAGATGATTATTTGTTTTCACAATTATGATTGTCTTTACCAAAAACCCGTTCGAAGTCCTTTTCTGTTCGAACATTGTAAGCCTGTTTGCCATCTCCCTGCTTAGTGTATATTCTACCTCGTTTCGTCCATGTGTATCTCCATCCCAGTTGCGCAACCGTCTGTCGTGTGCGATAGAACAGTTGCTTGTTTGTTCTAGTGAGCCGCTCATTCAGGTAGAAGCGACGCGCAGGTGCCGCTAAGCCCAAGTCGGCCGACGTGGCGCCGCGGCGCACGCGAGCGCTACGCAGCAGCTCGTCGCGCAGGCCGCGGCGCGCCAAGCGCACCACGATGCGGCGCCCCCGGCCCGCGCCGCCCTCCACCGAGCCGGCGCTGCTGTCCGGACGCGATGCCGTCGTGCGAGGTCCTTCCCTTTCGGCAAATACTATGTCCCTCGCCTCCACGGTAACGCCGAGCTTCTTAGCGACTAGCTCTACCGTGTGTAGCACATTCTCTCCAGGATTTTCTGGCAGGTTTGCAATGACCAAGTCGGAAGCGAGCAAATCTTGTTCGCGGTCATTTAAGTCTCGCTGGTCCACCGAGACCTCACGATTCGCGTTTGTCTCACGCTTTTCCAGTGCCTCTAATCTGCTTTCAAGAGTGTCAATACGTTTTGTACATAATATAAGCGTGTTCCGCATTTCTGTCATTTCACGACGAAATTCACCTATTTCATTTAATACCTCGTCTCTCATCCCACGTATGTCAGTCCGCAGCGTCCCAATCTCCTGTACCCAGTTCAACTGCATGCCTGTATTGAGAGCCTCTACATCCGCAGCATCCATATAAGCAGCAGGTGAATTGCCTGTATCATAATTACTACTGGTCGTTCTACCTATAGGTGATAAGTTGGTCCTCTCCCGACATTTTTCACATTTCCAATTGCTGGGTACCTTCTCTGTCCGTGGTAAACGTACACAGGCGAGATGATACTTTTGTTCACATTTGCAACAACTAGCTCCCTCTTTATTAGTCATGTAATTCTTGCAACCTGCACACTTGACCATGGTTCTTAAGTTCTTAGAGTTGCAGATACAGTGCACTAGATGGCGCAGAAAACAGTAATTAAATAGCTCTAGCGTCAGCCAACCGATTATTTAATACGGTCGATACGACTTAAGCAGTACCTAGTTCAGTCAATAGATGGCGATGAATACAGATACTGTTTATAGCAAAATTGATAGTGTTTACACTCCTTTGACTAACACCATAGTTTAATACACAATACGAAATAGTCACTGAGCACACTGTGTTCAAATATATAGTTTTTAAGTTGATATTCAATGTATATAATTTATAGTTCAGGTAGTTGTAAATAAATACTGTTCACATATAGTAATACGATGATTATTTTATATGTTTAAACATTTAAGTTATAGTAAATAACACTTTATGATGCACCTTACACAACGCGGCAACTTTTACACTATACAAAGATATCAAAACACAGGTGGTATTATTTTTAAACGCAAATTGTACACAGAGAGCTAGCCACTTTGACATCCCAATGAGATGACGGAACGCTGACACGTGCAGCGGGCGCGGGCGCAGCGGGGACGGAGGAGCGCGCGGCGACGACGGGACGCGCGGAGACAACGGGGTCACTGCGTGCAGTCGCGACGACGGACGGCGACGTTTCAAATATCACTGATGCGAAATTTGCTGCCGGTGAACACACGAAAGATCCGCGTTTCGTATTTACGTTTGAAGCCTCAGCTGACCTAAATACCGATGTAGTATTTCGTAACTCTTTTACTTCGTTACGTAGGTCAGCAATGGTTGCTTGTGAGGCTTCAAGCTTCAGCATCACATCGGCCAGACTTGCTTTCAGCGACGTTATGTCCTTCAAGAGTCTAGTGACATCGACGTTGTCGAACGTGAAAGGGGGCAGTCTCCTCAGCTCCTTAGCCACGACACGTTGATTATGTCCTGAAGACTCCGCGCCCCTTTTTCATCTCTCCGACAAATGGCATTCGGTCACTCATATTGAACGACGTATACAGCAGCTCCTTGGCGCTGCGGATCTCAGCTTCTGTGAAGTTTGAGGTGCAGATCTGCGTGACGTTGACCTCGTCCATCACATCCAGCTGACACTGCAGGAAAGCCAGCAACTTACTCGCTATGAGTTTGTCGCTCATAGTAAATGTAGGTTGGTGTGGCGATTACCACACATAATGCTTGAACTCACGACGTAGTCTTAACACGTCCGCACTGTCCATATTTTCATAATAAATATACATATACATAATAATACATAATAATTAATACATATCAATCGGCTTTACACAGATCTCACTGCTCAATCCAATAACTATTTTGAAATTTGTATAGGGAATCTACTCATTTGATGCTGGTATCTATTATACACACATGTAACTACCGTATCAAAGTTTAGTAGAATAAATATTGGACTCTTTGGGCCGACACTGCGTTACGCGGGTGCGGGCGCGGTTTCATACAAAAGTGCTCCGTTGCGGGGACCTGCGCGGGCGTCGTCACGGGTAGGCGCGCTCCGCACCCGCGCAACGGTGCCCGCCTCCGTACGATGGGAACCGTCGCGGGGGCACGCGCTGAACCTAGATTCAATAAACGGGCTTACTGGCTGTCGTTTCTTTTTTGCTAGTCGTCGTTGTTTTGCTATGTAATAATACAATAAGTTCTCCATGGACACGACTACACATGCACACCGTTAAAATTGAACTAGCAACACTGCGATAATCCAGTTTTCGCGACGGGGACTGTCGCGTTCCCACGGAGCGCCACGCGCGTAGACAGGTGGTGGCTGCCCGTCGCGAATGCCCGCTTAACGCAGCGTCGACCCTTAGTATTTCATTCAGCTGATGTTGTGTATTATTATTAGTATTCGTTTAAAAACTAGTAAATTTATACTTTATCTGCTGTAGGTACACAGATCTCTACTGCTTAATTGAATAGATTATGTAATGACAAATATTGAAATTTAAACGGTTAGCGTTTCGGTGACGAACTCGTAGTATATTGTTAAAATGTAGGTTTCAAAATAACGGCTTTTCTAATGTGGCTCGCAGATCATATTATTAGAATCAGGTGCCTATATTCTCCATCATAACTGTGTCATTAGTGGTCATTACTTTAATTTAATAGAACACATAATATATTTAAATAATTCATGATTACGACCTATTATATAATACATTTGTTCATTAGGTAATTATCAATATTCTTTTCGTGTTTTTAGTGTGTGTGCGTGCGTAAAAAAGGTAAAAATGCAACGCAAGCCGCGAAAAAAATTTGTTGTGTTTATGGACCTAGTGCAGTGTCTGTGAGAGTAGCACAAACTTGATTTAAGCGTTTTCATTCCGGCAATTTTGATGTCAAAGATGCACGTCGCTCTGGTCGTCCTATTACGGATAAAATAGATACCATTTTTGAAATAGTGGAGCAAGATCGGCATATCAGTAGTTACGACGTAGCTAAAGTACTGGGAATCGACCACAAAATAGTTTCGGCGCATTTGAAAAAAACTGGGTACACAAAAAAGCTCGATATTTGGGTACCTCAGGAGCTCACTGAAAGAAACCGAATGAACCGTGTACTCATTTGTGATTCTTTATTATGACGTAATGAAATCGACCCATTTTTGAAGAAGCTGATAACTGGTGATGAAAAGTGGATCACGTACGACAAGAACGTGCGAAAAAGGTCTTGGTCAAAGACCGGTCAGGCTTGACAGACCGTGGCGAAACTCGAGTTAACACGCAACAAGGTGATGCTGTGTGGTCGGATTGGAAGGGCATCTTTCATTATGAGCTGTTACCACCAGGCAGGACCATCGATTTTGAACTCTACTGCGAACAACTGATGAGATTAAAACAAGAAGTTGAAAGAAAGCGGCCGGAATTAATCAACAGAAGGGGTGTTTTTTCATCATGATAACGCTAGACCTTCATACATCTTTAGCCACTCAGCAAAAATTAAGAGAGTTTGACTGGGAGGTGTTAATGCATCCGCCGTTTAGTCCAGATCTTGCACTTTCAGATTTCCACCTGTTTCGGTCTCTTCAGAATTCTTTAGGCAGTGTGAGGTTAACATCACGAGAGAACTGCCAAACCACTTGTCGCGGTATTTTGATCAGAAGCCTCAAAATTTCTATAGCAATGGGATTATGTCCCTACCTACGAGATGGCAAAAAGTTATCGAACAAAATGGCACCTACATACTTTAGTAAAATGTAAATAAACTATAATAAAAAATGTTTTAAATTTTCTTAAAAAACGCGAAGTAACTTTTTCCCCAACCTATTATGCAGACTGTGTTAGTTTGTTCACTCTATCCTTGTGCAATTTGTATAAAATATTATCCAGCGGAATTTTATATTTTGAATATCGAGTGCGGTACTTATTTTTTTCTTGTACGAAGACGAACAAGATCTCTGCTAATCCATGTTGGATACTTACCACATTTTGATTTAGACTTAGGCACATGTGTCGTAATTACTCTATAAATATGTTCGTAGAATAAGCTAACCATTGTGTCAATATTATCACACTGTGAAAATATACTCTGCCAGGAGATGTCTTTTAGTTCACCAATAATATTACAGTAATCAGCTTTGTGAAACTGAAACTTAGGTTCGTGACTAGGGCCCAAAGTCTCCACACACGCATTACACATCAAGTCAAATTCTAGAGGGGGATGATATAAGTCCACTTTACTCAATGGTTTCTCCGATTTACCCAACCTGTCCAGTGAAATTGCGGTCAAAACAAGGTCAAGACTTTTGTTTTTGTGGTTTAAGATGCCATTATACTGATCTAAATAATTATTGAAAGATATGAAGTCTAAAAGTTTCTGTTCGTAAATGCCAGTCATTCAACGAAGCAACAAGGGGTGAACCTGTTGGCCCAGTCCACTTAATACTACTCAAATTGAAGTCTCCCAATATCAGTAAAGTCTCGGAGCGTTTCAAAGCACAATTAGCGTTATCAATAAATTCGTCAAGTATATGTTTCTGTACGGGTGGAGGAATGTGCACCGCACAGATAAAAAGTTTTACAGGTTTTTTGTTTACACATATATCAACGCTAACCCATATGTCCTCGCAATTTGTAAGTAGTTAGGCGAGAGGAAGACAAGCGTTTTGACACGGCCACAAGCACGTCCCCTCCGGATTTATTATTATGAAAGCGACTGGTCTCGCGATCACGTCTATACACCAGGTAACGGTCACAAAATAATTCAGAGTCCAATATGTCACCTGCCAACCATGTTTCGCTCAGTACAATAATATCATAATCGCATGTTAATATATTATATCTATTCTATAGATATAATAAAATTGTAGTGTCTGTTTGTAATATTGAAATAACCGTTTTTTACTACATGTATATGAATATATATACGGTACATACACCAAAATAACATTTTTTACAATTTTTGTATGTCTGTCTGTCTGTTTGTTCCGGCTAATCTCTGAAATGGCTAGACCGATTTTGACGGGACTTTTATTGGAAGGTAGCTGATGTAGTAAAGAGTAACTTAGGCTACGTTTATCTTAGAAAAGTTCTTTTATTTTAGAAAAACAAAGTAATGTTGATCGACTTTTAGGCGGAACGAAGTTCGCCGGGTCGGCTAGTTTAAATAAAAATTTATTATATGTATAGATTTAGTTGCTTTGCACGAATTCGGGCAGCAGTATGTAAATTTTTATTTTCGGGAGTCAAATTTTCCGATACAAATACCGCAAATAATCTTCTTGTCGTCCAAACCTAAGATACTGGTATTTAACTTCTCATTTGGATGGTCCTTATTATACATTATTGTAGCCGCAAGCAAAGAATCGCGGATGCGCGGCGTGCTAAACTTCACCAAGATTTTACGCGGACGTGATGATGCAACAAGGGAACAGTAGCATTTATCGCTATCTTCGATAGGGTTCTTCACAATACGACCAAGTTGTTTAATGATGCTGACGACGTTTTCAGCTCTGTCTTCAGGTTTTGAACGCATTGAAATTCTGAAGTTCTAAGTTATCTATCCTAGACATCTGATCCATTTGTCTAACACGACTGAAAAGTGTAGCAACTTCACTGCGCAGCGACTCGTTTCCCGTTTTTGAATTACATAACTCGAGAACACCAGCGCTCATATTTTTTAATATGTCGTACTGATCACTAAGGAAATTATGTGAGTCCTTCACGAAGTTGCGAATTCAAAGTACTTCTCATTTCTGCTGAAAATTCGTTGATAACAGAGCGCATTTCTTCGCGTATCATTGCTTGTTTGTCAGAACGTGTGATGTACATGTAGGGGGTGAACAATCCTTTCTCGGCCGTTTGTTTCGGATCGTTATATTAATCATGTCTTCGTCTACAGCTCGAGGTAAATCCTTGACTGATCGAGTTGAAACAGGTGTGATTGGAGTGAGGAGTGCGTTTAAGATAAGAATTCTAAATGCTTCATGAAAAACTCATCTACACGGTATCTGTTACTTTTACTGATGATTCTACATAAATGCCTTTTCACGTTTTTGAAATAGCTTTCCACATTCGACGATGTGGGATTAGATATGCTTGAATTATATACATTTTTCATAATATTGGACCACAGCGGAAGTTGCATTCCGGCGAAGTCGTATTGGTAACCACTTGAGCTTTTTACGAAACTCGGAGATATGATCATACTTGCGTAGACCAAATATAAATCTAATACAAACATTTTGAAGTCGCTCAAGTTTGTTTAATTGGTCCTCGGTAAGATCTGGATAGCTGGCATCCGCATAGTCAAGGATAGGAAGTAATAGGGAATTTGCAAGCACAATTTTGGTGGCAGTGGGAAGAAAGTTCCGCAATCTCCTCAATGCGCCTGCAGAAGCAAATATTTTGCGGCTTACTTCCTGCAGCTGCGTGTCTCATGATAAATCAGTCAATAAATAACCCTAAATCTTTGACCTTGATACTAAAAGGTATTGTGGTACCATCGAAGACAACCTGTGGTAGTTGTGTATAATTAATTTTAGAGAGCTTCCTGGAGCTGCCGACAATAATTACCTGCGTCTTCCCTGGATTTATTCTGAGGCCATACGATCTGCTCCAGTCACTAACAGAAACTAAGTCTTGATTTATGGTGGCTATTGTGTCGGACAGCTTGTCTAGTGGACCTTGTGAGTATATTTGAAGATCATCTGCGTAGAGGTGGTAGGAAGAAGTAAGTCTATTTGAAATGGAATTTATAAATATTGCGAAAAGTAGAGGAGATAGAACGCCACCCTGGGGCACTCCGACATATGTTGCGCACCACGAGGAAACAGCATCCTCAACGCGAGTACAGTGCCGGCGGCCACTCAGGTAACTGCGAAACCAATCAATAACTGTTGGAGATATGTTAATCGAGCGCAGTATGTTGATTAGAATGTCGAAATCCACTGTGTTAAAGGCATTTGAAAAGTCTAGGAGCGTAAGGACAGTAAGATTTCCACATACCATGCTGAGTCTCATGTCATCCGTAATATTCACCAGTGATGTGACGGTACTGTGGCCAGGGCGGAAACCGGACTGGAAAGGATTATGGAGCTTATAGGTTATTAGGAATGTGTTTAGCTGGTCATGTACTAGGCGCTCAAGGACCTTGGAAAGGAAGGGTAAGATGGAGATAGGACGGTAATCGGAGAAAGTTGTAGGAATTAGGATAGGCGTAATTTGGGCATTTTTCCACATAGCTGGAAAAACATCACTGGATAGGGAGAAGTTGAGGATGTAACGTATAACAGGAAGAATTTGGTCAAGGGTTGGAAGGATCATATTACGGCTGACTCAGTCACTTCCAACAGCGTTGGATGTGATTGCCATAATACTCTTCTTAACATCACAATCAATAAATTGACTAAAAACAAATGGATCATAGCTAGGAGTTGGGAGAGATGAAAGAAAATCTATTGTATTTTGTTTGGTTGTCCTATCAAAGTTGGACGAAGCAGCGAAATGTTTATTAAGTGTATTAATATTTAAAGTCCTGGGAATGTTGCTATTACGGGATTTTCCAACTCCTAATGTTTTACGAAATTTCCAGACCTTGGCTGAATCACCGTTTTGAACTGAACTATGTATATGCTGGCTTTGTGCATCCCTACACACCCTATTGCAGTGATTTCGTGCTGTGATATACTTATCAAAATTTGCCTCATTAGGCTTTACCCTATATTTATGTTTAGCCTTTCTCGCCATGAGCAACCTTATCTCTTCTGTTAGCCATGGTCCGGCGCAGTTTTAATTTGACTGGTCGGGCAGGTGCATGTTTATCATAGAGAAATAAGATGGCCGTCCTAAAAATATCTAGCTTCTCGTCGACAGAATAAGATAAAATGAGAGGTTGCGAGTCAATACCGTTGGCATCTTCACGAAGATCCTCAACGACGATACCACCAAAATTGCGTTGCATGAGGATTTTAGTACTTGCCTTCGGTGGGCGAATTTTGTATGGTATATTAATATTTACTCGTTGTGCACTCATTTACCCTTACATAACTATTTTTTTTTTTTTTTTTTTTATATTAGCCTACCAAAGTGACTCCACTTTGCCTGATGGTAAGCAGTAAGTGGAATCCAGAAGTGGCGGACACCATTCCAAAAGCCAAACTACTGGTATGGTGGCCTCCACTATGGCGGCTTAGTGAGATGCTTTTTCACGCCCCGCTTAAAAGTCCCAGGATCAAAATTAGATGGGAACACATGCGCTGGCAAAGAGTTCCAGGCTTTAATTGAGCGACAAAAGTATGAAGTGCTGAACCGTTTGGTTCGAGACCCTTTAGATTCCACTGTGAAAGGGTGGCACTTTAGTCCCGCACGTGTCGTTCTGGATAAAAAGGGAGAGGGTGGGATTAATTCAAAGAGCTCTTCAGAACACTCTCCATGGTAAAGGCGATAGAAGACGGCCATTGAGGCGATGTCTAACTACTTTCTCCTTTATCACTTTTGCTAGAAGCAAACTCATTTACGAGTTGAGCTCGCTTATTTATAAACTTGATCTATTTTCTGTCATTGTCAGTATGATTGTGTACAATGAAGTACTAAAAAAAAAATTTGGAATATTGTTCAAGAAATAGTTCAGCAAAGAATCTGGCAATAGGTACTATTTATTGAGGGCTGCAATAGAAATACGATATACAAACTACTAAAGCTACTGTAACACATGCCATGATGCGTTAGCGAGTACTATATAATTAATATGCCTTAATATAAGGATTTAATATGGTAATGTTTAATAAATCTATACATATAATAAAAATGTAACCGATCGCTGTCTGTACATGGAAGATATATGAGGAAAAAAATTATTGGGGCCTTTATTAACGCAAATAGAACCCAAAACAATGATTGTTACAATTTTTGTCTGTTTGTCTGTTTGTCTGTTTGTCTGTGCGTTTGTTCACGCTAATCTCAGAAACGGCTTATCCGATTTAGATATGGTTTTCACTAATACATTGTGGTAAGCTTCACTTAACATTTAGTGTTTGTTTCATGTCAATCGGTTCATAAATAAAAAAGTTATGCCAATTTAAAGAATCACGTCGAACATTTGTTAATTTACTACGAAATCTGATAGAAACAGAGACTTTAACAGGTTACGGAATAGCAGATAGCGTTTTTATTTTTCGGATTCCTCTCATTCTAAACAATCTTCCGTTTAGTTTTAAATGAGTCCAGTTTCCAGTGAGCCTGTTTCGCGATGACAATTAATAAAGCCCAAGGTCAGACACAACTAAAAGTTGTGGGCGTGGATCTAAGTATTAGCTGTTTTTCGCGCGGTCAGCTTTATGTGGCTCTTATCACGTGTTAATATTCCTAGCAGCCTGTATGCTTTGATCCCTGGTGGCTATACGTCTAATCCATACATCCATACACCCATACATATTATATAAGGCTTTGTCCTGACTGACTGACTGACTAACAGACAACGCACAGCCTAAACTGCTGGTCGTAGTGATTTGAAATTTGGAGGGTGTGTTTGTCTAAATGTCTAGAGGTTGTACTAAAAAAGGGTTTTTTAAAATTTAACTCGCTAAGTGTGTGAAAAGAGATGAAAACGATTGTAGAATCTTCTTCATTTTTTAACTTACAGTTTTGAAATTTTATTTTGGAATACTTCTATTTAAATAAAAAATATCCTTATAATTTTATTTTAACAGGGGTGGATTTAGAGGGGTAAAATTAAGGATGAAATATTCTATACAAAGATCTTTAGGTTTTTAAGCTAGCGACTTGAAATTTACAGGGAGGGGGAGGGAGGGAAAGGAGGGAGGGAAAAGGAGGAATTGAGGAGAAGGAGGAAGGGAGGGGCAAGTGAGAGGAAAGTGATGGGAAAGTGAGAGGAAAGTGATGGGGAAGTGAGGGGAAAGTGAAGAGGAAGTGTGGGGGAAATGCGGGAGAAGTGAAGGGAAAGTCAGGGAGAAGTCAGAGGGAAGTAAGGGGAAAGCCTGGGAGAAGTGAGGGAGAAGTGAGGGGAAAGTGAGGGGAAGTGAGGGGAAAGTGACGGAGAAGTAACGGGGAAGTGAGGGGAAGTGAGGGGGAAATGAGGGGAGTGAGGGAGACGGTAGAGGAAGGGAGGAGAAAGTGAGGAGAAGTGAGGGGAAAGTGACGGAGAAGTAACGGGGAAGTGAGGGGAAGTGAGGGGGAAGTGAGGGAAATTGAGGGGGAAGTGAGGGGGAAGTGAGGGGAGTGAGGCGGAAGTGAGGGGAAGTGAGGGGGAGTGAGGGAGAAGTGAGGGGTGAATGAGGAGAAAATGAGAGGAAAGTGAGGAGGAAGTGAGGGAGACGGTAGAGGAAGGGAGGGGGAAGGAACGCGGAAAGTAAGGAGTTCTCGAATGGTAGAAAAATGGAGGGGAAGGGATAGAAAGCGATAGGAAGGGAGAGGAAAGGAGAAAAAGGAAGGCGGAAGAGAGGGGAAAGCGAGGAGGCAAGGTAGAGGGAAGTGGAGGAAAGGACAAGAGATGCTGGAGGAGGGGCAAGGGATGCTGAAGGAGGTGAAGAGGAGAAGGGGGAGGGGAGGAGAGGAAGGAGGAAACTGTGGAGAGTGGAGAAAAAGTGCAATAGGGAAGAAGGGGAAGGGGAAGTTATTGTAGTGAAAATTTGCCTTTGTGTATTGTATATTGATTTACGAGAGATGTCTTTAGGTAGGTGAAAGAGGATTTGTATGAATAGGAGATTAAAAATAGTATGAAAAACAGTATTTAAACAATATCAAAATGTCTATTGGAAAAAACGACATTCACGCGAGCACAGCCCAAAAGGTCACTCACTCACTTATCACGAAATCTCAGAAACAACAAGTGCTAGGAATCTCAAACTTTGCATTGTCATTCCTATTAGAATATAGGTGCTCACTTAGACGGAATTTTGCGAAATCCATCCCCTAAGGGGGTGTAAAGGGGTGGCAAAGTTTGTATGAAATTACTAGAAAATACTCTTTTTTTAATATTCAGAAACCACCCTTATTAAATGGGCAAATAAGAGTCGCAAGTTTGTGTGAAAGTGGTTTGTCAGTTTTAGCGGTAGCGGGCTTAAATTGGATTCGCCATAGAGACGGATAATACTGATACAATGGACGATTGCCATGAAATCAGGCACGCAATATTCTCATAGAGGCACCCATCTGAATTTTCACGCGAACGAAGTCGCGGGCAACAGCTATATTAGTATATATTTTAAAGTATAGAAATTTTATATTATTGACGTGATTTGCAAAGAGTTAAACACATAGCAGTCTTTATTTTATTGCAATTTGAACACACAGCCATCCTGATAAACATGGACTTGATCACATAGCCGTCCTGATAAGCATGGACTTGATCACACAGCCGCCCTGATATTCATGGACTTGATCACACAGCCGTCCTGATATGCATGGACTTGATCACACAGTCGCCCTGATATACATGGACTTGATCACACAGCCGTCCTGATGTGCATTGACTTGATCACACAGCCGTCCTGATATGCATGGACTTGATCACACAGCCGTCCTGATATGCATATAGGAATTTAATGTATTGATTGTTTTGTTTAACAAGTATTAGTCTATGTATATTGTATCGTACTTAGAAATCTAGTTTTTAATTTTTAGATCAGGTACTTTGACACACAGCTGTCTCAATCTGCATAAACTTTGAACACATTTATTTTAGCGATATTAACACACAGTCATCTCTATCTGCACGGATTTAAACACATATTCGTCCGTCTTTATTCAGATCTGAACTTACAGCTACGCAGCCATCGCCTTTGCTTAGATTTTGGCACATATTCATCTTTGACCTAATATTGCAAACATTCCACTTTATATCACATAAATTCAACTATGCATTACACAACTTCCATCTATGTATCACATAAATTTAAATATGCCACACAGCTTGCACCATGTATCGTACAGGTCCACTACTATGTATCATGTCATCATTTAGAAGACTATGTATCACAGCGTTAACCATGTATCACACAGCTTTGACTATGTATCGCTTCAATTATGCCACACAGCTTTATCCATGCCTTACAGTTATAAATACAAGTTACACAGCTTAATAGACAAGTGTTGTAAAAGTACTCGTATAACATTTAGCAAATCACTCATCTATGCATTAGACAGTCTACACTACTACGAAGCTTAGTAGTATAAAATATATTGAATTCAATCAATCAATTAATCAATTTATTTCATAAATATAAATTACATTTTATTACAAATAAGTAATTTCCCTTTGGTCCCAAACTAAGCTAGTGCTTGTGTCTTGGGTACCATCGGGATTACAATTTTTCAATATATATCTTACAAACTATCATCCATACATTATAATATAAGTATACTGCACACTATTTATATAAAAGTTAATTATTAAATACCTTAACCTAAAATATATATATTAAAATTAAATATAACTTACATCCATGATGACACTTCTCGTTGTGCCTGTCGGACGGTTTTGGTTCCGTCGTTTCGCAGCCTGCCCTGGAAACGCCGGAACACCACGCCCTTCGGCCAGGAATCTTCTTTGGTGAAGGTTTCAAGGGCCTTCGTTGGCACACGCGCCACGAACAACTTGAAGTTCACGCTGTGACGTGACTCCAAAGGCGATCCACCCTCACGATGTAAGTGGCCTTGATCTTGATGTATTCACGAGGTCCTAAGTCGTTGTGGAGTGATGCAGGCGCGAGACATACAGTAGCGTAGTGGGTACTGCAGGTTTCAATAGGAAGTTGGGCCCTGTGGGTGCTGTACCACACATATTTCGGCAGGTTTGACTCCAACGTTTCTTTTGGTCTTCTACAAATCCATCATCATTCGGAACACAGCTTCGAGTGGAAATGGGTGTGGAGTCCTCTTTTTTATCGTTCCCCGTTTTGGCACCCTGAATATCTACTGCGGCGAGCGGAGTCACGGCGCGTGCATAGTCACCTCGAGGAAAGAAAGAAAGAAAGAAAACGTTTATTTGGTACATAACACGAGACATACTAATTAACAATTATAGGTATAGACAGGACAAGTAACAAGATACAAATAAAAAGCAGTCTCATGACTGTACCAAATAGGCACCATTTCAGCATAATGCCGAGCACGGGTGCACGGCGCTGGTTTTCAAATGGGCCTATTTGATGTGACGTATGGATGTCTTTATTTCTAAACAACTAAGCTAACAATAATAAAATTATGACTTACACAAGAATAGACGTAACAAAAATATGCAATAAGTATTTATATATAAAAAATAATAATAATATAAGAACATAACTTAACTTACATAATGCATTATTTACTTGTTTAATCTGTGGTGATCATGTCTCATCGGTCTCATTTGACAGACCCAACTGTCACTTTGCTGTCATCTGTCAAAATAGACAAAAAGGTAGAAACATGACATGGACGGAAAGGACGCTAAACTTACCAAAATTATTTCATACTAAGTACATAATAAATGTTTTATTTATATCATTTATTATACGTATAAAGTGATGTGGAAAAGAAAGTGTATAGTGTTGGTTTATAAGATATTAATTTAATGAAGTGCAAATTGTATGTCAAAGACGCTAAAATAAACAAAACATGGCGCCTCAATGATTTTAATTTTTTTTTATACCTATAAAACTGCAATGTCGCAGGTAAGTTTATTATTTCAGTTGTTGACATAGCAAGTACTGTTTAAATAGCTTATTAAAACTATTCAACGTTTTCAGAGCGCGTAATGGCGGTGGAAGATCATTCCAGCAACGGCTGGCGGCAAACCTGAAACTCCCACGAAATGCAGCTGACGAATGTTGAGGAGTAATTAATAAAAAGCTTGAAGCCCTAGTCTTGTACTTATTATAGTCTCTTGACCAGGTGAGCTTATTAAACAGATATTTTGGACGCTGAGACAGTACAACACCAAACAATAAAGTAGCCAAGTGCAGCTTATAACGTGAGACCATGTTCAACATCTTA
This sequence comes from Parascotia fuliginaria, assembly GCA_963082885.1. NCBI lineage: Eukaryota > Metazoa > Arthropoda > Insecta > Lepidoptera > Erebidae > Parascotia > Parascotia fuliginaria. The sequence continues at coordinate 8,881,764 of OY720189.1, forward strand.
AGCTTGTTTAAAAAAGGAGTTATTCTAGAGCGAGGTGGGATATTTAAACAGAACCTAATGCAGGCATTTTGCACGCGCTGAATCATGTTTTTACTTCTACTCAGCAAACAGCTGCTATATAGGGTATCAGCATAATTTAGTTTGCTGAGTATAAGTGACTCACATAGCATGATGCGCGCATCTACCTATGTATGGGCGTATACGTTAGAGCAGCTTAAGGCGATAAAAACAGTTGCGTACAGTTACAAGCACATATGTTTCAAATTGCATTTGATTGTCAAAAACTACTCCAAGGTTACGTGCTTACTTTACCTGTTCTATTGGGCTACCTTGTATTGCAATATCTAGGTTTAATCCATTTAATTTAGAGAGCATGTCTTTAGACCCAATGAGTAAAAATTTTGATTTCTTTGGGTTAATAACAAGACAATTTCTCTTGGACCATTCTGTGATAGTACTCAAGTCATTGTTCATATCGTTTACAGCTACGCCGCAATTGTGTGGTTGGACGTGACAATATATTTGGAGGTCATCAGCATAGAGGTGAAATTTGCAATGGTGAATAGAAGCAACAACATCTGAAGTGTAAATGATATATAGAAGTGGGCCCAGAATGGACCCTTGTGGAACTCCTCTCTTAACCGAGCACAGTGACGATGTGATGTTATTGCCAGTTTTGTCACATGGGACCTGTAGATATTGGTACCTGTTGCTCAGGTAGCTATGAAACCATTTTATTACCTCTGGATCGCATCCATAATATGAAAGCTTGGATAGGAGAAGTGAGACACTAATCCAATCAAATACGCGGGAGTAATCTAGTAATACTAACATAGTCCCCATACTACAATCCCTAGCCTCCAAAACATTGTCCACAATATCTATCAGAGCTGTTGTTGTGCTGTGCCCTTTTCGAAAACCGGATTGATGGGATGGTAAAATATTATGATGCTCCAGATAGTCACTCAACTGATTGTAGACCACTCTTTCCAGTATTTTAGAAATACAAGGGAGTATACTGATTGGTCTTAAGTCTTTAGGACTAGATGGGTTAGAGTTCTTAGGTATGGGTTTGATTATAGCTATTTTCCAAAGCTCAGGGAAAGAGGAGGTTCGTAGTGACTCGTTAATTATGGCAGTAATAGCCCTTAGTGATTGCGGGAGTGTCAGAACAAGCATGTCAAGAGATATGCTGTCAGAACCCAATGCATTCGACTTCAGGCTGCGAATGATTTTCAGCACCATATCCTCATTTACCTGTCTAAAATTGAACGTACTACTACCAAATCTATCAAATTCAAATCTTGTAAGCTCAGAGATCGAAACTTCATCACTTCCCGGGATATCCATGAAGTGTCTCATAACTGCTTCGACATCTTTACAAAAATTAGGCAAATTGTTATTTCCTTTATTGTTTATGGCTGGTGTGGATTTTAAATTTTGCCAAAGTTTTTTTGGTGTCTTAATGTTTTTGTCAATATTTTGTTTAAAATATGCACTTTTCTCACTGTCTAACGCAATCCTCACTAAATATTTTAGGTCCTTATATGCTATTATGTCACTGTCAGATTTTGTTAATTTAGACTTCTTATGAGCCCTATCACGTAGTTGCATCATATCTTTTACTGTAGAAGTAATCCAAGGATAACATTTTTCCTTTATCAGCACTTTTCTCACGGGGGCATGTAAATCAAAAAGAGTTATAATGCATTGGTTAAATGTTTGCACCATTGAATTGAGGTCTGACATGGTAACAATATAGTTCCAATCGACTTTGTTTAGGTCATTGTTAAAATAATCAAGTAACAAATCCTTAACTGGTCGATAAGTAACCCATCGTGGCAATGGTTTATCAACTTTAATGGTAATTTCCACCGAAATCATGGCATGATGACCAAGATCAGGAATGTGTGATACCATTGCCGATATCACATGAGCATCCGTGCACACGACGTCAATTAGTGTCTCGCTATGATCAGTGAAATGGGTAGGTGTAGTAATATAATTCTGTAAATTTGAAATATGAAGAAAATTGTTGAGTTGCTTGCTTTTACCATCGTCAGGATCAAGCATATTCACATTGAAATCGCCAAGTAGAATACACCTGTCAATATTACCAAAAGATGCGAGGGAATCCGTCAGTGCATCCAGAAATACAGTCAGATCCAACCAGGGCGGACGGTATGCTGTACCGATAACAAGTGTGCAGGTGTTGACAGTGAGCTTGAGCCACATTTGCTTAACATTCTGCGCGGGCGGGTGCGGCGCGGTGCGCACGCGCAGGTCGCGTCGCACGTAGAAGCCCACACCCCCGCCGCGCCCGCCACGCACCGTGCTAGGTCGGGGCACGTGACGCAGACAATAGTCGGGCACTATGGGTGCCCGGTTCTCCTCCCCCTCACGCAACCAGGTCTCATTAATTGCCATGATATCTGCTGAAACGGCAGCCATAGCTCTTAAAAACTCCTCATGACGTGTACTTAAAGAGCCAGCATTATATTATAGGCCAACTTTAAAATTTTTTTGTTTACCCATTTTTATATGCACATAGTTTCAATGTAAAAATATAACATTATAATTTTGACTCCAATGTGTAAATTAATTATTATTATTCAATTTTGTATAGTAATATTGTAGAAGGTATGAATGTAATAGATGTGTTAAGCTTAATAGAAAAATTATATAATTGATTGCATTATGACTCTTGAACAAATTTATATTTAAAGTTATTAATAATATAACGTAAATAAATAGCCTTGTCAGCACTTTATAAGAAAAATTTATATACTAGAGATCACTACATTTTAAATGATAAGGTAAAAAATTGATTTTACTAAATAAACTAAGATGATTATTTGTTTTCACAATTATGATTGTCTTTACCAAAAACCCGTTCGAAGTCCTTTTCTGTTCGAACATTGTAAGCCTGTTTGCCATCTCCCTGCTTAGTGTATATTCTACCTCGTTTCGTCCATGTGTATCTCCATCCCAGTTGCGCAACCGTCTGTCGTGTGCGATAGAACAGTTGCTTGTTTGTTCTAGTGAGCCGCTCATTCAGGTAGAAGCGACGCGCAGGTGCCGCTAAGCCCAAGTCGGCCGACGTGGCGCCGCGGCGCACGCGAGCGCTACGCAGCAGCTCGTCGCGCAGGCCGCGGCGCGCCAAGCGCACCACGATGCGGCGCCCCCGGCCCGCGCCGCCCTCCACCGAGCCGGCGCTGCTGTCCGGACGCGATGCCGTCGTGCGAGGTCCTTCCCTTTCGGCAAATACTATGTCCCTCGCCTCCACGGTAACGCCGAGCTTCTTAGCGACTAGCTCTACCGTGTGTAGCACATTCTCTCCAGGATTTTCTGGCAGGTTTGCAATGACCAAGTCGGAAGCGAGCAAATCTTGTTCGCGGTCATTTAAGTCTCGCTGGTCCACCGAGACCTCACGATTCGCGTTTGTCTCACGCTTTTCCAGTGCCTCTAATCTGCTTTCAAGAGTGTCAATACGTTTTGTACATAATATAAGCGTGTTCCGCATTTCTGTCATTTCACGACGAAATTCACCTATTTCATTTAATACCTCGTCTCTCATCCCACGTATGTCAGTCCGCAGCGTCCCAATCTCCTGTACCCAGTTCAACTGCATGCCTGTATTGAGAGCCTCTACATCCGCAGCATCCATATAAGCAGCAGGTGAATTGCCTGTATCATAATTACTACTGGTCGTTCTACCTATAGGTGATAAGTTGGTCCTCTCCCGACATTTTTCACATTTCCAATTGCTGGGTACCTTCTCTGTCCGTGGTAAACGTACACAGGCGAGATGATACTTTTGTTCACATTTGCAACAACTAGCTCCCTCTTTATTAGTCATGTAATTCTTGCAACCTGCACACTTGACCATGGTTCTTAAGTTCTTAGAGTTGCAGATACAGTGCACTAGATGGCGCAGAAAACAGTAATTAAATAGCTCTAGCGTCAGCCAACCGATTATTTAATACGGTCGATACGACTTAAGCAGTACCTAGTTCAGTCAATAGATGGCGATGAATACAGATACTGTTTATAGCAAAATTGATAGTGTTTACACTCCTTTGACTAACACCATAGTTTAATACACAATACGAAATAGTCACTGAGCACACTGTGTTCAAATATATAGTTTTTAAGTTGATATTCAATGTATATAATTTATAGTTCAGGTAGTTGTAAATAAATACTGTTCACATATCGTCGTTGTCAAACCAAAATCTGCTATGTGCACTATTTCGAGATATTATCTTTTTGACGTCGGCGTATAGAACACTGATCCATGTACCGTATGGAAAAACTGCTATGTGTCTATAAGCACTGGGTGACATTCTACAAGTTTCTTTAAAAATATGCTATGTGCAGCTGCTACATTTTTGTCAAATAAAAACTGCTATGTGGTATTCTGCCACATAGCATATTTTATTTGACCACACTTAATCACAACTTATTAGAAAACTATCTGCTATGTGTTATGTTTAAACAAATAGCACGTTATTGAACCTTATATAAACACAATAAATCATATTATAATGATAACACTTAATAAATAACTTGACATGAATAATTCTTTGTTCGTTGACACTTCTCCATCGTGAGAATATTGGAACTTCAAGTACTACACTGTTTATTTACATGTACCCTCAACACTAAAAATAATCTTGCCTTTGTAATTTTCTAAGCAGTCAGTCGTGATAGCTAGTTCAGTAAACATAATATTGTAGAGTTAAAAGTTCAGTTGTACAGTGTATTGGAGTGATCTATACAATGAGCAGATCACAGAGAATTGTCGATCTGGCTTTAAGGGAGAATAGAGAATCATCGATTCTGAATCAAGACCAAACAAATTATGATCAGATAATAGATCAACCATCTACATCTTCGGGCGTATTATGTGCAAGCATATCAGTAAATTCATCACCGGAACGGAGCGATAGCTCATCTTTTCCTACAACCACCAAACGAAGGCGCTACATTATTTACAGTAGTGATTCATCAGATGAGTGTCCCGTACAAGAAACGAGAGTGATCGCTGAAATTCCGAGCAAGGAGCCAGTCCCACAATTCACTCAATCTAAAGCTAGGCGCTACCGCTTACTGGGGAAACCATATATGGGTTACAAGAAAAAAGATGGAAAGCTAGAACAGACTACACCAATAGCCGGCCGATCTGTAAAAAGTCGTTGCGATCATATTGCAGTACAACAAAAATCTAAAAATAGTTTCATGTGTAAATTAGTATCGGAAGAAGAACGAGCTGCACTGCATTACAAGTTTTGGAACATGAAATCATGGAGTGAAAAAAAAGCTTTTATACAAGGCCTAGTATCTAGAAGAAATTTACGTAAGCAAAGAAAACGTGATAATCGTTTGAGTTCTAGGAAACAAACTGGTTTTGATATTTATGTGCCTAAGTTTGATTGCCAAAATAGCAGAGTAAAAGTGTGCAGATCGTTCTTTTTAAATACATTTGATCTTGGACGTGATACTTTCATGCGTTGGGTTAAAGCTATGCCATCAATAGTACATGACAACGAATCCCCTTCCGTAACGGCGCGAGATATTAGTGTTAATGTGTCTACTAGGAATAGAGGTACTGTATCTGAATGGTTGGATTTACTGCCTAAAGTGCCGAGTCACTACTGTCGAGCTTCATCACAGCGAATTTACGTGGAGTCAACTTTTCGCTCCCACCTGCACATGCATGCAGTTTATAAAGCCTGGTGTATCGAACAACATAAGAAACCAGTCTCAAGAAATACTTTTTTAAGTGTATTAAGTCACTATAATATTTCCATTCACAAACCACGAAAGGATCAGTGCGATGTATGTTCTAGTTATCAATTGAAAAATGTTTCACAAGAAGACTATGATACTCATATTAAAAAAAAAGATGAAGCACGTCATGCTAAGAATACGGCAATAGAAAATTTGAAAAATAACCTGGATAGCTTAGTCATATCTGTTGACGTACAAAGTGTTCTTTTAGCACCAAAATTACTGGCTGGTGCACTGTATTATAAACAAAAATTGCAATGTCATAATTTTACAATTTACAACTCTCGTACTGGAGACGTAACTATATATTTTTGGCATGAAGCTGATGGAGGCGTCACATCCAATGAATTTACAAGCTGTGTAATAGATTATCTTAAAACTACATGCAGAGCTTATAAACACATCACGATAATTAGTGATGGATGCAACTACCAAAACAGAAATAAAGTTCTAGCTAGTGCATTGTGTGACTATGCATATTTTTTCAAAGTAAAAGTGGAGCAAATTATTTTAGAAAAGGGACACACTATGATGGAGGTTGATAGTGTACACTCCACTATCGAACATTACATAAAACCCCCTATTTATGCACCTCAGGATTATATTACAAGAATGCGTCAAGCGCGACCGAAACAACCCTATGATATTAGAGTTCTTCATTATGATTTCTTCAAGGACTATGAGAAATTAACCACTAATTATCAGTCTATAAGACCAGGCAAAAGGAAGGGTGATCCCACGGTAAATGATGTCAGAGGGTTTTTATATAGTTCTACTGGTGAAGTATACTTCAAACTTCGTCATCCACAGGATTACATAATGCTTCCGCAACGAAGGCACATTCCGCAAGTGTATCCTGAACCTGCGACATTATATGATAGTCCATTGGTAATAACTAAATCCAAGTTTGATCAATTACAAGAACTTAAACCTTTTATAGACCGTGATTACCATCCATTTTATGATTGTCTTAAATTTAGATCCGATTAATTTTTGTTTTATATTAATTTCATTTTTTATTATTAATTAAATTGTACTATTAATATTATTAATCATTAAATACTATTATTATTATTATTAATTAGTTATTTATAATACTCAGTTAATATCGATATTACTCAATAAATATTATTTGAAATCAGACATATTTTATTGAAAACCTGTTATGTGCCTAATAATTGACCATTTAAAATCTGTTATGTGCATAATTTACGCTATTATTAAATTTAAAAATAAAATATTAAACCCTCGTTGTTAAATAACAAATCAGTTCATATTTAACAGCTAATACATTCATTTGATACAGTTTTTAAAATGCAACCCCATATAATTTTTTTCAGGAGAACTTTTTTTGTCAATATCTCCAAAGTATAATTTTGCCACATAGCAGATTTTGGTTTGACAACGACGATATAGTAATACGATGATTATTTTATATGTTTAAACATTTAAGTTATAGTAAATAACACTTTATGATGCACCTTACACAACGCGGCAACTTTTACACTATACAAAGATATCAAAACACAGGTGGTATTATTTTTAAACGCAAATTGTACACAGAGAGCTAGCCACTTTGACATCCCAATGAGATGACGGAACGCTGACACGTGCAGCGGGCGCGGGCGCAGCGGGGACGGAGGAGCGCGCGGCGACGACGGGACGCGCGGAGACAACGGGGTCACTGCGTGCAGTCGCGACGACGGACGGCGACGTTTCAAATATCACTGATGCGAAATTTGCTGCCGGTGAACACACGAAAGATCCGCGTTTCGTATTTACGTTTGAAGCCTCAGCTGACCTAAATACCGATGTAGTATTTCGTAACTCTTTTACTTCGTTACGTAGGTCAGCAATGGTTGCTTGTGAGGCTTCAAGCTTCAGCATCACATCGGCCAGACTTGCTTTCAGCGACGTTATGTCCTTCAAGAGTCTAGTGACATCGACGTTGTCGAACGTGAAAGGGGGCAGTCTCCTCAGCTCCTTAGCCACGACACGTTGATTATGTCCTGAAGACTCCGCGCCCCTTTTTCATCTCTCCGACAAATGGCATTCGGTCACTCATATTGAACGACGTATACAGCAGCTCCTTGGCGCTGCGGATCTCAGCTTCTGTGAAGTTTGAGGTGCAGATCTGCGTGACGTTGACCTCGTCCATCACATCCAGCTGACACTGCAGGAAAGCCAGCAACTTACTCGCTATGAGTTTGTCGCTCATAGTAAATGTAGGTTGGTGTGGCGATTACCACACATAATGCTTGAACTCACGACGTAGTCTTAACACGTCCGCACTGTCCATATTTTCATAATAAATATACATATACATAATAATACATAATAATTAATACATATCAATCGGCTTTACACAGATCTCACTGCTCAATCCAATAACTATTTTGAAATTTGTATAGGGAATCTACTCATTTGATGCTGGTATCTATTATACACACATGTAACTACCGTATCAAAGTTTAGTAGAATAAATATTGGACTCTTTGGGCCGACACTGCGTTACGCGGGTGCGGGCGCGGTTTCATACAAAAGTGCTCCGTTGCGGGGACCTGCGCGGGCGTCGTCACGGGTAGGCGCGCTCCGCACCCGCGCAACGGTGCCCGCCTCCGTACGATGGGAACCGTCGCGGGGGCACGCGCTGAACCTAGATTCAATAAACGGGCTTACTGGCTGTCGTTTCTTTTTTGCTAGTCGTCGTTGTTTTGCTATGTAATAATACAATAAGTTCTCCATGGACACGACTACACATGCACACCGTTAAAATTGAACTAGCAACACTGCGATAATCCAGTTTTCGCGACGGGGACTGTCGCGTTCCCACGGAGCGCCACGCGCGTAGACAGGTGGTGGCTGCCCGTCGCGAATGCCCGCTTAACGCAGCGTCGACCCTTAGTATTTCATTCAGCTGATGTTGTGTATTATTATTAGTATTCGTTTAAAAACTAGTAAATTTATACTTTATCTGCTGTAGGTACACAGATCTCTACTGCTTAATTGAATAGATTATGTAATGACAAATATTGAAATTTAAACGGTTAGCGTTTCGGTGACGAACTCGTAGTATATTGTTAAAATGTAGGTTTCAAAATAACGGCTTTTCTAATGTGGCTCGCAGATCATATTATTAGAATCAGGTGCCTATATTCTCCATCATAACTGTGTCATTAGTGGTCATTACTTTAATTTAATAGAACACATAATATATTTAAATAATTCATGATTACGACCTATTATATAATACATTTGTTCATTAGGTAATTATCAATATTCTTTTCGTGTTTTTAGTGTGTGTGCGTGCGTAAAAAAGGTAAAAATGCAACGCAAGCCGCGAAAAAAATTTGTTGTGTTTATGGACCTAGTGCAGTGTCTGTGAGAGTAGCACAAACTTGATTTAAGCGTTTTCATTCCGGCAATTTTGATGTCAAAGATGCACGTCGCTCTGGTCGTCCTATTACGGATAAAATAGATACCATTTTTGAAATAGTGGAGCAAGATCGGCATATCAGTAGTTACGACGTAGCTAAAGTACTGGGAATCGACCACAAAATAGTTTCGGCGCATTTGAAAAAAACTGGGTACACAAAAAAGCTCGATATTTGGGTACCTCAGGAGCTCACTGAAAGAAACCGAATGAACCGTGTACTCATTTGTGATTCTTTATTATGACGTAATGAAATCGACCCATTTTTGAAGAAGCTGATAACTGGTGATGAAAAGTGGATCACGTACGACAAGAACGTGCGAAAAAGGTCTTGGTCAAAGACCGGTCAGGCTTGACAGACCGTGGCGAAACTCGAGTTAACACGCAACAAGGTGATGCTGTGTGGTCGGATTGGAAGGGCATCTTTCATTATGAGCTGTTACCACCAGGCAGGACCATCGATTTTGAACTCTACTGCGAACAACTGATGAGATTAAAACAAGAAGTTGAAAGAAAGCGGCCGGAATTAATCAACAGAAGGGGTGTTTTTTCATCATGATAACGCTAGACCTTCATACATCTTTAGCCACTCAGCAAAAATTAAGAGAGTTTGACTGGGAGGTGTTAATGCATCCGCCGTTTAGTCCAGATCTTGCACTTTCAGATTTCCACCTGTTTCGGTCTCTTCAGAATTCTTTAGGCAGTGTGAGGTTAACATCACGAGAGAACTGCCAAACCACTTGTCGCGGTATTTTGATCAGAAGCCTCAAAATTTCTATAGCAATGGGATTATGTCCCTACCTACGAGATGGCAAAAAGTTATCGAACAAAATGGCACCTACATACTTTAGTAAAATGTAAATAAACTATAATAAAAAATGTTTTAAATTTTCTTAAAAAACGCGAAGTAACTTTTTCCCCAACCTATTATGCAGACTGTGTTAGTTTGTTCACTCTATCCTTGTGCAATTTGTATAAAATATTATCCAGCGGAATTTTATATTTTGAATATCGAGTGCGGTACTTATTTTTTTCTTGTACGAAGACGAACAAGATCTCTGCTAATCCATGTTGGATACTTACCACATTTTGATTTAGACTTAGGCACATGTGTCGTAATTACTCTATAAATATGTTCGTAGAATAAGCTAACCATTGTGTCAATATTATCACACTGTGAAAATATACTCTGCCAGGAGATGTCTTTTAGTTCACCAATAATATTACAGTAATCAGCTTTGTGAAACTGAAACTTAGGTTCGTGACTAGGGCCCAAAGTCTCCACACACGCATTACACATCAAGTCAAATTCTAGAGGGGGATGATATAAGTCCACTTTACTCAATGGTTTCTCCGATTTACCCAACCTGTCCAGTGAAATTGCGGTCAAAACAAGGTCAAGACTTTTGTTTTTGTGGTTTAAGATGCCATTATACTGATCTAAATAATTATTGAAAGATATGAAGTCTAAAAGTTTCTGTTCGTAAATGCCAGTCATTCAACGAAGCAACAAGGGGTGAACCTGTTGGCCCAGTCCACTTAATACTACTCAAATTGAAGTCTCCCAATATCAGTAAAGTCTCGGAGCGTTTCAAAGCACAATTAGCGTTATCAATAAATTCGTCAAGTATATGTTTCTGTACGGGTGGAGGAATGTGCACCGCACAGATAAAAAGTTTTACAGGTTTTTTGTTTACACATATATCAACGCTAACCCATATGTCCTCGCAATTTGTAAGTAGTTAGGCGAGAGGAAGACAAGCGTTTTGACACGGCCACAAGCACGTCCCCTCCGGATTTATTATTATGAAAGCGACTGGTCTCGCGATCACGTCTATACACCAGGTAACGGTCACAAAATAATTCAGAGTCCAATATGTCACCTGCCAACCATGTTTCGCTCAGTACAATAATATCATAATCGCATGTTAATATATTATATCTATTCTATAGATATAATAAAATTGTAGTGTCTGTTTGTAATATTGAAATAACCGTTTTTTACTACATGTATATGAATATATATACGGTACATACACCAAAATAACATTTTTTACAATTTTTGTATGTCTGTCTGTCTGTTTGTTCCGGCTAATCTCTGAAATGGCTAGACCGATTTTGACGGGACTTTTATTGGAAGGTAGCTGATGTAGTAAAGAGTAACTTAGGCTACGTTTATCTTAGAAAAGTTCTTTTATTTTAGAAAAACAAAGTAATGTTGATCGACTTTTAGGCGGAACGAAGTTCGCCGGGTCGGCTAGTTTAAATAAAAATTTATTATATGTATAGATTTAGTTGCTTTGCACGAATTCGGGCAGCAGTATGTAAATTTTTATTTTCGGGAGTCAAATTTTCCGATACAAATACCGCAAATAATCTTCTTGTCGTCCAAACCTAAGATACTGGTATTTAACTTCTCATTTGGATGGTCCTTATTATACATTATTGTAGCCGCAAGCAAAGAATCGCGGATGCGCGGCGTGCTAAACTTCACCAAGATTTTACGCGGACGTGATGATGCAACAAGGGAACAGTAGCATTTATCGCTATCTTCGATAGGGTTCTTCACAATACGACCAAGTTGTTTAATGATGCTGACGACGTTTTCAGCTCTGTCTTCAGGTTTTGAACGCATTGAAATTCTGAAGTTCTAAGTTATCTATCCTAGACATCTGATCCATTTGTCTAACACGACTGAAAAGTGTAGCAACTTCACTGCGCAGCGACTCGTTTCCCGTTTTTGAATTACATAACTCGAGAACACCAGCGCTCATATTTTTTAATATGTCGTACTGATCACTAAGGAAATTATGTGAGTCCTTCACGAAGTTGCGAATTCAAAGTACTTCTCATTTCTGCTAAAAATTCGTTGATAACAGAGCGCATTTCTTCGCGTATCATTGCTTGTTTGTCAGAACGTGTGATGTACATGTAGGGGGTGAACAATCCTTTCTCGGCCGTTTGTTTCGGATCGTTATATTAATCATGTCTTCGTCTACAGCTCGAGGTAAATCCTTGACTGATCGAGTTGAAACAGGTGTGATTGGAGTGAGGAGTGCGTTTAAGATAAGAATTCTAAATGCTTCATGAAAAACTCATCTACACGGTATCTGTTACTTTTACTGATGATTCTACATAAATGCCTTTTCACGTTTTTGAAATAGCTTTCCACATTCGACGATGTGGGATTAGATATGCTTGAATTATATACATTTTTCATAATATTGGACCACAGCGGAAGTTGACCTACAAGTCGCATTAAAGTGTTCAAAAAGTCTGGGAAATAATACAAGTTATCGTGACCATAGTTAACGTCTCCTTTCGTTAAGGTGATACAACTGTTCGGAGTCTATTGCATTATAGAACCATTTAGGACTTTTCAAAGCAGATCCTTCTTCCCGAATGCTTTCAAACGAAGCTTCCAGACCTTGGAAAGAAGAGTAGTTCAATGATTTGAAGCTTATTATTTTGTTACTATCTTCATATCACTGTTACTATATTCATGTGATCATATCTATGAAAATTTGTTTCAATTTGTCATAATCGTCGCATTGCTTTAGTTCTAGCAGACACTTTATGTAAAAAAATTTCACCCGTTGATCAATATGTTTAAAACAAGGTAGATTAAATAAAATCTTTATAAAATGACTCGTATCGATGCGCATGTAGCATTTTTCTGGGGTAGATTCTTGTTTTTCTAATTTCATAAATGAATCATTAATGTATTCTTTTGTAGTGTTGAATTTTGTAAATGCTTTTACAGCAGCACCAATCAAAGCGGCTGAGTCATCTGTAACTACTTCATTTGGTAATGTTTTGTTTTTAGCCCAAGTATTCAGCCATTTGTATATTGTGTCTAATGTGTGACTGTCAGAAATAAGTTGAACTACTGGAACCTTAGAGCATTAAACCAACCGGAGAGGCCACTGACAGGCGTACCCCTCTGTCAAAGGTACCAGCCCACCGGTCATACCCGTTATATAAAACTAGTTGACGCGCGTTCCGCATCATAAGTCACCCATCAGTGCGTGCGTAATAACGTCTCAATAGAAATGCCGAATTGCAGTGTATTTTGGTGTAAAAAGCGTTCAGCGACATCAAGTCTACAAAAGGATAATATTACATTCCACCTTGTAGTATTATTTTGTTCTAATATTATTAAATAAGGCATTAAATTAGCAATTTAACCAAATAAAATGCTAATCAACAAGTGTTGCCAGGCTTATCATCAATACTCCAATCTGGGGTAATATTTTAAGTTGAATTAACATAAAAACTAACCTTTCCTTTTTTATATCTCGCCTTGTTGACATATCTAATAAGTTTCATTTTGGATGTACATTATTGTGTCACCGTTCCCATATTTATTTATTTTTAATTAAAACCAATGTTTTTTTTACCAAGTAATGCACAAAATAATATTAAATGAACAAGTAAAATGAGATTATAAATCCAAATATACAAGATTAGTGCACTTTATTCCGAAAGATAATTGCTCATTTCTTACAAAAATAAGCGTATTTATTTTTAAGAAACTGGTCACACTTTAACATAATTAGAAATCACAAATATCGATATTGGTTTTTATTTTTTTATTTGGTTTTTATTTTAATTTTTTTTTGTTTGTTTTAGATTTTCAAAAGAAGCAGCGCCTCGAGTCGCTTGGGTCCAATATTGTAGGAACCATATAAGTGGGTTCCTAAGCGTACAAGTATCTGACTAACAGCTTAAAAGACAAAGCCTTCTGTGCTGCCAGCACTCTACCTCCTCCCTACCCCCCAAGCAGCGGAGAGCTCAGTTTTTAGCAAGTAAACTCGCTGTGCGCTACCTCCTCTTATTGCATTACCTAGGATTAGTTAAACTAGATTTATAAGGTTAATTTAAATTGCACAGCTTTTCAGTATTTTATTATACCTACTTAAATAAAGACTTTCTGAAATATATTCTGTTGTTTTTTTGTTATCTGAACAGATAAAATATCTCTCTAATAAAAATCTACTCATACATTCTCATGTCAGTGTCTTGTTACTATGTAATCAGAACAAAATCCTCCAATTACAAGCTCTGCTTAGTTAGAACGAAATTTAATAGCAACAGACAATTAATTCAAAGTATTATTTGGTTTGAATATACATACATACTTAGGAATAATACACGTAAAATTGACACGTAATAATCAATTACAATCTTTAATCCACACTAGAACAAATTTCAACAGGTGGTGGTTATTGAACATACATCCTTGTGCGCAGTAGTAAAATAAAAAAAAAGAGTGGGTACCCATGTACGCACGTAAGAAGTTATACTTCTTTGGCATAACAATCCAAAAATACCAAATAATAATACAACGCATACATACATAAATATTTGAATTGATATAAACGCCAACATATTTTTTATTTATTCACACAGATTATTTGTACTGATACGACACACAAAGATCCGCAACTAACTTCAGTGTGTAAAAGGTTCGCAACTAACTTCAGGGTGTTGCTTTTTTCTGTCGGTGTGCGCGCGCATCGTAAAAATTCACTCTCATCATTTTTCCCAATCGCGCCAAAAAAAGTATAACTTCAAAAAAAAACGGCTAAATGCCAGTAGGACTTGCGCGCCGAGGGTTCCGTACTATCAGGGATCGGAAGTATTGAATAAACATTAGTAAACATAGTAGGAAAGCCCGACCGCATAACCAGATTTGTTTGTCAAACAATGTTTAACAAATAAATTTAGCCCGACCGTATGACGGGACGGGCTTTTTTGATAATAATTACAAAAGTGTGCTAGTTAAAAACACTGTTTTATTCTTCCTGTAATATTGACATAAACATGAATTAACAGAATTACTTCTAGTTAATTCATGTTTATGAACTATTTACTTTACTTTCATCTATTTCAAAGTGCTTAAATAAAAAAAAACCTTAAAATTATAATAGATTATTATTACCTAAAACTGTTCTATATAATATAAGATAATGCTCATTTTAATAAGCAAACATAATAATCATGAAAATAATTAAATCTTTCGCGTACTTATTAAATCCTAAACATCGATACTAAATATCGACAGAGTCAAGCTCTAACTGTTTTACGCTAAGGAAGCGTAAGCTGATAGATGTCCCTGTGTGTGAATGTGATTGTGTGTGTTTAGTTTAAGCTAGTGTGTAATAATTTTATTGTGTGCGTGTATAACGACGCGATTTAAAAATGCATTAGTAGTTAACATTGTAATTAGTGTGCGTTGCTCGCGTTACCCCGTCCCCCGCCGAAAGTGGCAGACTTTTGCGCAAGGGAAATAGAGCGCGTGTCCACTCCTGTTGGTTTAATGCTCTAAGACTGGAACACTGCTTTCATCGTTACGAGACTTCATCACACATGAATAGAAAAATATCTGCTTTGATAAATTTAAATTTCCTGCTCTAACTGGTTTAAAAATGCTACCAGTAGCATCAATACTTAAAACAGTTCTCTCTTTTTTCTATAATCTTTATAGTATTCATCTTGGGCAGGTGACCAGTAATACACATTGAGAGGCAAAAACGATACGAGTTTTATTATTTCGTTATAGGGTGCCAGTGTATACATAATCCACAAAGCCAGCATTGCATTAGAATCATAGTAAGAGCTTTTTCTGTTTTTGTACTTTATTTGTCGTAGGCAACCGACAGTGGGTAAATGGATCGGTTTCCTGTCTTCTACATTCATCAGAGTATTTGCTATTTTATTCTTGACTACAATAGCAGACTCGTAAGATATTAGCCCACTGATGTTTTGGTAAAAGAGTCTTTGTCCTAAAGTTAGAGAATTTATGTTTATTTCTTTTTACACATTGTACGATAGGCTGGATTTTCTGCCACTGGTAAAAATCTATGTAAAAATCAAAAGTTTTGCAGTTAGAAGTTGGGATTGTTGTAATCACTGTATTCTTTTCAGTTATGGATTTACTACTTACAGGTCTGCAATTGTCGAAAAAAAATCGTAATTTTTTTATTGATTGGTATATAGCTTTTTCTGACATTTTGTATTCTAAAAGTTCACTAAGGATATGAAACACTGGATCACACTGGTGACGGAAGATCATTTTTTTTCAGAAAAAATATTTTTGAACGTCGAAAAAACACTTTTTTGTTCTTCTAACGATACTTTTAATTGCCTTCCTCGCTTCATCGTGAAAACACTCATATATCTAATAAGAATTTTAATAAATTATTGTTAACGTGTGCACGTCACAAACAACAAAACTAAAGTTAAACAGAATAATTTATCATCATAGTTGTGAAAATTGTAGGTAGTTTTAAATAAAAATAATCTAAGATGTCAAATAATTATTATCAAATATTGTATCGTAATTTAATAAAGATCAATTTAATAAATCCCCAAGTAGGTACATACACACCTATAACATAAATGCGATATGTTAATAATTATAAAATTATCCAGAAACAAGTTGTTCATAAGCCACTAAGCGCCTACAAAAACTTTGTTAGCAATTGTCCTGAGAAAAAAACATGTTTATAATTGATGTACAGGCGTTTAAATGGTTTTTATTAATAACTTTTTATAGGAGCTTCTTAGAGTTGTGGAAAACATATATGTTAAGGTAGCAATCAGGTAGTAAATATTTACATTAACAGCGCGGTTAATACAACGCTAAAACTATGAGAACTTGGAAGTGGTCAGCCAACCTGACGTCAGGTCGGGTGACCACTTTATTTCTTTGATAAATTTCTTAACGAAAAGGTAGCAAATATTTAACTATAGGTAGTAAATAGTAGCAAATAGGTATTAAATAAGTTTAAGTAAGCGGGGGCTTACTCCGAAAATCGAACGTAGAACTTTCGACTGACGGATCGTACAGCTACATATCACGAAATGTTTCGGATCCGAAGATCGCGAATTGACGTTTTGGCTTTCGTTGAAGCTACTCCGAAATGATTTTTGACGTTTAATTATCGTTGTTTGACAATACTTTGATCGTGAATTTAACCTCTAATTTTACGATAACAACTTAGCTTTCGTTTCACTATCGTAAAAAGATTTTGAGTTTAATTTTATGAACTAAAATGGCACGTTCTGGCTCTACGAGGAGGTCTTAGACGAAGAAAGGCAAGAGCGCAGTCGGAGGCGTGAATTTAATTACCTACCTATGTATTATATTTATTCCAGATAACTTAATAAACACTTTTTTACAATTTATCCAAAAGTTTATAATAAAAGGTATTAATTAATTCTTGAAGCTGGCCAAAGATCCCACCAACACTTTTTTCTTCTCCTCCTCGAGGCAAAGCACTCGACTACGGAGGTTTGGTTGCGCAGCACGCAAACGTCGTCGAGTTCGCCTCAAGGCTTTTAAATTAAAATAGAACATTAGTGTCACAAATTAGAAACACAATTAGGGACAGCACTTAATTATTACAGCCAACCTATATATAATCATATGTTAATATAATTTTATATAGGTCTAGTAAGCCTATGACCAACGGTTGAGAGCCTTCTGCTCACCGACAGTCCTCGAAAGGTTGTGAAAGCTATGAGAGGCTAACAACCCACACCACACGACAAACAATAAAAAAAAGCCTAGAACCACTGCTATACAAAAGCCTGTTACAAATTAGGATAAGACAGTGATTAGGATTAGATCATTACATTTTTGTAAATCTGCACTATATTTTTCAACAGAGATCTCTAAACTTTCTATATTTGGAAAAATATAAAAACTTGCTTACGATACTATCTTGAAGTAAAAGGTGAACATTAGTTAAGGAATATTATGAGAAATTATTAGTTTAATAGTACATACGTTCTTCCACTGTTGCACCGTTTGAACAGCAACCCCCAATGCTGTTACGAGCTAGGTCTGGATGCTCAGACATAAATTGTAATATAGCCTTCACTTATGTACCTGTGACCGTCATTTTACTGTGTGAAAACGAAAGTGCAAGAAAGTCGTAAAATTACATATTGCGAGAATACGAAACAAACTACAGAATAAATACATGACGAATATATTATACAAAAGATACAAGGGCTAATGCAATAAAGATCTTTATACTTACAAAATTAAATTAAATCCTTTTTTGAAATTTCTAAGACTTTAAACTTGTACCGCGAGCCGCGAATCCACGATATCAAAATACTGCCACAGATTAATAAGAAAGCAACAACACGATGTAAGGTTTTTTAAATGTCATCACTTCAAGTCTCATTTTCAAGCAGATTGATAAGTTTTACGTATAAATTATTAGAATAATAACAAAACATTTAATTTAACATACACCAACAGCTTTTTTTTTTTAAAAACATAATATTATGCGAATAAAAAACCGGTAAAAATCCGACAAATCATGTCGGATTTTTACCGGTTTTTTATTCGCTATAATAAGACTCAATTTGACATTAAATAGTGTATCAAACTTTGTTCATACAATTGGTTGTCTATGGATTCGAAACGACGGCCGAACACAATAGTCGTATCCGAAGTAACTTGGTAGTAGGGTTATCGTTCGACGTTACTACGTTTCGATTCGATACTTCGACGTTCGATTTTCGGAGTAAGCCTCCAGAAACGGCCGCTAATGGGGTCAAATCTATTGTTTACCGTGTTCAATGTTTGTCATTATTTAAACTTTAACTGTTTCTATGAGTTTGTTCAACACTTTTAAACGTTAATTCACTTAAATTGCACCAATCGTTTTCGTAATTATTTACACTATTTTGAAGAGCGAGAGTCAATTGCCGAATTTTCTGGTATAACTTTCATATAGGAAAAGTCACTTTTTGTTAACTATTTCCATTTTATAGCGGAGCTAAAGAATAACGTATATTTCTCGTAAGGCACCAGTGTTGCCACTATAACAGTATCATAAATTTAGAATTAGCATATTTAAATTAAATATAATGTTAGAAAATTCAGAAGTAAGAAGCCATAAATTAAACTTTTTGATTGTCACGACACTTTTTATTACGTTCGACTGTTCACATCGATATCCGAACACAGACTGTCTCTTTAACCAAATACAATTATTTAAGAAATCTCGAGTCATAACACTTCCTTTTCAATTATTTAATTTAACTGATTCTTGTCTAGCCAATTGACTTCCTTAATAATATTAAATTATGACAAGTGGTCAGTTGATTTACTTTAAAGGTTAAGAATATTATTTAGTATATGAATAATCATAATGTAATTAATTTAATAACAACAAATACATATTACTTTCAATTGGTCGGATATATCAATAATACTTTTAAATTTAAAATAATGTTACGTGTCAGGATGGGGTTCGAGGTAAAATGCCAGTTACGCGATGATGAGTTTATTCAAGACTCACACAATACTCTGACAGAACCAAAATAAAGCAATAAACACTTATACTGCACTATCACGCTTCGTATATCGCTCTTCGTAAACTTCCGTATTACTTAGATGTTCGCTCGAGATCGCTGTATTCACAACTGAACGAAGTGCCGACGTTCGAATCCTTTTTATAGTCCTTCAATGGATTTCTAGAACCTTCCAGTTATTACTACAAAGATGCCGACAATTCTCGAAAACAGAACAATGAGTGTAGGTACTTAGCTGCGACGGCGGCGGCCGAAACGACAGTGAGTGGCGTTTGTGTTCTGTATGATGCGTACGTATCGGACCATCTCCCGTTATTAATACAGGTAAATCTTGATGGTATTATTAGTAAAAAACTGACTACAGATAGCATGTCACAAAGTAGTATTAAATATATATGGGGAAATAGGGACACTAGCCAGATTGATAAATATAGAGAATTATGTACTGAGAAATTTAATTTAATGCGTATGAATAATTATTATAAATTGTGTTGTAAAAGTGATTTATGTAGTGACATTGAACATAAAAGACTGATTGATAATTTTTATTGTGACATAGTAGCAACTCTGCAAACATCAGCAGAATGTACCTTTTATAGTAAAACTAAGAAACATACTGTCATAGGGTGGAACCATCATGTGCAGAAATATCATGTAATGGCTAGGCAAACCTTCTTGCAGTGGGTGGCATGCGGTCGGCCCTGCTCGGGATATTACTATGATAGGATGCGTGATGCGCGCAGGGAGTTCAAAGCAGCGTTAAAATATGTGCAAAATAATCAGGAGAAGATCAGAATGGATATACTGGCTCGTCACGCAACATCTAAAAACTTTGTAAGTTTCTGGAAAGAAGTCAAAAAACTTAATAATAGGAATGTAGTCCCGTCTAGTATAGAAGAGGAGAAAGATATGGTTAGGATCGCTAATAAATTCAGGAAGCATTTTAATGTATCACCTATACAGAAAATAACTAAATTGCCGGCAAAGGTGCTTGGCAGTGGCGCGGAGGTTTTTCACGTCACTACTGATGATGTTATATCTGTGGTCAAAAGTATGAAACGTGGAAAAAGTGCGGGCCACGATGGCCTGAGTATTGAACACGTATTGAATGCGGGTCAGTATATCTGTGAGATTTTGGCACACTTGTATAACTTTTGTATGCAGCACTGTTATCTACCATCAGACCTCACGCGTACTTTGGTTATTCCTGTTGTGAAAAATAAGACGGGTGATGTCTCGAGCATGGCCAACTATAGGCCTATCTCACTAGCAACTATAGTGGCCAAGGTGCTTGAACGTCTCATACATAAGGAATTGCGTCCAGCACTTGTTATTGATGACGGTCAGTTTGGATTCCGAGCGCAGGTTTCGACCGATATGGCTATCTTGTCCCTCAAACAAGTTGTCAAACACTATGTGGCTCAGGGGACAAGTGTTTATGCGTGTTTCCTGGACCTGAGCCGCGCTTTTGACACCATCAATCATGATTGTTTGTGGGAGAAGTTAGACTATAGTAAGGTACCGCCTGGTGTTGTTGAACTTATTAGATATTGGTATCTTAATCAGTCCAACAATGTCAGATGGGGAAGTGCTATGTCCGCGGATTACAGTCTATCGTGCGGAGTTAGACAGGGAGGCTTGACCTCTCCTGACCTGTTTAACCTATATGTAAATAACTTGATTGAGGAGCTAAGTAGGACCCGGGTGGGACTTAGATTGGGGGACAGAATGGGGTGAGAAGAACTTAGTTCATTTCAACCCCACGAAGACACAAGTATGCGCGTTCACTGCGAAGAAGGACCCTTTTGTTATGGCGCCTCAGTTCCAAGGAGTTTCTCTCCGTATCTCCGATGACATTGGGATCCTCGGCGTTCAAATATCCAGCAAGGTCCAATTTGGGAATCATTTGGAAGACAAAGCCAAACTGGCGAGCAAAAAGCTGGGCGTCCTGAACAGAGCCAGACGGTACTTTACGTCATCTCAACGGCTTGTGCTATACAAAGCACAAGTCCGACCGCACGTGGAGTACTGTTCTCACCTGTGGGCAGGAGCCCCCAAATACCAGCTCGACCCACTTGACTCCCTCCAACGGCGAGCTGTTCGAATCGTCGATGATCCCAATCTCACAGACAAATTGGAGTCACTGGAGCAGCGGAGGGACTTTGGCTCTCTATGCGTGCTCTATCGTATGTTCAACGGGGAGTGCTCTGAGGAACTGTTTGACTTGGTGCCATCGTCTCCTTTCTATCATCGCACCACTCGACATCGCAGCAAAGTTCATCCATACTACCTGGACACGATCTCGTCTAGCACGGTTCGTTTTCAGCGTTCATTTCTCCCACGTACGTGCAGGCTCTGGAACGAACTACCAGCTGCGGTGTTTCCCGAGCGCTATGACATGTCCTTCTTCAAACGAGGTTTAAAGAGAGCATTAATATCACGGTAGGCAGCGGCTTCGCAGAGCCCCTGGCATTGCAGAAGTCTATGAGCGACAGTTTCCACTTACCATCAGGTGGGCTGTTGGCTCGTCTGCCACTATAGGCAATAAAAAAAAAAAAAAGGTATGTCAACAATCTAAGTTATGCTGATGATATGGTCTTGCTCAGCCCCTCAATCAAGGGCTTGAGAAAGTTAGTGTCCATATGTGAACAACATGCAATAACACATGATTTAGTATATAACGCAAAAAAGACAGAAATGATGGTGTTCAGGTCGGGCAGAGGACCGCGGACTGTACCTCCTGTCAGTGTGAGGGGACAGGTTGTAAAGATTGTGGAGACATTCAAGTACCTTGGTCATGTGCTAGCGTCTAACTTGAAGGACTATGCTGATATTGAGCGCCAACGCCGTGCGCTATGTGTGGTGGGAAATATGCTTGCTAGGCAATTTGTTAAAGCCAGTGTAAGTACGAAGAGGCATCTCTTTAGGACGTATTGTCAAAATTTTTACACGTGCCAACTCTGGACTGATTATACTAAGAGGTCTCATGATAGCATACGTGTTCAGTACAATAACATCTACAGGCACCTCATGGGGTTAAAACGTCACTGTAGTGCCGAATGTTTGCGGAGACCCGGCTGAACACGTTTAATGCGATACAGCGGAGCCGGATTGCATCTTTCATGGCCAGGGTTGGTGCGTGTAAAAACAGTATTATTAAAAGTCTGCATGATGGTTTACATGCGTCCAGCACGTATAGACGCTGGCTCAATATAGCAGCTTAGTACTGGTATTTGAAGATTGTTATTATTGAAAATGTTTTATTTATTGATTTTGGAAATTTTGGATTTTGGAAATAAATTACTAACATAGTATGTAAGTTGCTGTAATACTAACAATTATATGGATCTTAGTCTGAAATAAAAATAATTTAATTTAATTTTAATTTTAATATAAAAAAAAAAAAGCCATTATTTCAATCGTTAAAAATTCTTCCACTTCCTTGCCTTTACATATTCGAAATCTGTTTATTTATTAAAAGGTATCCTCACTTGTTTCCAATGCATGAACACATTTCCAAAAGGGTTAATAGCAGAAATCTAAATGAGTTGTCTGTACCTAGCCAAAGGCTACATTTGTATAGTAGAAATTCCAACTGCATGGCAATTAAAATACTTAATCATTTACCACCAAACATTAGAGTGTTGCCTAATGTTTACTTGGCTATTGGACAATTGTTTTTACTCCGTTAGAGAATTTCTAAACTACAAATGTTGACACAAGTTTATTAATCAACATTGTTTTTAGTTATTGACTTTATGTTATGTAGTTACTATTGTTAAATTTATATTATATGCTATTGTTTTAAGATTGTATTAAAAAGGATCATTTTTCATAGCTTGACATTTTATAAAATTGTTTGACATTTAAAATTAATTATACACTGACGGACTCATAACTTGCATCAAAGTAATAGACGACTTTGAAATAAATATTTTAACCAAGTATGCAAACGTTATATACAGATTAAAATTGAAACCTCTACATTGGTTCGTGAACTTTAAAACAGCGTAGGGTCATATCCTTAAGTTTAAGTTTATGTACTGGGAAGGACCTTAAGACTTTTTTGAAGAAAAAACAGAAATTTAAGGAAAATTGGTTTAATAAAAAAAATGGTTTTAACAATAGACACAAACTTTATGCAAGGGTTTATTTATGTTTTAATAAGGTGTATTACCTCCACGTGCCCTTATTACGGATTCTAATCGGTTCCGCATAGATTTTATTAGGGTTATTAAAAGATCTTGCGAAATATTGTCCCATTCTTCTGTAAGTGCTGTTCTTAGTGCTGCCACTGTCGTGGGCACAGGATTTCTCGCATATACAGCTCTTTTTAAATTGTCCCAAACATGCTCAATGGGATTAAGATCAGGGCTGCGTGCTGGCCAATTCATCGTACGTATCCCAACCTCTTCGCAATATTGTCGAACTTGTGCAGCAGCGTGCGGCCGGGCATTATCCTGCATTAAAGTAAAATTTTCGCCTATGAATCCCATGTAAGGCACCACGTGATCTTCTAAGATCTCTGTTATGTAGCGATGTGCAGTCAAACCCCCTCTATTACCGTTTTGACGGACCATGTCTATGAACCCAAGTTCTGTTCGCCCGTTCCTCGATATGCCACCCCAGACCATACACGAACCGCCTCCATAAGAAACACGCTCCTCAATGCAACTTTGAGCATATCGTTCCCCGCGTCGACGATAGACTCTTCTGCGACCATCTGCACCATATAACATGTCCTACACTCGTCCGTGAACAATACGGAGGCCCAGTGCTCTTCTTTTCAATTTAGATGATCACGCGCAAATCTTAAGCGAGCTTGTCTGTGAGCTACAGACAACTTTGGACCATTTGCTGGTTTAAAAGCGGTGATATCCGCTTCCTTTAACCTTCTTCTTATTGTTCGTGCACTCACATTTAGTCCACGCACTTTATTAAGCTCTGTTTTGATGTTAACTGACGTGAGGAAACGATTTCGCAGGGAAGTTGTAACAATAAATTGGTCATCACGACCGGTGGTTGCTCGAGTCCTGCCTGTACCACGTCTCCTTCTGTAAGAACCTGTCTCCACAAACCTTCTGTATATTCTAGAAACCGTAGACTGGTTTGAATTTAAATTTCTACCAATCGTTCGTTGATCCCAGCCCTCCCGCACCAGTGCTTTAATTTGAGCCGCTTGTTCGGACGAAGTATCCATATTATGGTTCAAAAACTCTTGATGAGTTAAAAAACTAACCCAACAATTCTGCTGGTAACAATAATTCAATTGATAAAAGAATAAAAAAATTAATGCGAATCAATTTAAAACTTTGCTTTAAATAACACGCAAATCTGATACTACGAGTAAATTTTCTTTTCCCGGCTATATTCATTTGTTTTACTGCAGTTCTATTTTTAAATTTTGCTTTTTTTTAAGATTAAGAGCCAGTTTCTCCATATTTATATAATTTAATCTAAAAAGTTTGCATACTTATTAAAGAAATCATTTCAAAGTAATCCTGAACTTTGATGCAGTTTATAAGTCCGTCAGTTTATTATTATTTGAGTTCAGAATTACAAACCTTTAAAATTAATACTTCTACACCGGCAACGGTAGTATATGTGAAACTTTTAGCATTAAGATCTCTATGTACCATATACTTAGAAATAAATTTATTATTATTATTATTATTATTTCGACAATGTTAGCGTTAGCTTATGTCAATCCCATACATTTTTTAATCTATTCTATTCATAGAATAGATATCTATGCCGCTTGTCTAGGGCCTCAGGACTTTACAATGCATCAAAAATCGTGACAAATTACAAACACGATCAAAAAAAGCACCGGACAACCTTATTCTTAAAATTACCTAATCATAACTTTTGTAATTCTCTCTTTCGAAAACTAAAAACTGCCTATGAGAAAAGTGAGCTTGAGAAATTAAAAAATAACCCTAAGGCCCTTTGGAAAACAATAAA
Source organism: Parascotia fuliginaria (assembly GCA_963082885.1). Lineage (NCBI taxonomy): Eukaryota > Metazoa > Arthropoda > Insecta > Lepidoptera > Erebidae > Parascotia > Parascotia fuliginaria. Next base: position 8,907,295 of record OY720189.1, read on the forward strand.
AGAAATAACGAACACTTGCAAACGTAAATTTAGTCCTGTTGAATTATTAAAATCATGTAGTAGCCCTCAGTCCTCAATTATTTTGTCTGTAACTTTTTCAGCAATGTAGGTAAGAATCTAGCGAATGACATACTATCACATATTCGTACTATGCCTCAAAATTCTGTTTCGACTACTGGGAACAATTCCTATCTGACCCCTTGTAATTCTCTAGTTTTGTTGAAGGTCACCGAAGCTGAGGTGGAAAATCTCATCCTCCATGCAACGACTGTGCTGTAGGCTGGGATGGAATCACATCTTTAATCCTAAAACAATGCCGTAACATATTGATATCACCATTGACACACATAATAAACAGCTGTTTAGGAAAGGGCGTTTTTCCGGATGCTCTTAAACCCGCAATAATTTACCCAATTCACAAGGGAGGGGTCAAAAACTATAGGCCTATCTCAGTTTTGACTGTGCTTTCGAAGGTCTTTGAAAGAATCCTTGACAAAAGTCTGAAGAACTTTCTAGATAAATATAAAATAATAGCCGGCAATCAATATGGATTTCGAAGGGGCGTCTCAACTGAAGATGCCGTATTAACACAGGTAATTGCTGATAAACTGGATAAAAAAGAAAAATACTTAGGTATCTTTCTAGACCTCTCTGAGGCATTTGACACAGTTTCTGTTCCCTTACTTACATCTAAGTTGGAACTCGTTGGCGTACGAGGCATAACCCCCGAAATATTTAAAAATTATCTCTGTAACCGTACTCAACGTGTGAAGATTGATGAGTATCTCAGCGACGAAGAATTTGTGTCCTACGGCGTTCCTCAAGGAAGCATTCTCGGACCAACTTTATTCCAAATTTATAATATAATAATAATAATAATAATAATAATAATATGCGGACACTATCACACAATGTCATCTAGTCCCAAGCTAAGCAGAGCTTGTGTTATGGGTACTAGATAACTGAAATATAATACATATACATACTTTTTTTTTTGTAAATACTTAAAATACATAGGAAACACCCAGACTCAAGAAATACAAATGTTCATCACACAAATATTTGCCTTCCGCGGGAATCGAACCCACGACACTCGGCGTCGCAGTCAGTACACTAACCACCACAACGGTGCAGTCAGCTTAGTGTATTTATGTCAACGACTTGTGTAATATGAACCTTGTTAATGCTAAAGTTTACGCCTATGCTGACGATACTGAAGTTATAGTTTATGGGCCCACTTGGGATAGTGTTAAAAATAGTGTAGAATTGGCACTAACCAAAATAACTAAATGGCTCCATTCAAACCTCCTGACTCTAAATTACAACAAAACTTGTTACATTCCTTTTGCTATTCGCAAGACGCCACCAGACCGTTCCTTCTCCATAATTGCACACTCGTGCCCTCAACCATCAGACACATGTCTCTGCCCCAAACTTACGGCAACGAACGTTGTGAAGTACCTGGGAGGTCTAATAGATGCTGGATTACGTTGGGATAAACATATTGATGCGCTCACCACCAGAACTATGAGATTTATTCATATTTTTAAGTCTCTTCAGAATTTCGCAAACTTTGATACCTTAAAAATGGTCCTTTGTACATTGTGCCAATCAGTTATGTATCCCAGTTTGGGGGGGTGCTACTAAAACCTCATTCCTGAGAGCTGAAAGAGCACAGCGAGCAATACTCAACGTAATGTCCCGAAAACCTTTCCGTTATCCAACGTTTAAGTTGTATTCGGAATGTAGGATTCTAACGATCCGTCAGCTCTATGTCCTTCGTTCCATCCTCAGGAAACATCCTAGTGTCTCCCCCCTGAATCCTAACAAACTGACTAACCTTCCCTTGGGCACCCGTACACAAACATCTTAACATAAATAAACTAAATACAAAGCAACTAAAAACTAAACTGACTGAATGGCTTCTTCAGCAGGACTACTCACAAACAGAATCCTTACTTACATACGTTGCCTAAAATTTTGCATCACCCATATTTATTAAAAAAAAAGAAAACCACGCACACACGCACGCACGCACGCACGCACGCACGCACGCATGCACGCACGCACGCACACACACACACACACACTAACCGATTACGATATTACATCAACACAATCACAAATTATTTGTATATACGTACTACGCACATTTAAATCAAAATATATTTAAATGATAGAACGACACAGTCCACAAGTTGTATAAATCTATATGAATATATTAATCTCTTGCCGAACACTGTTTCTTAAGATACAGGATTACCCTAGTTTAAGAGACAAGGTTAAAAAAAAAATTGTATACAGATTTCTGCAACACATAAGTATGTTAACTTCTCTACTTTTTTTATAAAAAATAAATCTAATGTATAAAATTCTCGTGTCATGGTGTACGTTGGCTTGACCGATTTTCGTGAAATTTTGTATGCATATCGGCTAGGGTTGAGAATCGGACAACATCTATTTTTCATCCCCCTAAATGTTAAGGGTGGTCTGAAAAGGGATGAAAACGATTGTATGAAACTTCTTCATAGTTTTAAAATTTTGTTTTGGAATACTTCTAATTTTTTTTAATTGGGGTGGATTTAGAGGGACGGAATTAGGGATGAAATATTATATGGAAAGATATTTGCTTATGAAGTTAGCGACTTGAAAATTAAAGAGGGGGAAGGGAGGGGGGTGAAAGAGAAGAGAGGGGTAGGTAAGAAGAAGTGAGGGGAAGTGCGGAGCAAGTGAGGGGGAAGGGAGGGTAAGGCGTCGCGTCGCCGTCCCTGCCTCGACAAGTGTCGATGCAGCGAATCGTGTAGGTACGAATACTTCGACCCCTACACGTGCCTACGCGGATATCGCTGCTACCAGCAAACCTACGCCACAACCAAGACGCCGAGGAGTCATACTCTTACAGAAGGATCAGATAAAATCGGGTCCAGAGAAGGACACGGACAAGGACGGCTTCATTAAGGTCGAAAAGAAGAAAAAGAAGCATACTTGTAAAAATCAGTGCGGAACCGCGCTGACAGGATCAAATATGCTTCTGCGTCCTGCAACACCATCAACGCAGTTGTACATATCCCGATTACATCACTCCACGAAGGTTGAAGAAGCGGAATGGAAGGAGTGGAGGAGTGGGGAAGAAGGGGGAGGGGAATAGGGGAAAGTAGTGAAAAGTTTACGGGGGATATCTGTAGGTAGGTGAAAGAAGGTTTATTAGAAATATCTCTTTATATAAAAATAAATCCTATTTCCGTTGGTCACGGCATCACGCGTGAACGACTGGGCCGATTCCGTTAATTCTTTTTTTGTTGTGTTTGTTATTGTCAGGAGAAGGTTCTGCGAAAAATTAGATAACAATTAAGACAGAACAACGTCTGTCGGTTCTGCTAGTAAATTAATAAAATTATTATTAATTTTTAATTTTATTGAATTATAAATTTTCTACTCAAAATCGTATTCACGGTCAGAGAAAAGTATAATTATATGTTTAAAACACACTATAAAAAACACTTAAAATACTAACTCAATATCGTATAAAATCGTATCGTATACAAAAAGTAAAAAAAAGTATTCGTCTCCATTACATCCTTTGACCTACCGGCGAACTCCGGTAGTAAAATTTTATTGCTTTTTGAACAGTGCATTGTAAAAAAAACTTTTAATCATGCGTGTAAGGGTGAATTTGCAAAAAAATATGTTTTTAGGATAACTATAACTACATAGGTATATTTGGAGACAGTTTCGCGTGTTACTTTTGTACGAGACTGTGCAATTGTGCATCTAGGGTATTTTTATAAATTGCTTATCCATTAAAAAGAAACAAGTTCAAGTACATATTTAATATGAAGAGTAGGATATATTGTGCTGTTTTTGTTTGCATGAATTCGTCAATAACGCATCCAGAGATAACTTTTTTTAGATTACCTAGAAACTCTGAAAGGTAAGACTATAAAATAATTTTACTTACTAGTAGGTAGTTACATAATGTGTGTCTTTTTAATGGATAAGTATTTCCTTTTATTTCCCAAAAAAAAAAGATGTCTGGATAAATAAATAAAGTGAATAGAGTAAAGGAAAGTGATAGACACGAGTGAAATAGGTAGTTATAGGTGGTTCATGAATCATGATACGATAGGTAGGTACGCTTGTGTTAAAACCTCGGGGCATGTGTGTTTTTTTTAGTTAGTTTGTATAATTCAAAGTAAAGACGTGGTATTTTATTATTAATAATAGTTGTTTATTGTACTGTGTATGAATAATACTAGAAAAAATAAATTTCCAATCAAAAAACAACACGCATTTTTATTGAACACTTCCTATTCAATTCACAAAGTATTTTATTTGTTTATATAAAAAAAGTATATTTACAATCACAACTAAATGGAAACACAAAGTAGGCAAATGTAATTAACGTGCTGGAGGCGGCAGCCCTATCGCATGTTTACGTACCGCGCAGCTGTAGGCATTAATTTAAAAAATACGGCCGAGTCACAATACTGTATAGATAGTATTACCGTGGTTTTAGTCTCGAACATATGCTGTTGGTGATGTTTATGCTCTGTTACAAGTCTTTTAATGGGTAGAACGCAAGACGTACTAGCTGAAACTCGGTTATTACAGTATTTTATTGCATATGTGTTGTTAATGTTTTTGCTGCTTGCCGAGGTAATATAGTGTAATAATGTATTCGATATTGTAAATGTTTTAAATAAATTAATATAAATGTATGCTTTTATTTTTTCAGTTATATTCATTTATTTCGTTGCGTCTCCCTGGTCTCTATTTCTGAACTCATTAACACAGTCGTTCTGCTAAGCCTGAACTGCTTCTACTGAGCACCAGTTTTCAATTTCTGTGGTCAATCATTTTTTTTTTAAATTTGTAATTAAGTATAGTTTTAGATTCCTCACGTTTTGCATCACTGCATGTTATTTCTAATTATAACTCTCAAAACACTTTAAAAATCGGTCGGTTCTTGTATGAGCTTCGCTCTGGTCGACGGACTATCTGTAGGTAGTACTGTAGCGTGACGTTAGTGCGCGTGTGGTGTGTCAGGAGAGCGAGAGCGTGCACAGCGAGGCGGGCATGCTGCGCGCGCTGTGGGCGCTCGTGCGGCGCCACCGCCTCGAGGAGCGCGCGCCGCCCGCCACGCGCGCGCGCGTGCGAGCTCAGCGCTGGACGCGAGCCTACCGTGACTACCGCGATACGTGAGTCATCGCCTTACGCTATACATTATACTTTGTGACTAATAATAATATTCGCATTTGACCGGTTAGAGCAGCCGTTCTTGCGGCAATCATGTCATTATATTTTTGTCACAATTGTGGTGTCATCTTATTGCTACTTATCTAAGCGATATAGAAGAATGTCTCTAGACAAATGTGAATAGAAGTTCGGCGTCAGCGTCACTAACAATACCCTTGAGGCTGCATTTTTGGTCTTTTTTTTTATGTTAGTACAAGTTCTGTTTCTGGTGAGTGGTATTCGCAGATGTTGCGATAGGTCGGTCGGCTGTGTGCAGGTGCCGGCTCGCGTCAGTGGTGGTGCTGCAGCGGCGCTGGCACGAGCTGAAGCTGCGCGCGGGGCGAGCGGCGCGTGGCTACCGGCGCCGCCGCGCGCCGCCGCCCTGCGCCCTGCACCGAGTCATGCTGCTAGCGTGAGTGTCACTTGTACCTTACCCGAGCCGAGCCGCGGTGTGGTGCTGCAGCGGCGCGAGCGGTGCGCGGCTACCGGCGCCGCCGCCCTGCGCCCTGCACCGAGTCATGCTGCTAGCATGAGTGTCACGTCTTGTACCTTACCCGAGCCGAGCCGCGGTGTGGTGCTGCAGCGGTGCGTCGCAACAGTATAATAGGTAGACGATGCCTAGGTGTATTCTGTGTTTATAATTATCGATAAATGCGCAGGTACCCACACATCGCTACGTCGCCCGCGACGAGTTGGCGCGCTCTCGTCAACTGCGGGGAAATCATCACCGCGCCGCTAGTGAGTACCACCCCCTTATTAGAATATTGATTAATATTTATTGTAATTGTACACTCATATTTTTATTACACTTAATTTTTATTAGGGTTTCAGATTTCAAACAACTAAATCTGTTGAACAAATTCTTTCTCAGTATTGTGTGAAAATATGCCAGAAGGTTGCTAGTGATTATTTTTTGCGATAATTTTAGAAACTTGATTTTCTACAGCTTTAGGAACTATAGACCATTTTTTTCTGCCCGAATTTCAAAGAAAAGGGTCTTGCCATGCGTATTGGCAGCTTAACATTTATTGAATCCTTTTCGCAATCTCTATCTAGACTATTTCTCTATTTGTTTTTTCTTTTACACTAGTTTATTTGCGACATCTATATACATCATGATTTTAACCGAAAAACGCTGGGCATAGGCCAAAAACTATAAATGTGATCACTTGTTCTCAGGCAACATACATCGAATCAGTATTACAACTCACAGACCCGAACAATGTCACCGCGGAAGTGTTTGTAGAGAATGATCACGACGATAATACGCAGGGAAACACACTCAACGATAGTGACGTCACGGACAATAATATTAGTATATTGATGTGTCGATATTCACCGCACATAGCACGAGGCACGCCGCTACCTCTGCTGCGCACAGACTCGGTGTAAATCTGGACTTAAACTGGGGGACCGCGAGCTGGACCAATAACTCCAACACATTCTTTAGATTCTATAATAGAACCTTAAGTAATGACGTTGATGATGATTCTTTTGCTAATACAATTATCATGAACAGTGTATCTCATAATTATAAAGAAGTACATGTATTAAAGATGATTATAAATAATATTTCACAACATAATATATGTCTTTAAAAGTCTACATGTGTATTATTGCTAATCTCAAAGGACGAAGCTAAAGTATAATTAATGATTAAACGAACTTACCTGTAAGTGAAGTTCTATCATAATTATACGAAGGCTTCGTCCGAAGAGATTAGCATCCCTCCCTCCCATCTCTATTGTATACCCTAATTATGTAGTGAAATATTTTTACAGCAAACTCTAAACTAAATGACGTTAGGAAAAATTGAGGGATGGGATGGATGAGGCCACACAAAAAAAAAAAAAAAAGATGTTGGTATTTCTCAATTAAAGTGCGAGATCGGCGTATAACTACACGGTACTACATGATGATTACTATGAACTATACTCATATTATTGAGAGATTTCTTCTGCTATATTTCCGTCTGCTGCTAATAACTTGCTGTACTGCTGATGCACCTTAAATTTAAACGTGGCACGATTTGTACGTCTTTTTCTTTCTTTCTTGTAATCAAATAAATAAATAAAAATAAGATGCATTGAAAGTAGAAGGGTAGGTATTTATTTTAGCCTAGTATCTTATCACTGATTTTATCAGCTCATAAAAAAACCTAACGACGTAAATACTTGAATATTCTATCGGTAAGTAAGTATGTATATATAGAATGTATAGGTAGGTCCTAGCAACTCAAGCAAAGAAAAGCTGCATTTATGCTCGTGCAAGATAACGTAGGTAGTTAGGTACCTAACAGCAGCGTGTATGGTTGTTTTGTGTAGGTACCTATCTAGGTCGCAAACCGACGCATGTCACGTATAATCATTGTAATTTGAGTTCTATGCTAGTTGTATGACCGACGCCGACGTTCGCGTTCCGACCGAAGCACCTCGTACCTATGCCGGCGTCGCCGTCGTCGCGTCGGAATCAGAAAGCGCCCTTGCCACATGAGTAAATATCCAAGTTAGATATTTTACTCATGTGCCCACCTACCACACACCTAGTTCGAAATGACAGTAGACATAGATAATATTGTAGTAAGCTCATATTCATACCCCTAGGGTATATAACAGCAGGAATTTACTAGATATAAATGAACTGACCAATTGCCTTAACATAAATGATTTCCTATCTCAAATACCTACATGTAATCTTAATCTATTATGTATACATATTAACATAAGGTCAATAATTAAGAATTTCTCAGCTTTTGAACACTGTCTATAAACGTCAAATAAATGCATAGATTGTTGTGTTTTGACAGAAGTTAATATTACTGACAATCTATGCTGTTTGTTTAACCTACACGGCTACCAAGTGTTTCCTGTTTTACGTAAATCTCGAAAGGGTGGAGGTATAATTATATATGTAAATAATAAGCATAAATGTTATATTAAAAATATTACTAATCAATATTTCGAGGGTTATCTTATTATCTATATTATCTTATGCTCAATAACAACACAGTCTAACTATTCTGCCAATGTATGAGCAATATATCGTCCTCCGAACAGTAGTAAACGCCAGTTTATTAACAAATTGTCAATAACACTTAAATCTTTAACTAAGCACAGAGACTATCTGTAAGGAGATATGAATTTAGATTTAAAACAGGATAATCCTATAAAACATCAATACATTAACAGACTGCGTAATAGAGCCTTGTGTGTAGAATTACCGAGCACACTAGAATCGAATTATATCCGCACGACGTATTGTACGTCAAATCACGTTTAGTTGTAACGTTTGCTTTCGAGCCAAGCCTCGACCGGTATTTCCAACTATGGCCGAAATGCCGAGTTTTCGTGTGGAATCCGCCCCAAAGGCATTTTTTCATACAGGCTGTGATTATTTTGGTCCGCTTCTGATAACCTCAATGCGAGGCAGAGGCCAAAAAAGTCGCAAGGCTTATGTATGCCTTTTCACTTGCCTAAAAACGAGAGCTCTGCATCTTGAGGTCGCCTCAGACCTTAGTACTGCAAGCTTCTTGTCGGCACTTAAACGCTTTCTTTCTAGACGTGGTCCTGTCACATGTCTGTACACGGACAACGCCACCAATTTTATTGGTGCAAGATCATATCTTCACGAACTTTATCAATTCTTGTCAAAAGAATATCGCCCCTATTGGGGAAGGGAACTGGCAGACAACAGAATTACTCTAAAAACGATCCCCTGTAGAGCACCTCACTTTGGAGGTTGCTGGGAAAGCGAAGTGAAGAGTGTTAAAACGCACCTTCTTAAGGTAATCGGTAACCAAATACTTACCCTTGACGAGCTCAATACTGTATTAGCTCAGGTTGAGGCCTTGTTGAATTCGCGGCCGCTCTATGCCCTCAGTTCAGATCCGTCAGAACCTACCGCACTAACGCCTGCACATTTTTTTAATAACAAACCACTCATCTTTTTTCCTGCTCGTGAAATAACGGAATCGCGCTTACACCTTATCTCGCGACATGAATTAACTGATCAACTTGTCCAATCCTTCTGGAAGCGGTGGCGCAATGAATATTTGCACACCCTCCAATCCAGGCAAAAATGGAACACTCCATCCAATCCAATTCGTGTTGGTATGGTTGTGGTCTCCATGCAGGACAACATTATGCCCTTGCGTTGGCAGTTAGGTTTAATTACTGATATCTTTCCTGACAAGAAAGGAATTTGTAGGGTTGCCTCAGTTAAAACACAGAATGGAATTTTCCAGAGGCCAGTTGTAAAATTGTGTCCTCTCCCAACGCAGTAAGGACTTCTTGCTTGCTTTCATCTTTAGATTTAGGGTTTAGATTGGTATTTTAGTGCAGACATTAGGTCATTCGCATAGAAAGAAAGAAAGAAAGAAACGTTTATTGCCACAATTACATAGAGACACAACAAAAATAATTAAATTAAAAAGAAAAAAATACAAAGTACAGTGCAAGAGTGTGTCTCACAGATGTGGCAACTAGGTACCCAGTTCAGCATTTGCCAGACCAAAGGTCTGACGCTGGTTTTCAACTAGGTCCTGATCAAGTTTACGTCACGGACGCCTTGCTGCCAGCTGAGTGTACCAGTAAAAGTGTGTGCAAGGGTGTATGTAAGGTGTACGCGTATGTATGTGTTATATATGTGTTTGTGTGTGTGTTTGTGTATGCGTGGTTATTATAATAAATTACATTTAAATAGTATTTAATATTTAGAATTGATTACAAATAAAATTATTACATTTATTCATTTAAATAATAAATGAATGACATAACAATACTAGAATTAAAATAAATTAGATAAAAATTAAATTAGATAACATCGTTAAATAAAAGACATGTCAATATTGACGTTATTAAACTCACGTTGTGCGTTCAAGAGGTATTGTCGCAGACGTATTCTAAAAGTGGGTTAATTATTGATCAGCCTTATAGGAGGAGGTATATTGTTCCACACTTTAGATGCAGCGCAACGAAAACTGCCGCCGAAGGCGGCAGAATTGTGCATCTGAATTGACAGCTTTTGGGCGCATTTCCTTTTACTAGAGATCCACTGTAATTTGTCGAACAGATATGGGGGTGTCTGAGTCTTTATGACGCCAAAGAGGAGGCAAGCTAAATGCAGCTTATGACGAGACTTCATTTTTAAGATGCCATGTTGATTTAATACCGGTGTAACATGATGCCTAGGTGGTACAGTAAAACAAAAGCGTGCACAAGAGTTCTGAACTCTCTGTATGAGACGCTGTGTACGAGACAACAAACGAGGACCTATAACAACATCTGTGTAATTTATCTTTGACAGCACCAATGATTCTACTAATTGAACACGCAATTCCGTTGAAAGATATGGCCTTATTTTATATAGAACCCTTAAACGGTAGAAACAATTTTGGACCGAATTGGCTACATGTTTTTCAAAGCGGAGATTTGCGTCCATGTTCAAACCAAGGTTTCTAGCTTCATAAACTCTTTCTATAGGCTGACCCATAAGAGTGACATTAATATTTGCAGGTAGACCCTGCAGCTGATATTTAGTGCCAAACAAAATGTACTTTGTTTTAATTGGGTTGAGTACGAGGCAATTTGCCTCTGCCCAAAAAACTAATCTACTCAGGTCAGCGTTAAGATCACGAATTGCATCTTGGCACAAATGTGGTTTAAATGATATGTAGACCTGAACGTCATCGGCATACAAATGATACCTACAGTTTTGAATGCTCTTTGTAATATCAGCACAATAGAAAATAAAGAGAATGGGGCCCAAAATGGAGCCCTGCGGCACACCCCTTTTCAGGAGAGCTATATCTGATGTGTGACTAATTCCATCATTAGAACGTAATTCTACAAATTGTTTACGACCGCTTAGATAGCTCGAGAACCATTTTACTGTATTGTGGTCGAATCCATAGTAACTGAGCTTAGACAAGAGGAGCGACACATTAATACAGTCGAATGCCCTGGAAAAATCAAGGAGCACTAAAAGAGTACACATGCCTTGATCCTGAGCCAATAAAATATTATCTGTTACATCTATTAGTGCTGTAGCAGTGCTACGTCCCTTTCTAAAGCCGGACTGTAAGGCAGGCAGGATGTCGTTCTTTTCCAAGAATAATGTCAATTGCTGGCTCACCACCTTCTCCAAGACCTTTGAGATACAAGGAAGAATGCTTATAGGTCTAAGATCTTTAAAGTCACGAGGGTTAGAGGATTTAGGTAACGGTTTGACTATGGCTACCTTCCAGGTATCCGGCACCGTAAATGAAGCAATAGAGTAATTTACAAGATGGGTTATTGTCTGTAGTGTATAGGGTAAAGAGCATATCCAGATTTAAACCGTCACAACCTTGAGCATTAGACTTAAGTCCTGAGAGAAGTTGCAATACTTTATTCTGATTAACAGGTTTCAATGAGAACGTTGCTGTGCCGTACTCATGAAATTCATAAAAAGTTAACTGAGAAATTGAAACATCGTCGTTACCAGGGACATTGAGGAAATGCGTGTTAATATTATTCGGCTCAAAAAGATGCGAGGGTATTTCGGCTTCTTTTGTTTTTGGCAATATAGTTGTTTTTATATTCTTCCAAAGTATTTTTGGCTGTTTAATTTTATTATTTATATTACATCTAAAGTAAGCTGTCTTCTCGTTATGCAAAGCACTTACTACAAGTGACTTTAATTGTTTATAATAAATTTGACTAGAATCTGTTTTTACTTTTCTATATTTGGCCAAGGCGTCATCTCGCAAACGCATCATATGCTTAATAGTGTCCGTTATCCATGGATAGGAAGGTTCCTTAATGAGCAACGTTTTTAGTGGAGCATGCACATCAAATACTGATAAAATACACTGGTTAAACGCGTTCACCTTATCATTTATCAAGGCGAGTGACAACAAACAATCCCAATCGATCAAGGAAAAGTGTGTGTTAAGATTATCCTCGGAGATACTTTTCAGGGCGCGATATGTAACGACTTGTGGCCTACTTTTATCCTTCCTGACTCGCAGTTCACAAATGATGGTACAGTGACTATTTATGTTTATAAAGGGTTCAACCGAGATATTTCTAACCGGCAGGTCCGTGCACACTAGGTCTATTAAAGTGTAGCTAGATCCTTTGTAGTGTGTTGGGACTGTAACTAGTTGATTAAGACTCAGACACTTTAGAAAATCGTGTATTTTACTCGTCCTGCCGTCATTTTCATTTAAAATGTTAACGTTAAAATCTCCTAGCAGTATAATATTGTCAATGTTACCCATAGCACTGACAGAGAACGTAACGGCATCAAGAAAAAGGTCAAGGTCATGCCACGGAGGACGATAAGCGGTGCCAATCGCGATACGCTTGCAATTGAGTTTAAACATCAACCACATTTGCTCCACAGACTCATACCTGTTGTCTATAGGTGTAGATAATACACGCGCACTGATTTCCCGCTTTAGGTAGAAGCCCACTCCCCCTCCCCGGCCTGAGCGCACAGAGTGCGGGCGCGGTACATGGCGCAGACGGTAACCAGGCACGACAGGCGCGCGCGCGTCCTCACCCGGCCGCAGCCAAGTTTCATTAACGGCTATAATATCGAAATCATGTCTGTCTAATAGTGATATAAAATCATCCTGATTAGTACCGAGAGAACCCACATTTAAAAAACCAATTTTTACACATTTCTCAATCATGGATCATGTATAAATAATCTTTACAATTTCTGTTTAATACAACCATCGTTTTTTGTAACATCGAATATAATACATAATATAATGTAAAACGCAGTTTGAACAAATGTAACGCGTAGGTAAAATTCATAATAAATGTGTTATTGATATATAGTGTATAGTGTAAAGTTTTAAAATTTATGTAGGTATATTTTGAGTAAATAAATAAAGTAAATAGGGTACAAACTAATATGAAATATAATGCGTAACTGATATACGTAAGCTGACTTTCCAGTTTGTGACTATGTAAAACAATGAACCGATTGTTGTTGTGACGATTTATATCTAACTGTATAGGCAAAGCGACTGGATCTGTGAGGCACCCAAATATTAACCAATAACTAGTAGAGAAAATAAATTTAATGAAACTTAAACTTAGTAAAATATTTATAAAAATAACTAACAAGCTTAGCGATTTAGTTTTGAAACAATTTCTATCAGCTAACATGTTCAAACTATACTCGTACCAAAAACCTTAGTGATATCACTTTCAGTACGTATACGTGATGCAGGCTTGCCGTCCTCTTTGCGTACCAGAATTTTCCCATCGCGGGTCCATACATACTTCCACTGATTCTGTTGACCAGCTTGTCTCGCTTGATAAAATAGGTGCCTGTTGGTGGAAGTAAGTCGCTCGTTAATGTAAACCCGCTGAGGTGATCCAGGCAACTGTATATCAGCTGAAGTCAAACCCCGGCGCACGCGTGCAGCGCGCAGCAACTCATCGCGCGTCGCGCGCCGAGTAAACCTCACAGCGATACGTCGTGGCCGTTGTGCAGCTGGTTCGGAGCGGGAGCTGCTTTCATCTACCCTGTTCCGGAATGTAGACCCTACTCGCTCCGCCTGGACAATATCTCTGTCATCCACCTCGATGCCGAGCTTCAACGCCAACACCTTCACCTGATGAATCACGCTCTCCTCCTTGGTTTCCGGTACCCCAGCTATATCAATATCATTAAGCAACAGGTCCTGGTCACGCTCGTTAAGCCGGCATTTAAGTTCTGATATAGTGTCCTCTAGAGCATCAATATTTGCTGGTACTTTCTGCTCAAACTTCTTTTCTAGTTCAATTATTCGGTGATCCATATTTTTGAGACCGTCATTAATCGTAGACCTAAAACCTTCAATTTCAGATCTGTACTCCCGTACTTCAGCCCTCAGGCTATTGATTTCTTTTCTAAATGAGCGTATCTCTAAGGCCAGGTCAATTTTGTGATCCTTGGCAGGGGTACATGTTAAATGCGATGACGTCATTTCGTGCAGAGGGGAATGTGGGTTATCTTTACATGCGGCGCAGATCCAATCTTTGTCCACTGCGCCAGCTTCAGGTAATGAAACGCAGCTACGGTGATACTTCACCTTGCAGTGTTTTTACAGCTACATTTACAGCAATAATTTTTTTACAAATGCCGCATTGATTAACCATTATGATGCGAGCTGTTATACAGATATGAGGATAGATGGCCTTAGTGTACTATAACGTTACGATGCAACAAGTACCAAGTAGGGCTCTAAATTTTAATATAACACATGAGCAGGACAAGGTCGTAATGTAACGAATAGTCTCAGAGATGGCGCTGTAGGTAACATATATTTCTATGGGAATTTAGTGTTGTTATAGAAATAGAAACTCTTTAGCCCACGGATTATCACGTTTGGAATGTCCTTCACACAAACTTTGCTTATTGTTATTTTACAGTGCCCACTAGATTGTCATAATATGCGATATACGTATTAATTCACGGTTGTCTCCAAAGATGGCAATGCAATCACTAAAATGTTTATGGGAACTTTATGCTGTTATGGTGAACGAAACACCTAAACACCATATGCAGTTACACTTATGATGTCCGTTCGCACACTCCTCACCAATGTTTACTTCACAATGTCCAGTAGTTACACAGTTTATTTTATATATTTTGTATAGAAGGGTAGGTTTTTAACATATGGTAATCCGTATTTAAATTATAGTCTAAAGCTTTTTTAACTACGCTCAGTCACTGGATAACAATATATGTTGCACAACGCACTAAGAATAATTCGACAAACAACTAGTATACTACTTAAAACTTGGTATTTAATTTTAAAGTGTACAAAACAATAACAACTCGACCGATCAGCTGACATCCGTGACGTATCTAGTTAAGATTTTATTTATTTCATAAGTTCGTGACGATATGCAATTTTGTTTCCTTATTTCGCTTCCTTTGAGTGTTGAAAGCAGAGCCTTTCAAGCCGGGGGAAATGGTTACGCCAACATTAAGTTTGCGTGTAATTTAATTCATTATATGATTATTTACTGACGTTGTATGGTCAAATTACCTGGTGAGCTAAAGTTGGTTTACTGTTCTTGTTAATTTCATGCAATCCAAAATACTGGGCTTGCGTGGAGTTCAAATATTCGCGCGCTTTGTCCATTATGACATTCGCACGCGCATGTACTCCCTTCAAGTGCCGCCGCGTGAAAACCAGAGAAACCTTCGCCGTGAGACTGATAGGACACGCGTGTGTGTAGTGGTTCTCAAAAAATTCGCATCGCATCTGAGTCCTCGTCAGATTACCGCAATTGCCGAACAATATCCACCCGTAAAGAGTGACAAATTCTGTGGAAGTGATCTTCGACCGCAGTGCAGCCCCCAGGAGAGGGATCCCTCAGCTTCCGGATAGCAGACGTTGGCAGGTCAGTAAGCCGACTATTATCATTAGGGTTTTGATCGGTACAACGTCATTATAGACCGTCGCAATTGACTGTAGGAGGTTTTTATCATAAAACCAGTACCTATACCCATTGTGGGAACCTTGCGCGTACTGCGTTTGGCTGGCGTCTAATTGTCTTTTTTGAAGCCGAATACTGTATGCACCCTTATAAACAAGGAAAATACGCTAATAGATGACGCACATAATACAGCAAATACATTTAATGAATTTTTTACTAATATCTTATATGCAATTTCGAGTTCGACAGTCAATACCTGCAGCACTAGTTTACGTGATAGTATGTTCCTGTGTCCCTTTACTTATCAAGAAACTTACACAATTATAATGTCTCTTAATAACACAAATGCTGAGGGCGATGACGAAATAGCAACAAAAATTCTTAAAGCTTGTGCTATAGAAATTACCCCAGTACTGACAGAACTTATAAATCACTCATTTAGAGATGGTCAATTTCCGAATTCATTGACGATATCTAGAGTAAAACCCCTGTACAAAAAACTTCATTCAGTCGAAAAATATTTTACGAAAGGAACAATAATTATGGTTTCCAAAAGGCCAAATCCACAGCATCTGCCTGTATTGATTTAGTAACACAGGTTATAGAAAATCTAGATGATGGTAAAATAACAATCGTCGTCTTCTTCGATATGACTAAGGCTTTTGATCGAGTATGTCATGAAACATTATTAGGAAAACTCGATCGTAATGGTATTAGAGGTCCAGCGTTAAATTGGCTTAACACTTAACTACTCACACTTAACCGCTTAGCCGGATAGCTCGAGAAGCGGTTGAAATTAAAAAGTACCGAAATTTCAACCGAGAAGACGGATACCGCTTACCTCCATCTTGGAATCCAGTAATCAGCAGGTGTGAGCGTCGCAGTTATGACAAAGTAGGCCAAAGTGAAGACGTCGTGAGTGTTGTGTGTCGTAGTACTTTTTACAAAACAGTGTAACAAAAGACAAAGTGAGGGTAGTTGCCGAATCCCGAGCTTCAGGGCGAAGACGACGCCTGGCTACATCAGTCAGCCCGTGACCATGGTCGGTGTAATTCAACTGAAACGTCGGGTAAAGAGGTATGACACCTTATAATAGTTTTCTAACACGAGTAGACCCGTTTCATAAATATAGTTATGTGTACAAATCGTGTGAGTTTAAAATATTTAATGGCTTAACACTTACCTAAAAACCAGAAAACAGTATGTAGAAATTCAGAACCTAAGTGATTTTAAGGTGCTAGAGACATATCGATCTGACATTCTTGTAAATAATTTTGGTGTGCCCAAGGTAGTGTCCTGGGTCTCATTTTATTCTTACTATAATATATTAATGATCTTCCTGACATAACCTAAAATTCACTTATTTTATTTGCTGATGACATCTCCTTAATTATGACATGTAATAAAAATTATGACATTAATCAATTCTCCACTGACATAAATAACACTATAAATAGTATAATAGTTTGGCTTACTCACAATAATGTACAAGTTAATCTTGAAAAAACAAACCTTATTCAGTTTAGTACATATGGAAGGCCCCACAAAAATATAAATGTTAAATACAAAGATCAGCTTTTAACTGAAGTCAATCAAACTACATTCCTAGGTATAAATTTAGATAAACATCTGAATTAGAAGTCTCATGTTGATAAAGTATGCAGTAGAATAAATAAATTTGTATATGTGTTGTATAAATTGCGTAAAACCTCAAACGAAAAAACCGTATTAGCTGCTTATCACGGACATGTATCTTCCATCCCAAAACTACGCTCTTGTTTTATGGGGAAATTCAACAGACGTTCAGAAGACATTGTTGGCGCAAAAGAAATGCGTTAGGGCCATTGTCAAGAGCCAATCATCATGTGTTTTCGAATAAGTTTTACCCATTTTTAGGTCCTTTTCTTTATAATAAGTTAAATAAGGCCTTATCTATATACGACCACAACTATCATAAATGTAAGATGTTAATTTATAATTATATACAGAATCTGTACTATGAACAAACTGAACAAATGTTAATTATAATAAAAATATTATAGTTATATTATTTGTTTACTTTCCATATTATACCTAAGTCAGACTGAGAGTTTACACATGTTTTCATGAACTCACACCGCCTGTACGAGCCACGTGAAGTATACGTAGCTCTCACATTGCTCAACTTACACGTTGTGCTGTGTAAGCTGTTTACTCCTTTCATTACTTTAATTAACTGTATTAAAATCAGTTCGCGTTCACGTTCAATCATCAATTGACGTACCGCGTCTCACCTATCATTACATCATTCCGCGTTCAGTGATCAATTGTCGCGTATCATCTTGTATCTATCTATCTATCAATATAGTCAGTTAAATTTACTTTGAGTTTTACTGATATATAAACCTTTAGTTTACTATACCGGGTGTACGGACCGTACACCGCTTGTGGCACAGGTTTTATTACCTAGTATAGGCATCCTAACACTGTATAACTATTTATAAGATATTATTTAAGACCTATATTGTTAAAACGACTTTCATGACCCAATAAAGATTTTTATTATTATTTTTTTATTATTGTTGGCGCACCGCCATGGGAATCCTGTAAACCACTTTTTCTAAAATTTCAGATCCTTCCTCTGGCTTGTATGTACATCCTAGAGTCAGCTAAATTTGTTAAGTCACACCCAAAACTGTTCAAAATAGCTAGTGACATATACCCGAGAAACACAAGAAACCCAAACAGAATTGTATTTTCAAAGATACCTAAAACTACTATGTACCTGAAAAATTGCACCGCAATGTGTGGTCGTATTTTTAACGCTATACCAGACCATTTAAACAGCTACCTTACGTCTTGTTTTGTAAAAGCTTAAGCTCTGGTTGTTGGAAAAATCGTACTACTCAGTGTCACAATAAATTAAATAAGAAAATTGTATTATTTTTGACTAGAATTTTGAATGACATCAATATGAATGGAATGTTTTTTAATATGTAGTGTTTTTAATGCATGTTTAAAATGTTTTTGTAACCAAATATTTGCATGTCAAAAAACTGACAAAATGTATCAGGACTTTTTATTTTTCTCAAACATGTTTTGTTTTTGACACACATGTACCATCTATATGTACCTATATTTTGAGCAAATAAACTATCTTATCTTATTTTATCAAATAACTTACCTTGCCATCAAAAGATTAAAGCAGTTTCTACCGCCGATTCGAACCAGTGCGACAGCAGCAGCACACGGTATCACGACTCAAACGGTACGGAACCACTTAGAAGCCAAAGCTGATGGTTTGAAATATGTCGGAGACCCGCGCGCACGGAAAATTTTGCTATCTAATGTGCACCGACAGAAGACAATTAACTTTGCCAGAACGTATTGATGGCGTCATCTATCTGGCCAATGATGACACATAGAGAAAATCCAAGTGAAGACGATTAAGAGTTTACAGCATAGAAATCAAAGATGGCGCTATCAACAAATTTAGATCACTCCCATACAAGATGCATGTGGGCCTGAATCGCGATATTAACATTCTCACACTGTCTGCATGTGCGTGTGTATGTATCTGTGTTGGAGATTGAGTGTTTATTATATTGAGGTGTGTGTGTGGGTGCGAGTTTGATTTGTTTTATTTATTTCTGAGGTTTGAGAAGGTTTACGGTAGCATTGTAGTCAAGTCAAGATTTAAGGTAATTTGAGACTGTGATTTTACATTTTGTTCTAAGAATATGTGATTCAATTTGTTGTATAGGCAAGATCCAAGGAAGCAGAAAAAACTGTGTGAGTGAGATGAGTGATAAGTTTGTGTTTCACATACTTTACCTTTACGTCGCTTGTCTTTCGTTAAGTTAGGGTCATATTGTAACACAGAATGCTTTTTAAGCGTAACTTGTAAGATAAAAGATTGCCTAACAGTAAGGACATCCCACATTCTGTAAAGTTCTCTGTCGAGAAGCGATATGGAAGGCATGCGGCTACCTTAAGAATAGCTCGTTGTGCGCGCTCCATCTCAATGACGTGTCTTGGCAGCCCCACCCCACGAGGTGATGCAGTAGTCAATCAGTGAGTGACAGAGGGCATAGAACACCATTCTAAGGGTCTTTCTTTCAAACAAACATGTTTGAAAGAAAGAAAGAAAGAAAAACATTTATTTTGAATTCACACAAAGGTACTTAAAGATAAATTGTTTTGTGACAATTATTTTATTACAAAAAAAAATATATATATATATATATATATTTACCCCTGTGTGGTTCCAAAAATGGTCCTTAGCTCAGCATAATGCCGCTTCGTATAATATTCAAAGCGGCGCTGGTATTCTGCTAAGGCCGAATATGACGTTACAGACGTTAAAACTACCTCTAATAACCAAAATAATATATAATAAATAATAATATAATACTAAAATAAAATATAATACAATATATAATATAAAATAATAAATAAATGATAAATATTATGCAGCAACTCTCAATTAATGAAATTTTAATTTTAATTTATTATCTGTGCACTGACAGTGACAGTTCATCTTGGTTCAGTTCAATGTCAATCTCGTGTCAAATTATTTAAAAATGGGGTTCTCATCAATAAATCCTATTAAAATATTATAAACTTTAGTAACAATAGACTAGACTGCTATCCCAACTGTTTCTGTGCGTTTAGTAGAAATTGTTTAAATTTTTTATTAAATGTAAAGGTAGAAGTGAGATCACGTAATGGAGGCGATACACTATTCCAACAACGAGTAGCAGAGAGTTTGAAACTTCCTCGGAAAGCAGCCGTTCTATGTCTCGGCGTTGCCAATAAGTATGAAGATGCTCGCGTCTTATGTTTATTATAGTCACTTGACCAGGCAAGCTTTTTGTACAAGTACTCGGGCCTCCTAGTCAAAATAACGCTAAAGAGTAATGTGGCTAAATGTAGATGCCTTCGCGATGACATGTTCAACATATTTCCCCTATTAATGAACGGAGTAACATGTGAACGTGGTGGGATATGAAAACAGAATCGAGCGCACGCATTTTGTACCCGTTGGATAAGCCTTTCAGTTCTGCTCAAGAGGCAAGAGCCATACATTGTGTCTGCATAATTAAGTTTTGAAAGAACAAGTGATTCACAGAGTATAATGCGCGTGTCCACACAGATATAAGGTCGGATTCTATAAAGCAACTTCAAACGGTATAAGCAGTTACGTACTGCTTGAAGAATGTGAGTTTCAAACTGAAGTGAACTGTCAAAAATAACTCCAAGGTTTCGAGCCTCCAGTACCCGCCTGATCAGACAGCCATCAACTCTAACATCCAAGTCAGTGTCCCTAACCTTTTCTACCACAGTCTTTGAGCCTATAATAAGACACTGAGATTTGTTAGGATTTAACACTAAAGAGTTTCTCTTTGCCCATACAGCAATTTCATCCAAATCCTGATTCATCTTTAGTACAGACTCAGTGCAATTGCTCGGATGAAAGGGAATGTAGAGCTGTAGATCATCAGCATATAGATGATAGCCACAATAGTTTAATGTGCTAGTTATGTCTGCGGTATACAAAATAAATAATAATGGACCAAGTATAGAACCTTGTGGTATTCCACGTTCTACAGGACTGAGTGATGACGTTAAATGAGGATGACTACCATCCTGAGTATTGTTTATTTGGACAAACTGAGAACGATTGCTGAGATAGCTGTCGAACCATCGCACTGTTTTTACATCACAACCATAATATGCTAGCTTAGACAGCAAAAGAGAAATATTAATTGAATCAAAGGCGCAGGAGAAATCTAATAAGGCAATGTCCCCATTCCCTGATCTCTAGCCTCCAAGATGTTGTCCACAACATCAACCAATGCTGTAGCAGTACTATGCCCTATCCGGAAACCTGACTGTTTCTCTGGAAGGATCCTAGCACACTCAATATAATATCTCAGTTGATTGCACACTACTTTTTCTAATATTTTAGATAAGCAAGGCAATAAACTAATTGGTCTAAGGTCCCTTACAGAGCTGGGATTAAATTTTTTAGGGATATGTCTAACTATCGCCATCTTCCACAGGTCTGGAAAAGAAGATGAGGACAGTGATTTATTAATAATTGCTGTAATGGCTGATAGTGTATTTGGAAGTGTCAACACCAGCATGTCAAGTGAGATGTCATCTACCCCTAAAGCATTGGACTTAAGACCCTCAATAATCTTAAGGACCGCCACTTAATTAGTCCGTTGCAAACGGAAACAACCTGATCCATGCCTGTTATATTCAAAATATGTCAGTTCTGATAAGGGGACTTCTCTGCTGCCAGGTATATCCAAAAAATGTTTATTTATAACATCAGGATCGTTACAGCAAACAGGTAACTCCTGTTCTTTACTACTCTTATATGTTACTACTGACTTAATATTACTCCATAGCTTTTTAGGGTTATTAATATTTTTATATTAGTCTATATATCTATATTAGTTTTAAAAAATGCTTGCTTCTCACTCTCAATTGCTGCCCTAACTATACATTTAAGATCTTTGTATGCGTTACGATTAGTGTCTGTATTGTTCAATTTGTATTTCTGATGGCACTTGTCACGCAGTTTAGCCATTGATTTAATAGTATCTGTTATCCATGGACATCTTTTTTCTTTTATTAAAACTCTCTTTAGCGGGGCATGCAATTCAAATAATGTAAGCACATAGGAGTTAAATGTATAGACCATAGTGTTTACATCATCTAGACGGGTAATGTACTCCCAGTCAATCCTATTTAGATCCTCACTAAATATGTCTGGCAAATGTCCCTTAACGGCCTGAAGCTAATCCACCGTGAAGTTGGTTTCTCAGACCTAAAATTAAATTCAGCTGTTATTATTGCATGCTGTCCAAGCTCAGGGATATGCAGAACAGAGGTCCTACACACCTGAGCATCAGTACAAATAATATCAATCAATGTTTTACTATGATTAGTGAAATGTGTAGGTTCTAGAATCACATTCCTAAGAGAAACACATTGCAAAAACTGTTAAGTAATTTACTTTTGTAGTCATTAGCATCCTGAACATTTATGTTAAAATCGCCAAGCAGAATAATTTTGTCAGCACTAGATAAAGAGGATAATGTGTCAGTGACAGCATCTAAGAAGGTGTTAACATCGAGCCAAGGAGGTCTGTAAGCAGTGCCAATGATGATAGATTTTGACTTAATTGTTAGTTTAATCCACATTTGCTCAACCATTGGCGCAGACGGATGTGGCACGGTGCGTACATTAAGTCCGTGGCGCACATAGAACCCAACTCCTCCACCACGGCCACTCCGTACGTCTAAGACGATAGTTAGGTATTGATGGGGCGCGACCCTCCTCTCCCTCTCCAAGCCAGGTCTCATTGATGGCCATGATATCCACTAAAACAGTTTCCTTAGCCATGATGAACTCCTCTTGACTCGAACCCAGAGAACCCGCATTAAATAGTCCAACTCTCAATTTTTTATTGTTAATCATTATTGTAAAAGACTACTATAAGTAAATTGTAAGTTGTGTATAATTGAAACTGGTATAAATAATTCTTATAAATGAATATGTAAACATTGATATTAATTAAGTGAATATTATTGCTTTCTAGTTTATATTTTTTATTTGATTGCAAAATTATAATGCATGTAATACATATGGACATCTTATCTTGTAATATACTTCTTCTGAGTGCTAATAACCCTTTTGCCAGTAACACAACACAATATAGAACTTTATAGATAAATATTCCTATCATTAAATTGTAGGTTATATAAATGAAAAAATAAATATAAATAAATATGCACATATTGATATTAATTAGGTATATATTATTACTTTCTAAATTATATTTTATATTTGATTGACTTTGCAGCCATATACTGCATGTAATACATGTGTACAGTATGTCTTCTAAAATACTTTCTCTGAATACTAAGGACCATTTCTTTATCACCAGTATTATAGCAGCACAGTATAGAATGATGAAAATAAACATTCCTATTTTGTTTAAACTATTATTACACATAAATAATAGACTATAGGACAAAAAATACATTGTGTGACAATTACAAAATTTAAGTACAATATGTAAACAACTAGTGAACCATGGTGTGTGTATGTCACAGATCTTATTACTTGTTTTGTATCTGAGAAGTGATACTACTAAAAACACGTTCCAAGTCCAATTCACTCCTCAAGCTGTAAGTGGGCTTACCGTCACCCTGCTTTGCTAGAATCCTACCGCGCTTCGTCCAGGTATATCTCCATCCTAGTTTCTCAGCAGCTTGTCTGGCGCGATAAAACAGATGTTTGTTATACCGAGTTAGCCTCTCGTTTACATAAAATCGGCGTGAAGGTGCCGCCAACCCGAGGTCGGCAGAGGTGGCTCCACGGCGTGTCCGGGCACTCTGTAGGAAGTCATCGCGAAGTCTCCTCGAAGCCAAACGCACCACAATGCGGCGCCCCCGGCCTCCACCTAGCGCTGCTCCCTGGGTCAGATCTGCCTGTTCTTTCTCCTGTGATTGGTGCGGTCTAAGGCCTACCTGTTCAGCGAAGACAATATCACGTGCCTCCAGGACTACTCCCAGCTTCCTCGCCACGAGTTCGACGGTGTGGACAATGTTTTCGCCTTTCTCCTCAGGAAGGTTTGTAATTTCCAAGTCAGAGGAAAGCAGCTTCTGTTCGCGTTCATTGAGCTCTAACTTCAAGTCTACCACCGTCTGCTCGAATTTACATTGTAAGTCCGCAGAGGTGGGACTTTCCTGCCGGTCTTCGAGAGCCTTCATTCTACATTCAAGACTGTCAACTCGTTGACTACACGTAAAGACAGTCAGGCAAAGATCAGCTACCTCCCGGCGAATCTCCCTAAGCTCGGTTTTTAGCTCCTCCCTCATTTGTTGTAACTCACTCCTTAGTAATTTAATCTCTCTGCCCAAATCATTGCCGCGCAACCCTTGTAGTTCATTTGCATCTTCAAAAGACTCATGAAGGCTAACTGAGTCGGTAGGGGTATTCCTGGTGTCATGTACCTGCTTGTCAGCAGAACTAGAACCAGATCCAGACGCATTGTTGTTATATGGAGGTGAGGCCTTCATGCAACATTGACAACGCCATGTACTTTTTGCTTTGGTTGAGAATTTGGGCTGCGCACAAGCAATATGGTACTTGTTACTGCAGGTGCTACATGCAGCGACTTCTTTTGGGGGGGCAAACCTACCACAAGCTACGCACTTTTGCATCTTACAAAGTTTTAATTACAAAAAACAATGTTTGCTTTGAAAGTTCAATAGTTTATCAAAAGATGGCGCTGTACTTTCAAGTGGAATTTATGGAAAACTATGGGGTTCATAACACCGTAAGTCACTTCACACATATATGCACGCTGTTATACACTATCAGTCCACAATGTAATTATTTTATTGTTTGTAATTATCAATTTCACTTTTTTATTATTATAGTTTAATGTAGTTTTAAGTTCGTTTAAGTTTTTAGGATTTTAATTTATTCTTTTATTGTATTCAAACGTTATTATATCACTGTATAATATAACATATTGTTTATCAGACTAAATATAAACGTTTAACAACAAAGACTGCATCAATGTGTGGTTTAAAAGTGAGCGTATGATCTATTATTATACTCAAGTATTTAATGTGGGCTGCTCTTTGCAGGGTCGGACACGCACATGAGCTGCAACGCGATACACATTTATAAGTATGAGCCGTGATTCTCAGCGATTGAGACGGGAGTAAATTCACACGGTGGGCAAATGAAACGTATTTTGTTTTGTAATGTTTAAGGTCAATATATTACTTTGTAGCCACGAGCTGACAACGTTAAACTCAGTTTGTGCATTGTCAAAGGCCTCTTCCCAGCTGTTACCACTAAATAAAAGAACCGTGTCGTCGGCAAATGTTATTATTTTACCTTAATGGAGTTTAAGTTGACAGAGAGTGTTAATGTAAACTAGAAACAGAGTCGGGCCGATAATGCTGCCTTGAGGTACGCCAAAGTGTACAAGAAGTTCGTCATTCAGAGTGTTGGCAATCCTAACTCTTTGTTTTCTCCCAGTCAGATAGCTCTCAAAAAGCTTCAGCAAGATTCCTCTGACCCCAAACGACTCTAGCTCTTCCAATAAGTTTGGGACAGAAACAGTGTCGAAAGCCTTTGCCAGATTCAAGAGGACCGCCAGGCATTTCTTTCTCCCATCCAAGTAGTTTATTGTATCATGTAACAATTCATGAACCGCATCATTCGTGGATCTGTTACTCCGAAACCCAAACTGGGCCTGTGAGAGAAGCTTGTTAGCTTTCAGATACTTGACTAGCCTACAGTTTATTACTCTCTCCAGTATTTCGGACAAAGCTGGTAAGATAGATATGGGCCGGTAAGTGCTAGTTTAAATGCATTTGGAAACACACCCGTTGATAAAGCCAGGTGACAAATATGAGCTATGGGAGGCGTCAACACATATCTATTTCTTTTAATCATATAACTGGATATACAGTCAATTCCTACTGCGCAGTTTTCTTTTAAACCCTAAATGAGATGAAGAATTTCGTGTTCGTCTGTGTCATAAAGTACTAGCGAATGAATGGGAGACCGTGAAGAGTGCGCAGCTGGTGCAGGTGATTTGGGAGGGGTGACCTTATCTGCAAGCTTCTTTCCGATGCTTGCGAAAATGCTGTTTGCTTCATTAATATCTTTATCAGCGTTGTTAGAAGACAGGAGACAGGCTGAGTGATCTACAATCTTGTTAGTGCCACTTGTTTTTTTAATTACACCCCACAATTGTTTTTTATTGCCTATTGACCCTTTAATCTGTTGTTTTTCGTAGGATAATTTAGCCTTTTTAAGTAAGTACTTGCAAAAATTTCGATAGCGCTTATATGTACCTTACCTTAGCAACCTCATTCTCGGGATCCTTTTTTAGTTTATTGTACAGGTTATCTCGATTATATAGACACCTTAATAGGCCGTTAGTAATCCAGGGCTTGCTTATCCGTTTACGTTTAGGTATTATAATTGATTTTGTGCTTTCATTTATGATTTTGGATAGGTAGGTCACGAGGACGTCAGTTGCTTGGTCGGCGTTACTCCAGGTCATTACAGATTGAAAATTTATAGACATAATTAACTCATCGAGGCGGGAGAAATTAATTGAAGTTCTTGCTAGGCTATTATATTCTAAATAGGTGTTTTGAGAAAAACTCAATCCTACGCTCTCATGATCTGTAATTGATGACTCAAGTACAAAGCAGGTGGCGTTCATTTTTGTCTTAATCATCATATGATCTAAGCATGAGCGACCACGAGTAGGTGTATTATGACCATAAAGTAAGCCATGGGATGCTAGAATGTTTAAATAATCATTAGTACGATTATCCACACTGTTTAAGCCGATATCAATATTTATATCGCCGCATACAATTATGTTTTTGTAACACTTTAGTCTAAAAAGAAGTGCATCTAATGAGTTTATGAAATTAGAGGTGTTGGTTTGACTCGGGGGGCGATATATACCAATAACACAGGTGTCTGAATTCAGCTTTAAAAGTAGACAATTGGCATCATTATTTTAGGTTCTTTGGACGTAATGATGAGATTTTTATTATAATACATTACAACTCCTACATTCTGGGTCTTATGAATGGTCGTTGAGGCAAAATTATATTCGTCAAGTAGCCAGCATTCGGTGAGAACGAGAATGTCCCATGCGATTTCTGATCTTTGGAGAAGCGATGTAAAATTTGCTAAGTTACATGAGATACTACGAATGTTCTGAGTTATAAGATTAAGAGTGCTACGAGGTGATACATGATTTTTTTACTTCAGAGACGCCACATGTGATTGAATTTGCTACTTGAATAGAGTCCAGATCCAAGTTGATAATTTTAATGTCCATTATAGCAACAGCCAATTACTTTAAAGCATAAAAGAGTCACGAAAGATTCGTGACTATATTGGATAAATTTTAAATTCATGCTTGTATCTAGATTAAAGGTAGCAAGGAAGAGAGACATGTGATATACAGTAAAAATATCAGAATTTAATAAATGATAATGTAGAATCGAAAATCAAACGAATGTTCTGGAATGGTTAGCGAATGAGTATTGTAAGTGATTTGTATGTGTAAGTGTGACTGTAAATGATTTTTTTAGAGGTAAGTATTTAAAATTAGAGTAGTATGAGTAATTAAGCATGCAAATATAATATTTTACAATATGGTACCTAAAAAATAATAAAGTATAAGCAGTGAGACAAAGAAATAGTCATGCAGTAATTTCGAGCAGTTAAATTTCAGAGTCAATGCGTTTTGGTTTAGAAGCTTCATTTACTCTGACGTAGATCTTCCCGTAAGATGTCCAGGCTGCGGTAAGTTTATTGTTCTTGACACATTGAAGAGGTGTGCGTTACCCTAGCAGGAAAGTGTCTCCTAGAGTGATATGAGTAGCACGAATACTTAGTGCCTGATTTGCTGTAAATGTGCGTCGCATAAAAAACATTGTGCGTGTTGTTGTTTTGATATAATACGTAAAAAACGATTCCTGCTAGGGTAATGTTTTTCTAGCAGGAAAATTCTAAACGAATGATCGGAGAGAGAAAAGTTTTACTTCGCCAGAGAGCTTACATTTGTGCTTAAATGTGCGCCGAAAATATAATTTGTGCGTCTTTAGGTTTTCAAGATATTCCACTTCCTGCTGGAGTAATGTTTTGCAGAATCGCGTATCTCGAAAACCATTATATGTGCGACTGTAGAATAAACGCACATCGAGTAGCCCTTTGTTTGTGCCTATTTGTGCAAAATTAGATTTAAGAAAATATCTATAGTTTTTAAGAAATCGCGCTTTCTTAAAAAATCGAAAAATAATCGTAGCAAATAAATGATGAAACTTACAAGCTCACTGAAAACTGTCTTCGTTCCTGCTTGACTCATAGAATAACCACAAAAAGTTTCAGAAGTGTAAGTACATGATCTATTGAATAATAATACTAAAAGTCAAAATGACGGTGGCAGAACTTTGACGTCAACATACAAGAAACTGGCTCAACCCAGAAGGTGTGGATACAAACCAAAACTTTGTGCTTTTATTCAATTAATATATTGCAAAGTTTCAGCTTGGAATGCTTTGTATTTAAAAAGATATAAACAAAAATCAAAACTTGTAAACAACGGCTGGCTAACCGACCGAATTCGAATGAATACATAAAAGCGACGGATTCATACATATCGATGACCTTCTTAATTGAACGTTTTAAACTTGAGCTGTAGCCCGTACAGTTGCGTTCAAATGTTTGTTTGCAATTTATGCTTAATATGATGACTTAATTTTAGGGTCTAATTATGACCATATGGAATGAAAGAGGTTATTTACGTAAAAAATATTATCTTTATTCTTAAAGTAATTATGGCATATCACAGATCAAATTACCAAATTATCAAATTACCTACCTATAAATCTTAGAACACTAATAGTTCAATCAAATTATTTGTAATTATAGGTATTGTGTAGTCATTATTACCGAGGTACTTAAAATCACAGATCAGTTTTTTATTTACATAACTAAAATATACGTAGCAAAATTGCATAATCACAAAAAATCACAGAGCAGTTATTATTAGCATACCTACTTACTTAATATTGATAATAAAGTACTTAAACCTAAAACATATTTCTTTAATAAAATATCAAATGAGGTATAAATCACAGATTAATAATTTTCTTGGTTTGATTTTAAACATCGAATGTTCACAAATTATCACATTATATTTGGCTGGCATATAAAAAAATAATATAGGTACTTACTTACTTAACAACATATTTCTTTATGAATACGAAACAACATTATCATCAGACTGTTGACACACTTAAACATCTAAAAAGTCGCCAAATTAAAATGTCATCATACTACATGACATAACCTTTATAATATTTAGGTACTTAATGTACGTAGGATGTAGGTTGAATAATATATAAATATTAACTAAATAAGAAACGTAGCACGACGTAATGTTAACATTTAGATATCTTCTTGCGGTTGACTATGGGTATACATAATGGATAAACCCTTAGACAAATTTAAACAAATTGTCAAAATACATTTAATACATAAGGGTACACTACACTGTTAATGAGTATTTAAACGATAAGTCATGGGATGCTCGCTTGACGAAGGAGTAAATTAATTTTACTCTTAATTTTAATGACATTATACTTTAAAGACACATTTTCTTAATTATTCTAATAATGGCATTTTTTATGATTAATAAGAATGACATGCTCTATCAAATAATTTTTTGACATTAATTTATTGATACATTTTGGCATAAAATATATAAAATGTTTTTTTTTGTATTAATTTTAAATGACATGATGCCCGAGCCATAATTGCACATTTTGTATTGTTGTGTAAAAATTGTATACTTAGTATTATTAAAATTATACATTGTAATTTGTGAAATAAAGGTACATTGTGAACTCCTGTGGTAAATTAAGTTCATCTTACTTTATACTTATACCAAATATTAACAGTTTATATAATTTGTACATAGAAACATTTATCACAGTTCACATGTTGCCTTTACCTTTTGTTGCAAAATGCAAATTGAGGCAGCCTGTAAAGCACACATTTTACTTTTTATATTTCTTTACAACATAGAAAGCTGTAAGTAATTAATATAATTATCTATAGAGTTAAGTGTATTGCCTGTGTCACTTTGCATGCTACTTGAAACTGTAACTTACAAAAATTGTAATAACCTGGCGATTAAAAAGAGTGGCCTGAGTTTCTTGCCAGTTCTTCTCATGGCTCTACTTCGTCAGCGAACTGGCTGTAGGTTAATTTGCTGACATTTTGTAAACTTTGACGTTCATAAGTGTTAATTTAATACTGGACCAAAATTCAATTTGCTCAACCATGAACAATTTTGTTTACTCTACCAAGTAAACTATTACATGCGGCGTAATATTATATTTCCCACGTTTTTGGATTTTACAATACAGATCATCGTAACATTCATATAAATTACTATTTCTCCTGTAGCAATGAGCCCTGTACTGTCCAATACTTTGGGGGTTTCAAGCATGTTCATATTCTATTAAAGACAGAATTGTATACTCCTTATTATTAATTTCAATATTAAGAGGCACATCATCCACCATAACGCATACGTCATGAAGTTCGAAAATAATTATTTCTTTAACATCGTATACGAATGACACATTTCCAGCGAAACAAGTATAACACTTTGGAGTAAATTCTCCACTCAAACATAATTCGCAAGCTTCTTGTAGGTGCTTGATACCTTTAGTATTTAATATATCCATGTTCAAGGGCAAATACTTGCAGTTGTATATTTTATTTTCATCTGCATGACTTGAGCTCATACTATTCGAGCAAAGTCTTTGTCTTATAGCAGAAACGAATAAGCTACTTGTACATATATCATCTAATATTTTGGTCTTATTACATGAACAGTCGGACTACGTATTGGGTGTTTGAAGGTTTAAAAAGTTGAAGTAGCATTTTTTCTCTCAGGCCATATAATTTCTTAGTATAATTTTTGGCATTCGATAATTCTGTAATTAATGATATGAAATCATGAACTTCTCCTTTATTAAACTGTGCATCTACAGAGTCTTTGAATTTTTGTCTATCTTTGTAAGCTATCGCAAACGTTTGTGACACAGAATCGAAAGCACATGTGTTTGTTATTATAGTCCTGTTCTCAGTGGTTTTAGAATTTGCCACGTTGCCGTTTTGTAAAATATAAATTGGTTTGGGTTTTAAACTTATCGGGTTATCTTGAAAAACTGACTGTGCTTCAAAATCGTTATTTTCGCATTTTGAAAGGTTAAGTTTTGCTCGCTTATTTTCTGTCCGTTTTGTTTGCAGAGTTTGTTAAGCTCGTTTGTTTGAATCTATTCTGCACAAAATGTCACTGGAATTAAGCTTTACAGTTCCATTAATAAAACCATGGTGCTGTACTAAAACTCGTCTAATCTCACGCGTTGGTTTTTCGTGTCAAAATATATAGTTTTTAAATCTTTGAAATGATTTTCAACATTTGAGCTTGAAGCATAGTCTTTGGCATTTTTAAAATATTTGTTCTTAACGCAACCCCACAGTGGAATTTTTTTCAGAAGCCGTTTTAATGTACTGTTCAACTCCGGTAAGAAATATTCATTTTTGTTATATGATGGTTCAACTAACTGCAAATACAATTTTTCGGTTTGTATTAAGTCATCATAAAAGTTTATTAACGGTACAACATTTTTGTGATTTTCGTTGTAAAGTAATTCTATTTCTGTTTGCATGTCAATTTCAGTATCGTCAACGCTTTCGTGATTCATGTGATTTATAATCTGAAGCTTTAAGTTTTCAAAAGCTTTATCGCATTTGGGCTGTGAATCATCTAGATCTACACTCCTGAACTCATGGAGCGATAAAGTGACTATGTCTCTTAAAATTGATTTGAGTTCTTCATAGCAACGGAGCTGCTGAATATGTTTCAAGCAGCTAATATAAAAGAACTTTTCTTTTTCGGGTGCTTTATCAAAACAGGTCTGCTTATGAAGTTTTTTAATAAAATGGGATTTGTCCATGCGAACATAACAGAGGGGTATTGCTGTGGTATTTCCTTCCAGCAAATCAAAACATTGTTTTAAATAATCATTGAATTCGGTTTTTAAAAACGCTTTAGTTATCGCTCCTAGGAGTGCAGAACTATCATCACTAATTATTTCATTAGGCAAAACTTTTCCCTTAAGCCACGTCCTTAACCATGTGTCTATTGTCTCCATTGTATGGGATTGGGAAGCCATGTAGCACATTGGCACACTAG
Organism: Parascotia fuliginaria; assembly: GCA_963082885.1. Taxonomy (NCBI): domain Eukaryota; kingdom Metazoa; phylum Arthropoda; class Insecta; order Lepidoptera; family Erebidae; genus Parascotia; species Parascotia fuliginaria. Next base: position 8,939,791 of record OY720189.1, read on the forward strand.
AATCCGTAGTGTAGGCAACCACTGCATATAAAAATAAATGTTTAGGAGTGTGATGCTTTAAATAATTATTAGGCTCAATCGGCTGAAATAAGGAGCCAGTGGCATCAATAGAAAGTATTTGGCAATTTTTTAAATATTCGTCATTACCTCATCTGCCATCACGTGTTGCACTTTTAAAGCTTTTGAGCACTGTAACTTATCTTTGATTTGGTTTACTCTGTCAGAAGTAAGTCTGTTTTTAAGAAGTGGGTCATGAGCAAAATTTTTGTTATAGTTATTTAATTCACAAATTACCTCTACACAGTTCTTAGATGGGGGGGAAATATTCAATGACAGTATCGCGTTACATACTTAAGATCAGCAGGTACATAGCTATAATTAAAAGCAAATGTACACTTTAAATCACTTTTAAAAAATATTTGGTCTTGTAATTCGTTTGTCCATTTTTTGGGTAAGAGACGGTAAATTGAGTTTTGTGGTACAATGTTTAAGTATTCTGCAAGGCTCATTTGAAACTTTACAATGTAAGGATCAGTTTCTTCTATTTGTTCGTATGGATTTATACTGTCATCGAAATCAAAAAAATATGTTTTATTTCTCTTAATACGCAATTGTAAAGCTTCTTTGGCTATATCAAAATTAAATTTGTCACGCAATTTCTGCTGTACGTAAACATAAACATTACTAGATACAGAAGGAATTGCCGCTTGGAATGTATCTTTATATTTACAAATTACAGTATTTAAATTTTCCTTAGGAATTCCTTTTCGACCTGTCATTATATGGCACACGTTACGTTACGTCTAAATATAGGTTTAATTTGACTAAATGAGTCTGCTAATTAACTCTAGAAATACTGGCAGAGAACAATTGGGAAGCTGCTTGCATTTTTCTACCATAACTTTCTTCAATCTGAAAATTAACCAAGATTATTTTTAGACTTTCTTATCTTCAGATACTTAATCTACATACTTTCAGCGCTTATGGACGCGTTTGCAAAGATGTCAAAAATAAGCCGATTTTCGGTGCATATTGTGGCAAACCGGAAGACGCAGCGTGGGCAGACCCCTCACAAGGTGGACTGACGACCTTATAAGGGTGGCGGGCAACCGATAGATGAGGGCGGCTCACGACCGCCTAGGTGGCGAAAATTAGGGGAGGCCTATGTCCAGCAGTGGACGTCTTTCGGCGATATGATGATGATGATGATAATGATTGTGGAAAAATGAAACTAAATTAAATGTAACTAATTATTACCACTGACAGATTAGTTAGTCCTTCATCTTTAAATCGACTATTGTCCTGAGGTAAGATCTCATTATAACTAACAAAACGAGCCCACACTCGACACGCCTATCTTTACTCAATTAGGAATAAGTACCAGTAGCAGTCACCAGAGTATACCTATATAGTATATAGGTATATAGTATATATTTAGGTCACTCAATATAGTCCTGTCAACAGTAACAAAAGGAGTTCAAATGTGGTAAGTACACCAATCTTTACTATTCCAGGAGTTTCAGCAGTGGTCACCGAAGTGCACTACTCCTTCAACTCAAAAGCGTCATACAGTAAAAAAAAGTACCTATAACTGTTTCTAATGATACCTACTATCATCATCTTTGAGTATGTCGGTATGTAACCATAAAAAGTTCTAGTGTATAAATAAAAATTAATAAGATTTTATATATGCTAATGTTGTTTATGTTAAGAGTAACATTAGTCTCTATACTAGGAATTGCGATGTGCATGAGATTAACACCAGGGGTAAGCATAAACTGGTTGGCTCACACTATCGCTTACATAAAGTCCATAATTCGTTTACGGGACTTGGTGTACGTTTATTTAATAAATTACCTATCGACATAATGGATAAACCCTTAGACAAATTTAAACGAATTGTCAAAAAACATTTAATACTTAAGGGTTACTACACTGTTAATGAGTATCTGAACGATAAAAGTCATGGGATGCTCGCTTGACGAAGGAGTAAATTAATTTTACTCTTAATTTTAATGACATTATACTTTTAAGGACATATTTTTGTTAATTATTGTATAAATGTCATTTTTTATGATTATTATGAATGACATGCTTTATCAAATAATTTTTTGACATTAATTTATTGATACATTTTGACATAATTTATAAAATGATTTTTTTTTTGTATTAATTTTAAATGACATGATGCCCGAGCCATATTTGAATAGTTAAGTACACATTTTGTATTGTTTTGTTAAAATTGTATACTTAGTATTGTTAAATTTTTTTACATTGTGATTTGTGAAATAGAGGTACATTGTGAACTCCTGTGGTAAATTAAGTTCATCTTACTTTATACTTATACCAAAAATTAACAGTTTATATAATATCTACATAGAAACATTTATCACAGTTCACATGTTGCCTTTACCTTTTGTAGCAATATGCAAATTGAGGCAGCCTGTAAAGCACACATTTTACTTTTTAATTTTTCTTTAAACATAGAAAGCTGTAAGTAATTAAGTATCTATAGAGTTAAGTGTATTGCCTGCGTCACTTTGCATGTTACTTGAAACTGTAACTTACAAAAAATGTAATAACCTGGCGATTAAAAAGAGTGGCCTGAGTTTCTTGCCAGTTCTTCTCATGGCTCTACTTCGTCAGCGAACTGGCTGTAGGTTAATTTGCTGACATTTTGTAAACTTTGACGTTCATAAGTGTTAATTTAATTAACTTAAATGAATAAACATATATTTCATTTCATTTCAATATTATTAAGTACCTTGTGGACTTTTAAAGGACAGAACGTATACAGCTTTTTGATATTTTGAGTATCTAATAAATGTTTGGTTCAAGATCCTTGTCCTTGTGTAATAGTAAACCTTGCATTCAACTGGCTCTCTAAATCTTTTTTCTTTCCTAATACATTTTTCTGAAAGAAATATAACAAAGAAGAATAAAGGTAAATGAACTTTGTCGCGACAAAACCCTTTGATGTGCGGCAGTTTACCGACAGCGACGCATCGCTGTTGGTAAACTGCCGCACGAATACGAATGCGACGAACATTCGTATTCGCAAAGATTATTCGCGATAGGACAAATTCTTAGGCCAGACGTGTCGCGACAACGTAAATCTTCGCGTTATCGCGATAGTGTGGCCCCAGCAAAAGAAATTGATATTACGTTAACAATTTTTTTAAACATCCCTTACAAAGGGGTGAAATATGGATTATAAGTTTATATGGCAAATCTTTTATTTTTAAAGCTATCGACTCCAAACTCAAATTCAAAGCATTTTATTTAATTTTGATCGTATAGTGATAATGCTTATGAAAAGTCAAAATTACCTACACGAAGTCCAGCTAATTAACCTACATCCAAGTCGCTGACGAAGTAGAGCTGTGAGGAGAACTGGCAAGAAACTCACGCCATTCTTTGCAATCGCTAGATAATTACAGTTTTTGTATAAGTTACAATTTTAACACTCAACGCAACCAAAGAACCATACAAAGTAATTACTTATTACAAATCAACCAATTAATATAATTACCAAGATTTAAAAAAAGAACCTTAATAAATTATAGTAAGCCTTACGAATGATCATGATAAGCTCACATAATTATACACTTTACTAAAATAAGATTAGGCCGGCCATAAGATAAGGCAATATTCTCATACTTACAGCCATACATCTGAATTGCCGCCCAAAGGAAGTCGCCGGCAACAGCTAGTAATAATAATTATGTACTATCGGCAAAAGGTCCGGTCTACCACTTATCGGTCGTGAATCGCTTGCACGCGTTGCGCATGGGCACAGCAAGCTCCGCCCTAGAGTAGAGCAGCGATATCGCGGAACTCTTCTCATTTATAACAAAACATAACCATAGCTAAGTGTAATCGTTTCTATTTATGCATATTTTCGTTGTTAGCATAATTCCACGTGAATATAACGAAGGCGTAGCGTCGACTGTAAATGAAATATTGAAATGTCGTTGCTTTTCCTGCCTGGAGTTTGAAATAATAAATAAATGCTTATTAATCTGTAATATTCTGTTTTTTAAAGATTTAGAGGTAGGTAGGTAGATAATATTTGCAGCAAGATTTATTCGATTTTGTTTTTTACATCTACTTTATATCGGTCTGTTTAATCGATTTTATAAACCAACTAGTATGTTGGTAAAAACCTATCTATGTTCCCAGTTCTCCAAGATCAAAATGATATAATCTATACCTAATTTCATCATACTTAATTCTTTCAGTAATTTAGTCATGATAGCGGCGTAACAGATAAACTGAGTTATTATTAATTATTTTTTGCATCAAATCATTTTAATAGAAAATATTATCCCCTAGTGCATACAACTTACCTCTAGTAAAAAAAAGCTATTTATTTCCACTTATTTATAAATAAAGATGTTTAATAATAAAACTATTTTACGTCTTAAATAGCCAATTAGGTAAGTATATCAATAACAGTTTTATTCTAGTGATTACTAGCTTCTGCGCGGCTTTCCCCGCCTGGTTGTCGATAAAAATATACTAAGTGCATGCATTGAATGTTTGCGTTGATGAAAAACAAACATACAAATTTTCAGGTCTATATTTTATTATTTTGAAATTTAATCGCCTCGCTCCTCTTCTGTTTCCCTTTTCCTTCCTCATCCCCTTCTCTGTGGTCGTCCACGGCTTGGTTGTGTTTTCTAAGCATTATTACTTCTGCAATGCTTGGAAAACACAGCCATGACTATAGGTTACGGTTGTCACTTAACATCAGGTGGACCGTATGCTTGTTTGCCACCAAAGTTGTATAAAAAAAATCTCTGTATTTACAAATATTATATTTTTTGCGTTCGCTAATGACCAAACATATAGCTCTCGCCTATTTTCCCAGAAGAGTTAGGCAGAGGTGTATAAATACCCACGTTTAGCCAGCTATGTTGGGTCGCATGTAACAAGGGGCGAGCCTGTCGTCATTTACCGGGCACAAATCCAAACTTCGAAATAATACTAAGAATTTTCCAATAGAAAAACCCAATATCACTTTTTATCTGACCCAGGAATCTGAAAAAGCCACCAAACAACCAAAAACTTATTCGTCACCAAAAGTATTCAGATTTGTCGTTATTTTATTTATTAGTTGTATTGCAAAGTAAGTTTTTAAGCATTAGGAAAAGGAGGAAATAAAAAAATCAAAGAAACATCAAATTTGACTGTCAATATTTTTATTAAAATGTTTTCTTTAAAAATCATCATATATCATAAACTTTAAGCTAATACTTAGTACACTAAGGATAAGCTAACAGCTAACAAATATTTATATAAAACTATTTTTAAAAATGGGTATAACATTAATCTAGGTCAATACACAACAATATCACAAATTTTATTGTGTAAATGGTTTAAATTTAACAATTTAAAATATCAATTTAGGTAAATAAATCAAAATTAAATATAATTAAACCTTAATATTATGCAATCAAAACATCACAATTTGCTTTAGCTACGAAAATAAAAATTTAGAGTTTTCACACATCCACAGATCGGATTGTTTTAAAACTCTTATTTTATAGTTATCATTGTCTCATGTAGTAAGTCACTACTGGACTATATAATACTGTAGCATCTGTGCTACGTGTGGTGTTCAGTATACCACACTTCACTGGCTTGTCACTACACGATATAGCTAGCTACGTACAAGATATTGGTGTGTCCGAGCACCAGCACGTGTTACTCGGTCAACGATCAGGGAGCGACTCCCCGTTGTATGCGCGCACCGGACGGAGAGTGAATATCCCCTCTCCGCATACACTACATCCCTTCCTTATTTTTATTTATTTAGCTACTATGTAAGTACTATATAATAGGTACATTATTCTTTGATTTTAACCAGTGTAACTAGTAATTATGTCATTATTTTTTTTTCTCGCAGAACCTCACTTGGGCTGCACGGTTTCGAGTGAAACCCGACCTTATTCAGAGTTGACTGGTACGACCACGTACTTACAGACTAATATAGTAGTAGTCCCAATTTCGATCATCATGCATCGTAAGTTATGCTTTGATTTTCAGACATTTTACAATTCGGTGGCTTATAAGGACGTCTAGAATCTAACGCAATTAAACCGTACCAATCACCTATCTCGAGCCTGTAGGAACTCAAATGGACCCTTGATTCCGGAATCCAACTCTGCTTGGTTACGTTCCTTATCCACCTTTTTAACAGAAAGTCTCCTACTTACTAAGAATTTACTAATTATTGCATTTGTCTGGTCAAATCTACAATCTACATATTACACGACGAATTTTCCCTAACTGTAACTAGTCAAACTCATGTTCTACATTATCAGCTGCCATCAAGGGTAGAAACCGCGCAAGCTTGCCTATTAATAAAATTTAAGTCCAAGCTTTTTTCGTACGGTTGACCGTGCAGTTAATGCTAGTTCCATATCGCCTCTATAGTCGTTAACATCGACTCTAACACACATTTTATGCCTGCCCGTTAGCACAAGAAAATCCTATTTTCAAGTGTAACTTAATTACGAGAACCACAAAACACTTTGATTTATCGTACTAGCAAAACATCTTTCCTGGTCTGCGATTATACTGTTTTATAAAGATCACGCGCTAGAATGTTCCAGAGGTGAGGCATCAACCGGAACAACAACAGCGTGAAGCAACCAGGAGGCGTAGAGAGAATAAGGCCAATGATCCAATGCTGATACCTTAATGTGACCCCACACCGTTGATATTCACAAGTTCGCATGTCAAGACAGTACCTTTTCTTCCATTGCGAATTGACCAACATTTTGTAGCAACTATTAAAATTAATTATTAATTATTAATTTGTAATTTCTGACTCAACCACAAAAGCGTTGGCGCGGTGGCCTAGTTGTTTATCTGTGAATACAGCGGGTCCACAGTAAATATCGGAAAGATGCAAAAGATTAAGAAGAACGATATAGAGCACTGGAGTAATGTATAAGTGCTATTTTGGTTTTTGCTCGGTTGGAGTATATCCTTGAAGGCGCTATGAAGCTAGGACTTAAAGGAATTTGGCAAATTAATATTTTATAATTAAAATGTATAAGTAAGTAAATACTTACCTAAAAACAATTATTTAACTAAAGTAACCAAACTACTAGTCTTTATTTCTGGTTACTGCAATGGAGTACCTATAAAAGTAATCGTAATTGCAATTACAATAGTCATCAAAATGTGTAACTACTTTTTACGATCATTTTATGAAATCATCAATCATTTAGTAGAGTAATCATAGAAACCTATGATTACTCTACCAAATGAAAACGTAGCTAGTAATCAATAGTTAGACTACATAGGTACGGAACTTTACGTTCTAATCTTCGTATCGATATTAGTCGAATGAAATAACTGACAAACTTTGCATCTATGTGTATAGTACGCCACGGTGTGATTACTTTAGGTACTTATATAGTGTAATTAAGTATTTGATCGACCATTACCTCATCTTTGCTCTTAGTATAGACTGGACAAAACTATAGAATTCTGAGGTTAAGTAAATTTATTTTAAATTGAGTTACAGTTACTAAATTTCTTTAACCAATTAATAGTACTCAAAACTCAAGTATCATTTAACAGCTTTGGCAATTACTCAAGCAACTGGATTGATCTACACACATTTTCTCAAGGAATGCTTAGTCATTACTAATGAGAACTCTTATGTATTTTATCTTATCATATGTAACATTGTAGTAAGACAATTGAAATAACCTGAAAATAATGAAAGTATTGAGTGATTGTACTTCTACCATATGTTGCCAATTCAATAGAGGTAACATTGTACCAATGTTCTCAGTTTAATAGAGCAATGCTCTGCTTACCCAAAATCTACGCTATCGATTTGAAAAGTTCTTTTACCCCCAAAATTAACAAACGAAGCGGGCAACTCAGGCAATGTTTCTTTTTATATTTAACATATTTCTACAGCAAGTCCTGAAATCTCAATCTTTATAAATTTGCAAAACAGAAGACAACAAAAGCAAATTTGCAGTACCTATAGTAATAATATTTCGCAGACGTAGGTAATATTGCAATCATATTTTATGCAGGCGTTTGTTGTGAGACCGAAAGAAGACGAATAAAGAAAACCAACAGATGTAGGTTCCCCTTCGCAGTAAAGCTTCCGAAAAGTCAGCTGTGACATAATAATATTAGTGTGATATCTGAAAACAAGCAGATTATTATTAGTTTTAATATTATTATAAATTTGTATCAATTTAATGATCAACAATCCTGCCACCATGCCACCTTTGCGACTGTATATGTCAATTTAATGACCAGCAATGCTGCAACCACGCCACCTTTGTGACTGGACATGTCAATTTAATGACCAGCAATGCTACAACCACGCCACCTTTGTGACCGTGTATGTCAATTTAATGACCAGCAATGCTGTAACCACGCCACCTTTGTGACCGTGTATGTCAATTTAATGACCAGCAATGCTGCAACCACGCCACCTTTGTGACCGTGTATGTCAATTTAATGACCAGCAATGCTGCAACCACGCCACCTATGTGACCGTGTATGTCAATTTAATGACCAGCAATACTGCAACCACGCCACCTTTGTGACTGGACATGTCAATTTAATGACCAGCAATGCTACAACCACGCCACCTTTGTGACCGTGTATGTCAATTTAATGACCAGCAATGTTGTATCCATGTCACCATTGTGACCATATTAATTAAATGGCCAAGCTAACACCATTCACATATTAATATGTTTTGTATTAATTTAATGAGCAGAGATACACTTGTTCACGTAAAATACTTTTATTTATGTCCTTATCATTTAGTCTACACTGATTTAAGTAAACGTCCAGTTGTTACACAAATTTCAGGACTATCAGCCCACTAATGACGGTATCAATTTAAAGACCAGTAACACTGTATTATCTTGTTAATTTAATGACAATCACAATTGGATGCTATAGTTTAATTTAAGTACAAATTTATTATTTTATGTTGTTTGTCTGTAAATGCTGTGCATATTTAATTTTGCTATTGGTGTAGCACAACATGCCTAGTGTCAAGGTATGTTTATGGACAGCTTGTAATGGAACAAGTACTTTCGTAATTGACTTGGCTTTTTACTAATTACAGTAACAGCTTTATATATTATTCTGTTTAAAATTATTTACAAATGAAGTATTATACTCGTAGCATGGACAATATGAAATATTGTCCCTTCGTTACAAACTCACTTCGTGGTTTTTAAATAAACGTCTAACCTATTATAAATGTGTCAAAGTCATAGCACTTCATACCGATCACATACGTCTACGTTAATTATGAAAATGTCAGCCAATAATAACCTAAAGCTATGACAATGTTATCATAAGCAGCGGCACTGTTTTTGAATGACCTAGCTAAGACTACAGCATGTCATTTGTTTATCTGTTTGATAAAGGTACTCCAATATTTTATCACACACTGGAAACTATTGCAGTAAAAGTATTTACTTATAATTATGTTGTAATCTTATAATATCTGTGTACGTATGTGATATAAGTACACGAGTGTGTTCACATCTCTCAATCTAAAATAGTATAAATCTTAAAATTGAGTAATTTATTCAAACACACGATCGTAGTTTTTACTACAAACTTATTACCGTTATCCTTTACGGTTTACTTTTACCATAACTTCTTATGACTCCATCAATATAAATTGAGCAGCATACAAATAAGTGATCTAATTTAGATATTGTGGTGTTATCTTCGCCATGTAGCCAAATATTTACTCTTTCATTTAAACGGCCATTTTTAAAAACATTACTTAGGTCCAACCGTATTTTATATTATAATATATCTAACGTGTTAAACAAAAATGTTTAAATGTAGGTAGGCACTCTATATACCAACTATAACCCACTTAGTAATTTTATTAATAAGGTTGTGGACCTTCGCCTCCCGCAAGCTACTTTAGGTGAATATGAACTAAAAATCTTCATCTTCAATATTATATAAAAATAAATTATTTTTTAAACCTTAGGAATTTCTTCTTCTTAACCTGTCGTATGCTATAATATAAGACACCATAGAAATAACATTGTCTTGTGCAGATCAGTCATTTTAAAATTTGCCATTTCATATCATTAGTTAAAATTAATAAAAGACAAATTGTTCTGTAAGCACGGAATAGATAAGTACTATAAGTAACACACAACATTAATTTCAAATTAATGGCTTATTCTCTAGAATTCACCGCTGAAAACCAAGTTGGGTAGTAGTCGACCTACTATTATATCAGCACTAGAGGAATAAGCCTACTATTTGTACGTAAACCGTACAGTAACAATTAATTATGTACTTATTTCTTCCTTCCTTTACCTTCCCTTTTTTTTTTAGCGGGTAGACATAATAATTGTACTCACATTTTTATCCTCGTCGCCACTTGTAGCATCTGTGCTACGTGTGGTGTTCAGTATACCACACTTCACTGGCTTGTCACTACACGATATAGCTAGCTACGTACAAGATATTGGTGTGTCCGAGCACCAGCACGTGTTACTCGGTCAACGATCAGGGAGCGACTCCCCGTTGTATGCGCGCACCGGACGGAGAGTGAATATCCCCTCTCCGCATACACTACAAATACATATATAATATTAAGTACGCTATATTATTTATAAAAAAAAGTTTTTAAGAACCAACAATTTATTTATACTTAGATAAAAATGTTTATACAACAATAATATTGCGAGGCTAATATTACATCAGTTATTAACTTAAGAAAAATCTACAAATGTTAATGAATCAACGTATAATTTGAAACATTTTTAGCTTGATTTTGTTGGTCAGTTACAATAACTTTTTTCGCCGGTTTTCGGTGATGCAATCCAACGCGATGCAACGCATTTCTGGTATTGTGAGGGCAGCAGTCGTATTGCTGGGCAAATACCGACGTCCTGGTAAATGGGTGCTCCTGGTAAACATTTACCATCGCCGTCACATTCTCTTCTGTCAGAATGCGAGGAGGATAAGCTCGAGGTCGGAACGCAATAGAGCCTTCAGCAGCATCCCTTTGCATCCAGCGGCGCACAGTAGCTCTCTAAAAACAATTATTTTATATTTATATTATTATAAAATATACTTAAACATTTTTTTATTTTGGTATTAGTTACTATTACTATTGGCAAGGATTGTTTATTTTTCCAATGTAGGCTAAAAAAGTATATTTTAAAAGCAAAAAAAAAACATGTTTTTGTAATCCCAGGAAGACAAGATTTGCAAACTGGAGCTGTCATTGCGTTTCAACAAATGCCTATATTTATGACTCTTTTGTTTCAACTTAATTTAACTAAACTTTAACTAAAACTAAAATAATTCGGCGTCACCCGAGCGGCGCCGGCGTCCATTAGAAGTTTTAGATAAGTAGCTTTTTCATACGCTTTTTTGTTTTGAAGTCCGCACGTGCTTTATGGTAGGTATTGTTAGTAAATATCCTTTGTCTAATAAATAGGTATTGTTTTTATAATCCTTGGTAGTCAAGGAATGCGAACGGGAGCCGTAATTGCGTTGCCATAAATTCCTACATTTATGACTCTTTTGTTAAAAAATGTTTCTTCAAATTCGGAGTGGCGACATTAGTAAAGATGCTCATATAATGCTGTCACTTTCTTGTTACTAATTATTTTTTATTTATTTATTTATTTATTGATAAATATTAACATTGGAGTATGTTGAGAGTGTCCAAAAAACCTTTAAAGGTTTGTCTAGGACACTAAAATCTCGATTCTATACACATAAAAGTAGATAACTTATTTATACATCATTACTGTATTACTAATAATGTAGATGTAGGTAAACACACATTCAGTGAATGCACGCAGAAGAACGATTCCGCCAATGAGTTCCCTCTCGCTCACATCTGTAAGACTACTAGAGACAACATTATGTCCGTCCGAGCTGGCCGGCGACCGGTTATCTGCGTTTACGCACGGCTCTGTCGTTACGACTGTGTGCGTGCACTGTTCTACAGCATGCTCCATTTTATGTTATTTATTTTTACTCAATTATATTGGTACACGAATTTGTAAAAAATACTTTTTTAAAATGTGTTTAATATTAGTTTTTGTAATTTTGTTTTTGACTTCAGCAGGTAAGTTGTTAACTAGATGGGGAATTAAATACTGAGATGTTCTTTTACCATACTCGTTGTTAAAATTGGGTTTGCATAACTTTTTCTGCGTGATACTTCTAGTGGCTATACTACCAAAATTGCTTTTCGAAACTTGTATCTCTGTGCGAAAGTATTGCTCAAGAAGTAAGTTTAGGTTTACTTTTCTATGAATTGGCATCACACCGCAGTACCCAAATAGCCCCATGGGATCGTTGGAGTATTTATTTTTTATATATGGCTTCAGACCAGGACACAGCACAACTTCTGCTCTCCTTAAAGTGACTGGCGATATTAGGGCGGGTATGGAGGATACCAAGGTCACAGTACTCACTTTGGTCGATTTCTCAAATGCCTTCAATACCGTCAGTCACGATATCCTACTGTCTATCCTCACCCATCTCATGGTTTCTCCTGATGCACTGGAATGGTTCTCAACTTATCTTCAGGGGCGTCAACAGGCAGTCCGTTCCGATGATTTATCATCCACGTGGCTTGACCTCAACTCCGGCGTCCCTCAAGGCGGTATACTTTCACCCCTATTGTTTTCTATCTTTATTAATTTTCTAACTCCAAATCTTCATTGTTCGTATCATCTTTATGCTGATGACTTGCAACTGTATTCTACAACTAGTGTGGATGATGTGTCGGTGGCCATTAGCGATATCAATCGTGATCTAGACGCTATAAAGTGTTGGTCTGATAGATTTGGCCTTTATGTAAATCCCACTAAGTGCCAGACCATTGTCATAGGTAGTCAGCGCTTAATAAATAGACTGGATATCCGATATGTACCACCGGTTGTTTTTGATGGATCGACTATTCCATTTAGTCATGTTGTAAAAGATCTTGGACTGCTCATTGACTCCAATCTAAATTGGCAAGCTCAGGTCACCAGTGTAAGTCAAAGAGTAACAGGTACCCTACGTGCCTTATACCGCTTGAAGAACTTCCTTCCGACTAAAACCAAGGCAATGATTGTGCAGACTTTAATTTTTCCTTTAATCGACTATGGTGATGTATGTTATTTTGACCTGAATGCAGATCTGCTCAATAAGTATGACCGACTTCTCAATAACTGCATTCGATTCATTTTTGGTCTTCGTAATTCCAGTTATTTATCTCCACACTTCCAACCTTTGTGCTCATTTCATGACAGAAATCTTCGCTCTTCTAATAATCTTCTTCTAGCATGCCCCTCTCATACTTCTGATTTCGTACATTCTTCCTTCTTTATTCAATCTATCTTACTCTGGAATGCGCTCCCTCTTGAAGTCAGGACGGTTACGGACCGCTATAAATTCAAACTAAAGGTACGGGATATACTCTTCGACAGATTGGCAGAATCATCACATTAATAGTATAAGTATATATATATATTTATATATCAGTATTTGTGTATGTATTGTAAATGTATTTATGTATATATATATATATATGTATATAATATATATGTCGACGCGAAAGCGTAGATGTTTATATTTAAACCATTTACTTAGTATTTTTAATGTTTAGATTACATGAATTTTGCATTTCTTTAATGTTAATTCACTACAATTATTTATAGACATGAATTTATATTGCTTAAACTTTATTTATTTTAAAATCTTTTAAATAACATGCAAATGAAATTTTATATACTCAAAAAGCAACGTACCGTATTACTTTAGATTATTTTATGTAAGGTGTTTTTTATTTGCCTAAATTTTTAATAATTGATTTTACACGCAGCTTGATAAATCTGTAGTAAATTAAACTTGTGATTGATTATTTTGTTGCTTTTTGAATATCCGTTGAAACTTTTATTTAAGTTGTTGTTTATAAAATGATTTCATTTATTTATTTATTTATTAAAACTTCATATACATAAATAGTATATTGGCGGACTTAATGCCTGAGGCATTATTTACCAGTCAACCAGTACAGGTGGTGCAGAGAGAAACAAAGTAGGTGCATTTGAAGAGCCGTAGAGTAGAAACGACTAATACTTACAAAACAGATTAACTAATTAAATATATATAATATAAACAATACAAACATAAACTTACATATATATACAATCATACATAAACATACATAAACATATCATAATATAATAGATGATAGACATCATTGTGATGAGTCTGCCTGCCCACGTAAGAGGAGTTCTTTCACCTTGATCTTAAACGCCAAACGGTTGGTGGCCATCCTGATTCCGAGAGGGAGTGCATTCCAAAGTCGTACAGATTGAACAGAGAAGGAAGAGCCTACAAAATTAGAATTATGAGAAGGACATTGAAGGAGTAAATTATTGGAAGAACGGAGGACTCGGTTATGATTAGTACATAGAAATTTAAAATAGTCCAATAGGTAGGAGGGAGGAGTGGGAGAAGTAAGGAAAGAATAGAGGGTCGTGAGAGTACGCAGACTGCGGCGCTGGCGAATAGTTAACCAAGTCAGCTGGGAACGGTATGTAGACACATGGTCATACTTGCGAAGATTAAAAACAAATCGAATGCAGTTATTAAGAAGACGATCATATTTGTTTAGGAGATCTGCATTCAGGTCCAAATAGCATACGTCACCATAGTCGATTAAAGGGAAAACTAAAGCTTGTACAAGCATTACCTTTGTCTTGGATGGGAGGAAGTTTTTCAGGCGATAAAGAGTGCGTAGAGTACCGATGACTCGTTGGCTCACGCTAGTCACTTGAGCTTGCCAGTTGAGAGTGGAGTCAATGTATAAGCCGAGATCTTTGACACTGGCACTCAGTTCTATAGTCGAGCCATCATAGATGATTAATGGTAACTTGCTTGGATCTAACAAGCGTACCATGTGTTGGCTCCCTAGCATGATGGCCTGACACTTGTTAGGATTTACCAAAAGACCAAACCTATTTGACCAATTTTTTATTTGGTCTAGATCACTATTCATTTCATTAATTGCTGTATATATACAACCTACCTTAGCCTGTGAGTAAAGTTGCAAGTCATCGGCATACAGATGATACGCGCACTGAAGATTTTGGGTTATGAGATTGATAAATATTGAAAACAAAAGCGGAGAGAGAATGCCACCTTGAGGGACACCAGCCTCCAGATCACACCAACTGGATGAGGAATCGTCCAGGCGCACCGACTGCTGACGTCCCTGAAGATAAGAAGAGAACCATTTCACTGCTTCGGAAGAGATCATAAAGTAGGATAGGATGGATAGCAGGATATCGTGGTTGACGGTGGTGAAGGCGTTGGAGAAGTCCACAAGAGTGAGAACAGTGACTTTACCATCCTCCATACCCGTCCTCACATCACCAGTCACCTTAAGAAGGGCTGAGGTGGTACTATGCCCAGGTCTAAACCCAGATTGTAAAGGGCAAAGCAGATTGTGTTGGTGCACAAATCGTGATAATTGTTTGTGAGCACAAGCCTCCAGTACTTTAGAAAGGAATGGGAGTATGGATATGGGACGAAAATGATCAGCAAGGGTAGGATTAGAGATTTTGGGTAAAGGAATGACAAAAGCTTTCATAGTTTTAATATTCATTTTAATTTAGTTTATGAATTATGAGAGCCGAACTTCATTTATTTAAAAATAAAAGTAAACACGTGTTAAATTCCGTGTGTTCCGGTGACGGTAGGCGACCATATTGTTTTACACAGCATTAGTTTCACTTTTGCTCGTGATTCTGGAACGAACGGACGTGTCTTGTGAGTACCTTGATATTGAATTATTATTTAGTTATTATTATTATTAAGTTGTTATGAACATAGTTTAAAAATTAGGTAAATGTGAATAATATAGTGGTAGTAACCATTGATTGTCGTAATAAAGTGATTTATAAATTGTGGTGTGTATTTATCTGCATCAAGATATCATGAGTTTGAGAGATAACGAAAGTGGTGACGTCAGTAATGCTGACGTCACTCTTTCTAAAAATTCGGTTGGGCTCAACACCTCGTTATCAGAAGTGGGATCACCACCCACTTCTGCCGGACATTCTGATCTACCTTCCGTTGTAACAAATACTTCTGTTAACGGGGTCCCAGCTGAGTTTTTGCTCAAATGATGCAGATGATGAAGCACATGTCGGATCGTGTGACGTCATTTGATTCTAAAGTAAAAATTAACGATGTCTTTTTGCCGTCATACGATCCGGACTCTAACATAGGTATACGTGAGTGGTGTAAGCATATAACCACTGCAATGGATACTTACAAGCTGAGTGATTACGATGTGCGAATGAAAGTAGGTAGTTTATTGAAAGGTCGCGCTAAATTATACGTGGATAGTTGGCTGGTTTCCACAAGCTCTTGGTTGGAGATGCGCGATATTTTAATAACAACGTTTGAACCAGAAAATCGGTATTCAAGAGATATAATTCGGTTTAGAGAGCATGTTTACGATAATAGTAAAAATATAGCGCAGTTTCTGTCGGAGGCCTGGATATTATGGCAACGAATCACTAAAGATAAGTTATCGAGTGATGACGCGGTTGAGGCTGTCATTGGTTGCGTTAATGACGAACGATTGCGTATAGAATTATTAAATGCACGTGCAAAGTCTGTACCAGAATTAATTTCTGTTGCGTCATCTATACGTCCCACAAAGCGTACAAATTCGAATCAGTTGTTACAAAATCCAAACAAGCGCCCACGTTTGGCAGAAAAATCTAACTTGCACTGTCAGATATGTAAGAGGACTAACCACGATACACGGGATTGTCGGTTCGCGAATAAAAGTACAGCTTCTCAGCCACGCCATGACTCAAACAAAGAAACTCAAAATGCCGTGAAGCCTACCTGCACATTTTGCTCCAAAGTAGGCCATACGTTTGAAACATGCTATAAACGTGAACGTGCGGTAGTTTCTAATGTAAATTTCGTAGGTAAACCAAAACTTACTTGGATACCTATTACTATTGGAGATTTTAAATTAACTGCTATTTTTGACAGTGGAGCAGATTGTTCTTTAGTGCGTGAATCGGTAGCAGCAAAGATTCCGGGTAAACGTGTAAATGAAGTTCATTATTTAAAGGGCATCGGTCAGTTTACAGTGGTGTCTTTGACTGCATTAGTTGCTGTTTGTGTAATTGATAATTTGCGTGTAGAGTTACAATTTCATGTAGTTCCAGACTACGAAATATGTTCTGACATGTTGATCGGGACAAATCTTATCAATGACACAAACTTAAGCGTACTAGTTACATCACGGGGTGCTAAATTGATTCATCAACCGGTGGTTTACCATATGCGATCACAAGATGAAAAATTCGATAAACTTGAAACTGATTTATCTGATGAAGGTCAGATAAATGAATTAAAAATATTGTTGACTAAGTATACACATTTGTTTATTCATGGGTACCCTCGTACACGAGTTAATACTGGGAAACTGGAAATACGCTTGAAAGACCCCAATAGATATGTAGAGCGTAGACCATATAAGCTGAGTCCAGTTGAACGTGAGAAAGTTAGACAGATTGTGACAGAATTGTTAGAACATAATATTATAAGAGAGAGTAATTCTTCTTTTTCTAGTCCCATAATCCTAGTCAAAAAGAAAAACGGGCAAGATCGCATGTGTGTGGACTATCGTGAGCTGAATAAAAACACCTTGAGGGACCACTATCCTTTGCCGATCATTTCGGATCAAATTGATCAATTATCAGGAGGGTTTTACTACTCTACTTTTGATATGGCGGCAGGATTTCACCAAATACCAGTTTCAGAAAGCTCAATAGAGAAAACCGCCTTTGTAACACCCGATGGCCTTTATGAGTATTTGTCCATGCCATTTGGTTTAAGTAATGCTGTTGCAGTTTACCAAAGATGTATAAATAGAGCTCTCGGGTCTCTTCTTTACGGGTCTGATCCAATATGCCAAGTATATGTTGATGACGTACTTACAAAATGTAGAGTTTTTTCAGAGGGTCTATCCCGCATTGAGAGAATACTGATCTCTCTACAGGAGGCTGGGTTTTCGATCAATGTAGAGAAGACCGTTTTCTTCAAACGTTCTATTGAGTACTTGGGAAATATTGTATCAGATGGGCAAGTTAGCCCTAGTCGTAGGAAGATAGAGGCCTTAACAAAAGCTCCTTTACCTACAACCGTTAAACAGGTTAGACAGTTTAACGGATTAGCTGGTTATTTTAGGCGTTTCATTCCCAATTTTTCCCGGATTATGGTACCTTTATACGAGTTAACCAAAAAGGACGCAAAATGGGAATGGAACGAAAGACATGATCAAGCTAGGAATTACATTATCCAACATTTGTCTACTGCGCCTACTCTTTTAATTTTTCAGGAAGACGCGCCAATCGAACTATATACGGACGCAAGTAGTATCGGCTACGGAGCGGTGTTAGTGCAAATGGTCAACGGGCGACATCATCCAGTTGCCTACATGAGTTTGCGTACCACTGAGGTTGAGAGTCGATACCACTCCTACGAACTAGAAACCTTGGCAGTGGTAAAAGCAATCAAACATTTTCGCCAATACTTATACGGCCGAAAATTCAAAGTCATAACAGACTGCAATGCGCTGAAAGCATCAAAGTTCAAAAAGGATTTATTGCCACGAATACATCGCTGGTGGGCGTTTTTACAGAACTATGATTTCGACATAGAGTATCGAAAAGGCGAAAAACTGCAACACGCGGATTTCTTCAGCAGAAATCGATCAACTTATAGTACGGTCAACCTTATGACGAGAGACATGGAATGGATTCAGGTAGAACAGAGGCGAGATAATGACCTTCGTTTTTTGATTGAAGCCATAACTAACGGTAATCCAGTAGAAAACTACGTTCTGGTGGAAGGCGTTCTGAAGAAAACTCTTCGTAACCCATTACTCGGTAACTATGAAGCCATTGTTGTGCCGAGGTCATTCCAGTGGAGTTTGATAAACTCCTACCATACAGCTCTCCAACACCCAGGATGGGAGAAGACGTTACAGAAATTGAAAGAGTCGTATTGGTTTGACAAAATGAGCACAGTTGTCAGAAAGTTTGTTGACAATTGTATTGTATGCAAGACTTCAAAAGGTTCGTCGGGTGCCACACAAGTACAGCTTCACCCGATACAGAAACCAAATGCGGCGTTTCAAGTCATCCATATGGATATTACAGGTAAACTAGGCACTAGAAACCGAGAAGGTCGAGATGAATATGTGATTGTGACTATAGATGCATTCACCAAATATTTGCTGCTTAGTTACTCGAACGATAAGAACCAAAGTAGTAGTCTAGCAGCATTAAAACGCACAATACATTTATTTGGAACACCAGTGCAAGTAGTAGTCGATGGTGGAAGAGAATTTTTAGGTGATTTCAAAAATTACTGCGACAACTTTAACATCAATATTCATGCCATTTCACCAGGAGTTAGCCGAGCGAATGGCCAAGTTGAACGTGTAATGGCCACCTTGAAGAATGCGTTGACCATGATTAAAAATTATGAGACTGAAGATTGGCAGACTGCATTGGATGCACTTCAATTAGCATTCAACTGCACACCACATCGTGTAACTGGAGTGTCACCACTTACGCTCCTGACACGAAGACAACAAAGTGTACCTCCACAGCTATTGCGACTGGTGAACATTGATGAAGAGACTATAGATTTCGACCTCCTTGACCAACAAGTTCAACAGAAAATGGTAGCTGCTGCTCAGTACGACAAACAACGGTTTGACAAAAATAAGGCTAGAATACGACCATTCCAAAGAGGAGATTATGTGTTGATTAAAAATAATCCACGTAATCAAACATGTCTTGATTTAAAGTACAGCGAACCGTACGAGATTTTACGTATTGAAGACAATGACAGATACACCGTCAAACGAGTTACTGGAAGAGGGCGACCACGTAAGGTTGCTCATGACCAGTTACGTCGCGCACCGCAACCAGGCGAGCAGGAAACCATGTCGACATATTCTGACAATGACCAGCAACACAACCTGGAAGACTTGCAGCTCCAAGCAATCACGACCGAACCGCAGCCATCAACTTCACAAGCTGCGACGACGTTTGATACTTAACAAACGGTGAGTTCTTTTTATAACATGGTTTTGGGCTTATGTCAGATTGACGCATTTTTTAAAATACTCTCAATAATTGCTTATGTCAAAGAGAGTTTTGACTCATGAACTCACTTTAGCAATTGTAGACCAACCGCTCTCCAATAAAACTTCCTTGTTGTATAGTTCACACTCTATATTTTTTTACTCGTATACACACTTTTACACGTCCGTTCGCTACGACCGTTTAACTCGTACTGCCCTGAGTCAACCCGCTGGCTCTCCCTCCTTACCCCGTTCGTAACGGTCAAAATTGATTTAAATTGATTTATACCCACTCGGTTGTTATTGCCAAGTTAAAAATTATTATTATACTCAATCGATTTATCAATTTATGACAACTCGGTTGGTGTTGCTAACTCAAAAAGTACGTTATTCGATATAGTTGACTTACATATTTTATTAGCAAAATAAAGGAACCTTACACTCGACCATCCTGATAACGTGTATGACCCCATACACGTCTCAGTTGAGAACCTTACACTTGGCAAATTGACTCATAGCAGCAAAAAAAATACAATTAAAAAAAACATAAAAATCACATTGCTACATTTTTTCTTATGACTAAGTTTGCGCTTGTTCCAACCGTATCCGGCCCGACTGGAGTAAAAGAACAAGCAAGAAACCTCGGCGGGGTTAATTCTTTTCGCGGTTATTAAAATGTGATCTCCACAACAATTAAATAATAATAAAAATAATACATTGTCAGTACGTATAATGACATAATTTGTTATGTGACTACAAACAAGAATAATCTGTATTACACTTAGAACAACAATATAATTAAATAAAATTTATCAATTATCTGTTTATGTATAGGTACTTTACTTACTTCATTATGTATTTTTATAATTAGGAAAATTAGGTTTAGATTTAAGTCTGCTTTCTTCTATTGAACTTGGCATTCCCAGTATTGACTTGTTTAACAATAGGTTCCTACATGATTATCTTATAAATTTTAAAATTATACATAATTCAAAATATTATAATTCAATTGTATTAATAGTAGGGTTATCAGCCAACAGAGGCAATAAATGAAGGTTACGAACCCGCTCGCTCACGAAGTCTCGTACCCATATCTCTTAAGTCAGAACAATCATTCAAGCATCAGTCAGACTGTCATAACTCTAACAATATATGTCAAGTCACGAACTCGCTCGCTCACGTAGTCTCGCGCTCGACCAGCTTACGCTCTATGATCTCTTTTACTCTAACTATATTCATATTATAAACAACGAAGTCAAGTCACGAACCCGCTCGCTCACGTAATCTCGTGATTGACCTGGAACAACACAAACATCTTTGTATATAAACTTATCGTTCAAGGCATAATCAATAATCTCGTTTCACACCATTAGTAGGTTTAATATTTATACATAATTATATCTAGTCATCTACATCGGATGAGTTACTATCATCTGCCGCAACATCCGTGTCATCACTATCCAGCTCTAACGACTCTACATGTATCCATGGTTTCATTCGATCAGATGCCACTGTAGTCTTTCGTTTATTTCTCATTCCTTCAAAGCCGGGTATGGGCGCCACTTTATAACGATCATTGCCCATTACTTTGACCACCTTAAACGGACCTTCGTATGAGGGCATAAGTTTAGTGCTTTTGCCATCATTTTGAAATGCCGTTTTTAGTATTTTTACTAACTCCCCGTTTGTGTAACTTTGAGCTGGTCTACGTCCTTTGTCATAATATTGTTTTTGTTTTTCTTGTTCTCTATTGATTTTGTTTTTAACTTCTTTACGCAGAGATGACAGATCACAAGATTTACGAGTCAAATTTGCTATTTCATTTAGTGTTGGATTACTCTCACTATTTATTACAGTACCAAACATAACCTCCGCGGGAGTTCGGCCTATTGTCTTTTGCAACGTGTTATTTAGTCCCCACTGAATTTTACCGAGTTGGATGTCCCAGTTCTTCTCATCATCCCTAAGGTTCTGTGCAGTTAGCGAGTCTAAAATGGTGCGATTGTATCGCTCTACCTGCCCATTTGACCTCGGACTCGCAACCGCGTTCAATATATGTTTAATACCCCTATCTACACAGAACTTCCTAAAGACATGGGACGTGAAACAACTGCCACGATCACTTATAATTCGGTCTGGGTTTCTAAAAGTGTCAAAAATATCTTCGAGCACTTTGATCACATTCTGGGCCGTTGTATTTCTGACGGGTCTAATGAACACGAATTTAGTAAATGAATCAACAGTTACCAATAGATGAGTGTTCCCCCTTTTGGACTTTACAAAAGGCCCGAGGTGGTCAGTGTGCAAAGTATGGAATGGTATTTCAACTTTAGTAATAGGATGCAAGAGGCCTTCATTATTAGCAGTTTTCTTGGCATATGTGCAATCAATGCATGATTTTACGTACTTCTTAATGAAACGCGACATCTTAGGAAACCAGTAGAATTTTTTAACGCGTTCTAATGTCTTTCCCTCACCGACGTGTCCAATATCATCGTGATTCATTTTGCACACCTGCCACCTCGCCCCCTTGGGCACTACCCACCTAATGTTAGATTTATCCCCGTTAAGAATTCTGAATAATTTGTTATCTTTAATTAGGTAATTTTCTCTAATATACTCAAGCCCCTTCGAATCTAAATTACTGTTGATAATGTCACGAATTCGGCCCAGTTCAGAATCACCCAATTGCAAAGTCAAAAGCCAGTCTTCGTTACTTATAGCTAAAATAGTGGAATACTGATCAACTTTCCCCGTCTCTTTGTTATTTACCGGATTCCTTGATAATGCGTCCGCGTGGGCCATTCTCGTACCCGCTCTGTACTCGACCGTGCAGTTAAATTCCTGAAGAGCAAGCCACCAACGCGCGATTCGGGGAATTAGATCACGTTTTTGGAATGTGGAGCGTAGAGCACTACAGTCCGTGATGATTTTAAAATCCTTTCCGAGCAGAAATACCCTAAACTTTCGTAACGCACAAACCACAGCTAAGGTCTCTTGTTCGTAGGAATGAAAGTTCTTTTCCTCGGGAGTTGTCTGTCGACTGAAGTACGCAACGGGCCTTAAAGAATCGGTACTACCTTGTGGTCGATGCAGCACAATTCCACCAATGCCCAGTCTGCTGGCATCCGTATGGAGCTCAGTATCTGCAGAGTGATCATAAATGGCAAGAACCGGCCTACTTACCAACTTAGTCTTCAACTCCTCAAAAGCCTTCTCCTGGTCTCCTTGCCACTCCCATTTTACGTCCTTTTTTAAAAGTCTCGTAAGTGGAGAAGCAAGCTCGGCAAATCCCTGGATAAACTTTCTAAAATAGCTCACAAGCCCGATGAATTGACGGACTGCATGAACGTTTTCGGGTCTGGGAAAATCTGTCACCGATCGGATTTTTGCCTCACCAGGTCTTATCCCTGCTGAGCTGATTTCGTATCCTAAGTACTCAATTTTGTTTTGTAGAAAGCTACACTTTGCCAAGTTCAGCTTAAGGTTTGCGTTATCTAACAGCTGTAGTACCTCCTCCAACCTCGTGAGTGCTTCACCCGCGTTTCTGCCGTAAACAAGCACGTCATCAATATACACGGTGGCTCCGTTAAACCGCATCGGTCCCAAAACACGGTTCATCATTCTTTGGAAAACTGCAGGGGCGTTTGCTAGCCCAAACGGCACGCGATTGAACTCGTACTGGCCGTCGGGGGTCACAAACGCCGTCAAATGCTTGTGCTGTTCAGCTATAGGCACCTGGTAGTAGCCTGACATTAAATCAAGGGTAATAAACCATGCTTGTCCAGCCAATCGACTTACCTCGTCGTCAATGATGGGCATAGGGTAACGCTCCTTTACGGTGATCGAATTAAGCATCCTGTAATCGATACACATACGCACCTTCCCATCCTTTTTACGAACCAAAATGATTGGGCTAGCGTAATTTGATACAGACTCTCGTATTACGCCAGCTTCTAACATATTATCTACCATGTCGCGAACTTTTTCTCGCTCGTGGTGCGAGAGTCTATAGGGACGATAAACTACGGCGCGATTGCTGTTCAACTCAATTTGCATCTCCGTGACGTTGGTACAACCCAATTCAGTCAAATCAAAAGCAAAACAGTGTTTGTAACGTAGCAATAATTGGAACAATCTATTCTTATCTTGTTCGGTTACCGAATCCCCTAATATTACTTGCTGTTTGTCAAATTGGCTATTGGTTTTCTCTTTACAATCTTTAGCATCAGGTGAGACTGCAGTCACCCTCATAACTATGTCTATCTTTTCAGCGCGGGCGAATACAAAATTCTTTTGCAGCAAACATGGTATGGAACACGGCGTTACAGTAACTCTTAAATATCCGTTTTTGACTTCATAAACACCGCCGCATACAACAAATTGTTCATTAAGTTTTCCTACAATTTTTGTTTCTAGGAGGACGTTCCCACTAAGTACGAATTCCGTTGCAGCTCTTACACTAGCTGATCCGTAAAGTCGGGTAAACTCCATAACCCTTACTCTAACCGCACACTTTTCATCCCCAAAGCAATCAAAAGGAGTCTCTGTACCAACATCAAGGAACCGCAACTTGGCTGAGTCTTTAACGACTATTATATGAGGTTGTTCGGAATATGTTTGCCCCACCAACATTGCCCTATCAAGTAACCGATCGTCAACCACCTTACAAACAACTGTTGCAGTAACCCCGTCAATCGACAAAGTCAATGTCGTTGACCCTAAAGACTGGGCAAATCCATTGCCAAAACCTTTCATAGTCGAAGGTATCCCATCATGTAATACTTCTAAATCAATAGCAGCTGATTCTCTAATTAGGGTAACTTCGCTACCAAAATCTATAAAGGCGTCCAATGACCTGCCATTAACTAACACCTGCTTAGTAAACTTATCATTTGGATGCGAATTCGTTATGCACATTGTTTTGTGAACAGTGGTAGGTTTTGTTGACTGCCCTTGTTTAGCGCGACAATTATCGATGTTGTGTCCTATTTTGTGACAATAATCGCATTTTACTAGCGGCTTAGAACATTTAAGATAAAGGTGCCCCTTTTCCTTACAGTTGTAGCAAAACAATCCCGAGCTGTGTATGTTACCTTTAGAATTGCCCTTCTGACCACTTTCGTTATTATGTATGTTTTCAGTGGCCATTTTGTTCTTAAAATTAGACTGATACGGATGTTCTTTATTGCTAAGCAAAAACTGCAGCAATTGATCGGGTTCCGTACAACGCAATGCTAAAGCACTAGATTTAACGGTTCTGTCACTGAGACCATGGATAATGCAGTCTACGGCGCGTTTGCCTGTGATTTCACATTGATTAATTAAGGCTAGTTTTTCATAAAAATAATTTTCAATTGGCTCACTGTATTTACTCTTACGCCTGGGCATGTCCTCCAAGGACTGGCCATAATTCTGTTCACACGGAAAAGCTTTAATGAGTTTCTCTTGCCACTCTGTCCAAGTAAAGAGAATTGTATTCAAACTCTGATACCAGGTTTTGGCCAGTCCTTGTAGTTTTTGCATAGAGAAGTGTATGGTTGTTTTGTCGTCCCAACCGTAGACAGAGGCACATTCGTTTACTTTTCTAAGCCATACATCCATACGTTGGTTTTTATTACAGGGATCAAATTCAGGCAAAATATTCTTGTAGTCAAGTTTGCTGACTGCATGTGTACTCTGTTCTGACGGTTGTGACGCGAAATTATTTTTCAAAGAGTGTATTATTCTAATAATATCTCTAGATGAATATAACGGGCTACATGACCTTGAGCGACGCCCGGGACTGGCGTCGCGGTATCGGTGATCCTCTCGATGCAGGTCGCTTCGCCGATCGCAGTCGGCTCGATGCTTGCGATGCTCGCTATCCACACGACGGCTGCGCTGATTACTGTCCACGTCACGCTTGCGATGTTCGGTGCGTCTGGAACGAGCCTCCAAATCACGTTCCTCTTGAAGTATTCGCTCCATTTGAAGTAGACGCTCCCTCTCACGCTCTAGGTGCTGTTCTCGCTGACGTATGCTGGCACTGCGGCGTTGTCTCCGGCTTTCGTCTCGGCTGTGTGGTCGGCTTCGTCTAGCAGACACATCTTCAATATCCGGACTGCCCCTCAATTCGTCAACCGGGGCTCGGCTCCGTTGACGCGCAGAGTTCAGCATTGCTCCACGCAGCCGACTCTGTCTGCCTCCGTCACTGCTGCTCCTGGACGGATTCCTTTCTGGGGTCCGCAGACGATGGCTCTCACGACTTTCGTTCCGCTCCATATCTCGGAACAAATTAAAACAGTTTCGAGTTATCTTAACCATTCGCAACCACGTGTAGTTTTAACCTATAGCAACGGTACCTAAAGTACGAAATATAACAATTCTCTCGCAAGCGATGCATTCTAGCTCAAAGCGCACAAAAATTCAGTACCCATTATAGCCTCACATCTTCTACGAGTGTTCCAAAGTATAACCTAAGCTTGACCTTGGGTTATTATGTACCAAAGAGTTTTTGCAGTATGCAAATTATTTGTTGTAATTTATTTCGATTATTCGTATTAACAGCGAGTAATTAGATTTATTGAGTACCCTATAACAATACTTTTAAATATAAATAAAAATATATATTTAAGTTATACATGAAACGTCAATTTTAGAAAAATTAAGTCCTGATTGTAAGCCATTGCTTCTTCCTTTTATCTAAACATTAATTCTCGAACGAACTAATATACTTAGTATATGATGCTATAATAGTAAATTATTACGAAATCAAAGGTACTTACTTTTTACGTGAGCTTGATCGTACCACTTCTGAAATGTAGACCAACCGCTCTCCAATAAAACTTCCTTGTTGTATAGTTCACACTCTATATTTTTTTACTCGTATACACACTTTTACACGTCCGTTCGCTACGACCGTTTAACTCGTACTGCCCTGAGTCAACCCGCTGGCTCTCCCTCCTTACCCCGTTCGTAACGGTCAAAATTGATTTAAATTGATTTATACCCACTCGGTTGTTATTGCCAAGTTAAAAATTATTATTATACTCAATCGATTTATCAATTTATGACAACTCGGTTGGTGTTGCTAACTCAAAAAGTACGTTATTCGATATAGTTGACTTACATATTTTATTAGCAAAATAAAGGAACCTTACACAATTAAATTTAACAATAATCTTAAGACTGTACTTTCCTTTCAATTCCAGTTTCCTACAATAGACTGTCATTTTCAGAGCCTCTGTAGACCACGGCGAAAAAGGCCTAGACCACAGCATCGTCCTTCCCACATCCTTTAGAGCCCCTGTGGACCACGGCGTACATGACCGCCCAGACCACAGCAACATTTTATTTGAGCATTTGGGTTATGAACTGATTTAATTATTTTAATTATTATTTTTATAAACTACTACTAAAATACTGTGTGGACCATAATGTACGAAACCGCTCATAACCACAACAGTAAATAATAATTAAAAACATTTTCAGAGCCTCTGTGGACCACGGCGTACATGACCGCCCAGACCACAGCATCGACCAAATCCCTATATCCTTTAGAGCCCCTGTGGACCACGGCGTACAAAACCGCCCAGACCACAGCTTCATTCATGATTATGTAACAAAAATGCAAGTATGCGTGGAGACATTTGCATTTAATAACAAGAATAAAACGTGTTATAAAGTGCGTGGAGCATAAAACACGGTCTACGAGAATATTTAACCTTATAGCTCATTCCCAAAGTACAGGAACAGTTGTAGTAACAATACATTACCATTGTCCACGTACCTAATGGTATAAGAAATCATTAGCTTAAATATCTGGTATACATTACACACTTACTTAAATTGCATTCGTTATTTATTTCAGATAACGATGGATATAAGTGTTAACCCACCTAGTGTAGGTATCTATGTACAGGTACCTAGCTGAAATCAATAACTTTTCATTTCCAGAAACGTGGCAGGCGCAGAGCACGCACCGCCCCGCAGAATGGCCGTGTCGACGCGAAAGCGTAGATGTTTATATTTAAACCATTTACTTAGTATTTTTAATGTTTAGATTACATGAATTTTGCATTTCTTTAATGTTAATTCACTACAATTATTTATAGACATGAATTTATATTGCTTAAACTTTATTTATTTTAAAATCTTTTAAATAACATGCAAATGAAATTTTATATACTCAAAAAGCAACGTACCGTATTACTTTAGATTATTTTATGTAAGGTGTTTTTTATTTGCCTAAATTTTTAATAATTGATTTTACACGCAGCTTGATAAATCTGTAGTAAATTAAACTTGTGATTGATTATTTTGTTGCTTTTTGAATATCCGTTGAAATTTTTATTTAAGTTGTTGTTTATAAAATGATTTCATAGTTTTAATATTCATTTTAATTTAGTTTATGAATTATGAGAGCCGAACTTCATTTATTTAAAAATAAAAGTGAACACGTGTTTTCAGCGAACATACCTTTAAAAGAATTCAATATTTTCAAAAATGTGGTCATGTTTCGGCATCAGTCATAAAACAAATAATGCCGTAGAATCTTGGAATGGGCGATTAAATATACATGTAAAACCAAAACCTAATATTGTAACCTTACTAAAAGAACTTCAAAAAGATTCATCATACTATTTTGGCATATACAAGCAAAAAAACTTTATTACTAAAAATAGGCAGGAAACTATTTGGGCTCAAGATAAAATCAACGGTTCTTTGCAGGAACTCTGTGACGGTGAAATAAGTGTCGGTCATTGCATACAGAAATTGTGCAATATTTAAGTAATTTTAAACTGGAATAATTATGTTTAGATAAATAAAGAGACTGATTAGTTATGAGTTTACCCTTTTTTAAATGATCATATTTTCCTTGTATTATACTGCAGCGTGTACAAATACGTATCTAGGTACCTTAAACCTCAACCCATCTCTTTTTAATAAGAGAGCGTGAAGCACTTGATAATCGGACCGGTTGACTACTACACTCCTTACCTAGTCACCAACTGGCCCATGGACTAGACTTCAAGTGGGCCAGATGACACCTAAGCTCACCGCCAAGCAGCCATCTCGCCCGCAGACCAGATTTAGAGCGGGCCAGTTGACACCCACGCCGGGAAACTTTCGAAAATCGTACTGGTGACTAGTGCATTTGTTATTTTTTTCATTAAGTATTTTAAGGCACTACTGTTAAGTAAAGGTTTGGAGTCGATCTGATGATGGAGCCGAAAGACAGTCGAGGGAACTCGACAACGATTTACAGCAATTAACGGGCTTACTTCATACGGTTCAATATTCCAAAATGTTTAGTTCGTACAAAAATAATACCTCAGCAAGATTTAGGTCTACCCATCACCAAAAAACGTAAAATAAAATAATTTTAAACAAAAAAAAACCGCCTTCTAACGGGAAGGAAACTAAAAAGTCAAAAATAAGTTTACTTAGCAGAAAGTAATTCTTATTTTGATTTAGTTAATTAGAAATGATTAAATAAGTATTTTATAATTTTGAAGTTGGTAAGCAAATACTATAAGAACCTTACTTACTACAATAGCAAATTAAGATTGATAATACATATAGGTATCTAGTTATTGTTTTACTTGGCACCAACTTCAAAATTATAAAATACTTATTTAATCATTTCTGATTAACTAAATCAAAATATGAATTACTTTCAAGTAAACATATGTTCAAGTTTGAGCTACAAAACTTTGCGTATCGATACAAACAAATGGGACACGTTGCGATGTGATATATTAATACATACACTTTTTGGTCATCCCTAGTGCCTGCCCCTGGCCCCGCGCTACCCACTGACGGTGACGTCGCTATAGGACGCTAGGAGTCGTTGTCTGGATTGGAGAAAGTGAGACAGCTAGTAAGCGTACAGCATTAGTGGGACAGAGACAAATATAATACGTCGCTCTATCATCAATAAGGCGAAATATTTTTGCTTGGAAGTGCGTTTGGGCATGTTGTTTAGTTTGATATGACTAAAAAATTACGAAGTTGCAAACCAAACGGTGGTTTACTTATAATTTTATGAAGTTTATTGAAAGTAAAGAGCCGACTGTAAAGAATCGACAGACCAGCAAATCAGCGATTGCCGAACATATTCTGCAAACGGACACCAATCACTGGATTGAATTTCATCATACGCAAGTCCTCTCCACTAATCGTACCTACTACTCTCGGGTGGTACGAGAAGCTATTGAAATTAAAAAACATACAAACTTCAATAGGGAAGACGGCTTCAAGCTCTCGGCTACGTGGAATCCAGTGATTCAAATTACACAACCTCGCTTTGCGCAGTCGGTTAACGCTCGGAATACGGACGGCATACAGAATAAGGACACTGTCAGTGTGTTTTGTGATAGTACGTGGAAAAACAAAAATGTGAGGGTAGATCTAGAATCTACTTCGCATACGGAGCCGTGACATCGCCACATCAGTCTGCTTGTGACCACGGCCGGTGTAACCTGGTCGAAACGTCAAGCAAAATAAGGTATGTAAATACCTAATGCATGGTCGCGTGAATTCCCGTATATTTAGTTCTACTATATCATGCAACGCGAAAGTTTAAAAGTAAGTTTTTACATTATCTAGGTACTTACCTACTTACTATTTTTAACTAATCTGCGTATCGATCCTTGTTCCAATATGTGAAATTTTATAAAATGTTAGGTACTATGGCGATGCTTGGTGGTCTTCCACTTTGCAAACAAAATCGTTTGAACTAGCTTGCAAAAATTACCCCGCCCTCATTTCGCCTCAGCCAATCAAAACATTTCTTAGACGGGCGCTTGCGCTGGAAGAGAAGGATTATAATATTTTACTCAGTTGCAATTTGGTTTTCGCCTAAGTCAACGCGCGTTTATTTTTTTATTGTGTGCTCTACGACGAGTAACGACCATTGTTTTCTGTACGGACTCTGACTGATCCAGCTTTAACTTTGACTGTGCTTGTTTACGGGACCCTCGATTGTGTGAATTATTACGTGGCTTGTTTAACGGACTGGAAACATGCCTAGAATAGTGACAGACGAGAAAAACCAAATTTTGGTTTTATACGGCCAAGAGCAAAACATATCACAGGAATTAGGTAAATGTTTCGGTAAGTAGAAATATTTTTTATTTCAAGGATTTGTTATTCTATAGATTAAACTAAAATTGGTGTTTGCTCTTATACTACTTCAATCCATATTTACTTCTCTTTATTTTTTTCCCCTTACTTAACTAGAATAATATACAATCTCTGAAAAATATTAATTACATTACATAATATTATGTTATATCGTACCCTCAGTGGAAAATAGGCATAAGTGAATTTACATTGAATCATCGATTTTATCATATTTGAAAAGTACGTTTAAAGATACATACGCAATTTTTTTTTCATATTTTTCTTGTTTAATTTGACGAATTAATTCAAGAAAATAGTTTTGAGAATTTATATTCCATCACTTTTTTTCTTAAGGATTAGTAGATTATGTGATATAACGCAAATAATAAATTAAAAAATATGACATATTAATTAATAATATGTTTATACCTAAAATTTAAT
Organism: Parascotia fuliginaria; assembly: GCA_963082885.1. Taxonomy (NCBI): domain Eukaryota; kingdom Metazoa; phylum Arthropoda; class Insecta; order Lepidoptera; family Erebidae; genus Parascotia; species Parascotia fuliginaria. The sequence continues at coordinate 8,971,529 of OY720189.1, forward strand.
GTAGAAAATAAATAGTAACAAATATTATGATTTAAATGCGTTTGCTTTTTTTACATCGCTAGTCTTGTATACACGATTATCTTTTTATTCGTTATATTAACTAGGTAAGGAAATTATCTTAAATGCGCTTACTTAACCAAAAAGATAAACTTAAAAAATAAAAACAGCAGTATGACTGTTTACTTCTTATGAACTTAAAATAAATTACAATAATAACAATTACTGCTTTTTTCCACTAAAAACTTTCCTTTACGTCGAAACATAAGACTACAAACTGCAGCACGGCTGTAACATAAGAATTATTACTTCTTTCTTCCACTAGAATATTTTCATTGCACCGGGACGTAAGATTTGATACAGCGGCGCGGGAGTAGACAGCGGGAACATAAGCGTGAATACGTCGATGCAGGGGGGAGGGGGCGGTGCGTATCCACGCGCTTGACAGTCAGTGCCCGTTTCTAGGTCAAGGTAATAGCTGCGTTTACGCATTTGCGAAAACAAAACAACAACAATTGAGTGGTTTTTCTTCTTATTTTAAAGTAAAGTGACCTGAAAATGTATAACCGGACACAGCACAGTAGGGCGAGAAGAATTTTGAAGTTAATAGGTAAGTACATTTAGATTTAATTCTTATAAAAGCTAAAAATAAATTATTCCACAATGACGTGTTTACTGTATAATCAATAACATTGAGCGACTGTCGTCCGACCTTTGTAACCGGAACCAAAACAATATCGTGGTTACACATTCCGAATGAATGAAGGTGCAGTTTCCTCACGATGTTTTATCTTACCGCCAGCTAGTGGTTCAAGTAGTATGTAAGTGCGCTAGACAATTACAGCAATCGTCTGGTCTCAAACTAGGGGAACCTATATGAATGATTCGCTGTCTATTATTATAAAATTAATTTCTGTTACTAACGTGTAATTTTATTTCTAATTTGTAAAGACATACCATAGATGTTATAACAAAATGTGTATTTGTAAATATTTATATTAGGTACATGATACTTTCAAAATCGTTAACTAGGTATTATTGTTTAATCTATACTAATATTATAGAGAGGTAATATTTTTTTGTTTGTTTGTTTGTAATAAATAGGCTCCGAAACTACAGGACCGATTTTAAAAGTTCTTTCACCATTCGAAAGCTACGTTATCCACGAGTAACATAAGCTACTTTTTATCCCCGTAAGTAGGTACCACGCGGGCGGAGCCGCGGGCGGAAGCTAGTATATTTATATAAAAGTAATCGATCTGTGTCCGAAAAAACCGACACAAAGTTTGTTCAACCCGGGAATTGAACCCAGGACTTATACCACTAAACTAACGAGGCGTTATATTTATATACTTACATCTAAAAATCTCAGCCATATCACTTTAATTACCTGGTCTTAAACTAAGGATTCTGTAAAGGATTTGGCAAGGGGTACGTACACTCAGACCCAAGTCAGTTTAGTAAAGTTTGTTTGTTTGTCCGACCGGGAATCGAACCCGGAGCCTTTCGTCCTATAGACACTAATAATTGTGGCATCGAGGATGTCAGACAAAGAATAATGTCTTACCTTAACTTACCTTATTTTGTGAGCAAGACGTCTTTAGTAACAACTTAATATGATATTATTTATATTACATTTTATAATAAAATAATTTATTTACAGACGTCGACACAGAAGCAGAACAAACATCTGGAAATTATGAAGTCAGTCGTGGTGATATTTTGTACACCGCGCCGTCAACAAGTCGAAGTAGCAGACGACAATCTACAGTAAATTACAGAATTAGTGAGTCTTCGAATGAAGAGCCATTTTCACCACCGGTATCTGAATATTTACCAAGTTCGAGTCCTAGTCCGATAGCAGACTTAGGCAATACTTTACCATCTTCAATATTGAATGACTTCGATTTTAGTTTGAGAGATTGCTTAGGTAATTCTACACTTTTCTCTTCTCCAATTTCCACCACTCATAATAATTTAATTTTTATAGCGTCACCTACTGTCGTTTTTATATTTAATCCTCAAAAAACAATTTCTATGGGTAACAAAGACAGTTATGAAAATTTAGCGGTATCATCAGGAAATTACATAGAAGGAGTTTATCCTTTGCCGAATGATGCCGATCTTGAACCCGTATCCACGTTCTGGTATAATGCACCACTTCCTGAAAAGAGCATAACTGCCGCAGAACCTGAAACAGAACCTACATTTACTAGCCCTACAAGAACTCTGCTGACTCTTGAAAGTACTACGGTCATGCTTCGTGAAGCAGAGCCTGCATCCATAGCATGTCGCGACGAATTTCCGTTAGTTGAACATAATACTGCCGCAGAACCTGAAAAAGAACTTACATCTACAAGTCTTGCAAAAACTCCACAGACTCTTGAAAATACCCCGGCTATACTACCTGAAGCAGAACCTACATCCATAACATGTTATAACGACGAAACTCTTCCAGTTGGACATAATACTCTCACAGAACCTGAAACAGAACCTATATCTACAAGCCCTGATAGAACTCCACCGGTCTCTTCAATTGCCACAGCTATAGTTCCTCACTCAGACCCTCCAATCATAGCCTGCCACGTTGAAACTCTACCAGCTGGATATAATTCCACCACAGAACCTGAAGCAACGAATTCTCGTCCAGTGTTAGTAACTGAAGCTAATACAAATCCTAGAAAAAGAAAGCGTAATCCCGAAAAATGGTCTCAAACACAAAAAAAAATCAAATTAAATACAGGTCAACAGCCTCAAAAAAAGATGCAAGAGCCTTGCAAGTGTAAGCTTAAATGCTTTGAAAAAATACCCAGCGACAGGAGGTTGGTAATATTTAAGCAATTTTGGGCTTGTGGTAACCATGAAACTCAATGGCAATTCATTTTGAAAAACACTGAGATTATAGAATCTAAAGTTATGAAAATTCAGCGTAAGCGTGAACGAAATCGTACACTGGTTTATTATTTGCCGTCAAAAAACGATGTATGCCTTGTGACTAATTTGAAAGTGTGCAAAACTATGTTTCTTAATACGCTAGGTATTAAAGAAAGAACAGTTTACACTGCTATTGATAAATATGCTAATGGGGACCAAATAACAGACCTTCGAGGAAAACATACCAATAGACCTCATAGAACAGCCAGCGAAACAGAACAGAGTGCAATTCAACATATTCAGTCCTTTCCTTGTATCGAATCTCACTATCTTAGACAAAATTCCAGCCGTCAATATTTGTCACAAGACTTAAATATCTCAAAAATGCATCGTTTGTACAAAGATTGGATATCAGAAAATGAAAACTTTCGTAATACTAAAGTGGCAAGCGAATATCAATATAATCAAATATTTAATACACATTTTAACCTTTCTTTTTTCCGGCCGAAGAAGGATTTGTGCAATTTATGTAGCAAATACGACAATTCAACTGAAGAAGGTAAATTACAACTGAAAGAGGATTATGACAGTCATATAAAAAATAAAAACATCATACGAAATATGAAGGATAGTGAAAAAGAATCAGCAGATCCTAATGTGAAAACTGTAGCTGTTTTTGACTTGGAAAAGGTTCTTAGTTTACCGCAATCTAATGTGAATATTTTCCATTATAAAAGGAAATACCCCGCATACAATTTCACTGTGTACAATTTAATATCCCGTCAAGGGTTTTGTTATCTATGGCATGCACAAATTGCAAAAAGGGGTGCGAATGAAATCGCTAGTTGCTTATTACACTTCATTAAATCTGAAGTTAACAGGGGTATAAAGTCAATTTCACTGTATTCAGATAATTGTTCGGGCCAGAACAGAAATCGGTTCATATTCGCGATGTATATTTATGTATCACGTGTATTGAACGTAGAAGTTACACACAGGTTTTTACAAACTGGCCACACTCAGAACGAAGGCGACTCAATGCATGCCTGCATCGAGAAAAATATGAAAAATAAGACATTGTACTCGCCTGACCAACTGTACGAAGTAATCATGAATTCAAAAGTACAAAATAAGTTTGTAATTAAAGAAATGAATCAAAATGACTTTTACAACCTAAAAAGTCAAGTCACGACAAGCAAGAATTGGTCACAAGACACAAACGGACATAAAGTATTTTTCTCAAAAATTAAAGAAATCAAAACAAGTCCCGATGCACCAAATAAATTATTATTTAAATATGATTTCGAAAGTGAATATTTGGTACTAGACACTACAAATCGTACGACGACGACGCGCACACGCAAATCAAATAATGCCAATGCTGTAGATGTTAATGAACTTCCACTTGCATATGCTCAATTGTTACCTATTTCTGACGCGTTGTTCAAAGACTTAATTAGCCTGTGTAATACAAATGCTATACCTCTACATTACCAAACATTCTATAGAAATTTGTTACCAGCGACTGAATCTCCAAATTTGGAGGTATTTGATTCATCTGAAGAAGAATAACTTTACTAGTTCCCGTATTTTTGATCTCATTATTATTTTAATTTGAATTTTAAGTTGAATTCTATAGCCTAGAATGTTTGGTAATGAAGGAATTCGTAGAACGAAGATAACGTAGAAGGGAACAAGAATTTTTTGATTTATTGCTTAAAGAAGGTTTTTTTTTGTATTTTTATTTGTTGATTATTTTAAAACAAAAGGTACTGGCAATGTGTAAAGTACCTTGATTTGTTAATAATTTTTGCTTGTTATCTTAGATTTTTATTGAGAGAACATAATATTTTGTTGTACGGAGCCAAGAAAGAAGTTATTTCGTTAATTGTTACAAATCTTAACAAATGATCTACTGATTAGTTAATCATTTAAAAAAAAGTCATTAGTGGTAGTAATCTTCACCGAAACTCCACATTGCTGAATTATTACTGTCAAATTTTATTGTTGATAGTACGAACTTTAATTGTAGCCAAAACTATAATTATAATTTGCCTGAAATAAAAAAATAATGAACACAAAAAATGCATTTCCTTTTTTTCCCTTTAGTCATAAATATTAACTCTAAGTAATATGTGTTAATATGCAGCTAACTTTTCTTTAACATAATAATGGAATAAGTAATTATCTTTGTTTATTTAAGTTACCTTAGCAAGCCCCTAAATTGAAAAATGGGGTAAGTATTGCTAATACATTTCAAACATAATTGTAATAAAGGAAATAATGTAGTAATCTTACTTATACTAGCATAAATGTTTGTATTTACAAGTTCATTACTGCTTTAATACAACATACTTTTTGAAATATTTTTTCTTTTCTGGCAAAGTCTGGCATACATTTTGATACTCAGAATCCTGTATTTCATTACATTTTGAAAAATAGCATAATATTTTTTTTTTACAATTCCTAATAAACTATAAACATTAGTACTAACTTAAATACAACACGCAGTGCAACTTTTTTTCTCCTTTTTTTGATACAAGAATAATTCTTCTTCGTTTGAAAATAAAGTAAATATGCCCATAAATTCAATTTTTTCGCCATACTGAAAAATCACCATTTTCGTCTTATGCCTTTTTTCCACTGGGGGTACGATATGCACAAAATTGTATGGAGGTATTAGATTCAAACCAAAACATGAAAATAGGGTACTTATTACGTCTGAAGTCGAGGCAGACATTGAAGTGCTATTAATTTGTAAATTGTGATTATATATGACAATATGAAGATGATGTTAATAATTATGATTATGATTTAATTTGTGAAATACTACTTACTCACATAACATGATGTCATAACGAAGCATAATACTAAATTAGTCAATCATTTATCTATTATGTCTACATGCCCTTTATTATCGTGTATTAATCCATACTAATATTATAAATGCGAAAGTAACTCAGTCTGTCTGTCTGTCTGTTACGCTTTCACGCCTAAGTTACTGAACCGATTGTAATGAAATTTGGTATAAGTAGAGATAGATTATACCTTGGGAACAACACAGGCTATCTTTTATCGCCAAAAAATGGTTTGAAGGGGTTGTAAGCTTGATGGAACGACGTGATTATATTGTTATAAGTAGTCACAGGAGTGTAGAATGTAATAATGTAATAGCGAGCTAAAAACAAACAAAAGTATTGGAAATAAAAAAAGATAATACTTTGATGATTTTTAGCTTTATTCATTTTGTAAATCTCTCAATATGAACTATGTTGATAAACTACTTTCTAAAGAGATCATGACGTATTATTTCATAGGGCGTTGCGCGTTGTAGTCAATACTGGTTTAAACTCCGAAAACTATTGTTGTGTGAAACACAATACTTTAGAAAAAAGTTTATCATACCTAAATCTCTTGTAGATATATAGATGTTGATAGTATAGTGAATTATGGATTAAGTAGCTATGGTCGTACGTATAAAACTTATCTTGATCAAATATACGGTATTCAGTTAAGAATACTTAAAATATTAGTTCCCAAATATATTTATTTATTTATTTATTTATAAACTTTATGCACAAATCGTACATGGGTGGGCTTAATGCCAAAGGCATTTTCTACCAGCCAACCTTTGGGTGATGCAGAGATAAACGAAGTAGGTGCAAGTTAACAACAAAAGATTATTGCTTGAAATAGGTAATATACGTAAATAAATATATACTCAATACACATAATTATACTAACAATATATATAGATTATATATATTATATACATATATATATATACATAAATACATTTACAATACATACACAAATACTGATATATAAATATATATATACTTATACTATTAATGTGATGATTCTGCCAATCTGTCGAAGAGTATATCCCGTACCTTTAGTTTGAATTTATAGCGGTCCGTAACCATCCTGACTTCAAGAGGGAGCGCATTCCAGAGTAAGATAGATTGAATAAAGAAGGAAGAATGTACGAAATCAGAAGTATGAGAGGGGCATGCTAGAAGAAGATTATTAGAAGAGCGAAGATTTCTGTCATGAAATGAGCACAAAGGTTGGAAGTGTGGAGATAAATAACTGGGTAGTGTGGGAGAGTGTAAAAAAGAAAATAAGGTAGTAAGAGCGCGCTGATTTCGGCGCTGCCGAATGGGTAACCATTTTAGGTCAGAACGAGAGGAAGAGATATGATCATATTTACGAAGACCAAAAATGAATCGAATGCAGTTATTGAGAAGTCGGTCATACTTATTGAGCAGATCTGCATTCAGGTCAAAATAACATACATCACCATAGTCGATTAAAGGAAAAATTAAAGTCTGCACAATCATTGCCTTGGTTTTAGTCGGAAGGAAGTTCTTCAAGCGGTATAAGGCACGTAGGGTACCTGTTACTCTTTGACTTACACTGGTGACCTGAGCTTGCCAATTGAGATTGGAGTCAATGAGCAGTCCAAGATCTTTTACAACATGACTAAATGGAATAGTCGATCCATCAAAAACAACCGGTGGTACATATCGGATATCCAGTCTATTTATTAAGCGCTGACTACCTATGACAATGGTCTGGCACTTAGTGGGATTTACATAAAGGCCAAATCTATCAGACCAACATTTTTTTTTTTTTTTTTTGTCGAATATTACTCCTAAATACTTTATAGAGTCCACAGCGGTGAGAGTTAAACATGCGCATGGACTTGTTAGGGTGTTATTTGAATTACTATAACACTTATGACTTAAAATTTTAAATTTAATATTTGTAGAATGAACAGAATTTCTGATTGCAAATGGAATATACTTAGAACAAGCCAATGGGTAACAATATTAAACCCATTTTGGGCCTTGTCGTAAACCTCACTCCAGGTATCACCATGGAATGTCAGGGTCGTATCATCTGCATATGATATTATTTTGCAGTGATCGATTTTAAGTTGTGTTAACTCATTTATATGTGCAATGAAGAGTGTTGGACCTAAGATGCTGCCCTGCAGAACACCATGACAAACAGGCAAACTATCACTAATATAATTAGCCACTTTGACCCTTTGGGTTCTACCTGTTAGGTAATCAGTAAGTAATTTGAGTTGAATATCTCTTATACCCAGTAGATGTAGCTTTTTGGTAAGAATGGGAATAGAAACCGTGTCAAAGGCCTTTGCAAGGTTCAAAAATATGGTAAGACACTTCTTTTTGCTATCTAGAATTTTCACAATATGTTCTGTAAATTCGTTTAAGGCATCTGCAGTAGATTTTCCAGTACGGAATCCAAATTGACCATTTGACAAAAGGTTATAATTCTCTAAATAATTAGAAAGTCTAAAATTAATTACTCTCTCCAAGATCTTAGATAGTGATGTTAAGATCGAAATGGGACGGTAATTTGTGACACGGTTTCTATCGCCACCCTTAAAAATAGGACGGACTATAGACCCTTTGAGTGCGTTAGGAAAGATACCTTGGTTAAGGCACAAGTTAAAAATGTATACTAGAGGAAAAGTTATATTGGTTTTAATCGTCTTTAATACATCTGACGAGACACCATCATCTCCAGATGCACAGTTACTCTTTAAGCCCATAATAAGCCTATCTATTTCCTGCTCATCCGTTTCTAATAACACGAAGGAATTGCTATGTGAGGTTAAACTGACAGATGAATTATATCGCAACGAGCTGGCAAGTGGAGAGATTTTACCAGCTATGTTCTCACCAATAGTGGCAAAGAATGAATTAATACTATTGATCGATAACACCGGCGTAGCTTTTAAAGATAGAAGATCCAACAAATTATCCCTTTTAATATTTCTAGAAGTAATATCATTAACGGCTTTCCAAAGATTTTTACTATTTTTGCCTGCTTTCAATAACTGACATTTATCATATACTCTTTTTAGTTTTTTAATTAAATTGTTACAGTAATTCCTATATCTCTTGTATGTAATTTCAAGAATAATATTATTTGGATTACGTTTTACTTGTTTATGCATTCGATCTCTATTGCGCATACATCTGATAAGACCTAAACTCATCCAGGGTTTTAAAAATTTTTGATTGCTTTTAACACTTACAATGTTTGTATTAATTTGTACAATATTATGAATTTTTGAAATAAATAATTATATAGCGATATTAGGGTCAGATGTCTTATAAATAGAGGTAAAGTCAAGTTGATCGGACGCCATCTTTAATTCTTCATAGTTAATTTTGGTAATTGGAAGTTTTTGGGGTTTGGTTTCAATTCAGCACAGCAGAGAATCGGCGCATGATCAGTTATATAAGATTCAATAATAAACGTATTAGTAGGTGTTCTAGTTTTTAATAGGACATGGTCCAAGCAGCTTTTGCCTCGTGTCGGTGAATTTAACGCTGGTAGAAATGCATTAAAAGACAAAGTCTAAGTAGTCTGTTAGCAGTCGATCTGTGCTATCAGTTGCTATATTTATGTTAATATCGCCCATTAGTATAACGTTCTTATAGGCGGATAAGGTATTTATTATATTTCCTATAGATCTTAAAAAGTTATCTACTGTTTTGAAACAATATGGGCGATAAACCGCTTAGGTAGCTGTGTCGTTTCGAACTTTAATGAGTATACAATTACCGTCTTCAATTACAGGTTCTTCTAGAGTAGCCTTAATGTTGTCTTTAACAAATACAACGACGCCATCGTTCTGATTATAGTGGCACGTTGTTGCCATACTTGTATATCCTTGAAGAACTGGAAGGTTTTGTACACATGACATCCAACATTCAGACAAAATTATTACGTCAGCTTCAAATTTTAGTCTTTGTAGGAAAACAGTCAGACTATTAAAGTTAGCATTGATGCTGCGTATATTTTGCGCTAAAATTTTTAAGTATAGCCTCGGTTGCTTTATATAGTTTTTACAGTCTTCAGGTTTGCAAGTAATAGCTTGGGAGATCGAGAAGTTATCGATATCAGAAATTAGGTCAGAATAGAATTTTATAATTAAATGTTAAAGTGTCAGTCAACAAGGTTTTAGACAATTTGTAAATTATTTTGTTGTTGTTGTTTTTAAAATTATTGATGTAGTTATTTAATTTGTATCTTGTTTCTACAAAGTGTAAATATTTGTTTGTAAAGTTAATTTTAACATATTTATTATAACTGTGATACGATCCGTTATAAAAACTGTAATTATAGCATAAGTACAATTGAAGGAAGCTAAAAAATTGAGAGATGGTAATTATTGCTTTATCAATTACTATGTAAGGTTTGATGTCAGTATCTGTAAACATAAATGGAGTGTTGGATATGTAAAAGTTTGTGTAAGTGTGTGAGTCCTTGTGTGTTTGTAAGTAAGGTTTGTTGTCAGTATCTGTAAATATAGATAGAGTATTGGTTATGTACAAGTTTGTGTGTGTGTGTGTGAGTCCTTGTGTGTATGAATGTAAGGTTTGTTGTCAGTATCTGTAAATGTAAATAGAGTGTTGATTATGTAAAACTGTGTGTAAGTGTGTAAGTCTTTTTGTGTTTGAATGTAATATTTGATGTCAGTATATGTTAGTGTAATTAAAGTAATAGTTATGTAAAAATGTGTGTTGGTGTGTGAGTATTTACATATTTGTATTTTATAAGCATGCTTAATTCTTTTGGAGTAGTAACATTTACACAATATTGAAAGAATAAATTCTGCAAAACAGTAAACGCAAAGTATAAAACAACAACAGGTTTTTTTTTTTTAGGGTAGTTGCAAAAAAGTTAACACCTGTTTGAATTTTTTAAAAGTTATTTTAATTAAATATAAACAATTTTTTTCAAATATTAAGCTGTTTTAAGTATAATAATAACATATCAGTTACACAGTATTAAATGTGAATAAAAGTGTTCATACATACACCACCTGCCAGCTGATTACTTGCACTTTTACTCATCACAAACACTGTTGGCACTAAATCACTTGTGGTCACGAAATGTCTCAGTTATTAGAGATCCTGTCTGCGCAGAAAAGCATGGAAGAGTGTTTTCAGAAGAGGATGAGTGAATTAGAGGCCCAGATTCAAAGTAGCGGCCCAGCAAAAGATACTGTCGCCAAAGTTGCTGAAGAATTTCGCTCATTCAGAGAGCTTGTTTACAAAATGCTCGGTATTTTGAGGATCCAAATAAGTGAGTGTTTAAGGATGTGTGATGCGATTGAGACACGGCATAGGCGTAAAGTTCTTATTTTTTCTGGCATTCCTGAAGTAGATAGGGAGAACTGCCCAACGCTTATTGTTAAGACATTGTGTACTACAATGGGATTAAAAAACATCACAGCTGCATCCTTCAAAGCTTGTCATCGACTTGGCAGTCCTAACAAGGATCATCCGCGACCTATATTAGTAAGGTTCTGCGAACTTGATACTAAAGCAGCGGTTTGGAGGGCGAAAACCAAGCTTAAAGGATCCCCCACATCAATAAAGGAATTCCTGACCAAACACCGTCAGGCTGTTTTTGGTAAGGCCCGGCTTCATTTCGGTATAAGGTCTTGCTGGACTCAGGATGGGATTATCGTTGTCAAGACACCAGACGGAGCACGTACTAAGATCACCTGCATGGATGAATTAACCCCTTTGGCAGTCAAGTTTCCTAGGACTCAGGGAGTCAGTGGTACCAAAGGCATAACAGTTGTAAACAGTTCAACAAAGAATTAGTGTTTGTTTTTAACTTTGTGTCGTTTTGCTATCTCTCTTTCTTGTTAAGCTGTATTTTTTTTTCTATTACCCACTGAAGAGAATTATTAATATTAATTATTATTAATAGACTCTAAAACTGTTTTGGCTTTTGGCAAAAAGTTTTGAACTTTTGAATGACAGATTGATACATTTCAATACGTGATGCTTGTCATGCGTTTAGTAATTGTCCTTGTAATTTATTTTTCATTTTGTTTAATTTAGCGTTTTGTTATATCAAGTCTGTCTTAATAATTATGTTTCGTGTGTGTTTTCTTTAGTTATTTTGATTGCCTGGTTTTTGTCTTGATATCATGACGTGTTTTTGTTATTTTCTTTTTTTTTAACTTTATAATGTTCGATGCTAAGTTTCGGTATGTGCTGGCGGGTGGTGCAGATATTACGCTGCACTAACCATAATAAATTTTTTTTTGTTTTTGTTTAATTACTCCAAATTATTATTATTTTAGTTATATTTTAATATATATTATATTATTATTGTATATTATTCTGTATGATTACTAGTGATGAGATAGGTGATTTATCATTTCAATCTGCTAACGATTCCGTTGTGTCTGCGTCTGCTGATGACAGCTTCGTTTCAGTCACGGATATTACTGTTGGTGATTTTGTTCGTGGTGTATTCAATCAACATCCTAAATGGTTAATGAATGTGTGCCATATCAACGCACAAAGTTTACCAAGTCACTATGGTGACTTTCTTGAGGCTTTCTCAGATGCGAACGTGCATGCCATCCTGATTTCAGAGAGCTGGCTCAAACCTCAACTTCTGTCTACTGCGTACCCTCTACCCGGTTTCGTTCTTATTCGGAATGATAGAGCGGATAGACGTGGTGGAGGTGTAGCTATATACTTACGTAGTGATTTTAAGTATAAACCTTTAGCTGTTTCTAACTCGACTAATAACTCATCTGCAGAGTTTCTTTTCTTAGAGGTTTGGGTCAAAGGAGCAAAAGCTGTTCTTGGTGTTATCTATTGCCCCCCTTCTGTTGATTACTTCACCGATTTAGAAACAGTTTTTGAATCTTTAGGGTCGCTTTATGAACACTACATCATCATGGGTGACTTCAATACCAATCTCCTTGATCCTTGTTCACGTTCCCTTAAACTTAATCAAATCATTAAGTCGGCCAGTCTCAATGTATTGCCTCTTAATGCTACCCATCACAACATCAATGGGAGTGATACATGGCTAGATCTTATCCTTACCTCAAATCCTGACCTCGTTTATTCCCATGGCCAATATCCTGCTCCTGGTTTTTCCCTTCATGACCTTGTCTTCCTGTTCTACCTCCTCAAACCTCCAAAACCTCGACCTAAAGTGTTGCTCATGCGTTGTTTTGCACGAATACACTTGAACAGAATTTCATCTGAAGCTTCTTTAATAGATTGGGAACCTCTGATGGCCGCTGAAACTGTTGATGAGAAGATTTGTATTTTTAACAATGTTGTACAGCGCTTGTACGATGCACACGCTCCCATCAGAAAGGTGAAGCTAAAACACCTTCCTGCACCTTGGATGTCAAAAGGAATTCAGATGGCCATGAGACGTAGGGATCGAGTCTTTCGAAAGTTTAAAAGGGACCGTTGCGATGAGAACTGGACTTTTTACAAAACTGCAAGAAATCGGTGCAATCAGATGATACGAAACGCTAAAAGACGCCACATTCTAAATAATATCTTATCATGTACCCCTGCCGATATGTGGAAGTTCCTTAGGACTTTCGGTATCGGTAAAGTACAGGGATGTCATCTTCCGTCCGAATTCGGGCTTGATGATTTTAACACTTATTTCGTCACTACAATGCAACAAGTCATGAATCCTTCGGTCAGGGACCGGACAGTTGATTACATTAGCAACTTACCTAATCTTAGCTATAATACTTTTATTTTTCTCCAGTTGCTGCGGGTGAAATCAAAAAAACTATCCTTTCCATTAAGTCCAATGCCGTAGGCAGTGACAACATTAGTCGTCGTATGATTGTTACTGTACTCGATTCTCTCCTCCCTGCGATTACTCATATCATTAACTTTTCCATGTTTACTTGTCAATTTCCTACCGTATGGAGACAAGCCTATGTTCGCCCACTCCCTAAGATTGCCAACCCATCCATTCTTGCCCACTACCGTCCAATATCCATTCTTCCTTTCCTATCCAAGGTCCTTGAAGCATGTGTTCATAAGCAGTTGTCCAGGTTTGTAAACCACAATAACATTCTTTCCCCACTCCAATCTGGTTTTAGACCTGGACACAGCACTGTCTCTGCCTTGCTTAAAGTGACTGGCGATATTAGAACAGGCATTGAGAAAGCTAATGTCACTGTTTTGGCTTTGGTCGATTTTTCGAATGCATTTAGTACCGTCAGTCACGATATCCTTTTAGCCATCCTATCCTATCTTAAGATTTCACCAGAAGCATTGGATTGGTTCTCTTCTTATCTTCGTGGACGTCAACAGGCAGTTCGGACTGATGAGGCAATGTCGAGTTGGTGTGATCTTGACTGTGGCGTGCCACAAGGCGGCATTCTCTCACCACTTCTATTTTCTTTATTTATTAATCTCATCACCCATAAACTTCAGTGCACGTATCATCTTTACGCCGACGACTTGCAGTTGTATTCTCAAGCAAAAGTGGATTCCTTACACACAGCCATTGACAACATAAATTCGGACTTAAATGCCATTAATGACTGGTCTAATAAATTTGGTTTATGCGTCAATCCATCTAAGTGCCAGGCCATAGTTGTGGGAAGCTCTCGAATGATATCAAGAGTAGATTTCACATCACTTCCTCCGATAGTATTTAATGGCTGCATTGTACCATATAGTCAAAATGTAAAAGATCTGGGGCTACAAATTGATACCACACTTGACTGGCGAGCTCAAGTGGCAAAAGTTAGTCAGAAAGTTGTTGGATCCCTGCGTACTCTCTACCGCTTAAAGAACTTCCTTCCAGTTCAGATAAAGACAACGCTTGTGCAAACACTAGTCCTTCCCATCATTGACTATGGTGATGTGTGTTATTTCGACCTGAATGCAGATCTGCTCAATAAACTCGACCGACTTCTCAATAATTGCATTCGGTTCATTTTTAATTTGCGTAAGTTTGACCACGTTTCCTTATTTCGTTCTCAGTTGAACTGGTTGCCTATTCGTCAACGTCGCAGTCTGCGAGCATTGACTACTTTATTTGCTATACTTCAATCTCCTAATGCGCCTTCCTATTTAGTTTCCAACTTCCAATATCTTTGCTCTGTTCATGACAGAAACCTACGTTCTTCTAACAATCGTCTCCTTGCTTGTCCCTCACATAACTCCAGCCTAGTTCATTCTTCCTTTACTATTCAATCAGTTCTACTGTGGAATGCGCTCCCTCTCGAAGTCAGAATGTGTACAAATCGTGCCACGTTTAAATTTAAGGTACGTCAGCAGTACAGCAAGTTATTAGCAGCAGACAGAAATATAGCAGAAGAAATCTCTCAATAATATGAGTATAGTTCATAGTAATCACATTGTATATACATATGTATTATTATATATATATATATATATTTATATATATATAATTTATATTTTATTTGGGTATTATTAGTATATTATGTTATTATATTTATATGTATATTATTTGTTTTTTTTTTCTTATATATTAATAGTTTTTAATAGTTATGTATCCTAATTTAACTATTGTTCTTTTGATCAACTTTACTTTTTTTTAATTTTTTCACCTGCCATGTTTATCTCTGCATCACCCTAAGGTTGACTGGCAGAAAATGCCTTAGGCATTAAGTCCGCCTTGTGCAATTATTTGCAGGAAGTTTTAAATAAATAAATAAATAAATGAATAAAACAATATGAAAAAATGGGTTTAAACACTGTTGTACTATTATAGCTTAAGTTAACAAAGCAGCAGTATTGTAATGACACAATCAGTCAGATTTTCTTATTTGCTATATTTTCTAATTGTTCTTCAGTTTTTATTTTAATAGTTGGTGAGTTTTCGCTTGTTTTTACCAGAACCTTCCCATTTGATGTCCAGCAGAATTGCAGCACCTTCTCCTTCATGAGATTTTTAGCAATGAAGTGCAATTTTCTTGCTTTAGGGGTCAGGTGTTCCGTTATGTAAACAGGTAAAGAGCCTGGTGCTCCCAGATTAGTACTATTCATTTTAGCTGTATTGGTCTGATTGAATGATTTTACCGCCTTAAGCACCCTATATTTGCTCGAGGTATTATAAAATTCTACAAGTATTGAAGGATTGCTGTCTTTTTTCCCAGGGATGCGGAATGAGTCCTTGATGCTAGAGATCGATTCATTAACTTGTAATGTTTTCAACAAATTATCCAAGTACTTATCTAGGTCTTCTTTAGACTCGTTATGATTTTTTGGTACGTTTCGTATCTCCAAAAAATTTATCTTCGATATTCGTAACATTTCTTCAATTTTTTCCTCTAAGGAAAACATATAAGCGCGGTGTTCTTTGCATTATTTTTCAAGTCGATCAGTTTTGAGCTTAACCTCGTCATACTGTGAGCTTGTAAAGGAAATTGACTTTTCTATGTCCTGGTTTGATTTCTTGATTAATGTTAACGAATCTTCGATTTTTCTTAGACGAACATCAGATTCTAATTTCCAAGACGAGAATAAGTTTTTTATTTCTGTCATAGACTCGGTTTGGAGAGATATAAACATTTGTTTTATTTCATCTTTGAAGTGTATAAACTCGTTCTTAAAAGAAATTTCGCCAGACGAATTACGGAATCGCTTCCCTCTGGTATTTGTTACATAGTTTGTCGGTGTGTCGGTTATTCCGACCGTTGACAGATTGGGCTCTGAATTGTTATCAGGCGTTCTAAGCATTTTGATTTTATTGTGAAACACAAATAATATAACGTAGCACGACTAATATCCTGGAGATAAATATTTATTCAATAGCTCGATGTCGATCACAACACATTCGTGCTCTTGACGGGCCTTTTCACCAAGCTAAAGACATTCGTTGTTTTGATTGCCGCATGTACCAATCGCGCCGATTCCGTATAAATAATAATTATTTAACGAGTCGTCAACAACATACATTCGTGGATTTGAAGGATCTTCTTGCTAAGCTTCACACATTCGTGGTTATGATTCCCGTTAGTATTGTATCGTCGATCGTCGCGTTGCGCTGACACATTGAGCGAGAGCGAGGGGCACGGTACGTAAACAACAACACATTCGTAGTTTTGAAGGAGAATTTTCTCACCTCGTTGTACACATTCGCAGTAGTGATTCCCGCTTGAAGCGGTTGCGTTGTCGGCTGCTCGGAACTTATGCGCGCCTAGTAATTTGTGTATATTTGTATGTTATTTTAAACTAGTTATTTCAATAAAAGTTTTATTTAACTATTAGTATTAAGTACGGAGGGACACGTCCACACGTGACCGCGATCCGAGGAAAGCGGAGAATTGTATTTACATTATGTAATGCATACTATTTAATGTAAAATGTATCCTATGCTTACGTTTACAGGATACAGTGCCCTTTGTAAAGTCTTCGCCAATGTCGTTAACTGCACGGCAGACATATTCGCCGGAATCTTCTGCATACACGTACAAAATGTCAAGGGATACGAAGCCCATGTCATATACAGTGCGATACCGATGACCAGAAGGTAAAAATTTACCATTACGATACCACTCGATACGCAATTTAGGATCTTCTTTTGGCTCAACTCTACATTCAAAACGAACGCTTTCGGATTCTTCCACAGTGTGCGACTGAATCTGTGTTATGAATTTGGGTGGAGTGCTGATGACAGGTTCATGTTTTGGAGCATCACTTACTCGTCCTCTTTCAAGTTCTTTGATCTTCTCTCCACTCATTCCCTGCGGCAATTGTGATTCCAAAACAATATCGCGTTTAGCACTGTTTGTTTTATTTATGTTTGTGTTGTAATTATTTGTTGGACATATTGGTCGTAATTATTTAAAAAAAAAATTGTTTAATGATATGAAGTATTTGTTTTTTTTTTTTTAAATGTATTTTTATTTTTTATAGGTATCTATGTACGTCGTCTTTTATATCACAATAAAAGTTTTTCTTTCTTTCTTTCTTTCTTTCACTGCATGTAATTTTGGCTGTCGTCGTTGCTGATCCCCATTTGTTAGTGGCTCGACAAGTATATTCACCAGCATCGCGGGCGTAAATTCACCAGCATCGCGGGCGCGCTTTTTTCGTTGGTGGGTAGTCTAAATATTAACAACTATTTTTGAGTGCTCTTGAATTATTTAAAAAAAATCTTTAATTAATATATAATACAAGTTGGTAATGATAAAATCACTTAGCTAACATTAAATACCTGCTGGTCAAGTGTTATCTCCACAATCCAATCACATATAAACACACAAGCAACATGGACAACATCGATGACTCACTATCACTACATGACATGCAGATTTATTTTGAACAGCGGATGGCCAAATTTGAAGAAGATCTCCAGAAGAAGACGCTTTGCTGAGTTCAAAACTTTTATTTTTAAGATGCTGCGGTCATTCTCATCACAACTTCAAACTCTTTCTCGCAATGTTGACACTATGGAGATGCGTAGTAGACGTAAAATCTTGCTTCTACACGGGGTAGCAGAGGAGAAAGCAGAAGAAACCGTCGCTGTGGTCGCCGAGGTCATCAAGCAGAAGGTGAAACTGGAGTGCTTTACGCCTGACGATGTCCGACGCTGTCATCGAATGGGACGACTGACTTCTGCTCAAAATCCGCGACCTATCCTTGTGAAGTTCCAGACTGCTACCGTGCGAGACAGTATATGGTTCTCCAAAACCAAATTAAGAGGTACCGGTGTTACTGTTTCGGAATTTTTAACACGCACTCGTCACAATGCTTTTAAAGCGGCCCGGGACAAATTCGGAATCACGAAGTGCTGGACAAGAGAAGGATGTGTCTACGTGCTTGGCCCTGATGGCACACGACATCAAGTCACTTGTCTTGATGACCTGAACAAAATAAAGTGTGTAGAGGCTCCAAAGCAGACTGTTAAAACGAAGCCCAAACGAGCGGCAGCGAAGAAATAGCTTCTTTGTTATTAATTTCATAACATTACCGGGTAATCTATTAACTGTAATTCTTTCTATACCTTCTACTCTTTAATTTCGCACTAATCATTGATACTTTTTACTTTATTTATAGCTACCGTAAGATTAATTGTTTTGGTTTTCACATAATGTCACATTATGTCAAATTCTCACTCCTGCTTATTCGTTTAGAAACTGACAGTGTTATGTCACAGATTATTTATTTTATGCTGTAAATTACCCGGTCTGTCCGTTCAAAGTTATCTATTAACTTTAATCTTTTTTTTTTTTTTTTTTTCTCCAGTTAGCTTGATATGTCTAAGTTTAATTTCTTATATTTCCTTAATAGTCTGCATATTTTGTTTTAGTTTAATTAATTTAAATAACACAAAACCGGCAGGTGGATAATATTGTAAAAGTTAGCGAAAATACGTTTTAAATTTTATTCATTATTTATTATTATTATTTTTTTTGTCTCATTATTTATTATTATTAAGTATTGATATTTGTTTTATCATATTATTTATTATTATCTAATATTAATTTATAATAATATTTAGTTATTGAAATGACAAGTAGTGATGACGATTTTGTGTCTATTAACAGCGATAGCAGTGATAGCAGTTTCGTTAGTGTACCAACGTTATCGGAGACGTTGGAAGCGCAGTTTTCTGATGTATCTAAGAATTTCAATGTTATTCATATCAATGCCCAAAGTATTCCGGCACATTTCTCGGATATGCTGGCAAGCTTCGACAATAAGAGCATACACGCAGTTCTTATTTCCGAATCCTGGCTAAAACCTTGTCTCCCGTCCCTTTTGTACTCTCTTCCAGGATTTCAGCTCATAAGGAATGATCGTGCGGCTGGTGGCGGTGGCGGTGTTGCCATTTATATTCGAACACATATCTCCTTCAACATTATTAATGTGTCAGCACAACCGCCGCCACCAAATGCTGGCAAACATCTCTTTATTGAGGTGGAACTTCACCACACTAAAATCCTTCTCGGTGTTTATTATTGTCCTTCTCTACGCATAGACTTCTTCTCTTCTTTTGAAAACCTGTTAGAAAACCTCATTCCGTCCTATAATCACACCATAATAATGGGTGATTTTAATACATGTCTCCTCAAAAACGATTACCGGTCCTCTTCCTTTTCTGCATTAGCGGAATCCTCTAACTTACATATCCTTCCTCTTAGCGCAACACACCATTTTCCTAATTCTGTTCCTTCACTTCTTGACCTTATACTGGTCTCAACAAGAGAACGCGTCGCTAAGCATGGCCAATGTGCAGCTGACGCATTCTCTTATCATGATTTGCTTTTCATTTTATACAAAGTCCGCCCTCCGAAGGCTAGATCCAAAATCCTAATGCAGCGTAATTTTGGTGGCATGAACACTGAAGATCTTCGTGAAGATGCCAACAATATGGACTGGACACCAGTCTTCGCATCTAGTTCATTAGATGAAAAGGTCGATATTTTTACGCAGTCTATTATCAAGCTATACGACAAACATGCGCCTGTTCGTCCCGTTAAGCTTAAGCATGCACCAGCTCCTTGGCTCACAAGTGATATCAAGGCACTCATGGCACGAAAGGCTGCAGCGAAATTTAGATATAAGTTTAAACCAAATGAAGCCAATCTACAAAGATATATTCAAGTACGTAATCACTGTAATAAGGTGTGTAGAAACGCTCAACGCCGACATATTCACACTTCGGTCCAAAACGGGGACCCAGCTAAAGTATGGCAATTTCTTAAAACATTAGGTGTTGGAAAGTCACGGTCTAACAATATTCCGAAAACATTAAATATTGAGCTACTTAATCAGCATTTTTCTGCTTTGCCCAACTTTGACAGGACAACTAAATTAATTACAATAAACTTTCTTTCATCTCTTCCAACACCTAGTTATCAACCATTTATTTTCAATTCTTTTACTGACAGTGATGTTAAGAAGAGTATTATGGCGATCACCTCCAATGCAGTTGGATGTGACCATGTCAGCTGTAATATGATCCTTCCCATCCTTGACGAAATCCTTCCTGTTATCTCCCATATCCTTAACTGTTCCTTATCCTATGGTATCTTTCCAACTTCATGGAAAGATGCTCAAATTATTCCTATACCTAAAAAGACAAATCCGTCACTATATTCTGATTATCGTCCTATATCCATACTGCCCTTCCTCTCCAAAGTCATAGAACGCCTCGTCCATAACCAGCTCAGCACATTTCTCTCTAGAAATAACCTCCTTAACCCTTTCCAGTCTGGTTTCCGTCCTGAGGCTCTAGACAAGTGTCATAGATTTCTATTCTATTCATAGAATAGATTATAAAATGTATTGGATTGACGTAAGCTAACGCCAACGCTTATGTCAATCTCATACATTTTTTATCTATTCTATGAATAGAATAGAAAACTTTGACACTTGTCTAGGGCCTCTGG
Source organism: Parascotia fuliginaria (assembly GCA_963082885.1). NCBI lineage: Eukaryota > Metazoa > Arthropoda > Insecta > Lepidoptera > Erebidae > Parascotia > Parascotia fuliginaria. The sequence continues at coordinate 8,992,620 of OY720189.1, forward strand.
TCACAGTACAGTTACATCCTTGGTGAATATTACGGATGACATAAGATTCGCCATGGAAAGTGGATATCTAACTGTTCTTGCACTACTTGATTTCTCTAACGCTTTCAACACAGTAGATATCGACGTTCTGATTAACATGCTTCGCTCACTTAACATATCTCCTACGGTAATTGATTGGTTTCGCAGTTACCTGTGTGGTCGTCGTCAACGTATACAAACTGAGGATGCTCTTTCCTCGTGGTGTAATACGTATGCTGGTGTGCCCCAAGGCGGCGTTCTTTCTCCTCTTCTCTTTGCTATATTTATTAATACCATTCCAAATCAACTTAACTCTTCCTACCACCTTTATTTATTTATTTATTTATTTAAAACTTCCTGCAAATAATTGCACAAGGCGGACTTAATGCCTAAGGCATTTTCTGCCAGTCAACCTTAGGGTGATGCAGAGATAAACATGGCAGGTGAAAAAATTAAAAAAAGTAAAGTTGATCAAAAGAACAATAGTTAAATTAGGATACATAACTATTAAAAACTATTAACATATAAAAAAAAAAACAGATAATATACATATTAATATAATAAGTATAATAACATAATATACTAATAATACCCAAATAAAATATATATATATATATAATAATACATATGTATATACAATATGATTACTATGAACTATACTCATACTATTGAGAGATTTCTTCTGCTATATTTCTGTCTGCTGCTAATAACTTGCTGTACTGCTGACGCACCTTAAATTTAAACGTGGCACGATTTGTACACATCCTGACTTCGAGAGGGAGCGCATTCCACAGTAGAACTGATTGAATAGTAAAGGAAGAATGAACTAGGCTGGAGTTATGTGAGGGACAAGCAAGGAGACGATTGTTAGAAGAACGTAGGTTTCTGTCATGAACAGAGCAAAGATATTGGAAGTTGGAAACTAAATAGGAAGGCGCATTAGGAGATTGAAGTATAGCAAATAAAGTAGTCAATGCTCGCAGACTGCGACGTTGACGAATAGGCAACCAGTTCAACTGAGAACGAAATAAGGAAACGTGGTCGAACTTACGCAAATTAAAAATGAACCGAATGCAATTATTGAGAAGTCGGTCGAGTTTATTGAGCAGATCTGCATTCAGGTCGAAATAACACACATCACCATAGTCAATGATGGGAAGGACTAGTGTTTGCACAAGCGTTGTCTTCATCTGAACTGGAAGGAAGTTCTTTAAGCGGTAGAGAGTACGCAGGGATCCAACAACTTTCTGACTAACTTTTGCCACTTGAGCTCGCCAGTCAAGTGTGTTATCAATTTGTAGCCCCAGATCTTTTACATTTTGACTATATGGTACAATGCAGCCATTAAATACTATCGGAGGAAGTGATGTGAAATCTACTCTTGATATCATTCGAGAGCTTCCCACAACTATGGCCTGGCACTTAGATGGATTGACGCATAAACCAAATTTATTAGACCAGTCATTAATGGCATTTAAGTCCGAATTTATGTTGTCAATGGCTGTGTGTAAGGAATCCACTTTTGCTTGAGAATACAACTGCAAGTCGTCGGCGTAAAGATGATACGTGCACTGAAGTTCATGGGTGATGAGATTAATAAATAAAGAAAATAGAAGTGGTGAGAGAATGCCGCCTTGTGGCACGCCACAGTCAAGATCACACCAACTCGACATTGCCTCATCAGTCCGAACTACCTGTTGACGTCCACGAAGATAAGAAGAGAACCAATCCAGTGCTTCTGGTGAAATCTTAAGATAGGATAGGATGGCTAAAAGGATATCGTGACTGACGGTACTAAATGCATTCGAAAAATCGACCAAAGCCAAAACAGTGACATTAGCTTTCTCAATGCCTGTTCTAATATCGCCAGTCACTTTAAGCAAGGCAGAGATAGTACTGTGTCCAGGTCTAAAACCAGATTGGAGTGGGGAAAGAATGTTATTGTGGTTTACAAACCTGGACAACTGCTTATGAACACATGCCTCAAGGACCTTGGATAGGAAAGGAAGAATGGATATTGGACGGTAGTGGGCAAGAATGGATGGGTTGGCAATCTTAGGAAGTGGGCGAACATAGGCTTGTCTCCATACGGTAGGAAATTGACAAGTAAACATGGAAAAGTTAATGATATGAGTAATCGCAGGGAGGAGAGAATCGAGTACAGTAACAATCATACGACGACTAATGTTGTCACTGCCTACGGCATTGAACTTAATGGAAAGGATAGTTTTTTTGATTTCACCCGCAGCAACTGGAGAAAAAATAAAAGTATTATAGCTAAGATTAGGTAAGTTGCTAATGTAATCAACTGTCCGGTCCCTGACCGAAGGATTCATGACTTGTTGCATTGTAGTGACGAAATAAGTGTTAAAGTCATCAAGCCCGAATTCGGACGGAAGATGACATCCCTGTACTTTACCGATACCGAAAGTCCTAAGGAACTTCCACATATCGGCAGGGGTACATGATAAGATATTATTTAGAATGTGGCGTCTTTTAGCGTTTCGTATCATCTGATTGCACCGATTTCTTGCAGTTTTGTAAAAAGTCCAGTTCTCATCGCAACGGTCCCTTTTAAACTTTCGAAAGACTCGATCCCTACGTCTCATGGCCATCTGAATTCCTTTTGACATCCAAGGTGCAGGAAGGTGTTTTAGCTTCACCTTTCTGATGGGAGCGTGTGCATCGTACAAGCGCTGTACAACATTGTTAAAAATACAAATCTTCTCATCAACAGTTTCAGCGGCCATCAGAGGTTCCCAATCTATTAAAGAAGCTTCAGATGAAATTCTGTTCAAGTTTATTCGTGCAAAACAACGCATGAGCAACACTTTAGGTCGAGGTTTTGGAGGTTTGAGGAGGTAGGAAAGGAAGACAAGGTCATGAAGGGAAAAACCAGGAGCAGGATATTGGCCATGGGAATAAACGAGGTCAGGATTTGAGGTAAGGATAAGATCTAGCCATGTATCACTCCCATTGATGTTGTGATGGGTAGCATTAAGAGGCAATACATTGAGACTGGCCGACTTAATGATTTGATTAAGTTTAAGGGAACGTGAACAAGGATCAAGGAGATTGGTATTGAAGTCACCCATGATGATGTAGTGTTCATAAAGCGACCCTAAAGATTCAAAAACTGTTTCTAAATCAGTGAAGTAATCAACAGAAGGGGGGCAATAGATAACACCAAGAACAGCTTTTGCTCCTTTGACCCAAACCTCTAAGAAAAGAAACTCCGCAGATGAGTTATTAGTCGAGTTAGAAACAGCTAAAGGTTTATACTTAAAATCACTACGTAAGTATATAGCTACACCTCCACCACGTCTATCCGCTCTATCATTCCGAATAAGAACGAAACCGGGTAGAGGGTACGCAGCAGACAGAAGTTGAGGTTTGAGCCAGCTCTCTGAAATCAGGATGGCATGCACGTTCGCATCTGAGAAAGCCTCAAGAAAGTCACCATAGTGACTTGGTAAACTTTGTGCGTTGATATGGCACACATTCATTAACCATTTAGGATGTTGATTGAATACACCACGAACAAAATCACCAACAGTATTATCCGTGACTGAAACGAAGCTGTCATCAGCAGACGCAGACACAACGGAATCGTTAGCAGATTGAAATGATAAATCACCTATCTCATCACTAGTAATCATACAGAATAATATACAATAATAATATGATATTATATTAAAATATAACTAAAATAATAATAATTTGGAGTAATTAAACAAAAACAAAAAAAAATTATTATGGTTAGTGCAGCGTAATATCTGCACCACCCGCCAGCACATACCGAAACTTAGCATCGAACATTATAAAGTTAAAAAAAAAGAAAATAACAAAAACACGTCATGATATCAAGACAAAAACCAGGCAATCAAAATAACTAAAGAAAACACACATGAAACATAATTATTAAGACAGACTTGATATAACAAAACGCTAAATTAAACAAAATGAAAAATAAAGGGAGATAATAATATCTAACATAAACACGAACAATGATGTTCAATATCAGCATTCACAGCAAGAGATCCCTATCGAATCTCAAACTCAAACAATAGATGGCGCTACCTGTAAAAAATTTGAAAATAAACAAACTATGACTTCAAGTCCGCATACACCTGCGCCTGCAACAAATCATAATAATAATATATTCATATTTGGAGAACAAGATTGTATTGGATTATCACAAAAATTAATTAATTCAAGGGAAAACACCAAATACAGTAAATATCAAATTACTTCATTTACAAAACCATATGCAAAATGTATAGAATCTTTTGTCTCTTGCTACAATTTATGTATGACTGAAAACGACTGGTTAATCTTAAATATTGGCCAAAACGAGTCAAATCCGTTGCAACTAGAGTATGAACTTAAAAAACTATTAGACCATTTCAAAAATTATAACGTAATAATATTAAGTGTCAACAGCAATAAACAATTAAATGAATTTAAATTAAATAATTTATTGAAATTTATATGTTATCAATATAAAAACTGTCATTTTGTAAATATATTCACTCACGGATTTATAAGAAATATCCACTATTTACAGAATATAATGTGTAGGGAAATTAATATATTAATAGACACTATAGACTATTACAAGAAATATATACCTTTCAGTAAAACCATTCACAAAAAAAATAGTAAGAAATTACCAAAAAAAGGAACCATTCCCTACTATTTTCCGGTTGTATGTCCTAATTCTCCAGGAGAATCTTTGGAAAAAAGTGTAAATAATCCTTTTTTGTTCAGAAACCGATCGAGAACAAAAATGGGATAGTAAGGTTATTACATCAAAATATAGCAGGCCTCCTGAATAAATCTGAATCTATTGAGTTATTCATAAATAAAATTTCTAATAACTATAAACACCCAATACATATATTGTGTTTCACAGAAACTTTCATTAAAAACGGAGATGAGTCAAATGTAATCATTAAGGGATATAAATTGGGTAGTTATTACTCTAGGAAAAACCAAAAACGTGGAGGTACATGCATATTATTGTATAATGGTATAGATTGTAAAGCATTAGACATATGTAAACAATATTCCTGTGATAATGTTTTTGAATGTTGTGGTGTTGAAATCACTAGCATGAATACAATTATAATTTGTATATACAGAATCCCTAATTCTAGTGTTAACTTATTCTTAAATAAACTAGATCTTTTTTTACATAAATTATTGCACAAAATTCATAAAAAAAAAGTTATAATGACAGGTGATTTTAATATAAACATGCTAATAGAAAACAAAAATTCACAACTATTAGCAAATTTATTATCAAACTATAATTTAATGTCACACATAATCGTCCCAACACGTCAAAAGAGTTGTATAGACCTTATAACTAGCAATATTAAAAATGCTAATGGTGCAGTATATTCTTCTTGTCTATCAGATCATGAGACTGCCCAGGTTCTAGAGTTTCCAGGGTACTATAAAAAAAATATTTCTCATTATTACATCATGAAAAGAGATTATAGTAATGATAACATAAATAAATTTATATATTACATTTCAAATCTGTCTTGGCAAGATATGTATTCAGAACAGGATGTAAATAGGGCCTTTGATATATTTCACACTGATTTCTGTTTATTTTATGAACTATGTTTTCCTCTAATTAGAATTAGAATGAATAACAACATAAGAACACCAAAATGGATAACTAAAGGTCTCATTAAATCTAGTACTGTCAGAAGACAATTAAGATTTAGTTACTATAGACATAAAACAAAAGAAACATATAATAAATACATTAAATACCATAAATTATATAAGAAATGTATAAATTATTCAAAAATTAATATGAATAAAAAACTAATTAATAAATCCAAAAACAAAGGTAAAACAACATGGAATATAATAAAAAATAAATATGACAACATAAATACAATAAATAATTTAGAATCAATACAAAATAATGGTAGCATAATAAGCTCTCCTATTGAAATAGCAACAAATTTCAATGATTATTTCATTAATATTGCAAATAAAAGTAATAATATAAATAATGACATATATATAAAAAATAATAAAGACTCAATTTTCCTAAAACCAACTACAGATAAAGAAATAATAAATATTATCAAATCCCTTAATAATACCAAAGCTGTAGGTTATGATTCGGTCACCACAAATATTCTCAAAGTAAGTGCACATATAATAGCTCCAGTCCTTACATATATAATTGAAGTTTCATTTATACAAGGCGTATTTCCAGAGAAGTTAAAATATTCTATAGTTAAACCATTGCATAAGAAAGGTGATCGCAAAGATCCCAGTAATTATCGACCTATCACGCTTGTTCCAGTATTTTCAAAAATTTTTGAAAAGGTTTTCTACCAAAGACTAAATGATTTTTTAATTAAACATGACATTATTAAAAAGGAACAAAACGGATTTCAGAGTAACAAATCCACATCATTAGCTACTTTCAATCTCATTCGAACAATTACAGATTATTTAGATAAAAGAATTCCAGTAGTCACTGTGTTTTTTGATATGAGTAAGGCATTTGATTGTGTGGATAAAAATGTGTTACTTAACAAATGTGAGAAATATGGTATACGGGGTGTTGCACTGAACTGGATAAAAACGTATTTAAGTGATCGGAAACAAAGTGTAGAAATAACAAGAGTAAATGATAAGTTAGAATCCACATCTTATAGGTCTTCAATTCGAGTTAATAAATATGGGGTACCGCAAGGAAGCGTGCTAGGTCCGCTCCTCTTTTTAATCTATATTAATGACCTACCCGACAAGATTAAATACCAAACTATCTTGTTTGCTGATGATATATCAATAATTATACCATACAAACACAAGCATATATCACACGAGTTACAAGTAAATGAAGCTGTACAGTCAGTATTAAAATGGATGCAATCAAACAATCTTTCCCCTAACATATCTAAAACTAAATACATAAAATTTCAGACATATAAATCAAAACAATACAATATAAATATCAAATTAGAAAATCAAAACATAGAAGAAACTGATAACATTAAATTTTTAGGCATAACACTAGATAAAAATTGTAATTGGAAAGAACATATTAGTAACATTTGTAGTAAACTTAATAGCTTTGTATACGCAATAAAAAAACTTCGTACAGTAACTGACGAAAAAACAGCACGTACAGCATACAGCGGATATGTTGAATCTATCCTTAGATATAATGTAATCATCTGGGGAAATTCTACCAATATAAATAAAGCCTTTATTGTACAGAAAAAATGTGTTAGGGCAATTTGTGGTGCAGGGCCACTAGAATCATGCAGACCTTTATTTAAAAAATTAAATTTATTGACATTACCCTCAATATATATATTAGAGATAGCAAATTTTGTGAAGAAAAATTATGATTTATTTAAATCGAAAAACGATCATTGCGACAATAAATATAAACCTAGAGATCCTACAAAGTTAATAATACCATACTGTCGAACAACACTCCATAAAAAAAACACTTATCACATGTGTATTACAATTTTTAATAAAATTCCAAAGGAAATAAGGGAGCTTCCTTTTAAATATTTTAAAATTAAATTGCGTAAATGGTTAATGGCTAATTCGTTTTACTCTGTACAAGAATATATGAATACGTGAATAAATGTGAATAAATAGGAAACATAATAATGTAATAATAATAATTTAATAATTGTAGTGACAGTGTATTAATATAATGTAATAATATTCAAATGATATAAATGATGTGTTGGCAATAATGTAATAATAATAATGATGTACGTATTGATAATAATATTGATGATGAATGATGTAATATTATTTTAGATTGATGGTAATTATAATTTAGATCAATACTCACCTATTGTAACATTTGCATGCCTTTTCTAGGCAGATTACGGTATGTACTTTTATTACCATTAAGCCACCTGGTTTCACCTGTACTCTGAGCAAATAAATGTTCTTATTTCTTATTTCTTATTTCTTAAATTACAAGGACAATTACTAAACGCATGACAAGCATCACGTATTGAAATGTATCAATCTGTCATTCAAAAGTTCAAAACTTTTTGCCAAAAGCCAAAACAGTTTTAGAGTCTATTAATAATAATTAATATTAATAATTCTCTTTAGTGGGTAATAGAAAAAAAAAAATACAGCTTAACAAGAAAGAGAGATAGCAAAACGACACAAAGTTAAAAACAAACACTAATTCTTTGTTGAACTGTTTACAACTGTTATGCCTTTGGTACCACTGACTCCCTGAGTCCTAGGAAACTTGACTGCCAAAGGGGTTAATTCATCCATGCAGGTGATCTTAGTACGTGCTCCGTCTGGTGTCTTGACAACGATAATCCCATCCTGAGTCCAGCAAGATCTTATACCGAAATGAAGCCGGGCCTTACCAAAAACAGCCTGTCGGTGTTTGGTCAAGAATTCCTTTATTGATGTGGGGGATCCTTTAAGCTTGGTTTTCGCCCTCCAAACCGCTGCTTTAGTATCTAGTTCGCAGAACCTTACTAATATAGGTCGCGGATGATCCTTGTTAGGACTGCCAAGTCGATGACAAGCTTTGAAGGATGCAGCTGTGATGTTTTTTAATCCCATTGTAGTAGACAATGTCTTAACAATAAGCGTTGGGCAGTTCTCCCTATCTACCTCAGGAATGCCAGAAAAAATAAGAACTTTACGCCTATGCCGTGTCTCAATCGCATCACACATCCTTAAACACTCACTTATTTGGATCCTCAAAATACCGAGCATTTTGTAAACAAGCTCTCTGAATGAGCGAAATTCTTCAGCAACTTTGGCGACAGTATCTTTTGCTGGGCCGCTACTTTGAATCTGGGCCTCTAATTCACTCATCCTCTTCTGAAAACACTCTTCCATGCTTTTCTGCGCAGACAGGATCTCTAATAACTGAGACATTTCGTGACCACAAGTGATTTAGTGCCAACAGTGTTTGTGATGAGTAAAAGTGCAAGTAATCAGCTGGCAGGTGGTGTATGTATGAACACTTTTATTCACATTTAATACTGTGTAACTGATATGTTATTATTATACTTAAAACAGCTTAATATTTGAAAAAAAATTGTTTATATTTAATTAAAATAACTTTTCAAAAATTCAAACAGGTGTTAACTTTTTTGCACCTACCGCCCTTTTTTCCTTTATGCAGATGATTTACAGATATACTCTTCTGCTCCTTTCGAAAAGTTGTCTTATGCTATCTGTTCTATCAACAAAGATTTGGTCTCAATAAGCAATTGGAGTAGCGCACATGGGATTCAACTAAACCCTATAAAGACCCAAGTCATTATTGTTGGTAGCTCCAGAAGGGTTTCCAAGATAAACTGGGCGCAACTGCCACAGGTTGTGCTTGACGGCACTGTTGTACCTTTTAGTAAAACAGTTAAGGATCTAGGTGTATTTATCGATTCTGAGTTAACCTGGGGACCACAATTGCAGGAAGTGAGTCGAAAAATTTTTGCAACGGCAGGTTCTTTGAGGCGTCTACGAAACCTTCTGCCAATTGCCACCAAAACTGCGCTTGCAAACTCCCTGTTACTTCCCATCCTCGATTATGCGGATGCCAGCTATCCCAACCTCACCGAGTACCAGTTAGATAAACTTGAGCGACTTCAAAATGTTTGTATACGATTTATATTTGGACTACGCAAATATGATCACGTTTCAGAATTTCGCAAAAAGCTCAAGTGGTTACCAATAAGACTTCGCCGGAATGCTCATATCCTCTCACTGCTTTACAATGTACTGTTTAACCCTTCAACACCTTCCTATCTTAAAGGACGCTTTGAGTTCCTTCGTGAGACACATATGAGATCCTTAAGATCATCAGAAAACCTACAATTAAACATGCCGTCGCATTCTACAATCTTTTATGACAACTCTTTCACAGTTTTAGCTACACGTTTGTGGAATGAATTACCTTTGAGCATTAAACAAGCACAATCACTAGCTATTTTTAAATCTATGATAAAATCATATTATTTGTCACTATAATGACCATTTAAATTTTAACTGTAGTTAATGTATTTATTACCGACTATTTATTTTAGGAGTATATTTAAACATATTTATTTATATATATGTTATTGTATGTATTGTATATAAATATTGTATACATTTAAGTATATTATTTATTGTGTATATTTTATGTATTATATTATGAATATCTATCAATATTGTATTTATATTGCACCATCAACTGCTGCTTTTCCAATCACCAAATCCATCCAAAGGTTGTCTGGAAGAGATCGCTCCAAGCGATAAGACCGCCCATTGTACCTACTTATATTTATGTTGTATTCTTAACTTGTATCTAATATATGATGTGTACAATAAAGAATATTATTATTATATTATTATTATTAAATGTAATCTATATCTAAAGCAATAAAACCAAAGTCATTGAGCATATGCACACGTGAACCAGTAGCAAATGGTCGGCCATTATAGAACCAGTCGATTTTCATTGTAGGATCACCCACTGGTTCAACACGATAGTCAAAGTGTATGGGTCCACCTTCAGGTACATCCAAATTATCTTTAATTTCAACTGTAAACTTTGGTGGATTTGGTTTTTCATCTTCAACAGCGATTTCTTCGCGCTTGTGCAATGTTTCTTCTAACTTCTGAATGCTTTCAGTACCAGATTTGAAGTGTGATGGCAGTTGTGGTTCTAAAATAATACCTTGTCTGCCTTTGACTTGTAACTTACAAGAAACTGTAGCCTCTCTTTGTCGATTGGTGGCTTTGCAAGTATAAAGACTTGCATCTCGCTGATAAACTCCACCAATTTCCAATATTACAAAACCAAAATCATTAATGGTCTTTACCCTAGAGCCAGTCAGAAGCGGTTTGCCATTGTGATACCATTCGACTCTCATGCTCGAGTCGTTGACAGGAATGAGTCTACATTCGAAGTGAGCAGATGAATTTTCTGAGAGGATTAGATCCGACGGTGTAGTAGTAAATTCGGGCGGATTACCGCTTTCAGCTTCCGGAGTTAGCGAATCTACAGTACCCGTGTATCCCTCAAGAGCTGCAATTTTGTCAATGGTTCCTTCCATGCCTTTAGGTAATTGAGACTCTAAGATGATGTTACGTTTTCCTTGCACTTTCATTGTAGCTATCGTAACAGCTTCTCCGTAGTTGTTATATGCCCTGCACAAATATTCTCCAGAATCTTCGGGATATGTGGGTGAAATTTCAAGAATTACGAAACCGAAGTCGCAAAAAGTTCTGAATCGTGAGCCAGCCTTAAGGGACTTTCCATTCTAATACCACTCAACCTAAAGAATAAAAACTCAGTAAGCTTATTTATAGATTGTAAGATATTAATCGGCATGTAGTTCTGCATGACAAGTTAATGAAATCATAAAATATTTAATCAACAATTGAATTACAATTGTGGGTACCTATATTATGGTTACTACTCAGTAACTTACATAGTATGACCTAACTTTCTTATGTTAAACAATAATAACTTTTCATTTAAAGGTTTTCATAAGCTTAAAGATCTAGCTATCTTACCTTAAGATTAGGATCGTCAGTAGGTGTCAGTCTTGCTTCAAAGTGAGCATTTTCACCCTCTCTTAGATTTTCAATGTTTGATAAAGGTACTGTAAAAACTGGTGCTCTACCGCGCTCTTCTTCTTCCTTGGCATCTTTTCGGCGAATCAGTGAGTCTTCCAAAGTTTGTAATTTTTCCAAGCCACCTTCCATACCCTAAAAAAAAAATTAAGAACATATTTATAAATCGCATTACTGTCATCACCAGAGATCGGAATAGGTAGAGTATATGAATTTAAGGCATAAGTTAAAATGTTTCTAATATCCACGTAAACAATTCCAACTTAGTTTTAATTTATCTATGTAAAACATTTGAATATCTGACACAATTTTACTACAGAACCCTAAAAATTTAAATGTGATTCTTCTAATCAATAATTTGTAACTATAATCTATGTACAGTTCATGTTTTTAAGATCCTGGGTTTTAATTGTCATATTTATTATTACGGGATTTTAGACGGATTATCAACTCTATGTTGATAATGCTCTTTATCTGAAAATAAACTATTAATAATAATAATATGTTACTTCCTTCCTCAAACTTACGGTAAAATACACTCTACCTATTCCGATCTCTGGTCATCACTGAGTTGAAATATTAGAAGGGATTCAGCAAACAATATTACCAAATATTGAGTTTATTATATTTGCCCGACTGCCGATGTCAAGGACGTTAATGTTTTTTAAGCGTATGTATATATTTATGTGTGTAAATATGTATGTATATATGTATGGGTGTGAGTATGTATGTCTATTTCTTTGACACGCTCTTCAACCTAAATGGCTTGATGGATTTTAATATATTAGGTGTCATAAGATTCGTATTAATTGTAAGAGTAACATCTATACTATTATAATAGCGGTAGAGTATGTTTGTTTGAATGCGCTAATCTCTGAACTACCAGTCGGATTTGAAAATTCTTTTTGTGTATAGGCCAACAGCGTAACATCACGCTACTGGTAGCGGGAGCAGAGCAGTAAGCAAAGACGTGGATAAAACCGCGTCGTGGAACGTATTAGGGTATATAAAATTTCAATTTAGCGTCAGCAAAAAAAAATTCGATTTTTCTTTTCAATTTGTTTTGGCTGACGGGCTTTTTGTTTGTTAATAATATATTTTGCTGGTTTAAAAATCACTTTTAATGCCAAGGAACATCGTTTAAGCTACTAACAGCTAAAATAATACTGCTCTAGTCTGTTGGTCAATAGGGTCTCCAGAGCTCGTTAGACAATCGCTGTGGTGTAGTGCCAAAGCTGCAGCATAATACCCAATGTCAGTCTATTGAATGCTTGTTAGCCGCTTAATTTAGTAAAAATATAGGTTACAGGTGTATTTATCTATACAAAAGCTCTGTTAAAGTAGCTGTACATACCCGCGGTAGTTGCGAGTCCAAGATTAAGTTCTCCTTTGAAGTACATTTTAAAGTAGCCTTAGTAGAATCACGGCCTAATTTTTTAGTCGCAATACATTCGTATACACCGGAGTTTTCTTCATAGCAGTATAAAATATCCAATATGACATGGAAAGTCCTGTATCTATGTCCGTGAGGTAACTTCTTGCCATTATAAAACCATTCAACTTTGAGATCTGGGTCGTCTATTGGTACCAATCTAGCCTCGAAATGAGCACTTTGACCTTCAACTAATTTAGTAACGTCTTGTATTTGAGTAATAAACTTCGGTGGCTCAGCTGAAGCTGGCGCTGGGGCTTGTTGCTGCACACCTTGTAAACTTTCTAATTCTCTAATTTTGGCTAGTGAATCGGGTTGTAGACTTTCCAAATAGACTCCACCTCTGCCGTAACAAGATATAGTAGCTTTAGTGAAGTCTTCACCATATTTATTATAAGCACGGCAAACATATTCACCAGTATCGTGGTTTTAAGTGTATGATATATCTAGAACAACAAAACCAAAGTCCGATACGGTCTTGATTCTTGTAGAATGACGTAACGGCTGACCATTGTGAAACCACTCTATCTTTAAGTCAGGGTCGTCAACAGATATAACAGTACATTCAAAGTGAGCAGACTGCCCGCCCAAGTAACATTTTATAGCAGTATAACAGCCGGCTTACAGCATTTTTGTAGCGTTTTGGCACTTTGATTTAGTTCTATAATAGCATTACAAACGTTTATACGGCGACTCTAATGCTTATTTGGGCACAAATTATACGGCTTTAGATCCTAAATAAGTTCACAAATAGTTGTTTAATTGCATTACAGGAGCATTATATTAGCATTATTGTGGTCAAAGAAGGTGTCAATAGCACTAGAGAAGCATTATTGTGGTCAATGCAGTTGTAATGAAGATGCTATATGCATTATAAAAGCATTAGACTAGCATTAGAATGTAGTAAAAGAATTATAGGAGCTATTCAAATGTTCACACGTAGAACTTAAGCAAACCCTACATCATTGCAAAAACATCTCTAATACCACGGTACAAATGTTATAATATAATTAACGTTATAATTTAACTACTTATGTCTCGAAATATGAAATATGGTTAAGAATATGTGAGTGAAACCATTTTGTTTCTATCAAAACAAAGTTTAATTATAATACTGGGTAAGTAAGTTTTAAATTTTTCGTTGTGTTGCCTTTAATATTATTGCGCAATGTAGTTTACTGTAAATGTTTATATATATTTCATTGAGAATTTTCACGCGCCTTCGATATTTTGTGGTTTTAATATAAAATGTTATATAAAGATATGTGTGAAATAACCAAAACAATTGTGTATTTTTAATATAGAACTAAGTTTACATAAATAGCATAGTAGTATTTGCTTGGGCAGTATTAGATAAAGTTATATCATTATTATATAGGTCTAATTGATTTTATAAATAGTTCTCAATAATATTTTTTTGGTTATAAAATATTTACAAAATGGTGTCGGTCTAATAGCAGCCTGGTGAGCCTTTTAAAAGGCTAATTAATGCCAACAGCATAAATACCTATCACACGTGAACAATTATTAAGCCAGATGCCAGAGAGAAGACTTTTTATGAACCACTGTAGTGTCATGGTTTATAAAGTAGTTCTATATGGGTTCACCGGTATACCAGTAGACTTGGTCTAAACTAAAATAATGCCATTACTTGAACGCAATTTTGGGGTTCCTTGAGCCAAACATAAAACCGTACCTATTAGATTTTTTGTACATATGAGGAGTATCGGCCGGTTGACAGGTCAATCGATTAAGTGTCTTGGCGGTACGGAGATATAATCTCACTCATTACAGTACCCGGTGATAATAATTGCACATCGTAATTTAGGCTTCGTAGACCGTTGTTACGTACTGTTTATTTATTATTATTTGAACCACCTCACATCAGAAAAAAAATTAAACAACCTTTGCCCATCCGCCTTGAGCAAACGTGGTGATTAATGCTCAAGCTTTCTCCCTGCAGTGCGATAATAGACAGGCTGGTATTATTATTATTAAATAAAAAAAAATAAGCGATCTATTTCATGTAATAAGGCGGGTGACTAATTCTAATTTATATTTTAATGAGAAAATGATGTCATTTTTCTATCAATCGCCCGTGCCTCTTGCTCGCTCCATTACAATATGTACGGACAAGTACCAGCCAGAAGCACACGCAATTGATATCAAAATTACATCATTTTGATATCAAAAGTAAGTCAAACAATTCTAAATCCTTGAGTTGATCCCGAATACGAATATATTGAAATTAATATATAATGAGTCATGTCAAATCGCAAAAAATTAACTTTTTATTATAGTGATTAATTACGTTAAGTACTATTAAAGTTAAATTATTTACGCGTATTCATTAAAATCGTAAAACAAACTTTTTTTTGGTGTAGGAATAAAATTTAAATTATCTTAGCAGCTGATTGCTAAGCCGATGATTTAAGAGGACTCTTGTTCAAATAGAGACGGTAACTAGAATCATCAAATTTGTGTACGTATAATACAACAATAACATTGCTTTCAGAGATGCCAACTAGAATATCAAGAAAACCCGCTTACGGATTACAATAACGTTGCAACTACTAAAAACACCACTAATGATGAAAACATTGTTGAGATAATAAGCACAGAAACTTTGAGCTACAACCAAATTTTAGCTAATCAAAAAATATTATCCGAAAAAATTGACAATTTGCTCCAAATCCAAGGGATCGTTCTCGAAAACCAGCAGAAAATCGTTAAAAAATTGGCCACGCAATCTGTACAGTTAGATGAAATATCTGTACAACTTGCAGAGATAAAACAGGATCCAAATGTTACTATGTTGAAAGATGCAAATCCTGTAGATGCTGTAAGTTTTATATATACTGATTTGATTTTCAATGGGTTTTACTGTAGTAAAACCCATTGAAAATCAAAGAGATCTTATATCACTGGACCAATTACTGATAGATAGAACAGAAAAAAATAAACTACAAAGACGTTTGTCGTTCTTATGCTTGGCATCAAAGGGCGAAGGAAAAACTTGTGCTTATAAATTACAAGATATTTTATTCACTAGGGATTTCCTTTGCAACTGTTCGTGGGCAGGTGGAAGTGGAGGAGATAGGTCGAAAATTGCCCTTAAAGATTACAAGAATGTTTTAAAATTCTTTCATGGCATGGTTCAAACTTGGGATCCGACGTATACTATACAAGACAATGAAACATTTTTCAAAATAATTACGAAAAATTCGAAGCAACGGAAATCCATGAAAAACCTTAGGATGTCTTCTTAAAGATGTCGCAATAATAAGAAAAATTTAGATAAACAGCAAAAGAATGGAAATAAAAGACAACTAAATGATTATAAAAAAGAAACTGAAGGGGAAAGCATGCAAATTCAAGAATATGAACCAAACGATGACTCCAAAGAAATAACTGATAATAATAATAATAATAATAATAATAATTTCTTTATTTGCTCAAATATGGTGGTACATTGGTGTTACAGTATTAGTGCGTTCATACATATTCTGCCATATTTTGGCGTGCAAATATAATGGTATTTATTTAATGTTGTCAATCTTAGTACATTCATTTATTTATTACTGGTCCATGCATATTGTATTATTTATTGTATTGTTGTTCATGTCAAATAATTTCTAAATTTATCACTTAAATAATCATTTATATTGTAATAGTTTTTATTAATTAATAATTTTATTAAATTGTTCTTGAATAATGGTATTGGTAATTTACGAATATTTTCAGGTAAACGGTTATATACTTGTATACACATGCAATACACATTTCTTTTAAATATTTCTAATTTTATTCTAGGTAGACATAGTTTTTCCTTATGCCGTGTTCGGCTATTTTCTTTGTCCTTAAATTTTTCAAATAAATGTGGATATTTTTTGACAAACATACATAATTCGAATACATACATGCTTGGTAATGTTAGAATATTTAATCTTATAAATAGTGGCTTACAGCTGTCAAGGAAATCCGCACCACATGAGGAGATGAAGGAGAGAGTAGTCAAACTCAAGAACAAGAAAAGGAGGAAGAAAATTTTTCTTTAAATAATATGAATAATGATAGTATACCACCCTCGATACTATCATCATTGTGTTAATCTATAGACCAATATTTTTCTTGACTATATTATTAGGTATATTTACATCTTTCTACTTACAAAGTCTTTGGTACAATTACTGCCAATAAAATATGGCAGAATAAGGACACAAAAATATTTAACACAACTCGTTTGCTAGGTCGATTAGGGGTGTGTCAGATATTTTTTGCACGCTTTGATCTGTCATTTCTATACGAGTAGTCACTGCCAAGTGTGAATTCACACTAGTTCAATTTATTAGTTCGATCGTCGAACTACTGACATTTTTCTCGTTTGTTCGACTGTGAAGCTTATTTTAATCGAGAAACAAAAAACATTAAAATAAAAATTAAAAACGCTTGTTTAAACAAAAATATTTATATATTTTTTTTTAATTTTTGTTTTGTTTTTTGTTTCTCCAATAAAATAAATTCGACGGTCGAACAAACGAGATTAAAAAATTCTCACTAGTTCGACTATCGAAATAATGAATTAACTAGTGATAATGATTCGAAGATCTTGCAAGTAGTAATACCTAATATATAAATAATAATAATATACATATATTAAAGTTTTTAAGTACATTGTTGGGAAATGAAAAAATAATGAGTACCTATTATTTTTATTTTTGAGAAAGTTTTTTAGAATTTAGATACAAATTATGTTCCTGCATGCAGGTTAGTTTTGCTGACTGACTATGCTCTGAGAGGTGAAACGTAGGTACCGATCCACTTTTACTCAGTAAAACCGCGGAAACACAAAAAAAAAAATATTTCATACGTTACGGCGCAAACTTTTTGTTTTTGGGATTGATCCCATAGTAAAAGACGACCTTCATAAGCATGATCAGACGTAACAAAATCATCTTGTACCTACAAGTGTTCACTAAATAAGTCTAATT
The DNA here is from genome assembly GCA_963082885.1 of Parascotia fuliginaria. Lineage (NCBI taxonomy): Eukaryota > Metazoa > Arthropoda > Insecta > Lepidoptera > Erebidae > Parascotia > Parascotia fuliginaria. The sequence continues at coordinate 9,010,674 of OY720189.1, forward strand.
TGAATTTGTATAATGAGTCTATTTTGATAAGAAAACAACTAATCCCCAGTTTCTGATAGGCTGATCAACAAAAAATTAATTAATTCCCTGTTAAATCTCATGTGAAGTACCAATTTTGTTGCTAAAAGCATGAATATTTAGTTTAATTTGATGTAATTAGTTACTAATTGCCTTTGTGCTTTTAGCAACCCAATTGGATTTAACAGGTGATTAGTTAATTTTTCATTGATCAGCCTTTCAGAAACGGGTAAGTTTATTGAGTAAATTTTCATTAAACAATTCAAATATGCCAGTGTCATTGTTTATGAAAGTTAAAATTTACACAGTGGTTTAACACTAGCAGGTTTGGATTTGTTTTCCCAGTCTAATAATCAAAATTCTAATCAAAAGATGAGACTAGACTAGAGTAGAATTGAATTTGTTTTTTTTTCTCATCGCAGACGGCCTTTACGCTAATAGAATAGATTAGAATAAAAAGTGTATGGAATTGACATAAGATAACGTTAGCATTGCCGTTAGCATAAGTCAATTCGATATACTTGGGGTGACTGCCAAAAGATTGATTTAAATCTTATCATAATTTGGGAATGACGGTTTGCCTTATTTTCTCAACAAAAATTAAATAGCAAGTAAACATGACGATAATAAAATTGTCAAAACCAATTATTTTTAAATTTAGATTCGTTAAGGTTATTTTTTGTTAAAAAATTATAACATGTTAAAGAAATTGTTATCCTTAAATATACATAATTAAAAAAAATTGTATTTAAAGTAACGTTTATTATTGGTACGTATGCAATAGTGGTATGAAGTATAGGTATTCATAATGATGCAAACATACTAATTTACATTTTAGGTGCCTAGGATCAAGGACAATATCACATTTGCTACCATCGTCGTATTTTACTTTGTAAATGTGAATGTGAAGATTTTATGGGATACGTATACACATCTTCTTTGTTACTTATTTTTGAGCCATAAATACGAATTCCATTGGGTATCGATCAACTCTAGTATCGATTTCAACTATGTCGTTGACAGTTGTCAATACATATCTGTCTTTTATTTTTGAGGAAACTATAAATCGTTGTAAATGAAGTACTCTACTATTATTCGTACTTGCCGTTATAAACGGATAATCGGGTTTTTCACTTAACTCAGTACGTTTAACACTTAGCTCTGTCGTGGCTTCAACTATTCTGTTTGCTACTTGTGCTAGCGGATTCTTTCCACTTCTCAGCAATCGTTTGATACAATATAGCTCATTCTCAAAAGGGTAAGCACTGAAAGAGGGTAAAGGTCCAAATCTTTTAACCTCTGCAGTTAAGTGGATTAAATTGTGCACGTTACTAGTAATGTAGTCCACCCCATAGAAGTCTTTTTAATGCTTGACAAAATCTTTTAGCAATTCTTCAGCTAATGGTAGCAAATGCTGATGACTTTCAGTTGAACAAATTGTAATACTACAGTACAACTTCAGAAAGTGTGAAAATACTGCGCTTGAAAGCACGTCTGGCAATATAATAATTTATTTATTTATTTATTTATTTATTTATTTATTTATTTAGGATCTTCAACAAAGAATACACTTCTCAGGCATAATAGTAAATAATCATTAAACAAATAACTCAAGTGCTTCTTCAATTACAGAAGATCACAGCATGCAATAACATTATTAATAACATTATCAATTAAAACTTACACAAAATGTTAAAATAAAAATAAATAATATACAATTAATCAAATATACAAATGAAGATAAATTAAAAAAAGACAGAAATAAACGAAAAGATAAAAATCAAATTAACAACAGCCATTACAATTGAATTAAATTTAAGGTTACATGGAATAAAAAATAAAACATTAAATAGAAACTAACAACAGTAATTCGAAAATTAGCCCTAAAAATAATTGGCACTAAAATAAAAAAAAATAGAAATAATTTATATAATTAGCTTAAATGCGCTATAACGAGACGTTTGAACTTGGGAAGTGGCGTATTAAAAATATCTAAGTTGTGGTCTTTCGATGCACCCGAGATTTCATTGTAGGTGTTAGCTAATCTACTAATCGGAGAATGTTTGCCAAGATTAGTTCGATGGCGAGGGACATTGAGTAGTGGGCGGGGGTGTCGCGGAATTCTACGAGGTACATTAATTCTGATTTTACTAAGCAGGTTTGAGCAGTCTATTTGGCCATTCAGTAATTTGTGCAGGAACGCCAAGTCTAAGATCGTACGACGGTTGACTAATCGCGTCATCTTAAAGTGATCAAGTCTATCGCTATACGATCTCACTGTTCTGGAGATGCCTTCTCGATAAGCCAAGTGGCGTACTAACTTTTTTTGTACCCTCTCAATTCGGTCTGAATGTACGTCATATACTGGGTTCCAGGCTGTGCTACAGTATTCCAGTCTACTTCTAACGTAACTGTTATATAAAAGTAACGAAGTACTGCTTCTCTTAAACTCTTTTGAACTCCGCAAAACAAACCCAAGAGATCGATTGGCCGCCGACAACATTTCATCGAATTGATGCGTGAATCTTAGTTGACTGTCTAAGTATATTCCCAAATCACGGATGGCCGCTACTTCAGTGAGTAGATTACCACTTAAGCTATAATTTGACTGTATTTTGTTATATTTACGTGTAAATTTAATATGATGGCATTTGCTGTAATTTAAAGACATATTGTTTTGAATACACCAAAGGCTTAAATTGTCTAGATCTTTCTGAAGTAGTAGAGTGTCAGAGTCTTGTTTTACAATTCTGATCAGTTTTAGGTCATCGGCAAAAAGATATGGCGTTGAGAATTTAAAGATTTCAGATATGTCATTTATGAATATATTAAAAAATAATGGTCCTAAATTTGATCCTTGGGGCACACCAGAAGTCGGTGAAAACGGTTCTGATATCTCACCATCTACTACTACGGTGGATAATCTATCTTCTAGATATGATCGACACCAGTTTAAATGATTATTTGAGATTCCCAACAAACTCATTTTCTTAATCAAAATACTGTGATCCACCTTGTCAAAGGCCTTTGAGAAATCTGTATAAATTGCATCAACTTGTAGACCTTCGTCAACCGTGGATGCTACATCAGTAATAAACGAAACTAAGTTAGTATTAGTAGATCTTTTAACCATAAAGCCATATTGATAGCATGAGATGTAGTTCCTAACGTGCGCATAAAATTTGTTATGGACAAGAGATTCAAAGACCTTTGACATTGTGCATAAAATTGAGATAGGACGATAGTTTTCTGTCATTTCACGCTTACCGTTCTTATAAATTGGTACTATTCTGGCTTGCTTCCATGCGTTAGGAAATATGCCTTGTCTAAGGGAAATATTATAGATATGTGATAACGGTACACTTATCGAATTAGCACATCGTGACAAAAATATAGGAGGTATACCATCCGGCCCTGCACTTTTTGTTATGTCAAGCTCAGTAAGTCTTTTTTTAACTAATTGTGATGTTAAGGAAAACTCGTTGATATTAGGTGCTTCTGAGGGTATATTGCTGTTAGTTATTTCGTTCAAATAATAATGATCGGCCGGCTCGTACACAGATGAAAATTGTTTAGCAAACAAGTTAGATATATCCTTAGCATTCATAGCATCTACATTACTATGAGTCATTCTAGTGGGATAATTAGAGTCACGTTTTCTTAAGTTCTTGACATGAGTCCAAAAGAATTTTGGATTCTTTTTGATTTTATTTTCTATGGTATCTATATATTTGTTGTAGCATGATTTTTTTAATAAGAAGCAGTCTTTTCTTAGGTAGGTATATTCTATAACATCTAATGGGTTATTATATTTTTTTATTTTTTTATGTAGTTTGAGTTTAGCTTTAAGTAATATTTTTAACTGGTGGGAGTACCATGGCGGATATTTGTCATGATGACATTTTGTTTCAGGAACATGCTCTTTAATTATTCTTTTGATTGAGCAATAAAAAATGTCCACCATACTGTTAACATTATCACAACCGATGAATTCGTTATCCCAATTGATATTATCGATAGCCTTAGTAATAATATCATAGTCTGCTTTATGATACTGAAATGTCTGTCTTGGTTTTGGTTTAATTTTAATCTTTGTTAGTAACGTAAGCTTAATTTGAAAAGGTGGATGATATTTATCGATGTCTCTAACAGGTAATGTACATTCTTCTAACTTTATATTACCTATATCAGATAATGCCAAATCTAGAATATTATTTTTTACATTTAATATATAATTATATTGCTTAACGTTATTATAAGCCATAAAATCTATTAGTAGCTCCCTAAAGAAATTATTTTTGCTACTCGGGATTACCGAACAAGTGCCATAAGGTTCCTCTTGTGTCCACTCAATATCGCACATATTAAAATCACCAACTATTAAGGTGTAACTATTACTGTAATTTGTCAAAACATGGCTACAATTATCAATAAAGTGCTCAAATGTATTCCTGAGCACTGGTGGAGCTAAATAGACAGCACATAATTTTAATGATTTATGAGTATGGCCTGACTGTAATTCTAGAGATACCCACAAGTCCTCACAGTTGCTCTCACAGTCAGACATACGACGCGAGTTAATTTTATTAGAAATGGCTATTAGTACGCCACCACCCATTTTTTTATGATTGTTTAAAACGGATGTCTCGCGATCCCTTCTATAGACCGTAAAACTATCGTCGAAAATCTCAGCATCAAAAATTCCATCACAAAGCCAGGTCTCGGTAAAGACATATACGTTGTAATCACTATTGCATATATGATAACGTACTTCTGCCAAATTAGTTCGAAGGCCTCTGGTATTCTGATAATAACATTTAAGATTATCGAATCTTATAATGTAAGTACAAAGTAGCATTCAATATTTAAGTACAAGTATAGTTATATTATTAGGTTAAAATCTGTAGTTTGTTAATATTATTAATTACGATACTTTCTGATAATTCATCTTTTTTCATTAATATCCTACCATTACGGACCCATAGGAACTTATACCCAAGTTGAGCCTTCTTGAGGCGAGCTGCAGCATGTAACGCCTTGTTATCTGCTGACAGATGTTCGACGATGTAGATGGGTACTGGGTTGTCTGTGGCAATGCCCAGGTGTCTCGAGTTAATTTTGTCCTTTGGGTTACTTTTATTAAATTTTATGGCCGCAGCCATAAACGTGTCTCGCATTCGAGGGCTACTAAACTTGATGAGAATTGACCTTGGTATTTTGCTGTGTGTATCCTTCTTCGCAATTCTTGTGCAGTGTATGATGTCACTGTCTTTTATATTGCATTTTATAATTTTGCTTAACTGCATTGTGGTGCTGATGAGATCCTCCGTTCTTTGTTCTGGTACACACTGCAGCTCAACATTGTTAGACCTAGCATGCTGCTCTAATAAATTCATGCGTTTTGTAACATTATCGACAGTACTATGTAGAACGATGTTATCTTTCTCCAATTTTTGTATTTTGACTGTTTTTTCAATCAGATCTTGCTTCATTTCTTCGAATTTTTCATTAAAAAAGGATAAGGATTGTTGGAATGAGGAAACTAAATCATTTATCTTACCAAATTGTTCAGTAATCAGTTTATTAATAGAGTTTTCTAGAGCATTATTAATTTCTTGTCTTATCATATCTGCTAAGGAGCGACCGGTAAGTTCTGTTATTAATAATTCATCGGTAGGTTGGACGTGCTGTTTGTGTTGCGGCGCTTTGTTACGAACAGTGACGTTACTACTAGGGGATGAAGCTTGCTTTTCATTGCTAGGACTGTTCTGTTTTAATGGACGGACCGGTGTATTCGTGTTATCGAATTTTGGTTGCTTATTTATACAGTCCGGACATTTCCAAACATTCTTACTGTCAGTGTTCATGGTTTTGAATCGCTTGTCTGGTATATTAGCACATATCAAGTCATACCATTGATGACAGACGTGACATTGCAAACCATCTTTACTTTTAAAAACATTCCTACAACCGGCGCAATTCAACATCATAATTTTATTATTATTGTACAGTAGAATTCAATTTATTGTCTGCAGAAAGCGCTTAAAGCATTCGAAAAAGCAATAAGCGTTCACAGTGGTGTAAAATAGTAAAGCGGCGGCAGCGCTAACGGAGTGCCTTGCAACTCGTGACAGTGAGTTGCGGTCGCGCCCAAAAGGTCGCAAGCGCCGTGAAATCGAGGGCGCTTACGCGTTCGCATCAACACCTATAAATGTCGTTGATTCATTTGAATTTTTAGATGTTGTAAATTTGTAAAATGTTAGTTTAAAGTACTTACACGACAGATTAACACTTGAAATTTAACACTGAGCTTGGTAATGTTAATAAAAAGAAGTTTTACACAAAATTACACTTTGAATCGTGATGTAAACTCCGATTTTTAAATTATTTGTGCGAGTAAAACTGATAACGATCTAACTGAGTCGTTGTTGTTGATTTAATTGATAATACTAAGATAGAACAAAAAAGTTCTATATTCAGATCCTTTCCAAAATGCCAGATATTCCAGACCTCGCATTGCTCGATGAATTTCAGATGGTAACTTGCACTTGTTCAAGAAATTTGTTACTATTTCAATGTCTGTAGCACGCCATTTCGTTAGAAATTTTCCGAAATTCCCATCACGTCATCCAACTAGAAGCCTCTTCATAATTCCTAGGTCAATCAAATGCAATGAATCACCAACTGGAAAATCCTTTACCATATCTATTGGTAGATTAAGTAAAGGAGAATCATTCTTATGGTGCGCTTGATAAAGTTTATTTCGAAACCCATAATTTGTTCTCTCGGAACAACTTGTATCAGGAAAAGTAACTGTGTGTGAATTATGAGAATATTCACCTACAGTAACACATTTCATGCAGCCGTGTCTTCCATTAAAGTTACAAACACCTGAAAAGGTAAGAAGAAATGTTATTGTGAAACAGTTCTATAAAATCAGGTATACAGTAGTGAATCAGTGCAACGTCAGCGCCTGCCACCATAAGATTCCTTTTGATTTCGTTTATTAAAAATGAATTTAACAACACACGGATCAATAAGAACTTGATTACCTTTTATGAAAGCTCTAGCAGGTGAGTCACAAATAAAACATCTGATCTTTACTGTAACTTTCTTCTTAGAAGTTTGCAATAGTGTAATTCCATCTTTCAATAAATAACTAACATCGGTGACAAAATCTTCTAAATAAGCTGTTAAATTCTTAGGTTTGCCAATTCCATAATAAATTCCAATAATTAAAGGTCTAATGTTAGGGTTTTCAGAAATGTTACAGAGTATTGGCCAAAATTCTTTCTTTGAGCTTTTATAAATTGGCAAGCCGTCAAAATTGAAATTCAAGGATATATTTTCTGGAACATCTGTCCAGTTTTCCAGCAGCAAGATTAAATTTTTAGTAATTCCGTTATGCCAATATTCGCCTCCTTCAATTTTTTTTATATTGACAAGTTTAGGTGTTTTTAAAATGGTTCTTGGATCCATAGGTAATATTTCTGGAATCAACTCATTCATAATTTTCGCGAGATCTTTTAACGCTATTTGATTAATATTCCTTTCAATAGCCCAAATTCTTATATTTTCACGAAATGTAGTAGAACGTTTTACATATTTATCAATATCACTGTCATCATCACTTTTGGCGGAGCTCGAACAAACACGATTTCGTTGAATATTGTCATTATTTATAATAAAAGAAGGTCCTACTTGATTTTGGTGACCTACGGAACCTTCTTTAATATCACTACAATTTACTTCGCACGAATCGCTTAGTTGTGCATTGACCGGATTCATAATAATTCTTGCTTGTTCCTTTGATATTTTTCGCCTGATACCTCCGGTTCTCGCTCTTATTTTAAACGTTTTTTTCAACATTTTGTGAAGCAAAATTCTGTACTTATTTTTACCTAAAATAATATATTAAATACATGTACAATGAAATCACAACATAATTTTGTTATAAGCATAATCTTATAATCGTCATACACACACCGTTAGGCAACACACGCAGTTAATGTATATATCGTGTATATAATATCAACACGTCTATTTTGTTGATGCTTTTGTCCAATATGGCCGACAGATGGTATTATAAATACAGTAAAATTGATGTTTAAACAGCTTTACGCATTACAATTACTCACGTGTATTTGATTAAAGAGCTGTTAGCTGTAAAACAGAACTTAGTAGACCTTTAAAAATGCTGCATTACATTGATTCACGTTAATGCAGTTCAGCAGCGCTAGGCTTTTACTTACCACTAATAAATGCTATTACACAACAAAGGACACTAAAAATAGCTTAAAGCTGTACAACGGATTTACGGTGCATTATAACGGCACAAGCTTATGCTATTAAGCAGCTTTAGGCATTATCTTACTACTTAAAAATGCTATTGTAGACCCTAAGGCACTATAAACTGCTGAAAGCTGTACAGCTGCTTTGCGGTTTGCAACACTAAAACTACAGCCTTTACAAAAGCGTTTTGATATGCCATTATCCAACCGATATACAATATAAAGCATCAAAATGGTTTTGAAATGCCATTATAAAGCGTCAAGATGCTCGGTGAACTTATATAAAGAGCTAATACGGCTCTAAGTTCTATACAAGTTATCTATTCGTTTGTTAAAGTGCTTACTGTGTTACTTGGGCGTCTTTAAGACCTTCAATATTTTTAATATGTGTAGTAAATCTTGGTCTTTGTCCTTTGCTTTTATCGATACATTCTAATATCACGCTTATTTCAGCTTGTCCCCACCTATTTGTGGCACGGCAAGCATAGACACCAGAATCAGTAGTTTTGGTACCAAGAATTTCGAGGACAACCATACCGAATGCATATACGGTGCGAATACGGTGACTGGCTTCAATTGCCTTTCCATTGTAGAACCATTCGATGATCATGCTTTGATCCCCGGTAGGTATAAGTGACGCCTCGTAATGGGCAATCTGTCCTTCACTGATATCTACGATATCTTGAAAGACAGTAGTGAATTCTGGTGCTCTACCAGTGTCATCGTCCAATTTCTGACCAGGCTCTCTTCGAAGAGATTCTTCGAGATTTTGAATCTTTTCCAATCCTTCCGTACCTTTAAGATGTTGAGTTCTTTCAATCAGATTTTCCTTGCTAGTACAGAATATTGTTGATGATGTAAAAGCTTCGCCTTTCTTGTTGTAAGCTTAACAAGTGTAAATACCGCTATCTCTTTCGTAAACATCAGTCACATCTAATGTTACAAATCCAAAATCCCTAGTCAGCTTAAACCTGGATCCTTGTTCTAACACTTTTCCATTAAAATACCATTCAATTTTAAGGTTTAGATCATTCTTTGGTTCGACTTGTCCTTCGAGATGAAGCGCCTGGCCTTCAATTAATTGTTGTTCTGCTAATGTCGGGGCTACCCATTCTGGTTTAGGATACTCGGCACCTGGCAAAGATGTTCTTCTCGCTTTGGCAAGTCTAGCCTCTTCAGCTTGCTCTACAGTTTCCAGACCAGCTTTACCTTGTGGGTGCTGTGTATCAAAGTATATGTTCTTATCTCCAGTACATCTCAAGGAACCTGATGTAGTTGCCGAACCCTTGCTATTAGTGGCTTTACATGTGTATATACCTGAATCTTCTTCATAGGTGTGTGTAATATCCAGAGATACTTAGCTGAAATCATGTGTGCTTTTATATCTAGTGCCTGATGGCAAAGGCTTATTATTAAAAAACCATTCAATCTTAAGAGTTGGATCTCTGGATGGTTCGACGTTACACTCAAAATGAATATTGTCACCTTCTTTGCATAAAATGTTATTCAAGTGCGAAATAAATACAGGTGTTTCATAAACAGCCTCGGGTGTCTCAGGCTTTTCTGCCTTAGGTTGTTCTAAAGCACCGATTCTGTCTAATGAGGCGGGATGTAATGTTTCACCAAGTAGCCAGTGACGGTCTTCTATTTTGATGGAGGCTGTAGAAACAGCTTCTCCCATCAAACTTGTAGCTTTACATGTGTAAATTCCTGGGTCATCAATCCTTATGCTATTAATTGACAAAGTGACCAAACCGAAGTCGAATGTACTTTTCAGTCTGGATCCTGTAGTTAAAGACACTCCATTTTTGAACCATTCAATCCTAAGATTAGGATCCGTTCTTGGCTCTACTTGAGCTTCCAAATAGAGGTGTTGTCCTTCTACAAGTTTGTCATAGCTCTTAAGATGAGTTGTGAAAATAGGGGCCTGTTGGACTCCAGTATCTACAAAAATTTCAGGTACTTTGTTCATAGCGGCCTCTTTGAGTTGAATTTGTTCCCAAGATTCCGCTCTCATTGCTTGATCGACAATAGTAGATTTGGTCTTAACTTTAAGCGCTGTTGAAGAAACAGTACTGCCGGTGCGATTTATTGCTTTACACATATAAAGACCAGCATCTGCAGCAACTACTGAATTTATGTCCAGTGTCACGAAACCAAAATCATGCGTCGTGCGGAATCTTGAACCTGTAAAGGATAGATCAAAATTTTATTTTCAATAAAGTTATATATAGGTTCGTCCATTTTCACCAACTGTCAAGAAAAGCCATATTTCATTTGGAGAACAAATCTTTTTTTACAGCCAAAGACACGTGAAAGTCGAATTCGACGAAGAACTAGTTTGAAAAAGCTTCAAAGTTATATGGCTTGTATTGTAGGGCAGGTTTAATAATATAAATGTTCAGACTACCATATAGTTATAGTTCCACATTTGTGTTACTTGGTGCAAATATAATATAGCTATTATGATGATTTTTTAAATTTAATGAATATGGGATAATTAAAAAGTAAATTCTCTAAGACACTAAAGTATTAACTTACCCATCTTTAGTTCTACACCATTAATGTACCATTCAAATCTTAAACTTGGGTCACCAACTGGTACTACGCGAGCTTCGTAGTGTGCGTGCTGTCCTTCCCAAAGTTCTGAAGGTCCAGTGAGCACTTGAGTGAAAATGGGTTTCTCAAACTCGTGTTCTGGCTCCTCGGCTCTCCTTCGTTGCGGTTGCTCCAGCTGCTGAATTTTCTTCATGCCTTCTGGATGTTGAGTGTCTACTTGTATAGCTGCTTTAGCTATTAATAGAACAAACATTACAGTAAATATATAAACATCGTAAAAACCTTTGAGGAATAAACAAAATTTTTAATTCTTTTACTATTTAGAATTACTTACTTTTTATCTTCATAGCAGCCGTAGTAACAGCCTCGCCAAGTAAATTGAAGGCCCTGCACATGTAGACGCCTTCATCTTCATCACGCACATGTGTAATAGCCATTGAAACATATCCAAAATCATGGGTCTTAGTAATTTTTGAACTGTCTTCAATGAGCTTTTCATTTCTAAACCACTCCACTTTAAGAGTAGGATCACCCACAGGAATAAGTCGGCAGTCAAAGTGAGCAGTTTGGCCTTCTTGTATGTTATCAATGTTTTGAAGAGGTTGTGTGAATACCGGCCTCTGCCGTGTGACTGGTTCTGGTATTTCAGGACGCTTAAACATGTCATGGATATAGCTGAAGTATGCACTTCAGCTTTGTCCCAGAGCATTTATTGCTTTTACTGAGTACTCTCCAGCATCTTCAGGGACGCAGTGTTGAATATCCAATGATACGTAACCAAAATCAAAAGCATACGTGTACAAAATATCTAGAGCCACATAACCGAAATCATGTGTTGTTCTGTATCTATGACCAGCTCGAATCTTTTGACCGTTATGGAACCATTCAATTTTCAAGTCTGAATCATTAATAGGTTCGACTCTACACTCAAAGTGCGCGCGGTCTCCTTCTTTCAAATTTTCAAGACTTGTAAGAGCGGTCAGGAATACAGGTCTCTGCCCCGGCTGTTCTACTTCTACTGGTTTGGGTCTCTCGTACTTTTCCAATTCTTGAATCTTTCTTAGCCTCTGTTCGTCTAATGTATCTAGATATAATCCCGCTTTGGCTGTAAAACAAATACATTCAATCACTTTTAAAAATTGGTATGTAGATAGATTTGGTGCCGGAGACGTACATAGGCTACTTTATATCACAAAAATCGGTCTGCAGACAAAACATCATCAACATCGTGGAGTATATCGTCTATAATATATATAATAATCTGGATATTTAATCTTCTTTCACACACAAAATAGGTACTAGGTAAATGTATCTATGTACTTCAATTAAATTTAGCAATGAAGATAGCTTATCAGTTAATTATTACCCTGGAAAAGCACTTACAGTAAGCACATAATATTATTGTAATTAATAATATTATTAATTACAATAATAATTCCCGAAAACAGCTAGTAGAATATTTCAATCCATAAAGTTAATTTTTCACTTGTCCTTTTCTACGTCAGTGTACTAAGGTCCAACATGTGTCAACCGGTTTGTGAGTAAAGTTAAGAAGGTTATCGCTATGTATGAATCCGTCGCTTTTTTGTATTCATTCGAATTCGGTCGGTTAGCCAGCCGTTGTTTACAAGTTTTGATTTTTGTTTATGTCTTTTTAAATACGAAGCATTCCAAGCTGAAACTTTGCAATATATTAATTGAATAAAAGCACAAAGTTTTGGTTTGTATCCACACCTTCTGGGTTGAGCCAGTTTCTTGTATGTTGACGTCAAAGTTCTGCCACCGTCATTTTGACTTTTAGTATTATTATTCAATAGATCATGTACTTACACTTTTTGTGATTATTCTATGAGTCAAGCAGGAACGAAGACAGTTTTCAGTGAGCTTGTAAGTTTCATCATTTATTTGCTACGATTATTTTTCGATTTTTTAAGAAAGCGCGAATTCTTAAAAACTATAGATATTTTCTTAAATCTAATTTTGCACAAATAGGCACAAACGAAGGGCTACTCGATGTGCGTTTATTCTACAGTTGCACATATAATGGTTTTCGAGATACGCGATTCTGCAAAACATTACTCCAGCAGGAAGTGGAATATCTCGAAAACCTAAAGAGGCACAAATTATATTTTCGACGCACATTTAAGCACAAATGTAAGCTCTCTGGCGAAGTAAAACGTTTCTCTCTCCGATCATTCGTTTAGAATTTTCCTGCTAGAAAAACATTACCCATTACATTATATGATAGTGCATCAGGAGAAACCATCTCATGGTTTCCCCTGATGCACTGGAATGGTTTTCAACTTATCTTCAGGGACGTCAACAGGCAGTCCGTTCAGATGATTGCTCATCTACGTGGCTTGATCTCAACTCTGGCGTCCCTCAAGGCGGTATACTTTCACCCCTATTATTTTCTATCTTTATTAATTTCCTGACACCAAATCTTCATTGTTCGTATCATCTGTATGCCGATGACTTGCAGCTGTATTCAACAACTAGAGCGGAGGATGTCTGTGGCCATAAGCGATATAAATCGTGACCTAGACGCTATAAAATGCTGGTTAGGAAGATTTGGCCTATATGTAAATCCCACTAAGTGCCAGACCATAGTTATAGGAAGTCAGCGCTTAATAAGTAGATTGGATATCCGAAACCTACCACCAGTTGTTTTTGATGGATCGACTATTCCATTTAGTCATGTAGTGAAGGATCTGGGTTTGCTCATTGACTCCAACCTTAATTGGCAAGCTCAAGTCACCTGTGTGAGTCAAAGAGTAACAGGTACCCTACGTGCCTTATACCGCCTGAAGAACTTTCTTCCGACTAAGACCAAGGCAATGATTGTGCAGACTTTAATTTTTCCTTTAATTGACTATGGTGATGTATGTTATTTTGACCTGAATGCAGATCTGCTCAATAAGTATGACCGACTTCTCAATAACTGCATTCGATTCATTTTTAATCTTCGTAAATATGATCATATTTCTTCCTATCGCTCAGACCTAAAATGGTTACCCATTCGGCAGCGCTGAAATCAGCGCGCTCTTACTACCTTATTTTCTTTCTTACACTCTCCCACACTTCCCAGTTATTTATCTCCACAATTCCAACCTTTGTGTTCATTTCATGACAGAAATCTTCGCTCTTCTAATAACCTTCTTCTAGCATGTCCCTCTCATACTTCTGATTTTGTACATTCTTCCTTCTTTATACAATCTGTCTTACTCTGGAATGCGCTCCCTCTTGAAGTCAGGATGGTTACGGACCGCTTTAAGTTCAAACAAAAGGTACGGGATATTCTCTTCGACAGATTGGCAGAGTCATCACATCAGTAACATGTATATATTGTATATATATATATATATATATATATATATATATATATATATATATATATATATTTATATTTGTATGTGTGTATGTATTGTATGTTTATGTGTATTAAGTATAATATGTATTTTTGTATAAGTATAGGTAATAGTCATATTTATCTGTTCCTTTGAAGTTAACTTGCACCTACTTCGTTTATCTCTGCATCACCCAAAGGTTGGCTGGTAGAAAATGCCTTTGGCATTAAGCCCACCATTGTACAATTTTGTGCATAAAGTTATAAAATAAATAAATAAATACCCTAGCAGGAATCGTTTTTACGTATTATATCAAAACAACAAAACGCACAATGTTTTTTTATGCGACGCACATATACAGCAAATCAGGCACTAAGTATTCGTGCTACTCATATCACTCTAGGAGACACTTTCCTGCTAGGGTAACGCACACATTGAAGAGCCAGATAGAAAACTTTTCGAGCTTTATACACAGTACGGCCAGATAAAGATGTGAAAACAGATTTTTCTTAACCATGACGACATGCAATATCAAATAGGTTTCAAAATTGGCATAGAAGTATTTAAATACGATTAACATATTGTCGTATATTAATTTTTTTTTCATTTTTACTAGTTTTTGAAAAAAGTCACATACGATATTTCACTTTGGGTAACACTGCAAGCAAATTACATTAAGTGTTAGATACTATACTATACGTGGAAAATTAAGTAGAATCACGCATTGTATGTTATACTTAAGATATTTTTCTATGTTTTGTCATTATAAACGTGTATTGTAACTAATACTTACTGTACTTAACTATGGTAATATTTTAACAGTTATGTCGTAAATAGCAGTATTATTTCAGAAGCAGGAAATGATAGATGATAATTAAAATGAAACAGACTCAATATGCATGCAGTTTAATGAAAATTTAATTAAAATGAAATGTTACATAAAAAATTTTACTTTAATCACCATATTTTGTAACAATAAAAAATAGTATTATCTTTTAAGAACTAGACGTATCTAAAAAAATATTGCTAATTAACAGTCTCAAATTTAAGTATTTTTAATTCTTAAACCGTAGAATTCCCTAATAAGATTTATCATTATTGAAAAAAAGTAAAATCTTAATAAACATAAGGCAAGTACTAACATTTTAAAACTTTGGTGGAAACTTAAATATACTTAAAATTAATATTTCACAATTAAGGCACATGAAACAGGTAGCTTTCAGGTCAGCTAAATTGAAAACTGTAAAATTGAAAACAGACGACTTCCGTTTATAATAAAGAGCACGTGCGTTCATTCGGCGCGTGCGCTCCCACCGTGCGAACGTGACATCTGTTGTTGCTCTAACCGTGGCTGAGTGCTTAACCGCGACTAATAAAATTATCGTCCAATAGTTATATTAAAAATTAAACGATGGTGCAGTGCAAATTATGTAAAATATCGCTAGCGCGAGTGAAAGGGGATAGTATCATGAGGTGTAGGGGTGACTGTGAGGGTGTATATCACAAAAAGTGTGGCGTCAAAATTAAGGCATTTACCGACACCGGTCTATGTGATGAGTGCCAATTCACGCAAGCAGGCCAACCTTGCATCGACGTTGATCTAGGGAAGACAACCCCGGCAAAACTGCTAGCGAAAGTAAATGAAAAGCTAACCATAGTTTTCACCATGAAAAAAACCTTAGAATCTATGTCTGAAGATATAAGCTTCTATGCGGAGAAGTACCAGGAATTGATAGAAGAAAAGGAGAAAACCGACAAAAAGATTAAGGCATTGGAACATAAAAACTTGCATTTAGAAACGCTTAACAAATCACTAGAAGAAAGAGTAGCCTATTTAGAGATACATGACAAGGAAAGAAATGTAGAAATATACGGATTAGAAGAAAAATTGAATTAAAATTTAGATTCAACGGTAAGAGTTATAGCATGCAAACTGGGAGTAGATACCGATAAGATATATGAAATTAAGAGGGTAGGTGAAGAAAATAAGCGAGGCGCTGCGCGCAATACCAGCTTCGCGCGCGGTGACTCTGCTGATAACAGCAAGCAAAAAGTGCGGTCAGTTATTATTACCCTATCCACGCGTGTCGCCCGTGACCAGTGGTTAGCGACAAGAAAATCGCACCAATTAACTAATGATGATGTTTTTGCCAACGGGAACAAGCAAAGGATTTATGTCAATGAGGATCTCACAAAGTACATGCGAAATATTTTATGGACCGCGAAAAATGAGCTTAAACCCACTTATAGATATATTTGGATACAAAATGGGCGGGTTTTGATAAAAAAGGACGACCCAAATGATACAAAAATAAGATCGATCCGAACGTTGAGTGACATAAATATGTACTTAAACGAAATCGCCGGCGATCAATAATT
Organism: Parascotia fuliginaria; assembly: GCA_963082885.1. Lineage (NCBI taxonomy): Eukaryota > Metazoa > Arthropoda > Insecta > Lepidoptera > Erebidae > Parascotia > Parascotia fuliginaria. The sequence continues at coordinate 9,027,268 of OY720189.1, forward strand.
CTGTCGGTGTTTAACTATGATACTCGGTTAAAATAATTGCACCAAAATTCGATGATCACTCATTAGTACTAAGCAATAATATCAGATACAATAAATTTACATCAATAAATAGCTGGCAAGAGGAAATATTACAATGTAACAATAACTTAAATTTTATACATTTGAATATACGGTCACTAAGAAAAAATTTCGATCAATTCCAAGTTTTAATAAACAATTGTAAGGAACATTTAGATTTCATTGCATTAAGTGAAATAAACATAAGACAAGAAGAACTACCTTTATATACAATAGAAGGATATGATACTTACATAAATACGAGGGAAAATAGAAGAGGTGGCGGGATATTATTGTATGTTAATAACAAATTAAACTTTACAGCAAAAATACTAAATACTAATTACTATGAATTGATTCATGGGCAGCTTGCCCAAGACGAAAGAAAAACATTACATATCTTTGTCATATACCGGCCTCCAAAAACAAATAAACAAGGATTTGTTGAAAAATTGCATAAGTTGTTATCAGAGATACCAGATGGCTGTGAATTATTACTAATCGGCGACACGAACATCGATCTATTGTGCAAAACCGGTTCCGTCCGTGGCAGCGCTGTTTGCAACTTCGAAAACAACATGTGTGAGATAGGGATGGAATGTGCATTTCGTGACGTAACACGGGAGGAGGTGCTCGGCGGTTTAGTGACGCGGTCGTGTATTGACCATGTGTGGGTTCGAACTCCGTGCAGTGTGTCTTCATATGTGTTGAACTGTAAAATATCAGATCATTATATCATAGGATTGTGTCTTGATAATGGTAATATAAATTCCGTAAGTAACAAATAATCTCAACGGACAATAATAAGTGATAAAAAGTTATTTGGATTATTGGATAATATTGCATGGACGGATCTTGTAACTTGTAAGTGCCCGATTGAATTATATAATACTCTTTACTTAATTTTTTGTGATGTTTACAATGAGTCAAAAATACAAATAACTATACGTAACCGTAGGCAAAATAAGCCTTGGATCACTGAATCAATTAGAAAAATGATTTATACGAGGGATAAACTCTTTAGAAAATGGAAATCCAACCCTAAAAATATGACTTTAAGGTTGCAGTACAATAGATATAGAAATAGGACGAACAAGTTTATAAGTAATGCTAAAAATAAGTATCGCCAGGCAGAAATAAAAAAATGTAATAAGAATATTAGAAAAATTTGGTGTAAAATAAATTCATGGGTGGGAAGGGAAAAAAGTAGCTTAGATAACACTATTATGAAACATTTAGGTAAAAAAGACAGCACGATTAATATATGCAATAAATTTTCGAATACCTTCACCCAAGAAATCTCAGAGATAAAACATATATGTCAGCAAAAGTTTATGGATAGATTAAGTTACGTGAAGAATTGCCAAGTGTCAATAAGATTTCAAAAAGCACGCCCTGAAGATGTTTATAAAATTATTAATATGCTAAGTTGTGAAAAATCTGCAGGTATAGATAATATAAGGGTAAAAGAAATAAAGTATCTAAAGTCTCAACTTAGTCCTGTATTGGCATTATTTATCAATTTGTGCGTGGAAAAAGGTCTATATCCAGAACAATTAAAAACTGCATTGATAAGGCCTATTTTTAAGCACGGTGCCCACTCAGATTACTCGAACTATAGGCCGATAGCTATACTTTCAGTCATAAATAAGATTGTGGAAAAGTATATAGTGGGGCAAATAAGTACGTTTTTGGAGAAAAATAATGTCCTAACAAGTGCTCAACATGGTTTTAGACGAGGTAGGAGTACGGCTACGGCTTTGGCACAGTTTACTAATGTTATTAATGAGTACTTAGACCAGCGGAAGCAGGTGGTGGTGGTTTACATCGATTTCAAAAAGGCTTTTGAAACCTTGGAACACCACCAACTGCTTCAAGCTATGCAGGAATGTGGGGTCGCTGGGCCACTTAATTTATGGCTCCAGGCGTATTTAACATGCAAGTCGCTGAGAACAGTGGTCGATGGAGTAGTTGGGGAAGCTAAAAGCATCACCTGTGGCGTGCCCACTGGATCTGTGTATGGCCCAGTAGGTTTTATTATGCACGTTAATAGTATGAGCAATGTGGTGCAAAATTGTCACATATATATGTACGCAGATGATACATGTCTAGTGTACGCTGATAACGACCTGAATATAATAGAAAATAAAATTCAAGCCGATTTCACAAATATCATAAAGTGGGCGCATGATAACGGCATAATTATTAACATAAGTAAAACAAAATGTATGCATATACGCTCACCTTATCATAAAGGTATATTACAATCGCTGCGCATTATAGGACATAGTTACGAATGTCTGCATAACAAGCACGACAGTAGTGTATTACAGTGTGACTGTGTGGCTATTGAGGTGGTGGGGGAGTACAGGTACTTAGGTCTAGTAATAGACACCAATTTCTCTTGGAAAATGCACATTATAAAACTTTGTGATAAACTACGATCTGTCCTTGTAAAATTCCAACACCTCAGTGTCGTACTGGATAGGGCCACTTTGTATGTTGTGTATCATGCGCTGGTAGATTCCCTACTTTCCTATGGACTGGCATATTATGGACGTACTTTTAAAACATACTTAGACAAGATTAAAACCTTACAAATAAGATTCTTAAAAAGATTAGTAAATAATAAGACAAAATTAAGATGTAAAACAACCAATTATGAGGAATTGTTTGTCGAATGTAAAATACTGCCGGTGCATGAGAGGGTGGCGCTATTGGTAGCATTGGATCATTACTGCCACCAGGAGTACAAAGTCAGGACTGTACAACAAAGGCCTCGAGGTGCTAAACAATGTAAGATATTTGAGGTGCCTTATTGTAATAATTATTATGGACAAAGGTGTAATAAATATTTGGTTCCCACAGTTTTCAATAGTCTGCCTGAAGATATCGAAACTGCCTCTATTTCAAAATCGTCCTTTAAATTTAAAACAACAAAATTTCTCCTAGATGTGATAAATAACAATTTAATAGATCAAATTTCAAAATAATAATTATAAAATTGTCTAATGTAATAGTATGTAGATGTTATTTAATTAATTTGTTGTGCTTTTTATTGTAATTTATAGAGTTTATTTAAATTTTTATTGTAATTATTGACTTTCGTTTATTATTATGCCTTATTATTTGTTATTAGTATTATGTATTACTTTTTAGTTTAAAAGAACACAATAAAAATAAACTCACAAAATAAAGTTAATTAATACGAGAAAGTGTAAAAATATTTAGAATTTAATTAATTTAATGAATGGGAGCTACGTCTGCCAACAAACTGCTGTGCAGTTTGGCAGAAGTATAAATCTTAATGTAACAAGTTTGTAATATCTGAAATAAACACTTTTTCTTTCTTCTTTTCTTTCTTTCACTTATGTGTCTTATGTGTATAAAGACTTTTTGAAAATCAAAAGTCGCCACAATCAGTTTGCCATTGGATGTCTGGGCTAGATCTTTGTCTGATGACTTCTTTCTGCGACCGGCCTCTTTGTTTCGAATATGTTCTTCGTGTAACTGTTTTTCAACTAATGATGGAGCTACGAATTTTTGTAAATGTGACTTTTATCACATTAGTCTTTCTTTGGGACATAAAAAGCAAGCTTAAAATGTTCATTAACTATGTCATGGTATTGCCTTTCTGTATAAGCTTTTTTAGAGTATATTTCTGTATCAAACCATTCATTATATAGTTCAAATAAGCGATGAAAGTTTAGGTCACCGTCTAAGTACAGTTTGTTAGTTCTACTACGAGTGTAATGCGATTCTACCGGCTGCAAAGATTTTATGTGATCACAGACACTTCTAATAACATCTTTAGTTATTACCCTGCGATGATTAGAGTGATGTCCTCTCACGTCAGCCTCTACTAAACCAGTCATACTATTTGGTTTCTCTTTGGCTATTTGGCAGAGTTTGTTTGAACACGCTAATCTCTGAAACTACCAGTCAGATTTGAAAAATTTTTGCGTATGATAGCCCACTTCTCGAGGAAAGTTATAGGCTATGTAATATCACGCTACTGGCGACGGGAGCAGAGCAGTAAGCAAAGACACGGGTGAAACCGCGCCGCGGAAAGCTAGTCTATTATAAACTGATGGGCAAAGTGACGAAGGCACATAGCGTCTAAGTTTGGTCGTGCGCTTCCTGCAAACAATTGGATCGTGACACTCAATTAAGTAATTACGTGACATTAGTATTACTGGTATTACGTTCACGTTTTATGTCAGAGAATCGACTGGATTGCAACCTGTCCGGTTGCTTTTCGGGAGATACGGGTACGTGCCCCCGGCACCTCGAGCCTTCATTATCGTACACCTATACATCCGCGATATGAAGTCCCCGTCTTTCCTTCCCTCTCCTGACTATAGTGGTAGGGTCTAACCTAGACCCGCACGGGTTGGTACCACAATTCTACCTATTTCGGCCGTAATAGCAGCTCAGCTGTGTTTCGTACGAAGGGGGAAACAGCCGTTCCTGTGTTCCTATTTCCTTTCCCAATTGGGTGGCGAAATTTTGGTGATGTTTGAGACGTGCGGTGGTAAAAGTCTTGGCCTGTTCGTTGAGCGTGACGAGTTGACGCGGGGTCCAGGGAGACCCGATGGGAATTTTCCGATGGGAAAACCCGGAAAAATCCGTCGGCCACCTGCCAGTCAGTAGGGGCCACCCGAACCCGTGTGTATCCCGCACGGGAGGCTGTCCCGCCAGCTGGCGAAAATCCCGTCTCATAGCCGTCGTGCCGGAATGAGAGACCGGAGTGGATCCCGGCGGTTGTGAGCGGGGGGGCATCGGGGGCCTTTCCGTGCCCCGCGTCAGCTTTTCACTCAACTCCCGGATGGGTCGGGTCAAACACACCGCTCTTTCTTTGGGTATCACCTTGACTTCGCCTCCCAAATTACACCTCACCCCCACTCTCTCTACAAACCATGGCCACAAGAAAGAGAAAGAGCAACGTATTTACGGCGGATACCAAATCCCCATTTAAAATGGATTTCTGCAATATCAGGGGTCTTCACAGTAATCTCGACGCCGTCCATCAACACCTTGAGTCGGCGCGGCCTGCCTTGCTCTTTTTAACGGAGACGCAGATATGTACCCCGGACGATATATCATACCTTAAATACCCCGGCTACGAGCTGGAACATGCTTTCCACCGGAAGGCTGGGGTGTGCGTTTTCGTACGGGGTGATATCTGCTGTCGCCGCCTTCGGGCCCTCGAACGCCGGGACCTATCAATATTAGGGCTGCGGGTAGACCATGGGGGTCTTACCCGAATCTACTCGTGCCTTTACAGAGGCCCTAGACAAGTGTCAAAAATTTCTATTCTACTCATAGAATAGATAAAAAAATGTATGAGATTGACATAAGCATTGGCGTTAGCTTATGTCAATCCAATACATTTTTTAATCTATTCTATGAATAGAATAGAAATCTTTGCCATTTGTCTAGGGCCTCCTGTCTCCGGCCAGTGATATGGGAGTCACCCAAATAACCGAGAACGTCTAAGGGGGGATTGACCAAATATTGGAACAGCATCCGTCTGCGGAGGTAGTGGTCCTAGGTGATTTCAACGTTCACCATAAAGAATGGCTGGGGTCCCGGACCACTGACCTCCCGGGCAGAACTGTCTTCAATATGGCCTCGGCCTATGGCCTCTCTCAACTGGTAATGCAGCCCACCCGCATTCCAGACGTAGAGGGTCATGAACCTTCTTTGTTGGATCTTCTGCTGACTACTCACCCAAACGGCTATGGGGTAGTGGTCGATGCTCCACTCGGATCATCTGACCACTGCCTTATCCGTAGTAAAGCCCCTGTTGTGAGACCCGATCGCTCTTCGGCAACCGGGTCTCGCAGAGTCTGGCGATATAGCTCAGCAGATTGGGATGTACTTCGTGAATTTTCCGCGTCCTACCCATGGAAGCGGCTTTGCTTCTCCACCGGAAATCCCGACACATGTGCGGACTGCATTACCGATACGGTGCTTCAGGGGATAGAATTATTCATCCCCAACGCAAAAATTCCGGTCGGCGGTCGCAGTCGCCCCTGGTTTAACAAAACCTGCAGGCAGGCGACGCACCTTAAGCAGTCCGCATATAGGGCCTGGAACAGTGCTAGGCAACGCCAGGACCCGCGGGTCAGGGAAGAGAAGCGTAAGTTCAATGCCGCTTCCAGATTCAACAAGAAGGTTATCGCTGGGGCCAAAGCAGAACACGATGCCAGAATTGGCGAGAAGCTAGAAAGCTATCCTTCAGGGAACCGTGCATTCTAGTCTCTCGCCAAGGCTGCCCAAGGCAACTTCTGCTCGTCCAATCTCCCGCCACTGCGCAAACAAGACGACATACTGGTCCATAGTGCAAAGGAAAAGGCTGACACTTTAGGCCAATTCTTTGCCTCGAACTCGACTCTAGACGACGGGGGAGTCACACCACCCAACATCTCGCGGTGTGAAAGCTCAATGCCGGAAATCCGCATCACTCAACGCGCGGTCAGGCGAGAGCTCAGGCTCCTAGATGTCCACAAGTCGAGTGGACCAGATGGCGTCCCCGCAGTGGTTCTGAAGACGTGCGCCCCTGAGTTGACTCCCGTTTTAACGCGCCTTTATCGTCTCTCATATACCGCTAATAGGGTTCCATCTTCGTGGAAGGTAGCTACCGTCCACCCGACCCCTAAAAAGGGTGACCGGTCGGACCCGTCAAACTACAGACCGATAGCGATAACATCCTTGCTGTCCAAGGTTCTGGAACGAGTTATCAACTCCCAGTTCCTGAGGTAGCTTGAGGAGCACCAGCTGATAAGCGACCGCCAGTACGGTTTCCGTAACGGTCGGTCAGCTGGTGATCTTCTCGTGTACCTCACACACCGTTGGGCAGAAGCCTTGGAGGGCAAGGGTGAAGCTCTGGCTGTCAGCCTTGATATTGCCAAAGCGTTTGACAGGGTCTGGCACAAAGCACTTCTATCGAAGCTACCATCTTATGGAATCCCCGAGGGACTCTACAGATGGATCGCCAGCTTCCTGGATGGTCGGAGCATTAAGGTCGTTGTTGATGGTGCTTGCTCCGATACCATGATGGTTAATGCTGGCGTACCACAAGGCTCAGTGCTCTCCCCAACGCTGTTTATTCTGCATATCAATGACATGTTAACCATTGAGAACATGCATTGCTATGCAGATGACAGCACGGGTGACGCGCGGTACACTAGCCAACAGAATGTCCCTCGGAGCTCCGTGCATGAGAGACGGTTACAATTTGTGTCTGAAGTTGAGGGCTCTCTCGGGCGGGCTCTCGAATGGGGTGAGAAGAACTTAGTTCATTTCAACCCCACGAAGACATAAGAATGCGCGTTCACTGCGAAGAAGGACCCTTTTGTTATAGCGCCTCAGTTCCAAGGAGTTTCTCTCCGTATCTCCGATGACATTGGGATCCTCGGCGTTCAAATATCCAGCAAGGTCCAATTTGGGAGTCATTTGGAAGACAAAGCCAAACTGGTGAGCAAAAAGCTGGGCGTCCTGAACAGAGCCAGACGGTACTTTACGTCATCTCAACGGCTTGTGCTATACAAAGCACAAGTCCGACCGCACGTGGAGTACTGTTCTCACCTGTGGGCAGGAGCCCCCAAATACCAGCTCGACCCACTTGACTCCCTCCAACGGCGAGCTGTTCGAATCGTCGACGATCCCAATCTCACAGACAAATTGGAGTCACTGGAGCAGCGGAGGGACTTTGGCTCTCTATGCGTGCTCTGTCGTATGTTCAACGGGGAGTGTTCTGAGGAACTGTTTGACTTGGTGCCATCGTCTCCTTTCTATCATCGCACCACTCGACATCGCAGCAAATTTCATCCATACTACCTGGACACGATCTCGTCTAGCACGGTTCGTTTTCAGCGTTCATTTCTCCCACGTACGTGCAGGCTCTGGAACGAACTACCAGCTGCGGTGTTTCCCGAGCGCTATGACATGTCCTTCTTCAAACGAGGTTTAAAGAGAGCATTAATATCACGGTAGGCAGCGGCTTCGCAGAGCCCCTGGCATTGCAGAAGTCTATGAGCGACAGTTACCACTTACCATCAGGTGGGCTGTTGGCTCGTCTGCCACTGTAGGCAATAAAAAAAAAAAAAAAAAAAAAAAAAGAAGTATAAACAAATTGTTTACTTATTGAAAATGTATTTAGAAACATTTTCTTGCAAACCGTTGTATACTCGTAATACTCTTAATCTTCTAAATTTGTCGGTAGTCGTTTTTTTATTAATGTAAAATTACGTTTTGAAATGGTATCAGGGTCAAATGCAGAAAATATGCACATCTTTATATTATTTGTGTCCTGTGACTTTAAAAGACTGTGGGTCAGTAAATTTTATACGTGAGACGCCAAATCTATTTGCTTAAGTAATTAATCTAATTTTAAGCACTCTGAACATTTTATTTTAACCCTTATTGCATTAAAAAGTTTACTTTTAGCTTCAAATTGTGTACTTATAAGTAAATGTCCATACATTTTTAAAGTGTCCTATTCAGAACGTTACGTATTAATGTGTTATTTAAAGTTTTCATGATGTACGCACCTATTCCTTTTTGTTTTTAGGGGGTTTCATATACGTAAAAGTACCATTATGTTTCAATTATTTCGTAATATTTAATTATTTTTAGTGAAAATATAATAATATAGTGAATGTCCCAGAAAATAATGGTTTCGTTACTCAGTATTAGTTACGCAAAATTTCCAATACAAAAATGAGTTTTTGAACGTAAATAATGGTTTTATTAAATTGGCAACATTTATCGTGTACTCTTTGACATACTGTCAATCGGTTACCATTTTTAGTGGTTGTGAAAAATTGAGCATTTTGTTGGTAAGTAATATTGTGTTTAAATTTTATCAGGGTCATTAAATGTGATAATTATTATGCTTTATAAATATGTTTATGTATGGCACGCTATAGCTCACTACTTATATTCCTCAGAATGTATTAAAATATTAGTCCAGTGTTAAAACCTTATGAGTAAAATAATTTTTGAGGTTAGAATTTCTCAGAAAGTGTTATCAGTTCCGTTATTATTTCGTTATGGTACGAAACTGAGAAAATGTAAGGCTGTGTTTATATTCATATGCATTAATCATGCATAGTAGACATTCTTTTTACTTATTGCCCATTGATCGTTAACTATAATAAACTTCAATGTGTAAGTTGTACTAAATTAATTATTTTTTATTTGCAAGAAGATCATAAACGAATTGTAATAACTATAAAACAATTTTCTATAGCAATTATTAAAGTACCTAATTCTTCTTCTTTGTGTGGCATAGGCACTAAATATAAAAAGATAAAATATTTTTATGGTAATTACAGTAATAAACAGAGGTCGGGACTAGGTAGAGTTATTTTTGTACTTGCATCGAAATGTTGATATTAATATGTATCTACAAATCTAGTGCATTTGTTAAGCGAGGAGTGCTCCGCATTTTCGCTATTGTTTTATATTGTTCTTACAAGCTATGTTTTGCGAACTACAAATGTAGAAACATAGCGCGTGTGCGCATTGGAATTTCGCAACTTCGGACATCCGATGTTCTTGATGTAAGTTTGGCAACGTTGCGCAAACAGTGGTTTTAATTGTGTAAAAGTAAATAACTTTTTTATTTAATAAACCACGGGATTTTTTCTGCTTTTTAAAATTAATCTCGGCATTTGAAGCATATCTACTTTATTCTTTCGCTGTATGTAATTGGTGTAAGTACATAAATAACTCTACCTAATTCCGATCTCCGTTAATAAGTTATTGAATACATTTTAACATACATTTAATAAATAATAAAAGTATTTCGTTTACAGAGATGGCACCAATGACTAACGCAGAAAGACAAAAAAAATACCGTGAGCGCCTAAAAAGAATCCAAGCAAATATGAAGATTTACGGAAAAAACATCTTGAAAGAGTTAAATTACGTAAAAGAAAAATTAAAGAATTAAGTGAACAGGGTAAAGAAGAAACTAGACGAAAATGGAGAGAATACTCGGCGAGATATTACGAGAAAAAGAAAACTGGTGGTCAACCGTCCTCCAGCTTAACAACCGTTGATGCTGTTGATGGAGCAGAAGTTGCACTCTGAAACCGTAAAAGATATTTATATAAAAAGACTAAAAGGCAATGTAAGAAGATTGCAAAATAATATTAAACTACAAAAAGAAGCTTTAGAACGTCGTAAAAAATTTGAAAAAGAAGATATATCGTCTGAAAAAAAATTATACAAAATTAAATATGAGCCAAAAGCCAAGCACTATAACTGAAAAACAAATCGAAAAATCTAACAAGGAATTAGAAGTTCTATCTCAGTCACTAAAATCTGTGTACCAATCGTCTACCCAAAAAGAAAAACAAGTGCTTAAAAAAGTTATTGACAATCCGGTGACTAGAGAGAATAAACTCACGTATAAGATGGCCAAAGTTATGGGCCTTAAAAGTAATATTAGAAACTCCATTTCGAACCCATGTATAAGAAAGACTTTGATTAAAGAAATACGCGATTTTTATTTGAGAGATGATGTTAGCCGTGCCACGGCTGGCAAAAAAGAATGCAAGACCAAAAATAAAAAGAAAATGCAGATAAGATATCTCCTGGATACTATTCGTAATCTATATGAAAAATATAAAAATAACGGTGGTAAAGCATCGTACACTTCTGTTTTGCGGCATAAACCCTTTTATGTTTTGTCACCTAAACTAAAAAATTGTGACACTTGTGCTTGTATGCGTCACGAAAACATAAATTTTAAAATTAAAAAATTGCACAGTCTTGGAGCAATAAAATCAGGTGTCCAAGAAGATCTTTTAAAAGAAATCTCATGTGACTTAGAGTCAAAACTATGCATGCATGGGGAGTGTCAAGGTTGTGCTTCCAAAGATATTGCACTTTTAGATACTGATATGTCCAGAAATGTTTGTTGGTTTGAATGGTGTCATAAAAAAGTATCCTATAAAAAGAAAAATGATTATGGCGAACAAGTGGAAGCTTTTACAAAAAAGTGTATGAAAGATTTGAAGACTGGAACTACAGAAATTTTAATACAAAAGTTTCAAAATGACATGAAGCAATTCAAAAAACATTTTTTTAACATAAAACACCAACATAAGTCATTTAGGGATGCCGTTGATAATATAAGAGACAATGAAGCTGTTTTTATTATAGATTTTAGCGAGAATTATCAATGCAGACATCACGTTGAAACCCAGGGCATGCACTGGAGTGGCTCTAGATCACAAGTTACACTACATACTGGAGTAGCGTATATTAAAAATCGTAATCCGGATTCATTTTGTACAATCTCTTCCAACAACGAACACAATCCATTTAGTATTTGGGCTCTTCTCAACCAATAATAAATCATTTTAAGTTCGAGTTCCCAGAAATTGACACGATACATATATTTTCAGACGGCCCCACTACACAATATCGCCAAAAATATAATTTTGCTCTATTTGCTAAATATACTAAACATTATGGCTTTAATCATTCAACTTGGTCGTTTTTTGAAGCCTCTCATGGTAAAAATGCTGCAGATGGAGTTGGGGCGGTCTTGAAAAGACTTTTGGACATGTCTGTTGCTTATGGATCTGATATTCCCGATGCTATTACAGCGTTTAAATTATTGCAAGACAAGACAGCGGTAACACTTTTTTATGTAAGTGATCATGACATTAATATCACAAAAGAATCAAATATCATGAAGGATATATCCCCCATAAACGGGACTATGATGTTACATCAGATTGTTACAACTGATGATGTTAATGTGATAAAATATCGAAATGTTAGCTGCTTTTGTGGTGAAAGACGAGGCGATTGTCTATGTTTTGATGTAAAATATCACACCTTGATAAAAAATTGATGAAATGATTTCAGCATGAATGGGCCGGATCGTCCGGAGAAGTACTACCCTCTCATAGAAGATCGACTTAAGAGTAGTAGTATCCGTACTACTGCGTTTCGTTCGGTGAGTGAGAGCGCCGGAGGCCCAATTTTCCCCCTTTCCTCTTTCCTCACCTCCCTCATTCCCTTCCTCTAACCCCATTCCCAGCCGCCATAGTGGAGACCACCATACCAGCAGTTTAAGACAATGGCTTTTGGTATAGTGGCCGCCACTTCTGGATTCCACTGACTGCTTACCATCAGGCGGGGTGGAGTCACTTTGGTAAGCTATAATATAAAAAAAAAAAAAAAAAAAAGAGAATAATCCTAAGAGAAATAGTGTCGTTGATAATCATGATAGTCCTCCTGAAGTAAAAAAGAAGAAGATAAATAGATATGAAAAAGAAGATGTAGAAAGAAAGGAAAGGAAATATATGAAAACCTTAACTGAAGGTAAAAGAAATAAAAAGAAAAACATCATTACTACTACTCCAAAAGCAAAGGGAAACAAAGAAAATAAGATAAAGAAAAATAGGAGTCGAAAGAAGAAAATGCATAATGTAATGAAGTATTCTACTTCTGAATCAGAAATGGATAGTAATTTATACGCAGAGAGTGATGATAGTCCATGGGAGGAAAGTGTAAGTGACAGAAATTCGGAGTTATCTTATAAAAGAGAGTTGGATCAGGTGAATAAAAATAAGGTGACCATACTAAGTGAAGTAAAATATACCGCTGAAAATCGCGCATACTTGGATATGACCAAGGCAGGTCGTTTTAAGTTGACCAAAATTAATTTGAGCCATGATATAAGCACTAATATAACAGACAACAGTAATGACGATGATTTAAATATTTAATAGCATTGCACAAAGTAAAATATCAATGTTTTAAGAAAATGCAAATTGTTTCATTTGAATAATCAGAAGTTGATTACTATTATTTTTTACAGACATTTTATGTGTGCTTGTTGAGAGTAGTATAGATCTTGATCACTTTTTAGCAAATATAATATAAAGACGGATTTAATGTATGTACCTAAGCGTAACTTTAAACGCTTAGGTCTATTGTATTGTTGTAGAAAATTTGTAATGAAACATTACTATACCTACTCAAGTTAGAAAAACAGGCATTTTTTTTATTTTCATAATTCCCGTTTCTAACTTGATTAGATGTTTCATCGTTTTCCAGAAGACGTTTTCTTTTAATTATCGGAAGTTTATTGTGATTATTTTTATTTTTTATAAGAATATGAAGACTGGTTTAATGTATGTGTCTAAGCGTAACTTTGAACTGATATTTTCTAATTCCCGTTTTTTTAACTTTATTAATATAATGTTTTATCGTTTTCAAAGAAGCTAGGTCCTAATTATTTCTTTTTAAAAATCAGAAGTTTATTGTGATTATTTTCAGTTTCTATTTTTTGCTATCTTAAAATTTTCATGGGCTAGATGTTATGTGAGAGTAGTATATATTATGTCAAGTCCTGTTTCATAATCATAATATAAATAAAATATTGGTGAAATATTTGGTGTACCTAAATCTAATATTTTTACGTACTGATATTTTTAGTTTCTTTTAAAATTGTTCTTAAGATTTTTGTAATAATTTTACTATTAAATCAGACATTTTTAAATGTTTTATTTTAAAAAAATATGATTATTACCTACCCACCTTATTTGCTTATTAAAAAAGGATAAATTCGACATTATAATCGCACCTTTATTTTATCAGTTTCGTTATGAATGTGATCAGTTTCGTTAATAATCAGTTGCGTTACTTTCTGAGATAAGGTGCATGTTTTCTGCATTTGACCCATCAGTGAACTGTCTACGTTTCTTTTTCTTAAAGTGAAATTTGCTATAAAAGCCCATTGTTTTTCGCGAGGGCCTAGGTAGGCCCCAAAATGTAATAAAAATATGAAGCCTGGTGTCATTGCTCATTTTCGTCGAAAATTTTTGTCTGTAGTTCACATGACACATTAGTCTTAAAGATTTACCTTACCTTATAGTTCCATTACGACTTTCATACTGTTTACCTAAATTTTGTAGGTTTTTCCTTTTATTATCTTTCCATTTAGCAACATGTTTGCGTCTTACATTTCCTTTATCTTTTGTTGAGCTTAATACCCGTTTTTAGAAGGTTGAAGTGTATTTCCGAAAAATAAGAAAGTGGCGTGTTAATTAATAAAATTAGTATAAATCAGTACTACAAGATTGTACTGAGTATGGTGGCTGAATAATATTTTCAATATACCAGGGACAAAATTAGTTGTCACAGTCGTAATCTAGGTGATTGGTCGTACAATCTGGAGATGGATGTCGTGTCATGTCAATGATCTCTTCAATGGTCATCATCAGATCCTGGAACATTAATGGTAAAAACAGAGTTATAAAAACATGATTGATATACGTAATATGACTGTTACTTTGCTGTTGTTCTAACGATGGTATTTGACTGAAAGAGACTTCCTCAGAATCAGATAATAAATCCATCATTGCGTTTATTTCATCCATATACAATATATATAATATTGTCTCCTCGTCGTCTACGAGGAGACAATATTATATGACAAAAAAAATAAAAATTTATACTGACAAAATGTAGTAGTCATCAGCAGCTAAATCATATTTATAGAACAATTTATAAGGTTCTTCCGGCTTACAGTATATTTCTCTTATCTTATTCCATTGTACTTTATCTGCATTTATATTTTTAGTCCAATTGCCTATCAATAACTGTTTAAAATTTAAAAATTCTGTGTGTTGTAATTCCTCTACTATGTAGGGCTTTCCATTTTGTTTAGCCCACCGAACTAAACAATACCATTCGGAGGGTGAATAAATAAGCTTGTTCTTAGCAGATTTTTCAATTAAAGCGTGGACACTGTCACCCTCGTTTTGAGTATGACCAACTTCTAAAAAGCAGTGATGGATTGTAACCTGATACAAAGAAGCTGCATGCATATACATGGCATACACAAATCGATTTCAATTTTGTCCTGCACAATTGTCAGACCAAAATCAAAATTCATTTGTTCCTTTATCTTTGTATTTTGCAATATACGTGAACAAGCAACTGGATACCTCATTTGATCCACGCCTGCCTTGCCCCTCGTGCCACATGAAACAGGTAGCTTCCAGGTCAGCTAAATTGAAAACTGTAAAATTGAAGACAGACAACTTCCGTTTATAATAAAGAACACTTATGTTCCCATATGAAGCAGTAAGGACTTTTTGAAAATCAAAAGCAACCAGTTGTCCATTGGATTTCTGGGCTAGATCTTTGTCAGATGACTTCTTTTTGCGAGCGACCTCTTTATTTCGAATATGTTCTTCGTGTAACTGTTTTTCAACTAATGATGGAGCTGAAAATTTTTTGTAAATGTGACATTTATCACATTGGTCTTTCTTTGAGACATAAGAAGCAAGCTTAAAATGTTCATTAACTATGTCATGGTGTTGCCTTTCTGTATAAGCTTTTTTAGAGTGTATTTCTGTATCAAACCATTCATTATACAGGGTGATTTTGAATTCATTAGCATCCTTTTAACCTGTTATTCTATACATAGTACCAAGTACTTATGCACTATAAAATTCAATATTAGGTACATAAAAAAAAAAAAAATTTGGTCGAAAACATCATGTCTAAGTAAATTAAGTAAATTATTAACAAACAAAATCGAAAAAAACAATAATTCCAAAATAAAAAAAAAATCGAATAAAAAATACAATAAATAAAGGAAAGTATCGAGACGTTTACGCGCTAAAATTATTACCTACGCATTTTACTATCAAGGGCGGCCGAAGTGACTCGGAGCTACAGCTGACTGCCATGTAGAGGCGCTGTACGGTCAACGGCCGCGCGGCCCTGTTACGACAAAACACTGCAATCCGGCTTACAGCGTTTTATCGTAACACGGCTCAAAATAATCTGCTACATGTAAGCTTGCTACTGGCACAATCCGTAGTTCAATATCTCTTTTTCTTACTAAAATATTCTAAGTAACATTTTACTGTAACCCAAAATTTTAAATAAAAATATTTACAAAACGCTGCATACTAGACTGCAGCGTTCTACCGCGATCGTGGCGAGCGACGAGCGTCTTACTGTTTTTACATATCGCTGCAAACTCAGGTTGCCGCGTTTTGTCAAAATATTAATAAACGAAAGCGGTAGCGGGGGCCGGGGGACGCGGACGCGCACCTCCGCCCGCGTCTTATTAGACTTACTAAACAAATCATTTGTAATTTAGCTGTAAATAGATAAACAGCAATTCATTTGTATAATCAATAATTGCAACAATTAGTTTCACTTGTGATCTCTATTTACAGTTTTGAACAGTGTTTATTAGGTATTATGGCGAATCGAAATAGAAAGATACTAAATTTGGTACCTGGAATTCGTTCAAATGAGCGGGTGAGTATGTTATATTAAATTAAATTGAATTTAACATATAAGTCAATATAATATAGTAATTAAATATAAGTTTTAAATATCTGTATATATATATATATAATTATATATTCATTTTAAGTAATGTGCCTACATATATTTTGTTTAAGATTATATATAGGTATATATAAGCTCTATTTTAGTGTGTGTTATTGTACCTATATATTTTCAGTAGATTTAATTTAAATGAATAAATAGTATAAATAATCTTATATTTAAAAATTAGAAGATTAATGATGTACTTAGGTGTGTTTACGCTTCTTTACTAGTACCTAGAGATTTACTAGTAGGTGTCCTTAAACGATTTCAATATTTTTTCAATTCTACTAAATACATTTTAATGAGATTTTACTTTAGTATTTCGTATAATTTAGATCTCTCAGGCCCACTTAAATTGTAATAAAATTAGTTACAATCTCAAGGACATTACCGCCCGTGACACAGGACTTTTTCTAGTAGGTACAGGCACTCAAAATACTAGCAATAGCGTATTAATCATAAGATTTTGGCTATATTATTTTGTTCTATAATATGAATTTTAATAAACGAAATTTAATTTAAGTACCTACTTATGTTGTACTTTATTGATTGATTTTGTCAGCAGGATATGGATGAAAATTTGGAATGTGATATTCGTTTACCATCTAAATGTAAATATTACGAAGATATGTCAATCGGTAAACAACCTATTTCGATTAGTAACAATGCAAACAGAAATATTATAACTTATTCTTAAATGACGAACGTTACACCCATGATGATATACGACAGTGAACTTAGACTCCGATTTAAAAATATTGAAAATTTGCCATCAACTAAGATGATGTGTAACAATAAAATGACGACACCTCCCAATGAACAAAATATTGTAAATTATGATACATTCTTGGAAGAAAACAGACTGATAGAAGAAAATGATATATCATATGTCGTTTTTAGTCCAGACAATATTTCTGGTGAGCGAAATTTTCAACTAGATAATCCAGCTGAAGATAAAAATGATATTGTAACGGTAAATGAAAAACAAAATGAACACATAATTTTATCTATTGGCAAGGAATCTACAGGAACACAAGCGGAGCAGGATGAACCAATAACAGCAGTAACAGGTCAAAATCTTAACGGCAGTCATGAATACCCGGATTACCAACCAGACGAAGGATCTGAGGATGAAAATGATGTACTACCACCTGCAAGAAAGAAACGAATCAAAAATCATGAAGATAAACTAATAGTTAGTAAACAAAAGCATCCAATAGGAGCTCCCTGTAAAAGTACATGTATAAGAAAATGTACTCTTAATATTAGTGAAGAACAAAGACAGATAATTTGGAATAGCTACTGGGAGATGGATATTCAAAGAAGAAGGGATTTTATTTCACGTAATGAAGAAAATAATAAAATTGCTATGCGGTATTCCAAATCTACAAAAAGAAACCATACTTATATATACAAGTTACTTGATAAGCGTGTCTGCAAAACTATGTTTCTGCGAACCTTAGGCTATACCAATGACCAGGCAGTGGTAGTTGTTTTAAAAGCAAATTTCAAAATGTGTAGATCATCAACTTCAGCTAAGGTATCTGCTGCACCAGATTTAAGAGGTCGTCACAAACCTAAGCATGCTCTTTCTGAACAATATGTTGAAGATATAGATAATTTTATTGAACTGTTCCATCCAACAACATCTCACTATAGATTAGAACATGCACCTAAACGGAGATATTTACCATCTGGATTGACCCTCTCTCAAATGTTCCTTTTCTTGAAAACTCAATTAGAACAAAAGGGCAACAAGCCATGCAGTTGGGCTACATTTCACAAGAGAATTCAATTAAAGAACATTTCTACTCAGCAGCCTATGCAAGACAAATGTCCTAAATGTGAAGCTCACGATGTAGCTCATCCTAAACCAAAAGAGCCGAGAGGCGAAGATATCATTGATCATCTATGCAATGAATGCAATTGCAAAGTTTGGGTATCCACAACATTTATTCAATAAAAATATATCTAGAACTCATATGAATGCAGATAAGGAGGAGGCTGAAAAAGATAATTCGGGAATCGGTTTATTTACTGTGGATATGCAGAAATGTATAACCATGCCAAAATTGAATAATAAAGATTTCTTTTTTAGCAGAAAATTAAACTTGTTTAATGAAACATTTGCCGGTATAGGTAAAGGAAAGCCGGCGACGACGATGTTGTGGGACGAAGGTGAATCTGGCCGTAAAGCATTTGACGTAGCGACGGCATATGTTCTATTTATAAAAAAATTCTGTAGAGATTTTAAAAAAATAATTTTATACGCAGATAATTGCAATGCCCAAAATAAAAATAAAATATTATACTCTGCATTGCTGAGACTAATTAATGATTGCAATAATGACACCATCGAAACCATCAAAATAGAATATCTAGAACCTGGTCATACATATATGTCAGCCGACAGCGTACATGGTAGCATCACCAATCAGATGAACAAATCACTTAATTTATATGATTTAGATGACTATATTCAAATGTTCAAAAAATCCAGGAAAAATTTGACAACCCATGTACATAACAGCAATGATGTCATGTTATTTAAAAACGAATTAAAATCTGTTTTCCCTAGGAATCACAATATATCCATGTTTAAAATTGTTGAATTTCGAAAAGGCAGTCCTAATCTTTACGTCAAAATTCACTACGATGATAATGATTTCAAGGAACTTGATGTATTAACAAAAACATTCAAGAAAGAAATACTAAAGTCTACCAAAAAAAAAGTAGATATGTTTGCAAAGATACCAAGAAAAACACAACCAGAAGGTATTTCTCAAAAAAAGAAAAATGATTTAAATAATCTTTTAAAATTTATGCCGAGGTCCAGGCATAATTTTTATGAAAATTTAACAGTCAATGTTAACATTACTGAAGATTTAGATGAATCAGCTTCAGAAATATTTCATTAAATTTTATAAACGCAAAAGCTCAGTATTTTTATTTAAATTTTCCCTTAACTTATGATATTTAACTTATAAATATCATAATATATTACCACAAAACGCGGTAAGCTTAGCTTGCATCGTTTTATCACAATACTTACTCATAATAGCCAAAGGATGTTATAGTAACAAAACAATTTTTCTTAAATTTTGCGGTTTCTAATAAATATGTGCTAACTTTATGTTCTAATGAAAATTAGCAAAAACTATGAGCAATAAATAGAAAAAAAAATCATACAATTGTCTACACTGGAAGAAATTTGGTAACGAGTTAAACATTAAAACTTAATACCGCGTTTTCTGAAACTTGGCATGCCAATGTTTAAAGCGTTTTGTCGTAACAGGGCCGCGCGGTCGTCTTACCTATCCGGACAACGTCTGTACAATCGAACGAACCAGCTGAATCGAAATGAAAAACTGTCAAACTAGTAAGATCTATCGTTTTTAATGCACTTAGGACTTTTTAAATACTAACGTAACAACAGTGTACTCAGTAAAATGTCAGTGTCTAATAAAATGATAACAAGCACGTTGCAAAAGAAATCTGTCATCAGGCGAATTTCGACCTACTCTGACAGTACCTACGGTACGCACATCACCATTCAAACACACCCGCAATATTATTTATACCAATTACCTATTTACCAAATGTAATTCGTACCTACTTAACGCACTTTTTTTAAATTGTTACACAGCAAGTCATGCAGTCTAAATAAATTAGTTAAAATAATCTCTCTTGACGTAGGCACTTAATAAAGGCAATTTTAACAGCAGATGCACCAAATAGTATTTTAAATGTTTTTTTTATGATAAAATGATAATAAAAATGTACACATTTTTTGGAATTTTTTAATCCACATTCAAAAAGAGATTTGTGCCCAACGTGGGCTCAAACCCACGACTCCGAGAATATGAGTCTCATGCTCCGACTGAGCCGTGTCGTGCCATGGGTTCAATCAATATCTTTACACAGAACACACGTGTATACCTACGGTGCAACGTGAACAACTGTTTTTCCAGTAAGAATTAATCACGGACTAAGTAATGTGATAAGCAGCCGTCCTGACATTGCCCTGACAATTTCGGTACCTACCTATCTACTTCCATTAACTTAGTGTTATTGATGACTAGGCGACCGAGGTAGCAGGCAGGAAGGACGTATTACTCATATTATTAGCTTATTTTATTGTACCTACTGTTAGCATAATGAAACTAAAACTGTTATTTTATTAATACATTTGTATAAAAAGTTATAAATTTGAGTAATTGATTTGTTGTAGCGGAAGTTTTTAAATGTATGTAAAACAAAAGTAATAATTATGTTACCTAAAATTGTTTAATACTATTAATTTTATGTGTATTATTGGCCATTGTAAAGTTAGTTCTAACAATTCGGTGCCAGAACGATATCCGGCCATATTGCATTTTAAATAATTCTAGTCAAATGAGTGACACAGAGGTCAACCTGTTAAAACTAGAACTTTATGATAGGCAGTCATCGTTCGGTTACCGAGTAGAAAGGACGTTCTAACTCAAAATTGTAACATATTGTAATAACCTGGTAATTTAAAAGAGTGGCGTGAGTTTCTTGCCAGTTCTTCTCATGGCCCTACTCTAAGCCGGCGAACTGGCTAGTGTGTTTAAACAAGTCAAATATAAACAATATAGAAGTGAAGTGTGTATTATGTCTAACACTACTTACCTACATGCAATTCCGTTCATGATAGATTCTTTGTGCTAATAATTTCTTGTACACATAATACTTATTACGGGCATGTAAGTAGGTACTTACTGCCCGTATTAGGTATAATGAATTGGATGTATTATTAAATTTATTACTTTGTCAGTGCTTGTGCAATCATGGGTGTACTGAGTACGTATTTACCTGAGTTTTGTGCGCAAATATGTAGGGTGTTTAGTTGCAGGTTAGACAGTGCAGTAATAATTTTTTTAGTTGTAAACATAACTACGTAAGTTAGACAACGAACAATTCGATAGCAATGTTAATCAAGTAAGCATGTAGGTAGGTATTGTGTTGTTAGGTAGGTCTTATCTAGGTGTAATTGAGAAGATATTTAAAATTACCTACCCAATAACTTAACTTTCGGTCGCCATGGTAACTGTGTTTTGCAACCAACACGTTTGTTATTTCCTTTCATAACGATGTAGGTATTAGAGAAAAATAATGTAATTCTTTGTGTTGTTAGAACATTTAGCTCATTTCGAGTGTTAAACCGTAACTAACTAGGAGATACTTTTATCAGTAATAATAAGAGCGTAGCTGTTTAGATTAAATAGGTACCTACCTACCTATTATTGAAATTTTACACACTTACTTATTTACTAGTTCGACGATAAGGGAGTTCTTATTATTAATACCGAAATAAAGTTTTATGTTATTAATTTGTTGCTTTAGTTTGTTGCTCTAATAATTGGTTTTTTTTCTTGAACTGTCCTGAACAGAAATAATTACTTAGATTAGATTAGATTTAATTTAGTTGTAAGCTACACAGGTAGGTAGGTACCTACTAGACGTATTAGACAGTAACAGAATAAAGATAGCGCGCGTAAGGATTATTCGATAACGTTGGTACTTACCTACCTACCTAATGAAAGTAAGAAATAATTTGTATCCAAGTACCTACTTTATGCTGTTATGTGCTTACCTCTTTGCACGCAGAGTTCAGCACGGCGTTGGTGATTATGTTTTACACGCTGTAAGACAAATCGTTGTGCTCTTATTGTGTTAAATGCAGCAACAATTTTTTGTTGAAGCTCCTCTCTTGTTTCACTCTCATGTTCGTAAACGAGTCTTTTGATTTCTCCCCATAAAAAGAAATCTAAGGGAGTCAAATCAGGCGAGCGCGGTGGCCACGCCACGGGCCCGCCACGCCCTATCCATCGTGCTCCGAACCTGCGGTCTAGGTAGGCACGAACGTCGCGCTGGAAATGGGCCGGAGCACCATCGTGCTGATAATACAGCTCATTGAGGAACCGTATGGGTACTTCTTCTAATTGTTCCTCTACGACGTGCTCCAACATTCGTAAGTAGTTAGCCCCGTTTAACCTGCCTTCAATAAAATATGGACCGATAATGGTCTGTCAATGTATGTTTAATATGCCAGCCCACACGTTTACTGCGAAACGATTTTGAAAGGCGTGTCTTCGTATAACGTGTGGGTTATCACCGCGCGGAGACCACCAATGCTCATTGTGTATGTTAAACATACCAAGACGTGTAAATGTCGCCTCATCGGTCCACAAGATGTTGGCATTTAAATTTTGTAACAACCAATTACAAAATTGCACCCTGGGCCTGTAGTCTGCCAACGCCAATTCTTGCACCTTTTCAAAATGGTATGGATGCATTTCAGACGCATTCAACACATTCCACACGAAGTGCTGGCTAACATGAAACCGCCTTGCAGCCTGTCGTGTGCTAGCTTGTGGATTTCTCTGAAAATACATCCTTATCCGTCGGTGCAGGTTTCTTGGATAGACTGGTCTTCTACCACGCCCTTGAGCATGCGCAGGCACGTGGAACGACGCAAAATCTAATAAATTTTGCGTGCATCGTAGGATTCGATCTCGCGTAGGTATCGGCACATTCGGATAGCGTCGGTGAAACATTTGCCGAGCTCGCACAAGGTTATGACCGGCGCGGTCATAAAACAACACCATGTCCAAATATTGTTGATTGGTGTACATAATTATTAAACTTCACAACACAACACACACACAAAGTCACTGAATCCAACCACGAGCGTCACGGTTTGAAAGTCTACGGAGAGATAAATTTTACGTCACACTTGAAAGTAGTGAAATTCTTAACTGATAGAAAAAAAATTGCACCCTGACCTTGCCCCCGCACGCACACACCTAAGGCACACGCACACGCGGCCGCGCCTCGTGTCGCCGAGTCGCCGGCGCAACCTATCAGGAAGCAGGAGCGCGCCTGGCGGTATTTATTTCATTTCAATAGAACTGCGAAGTAGCCTACATCTGAGGTGCCGCGCGCCGCCACACGGCTCGCGCGGTGCATTTATTCAATAATAGGTTTATCAATGAATGCCGCGCGTAGGTAATACTATCATCTTGTTGGTATACAGCGGCCAAACGTAATTGGTTTGCGCGCAATATTAATTAACAATTATTAAAATGTAATATTTTTTTAGTATGTTTTAATTTTTTATTTGTTTGTTTTAGACTTTATTTACGTAGATATAATGTTTTAAAGCGTTTTTTAAATCATAATTTTGATAACATTAATTTTCAATTTTATAGTCCATAAGTACTTGGTACTATGTATAGAATCTCAGGTTAAAAGGATGCTAATGAATTCAAAATCACCCTGTATAGTTTAAATAAGCGATGAAAGTTTAGGTCACCGTCTAAGTACAGTTTGTTAGTTCTACTACGAGTGTAATGCTATTCTACCTACCGGCTGCAAAGATTTTATGTGATCACAGATACTTCTAATAACATCTTCAGTTATTACCCTGCGATGATTAGTGATGTCCTCTCATGTCAGCCTCTACTAAACCAGTCATACTATTTGTTTTCTCTAAATACATAAAAAATGTATTTAGGAACATTTCCTTGCAAACCGTACTACTCTTGATCTTCTAAATTAGTCGGCAGTCGGTAAATTAATGTAAAATTACGTCTTGAAATGGTATCAGTGAATTGTCTACGTTTCTTTTTTTTAAAGTTAAATTTGCTATAAAAGCCTATTGTTTCTCGCGATTACCTAGGCCCCAAAATGTATTAAAAATATGAAGTCTGGTGTCATTGCTCACTTTTGTCAAACATTTTTGTCTGCAGTTCACATGACATATTGGTCTTAAAGATTTACTTTGCCTTATAGTTCCATTACGACTTTCATACTGTTTACCCAAATTTTTTAGGCTTTTCCTTTTATTATCTTTCCATTTAGCAACATGTCGGCGTCTAACATTTCCTTTATCTTTTCTTAAGCTTACTACCCGTTTTCTAGAAGGTTGAGGTGTATATTCCGAAAAAGAAGAAAGTGGCGTGTTTGCTTGCGGTGTAAATAATAAATCAGTATTACAAGATTGTACTGAGTATGGTGGCTGAATAATATTTTCAATATACCAGGGACAAAATTAGTTGTCACAGTCGTAATCTAGGTGATTGGTCGTACAATCTGGAGATGAATGTCGTGTCATGTCAATGTTCTCTTCAATGGTGGAGTCATCATCAGATCCTGAAACATTAATGGTAAAAACAGTTATAAAAACACATGATTGACACACATTGATATACGTAATATGACTGTTACTTACTTTGCTGTTGTTCTAACGATGGCATTTGACTGAAAGAGATTTCCTAAGAATCAGATAATAAATCCATCATTGCGTTTATTTCATCCATATTTGCGTTAAAGGGGAGAGGGGATTCTGTCGAAAAAATGTAAAAAAGTATTATGCATAAAGTTTTTCTAGTGGAATATAATAAGTAATATAATAAGTAAAGTAGTAAGTAGTTTAACTTAACGAAGTAAAATATCGTATGTATAACTTTTTTTTTTTTATACGTGGGAAATGCATTACGCATACGCACCCGCCCGGGCAAGGCGGGGGTTATGTCGGACTCTCCGACCGCACTCAAAGCGCGGCCAGCATACCGACTAAAACCCACGGTGTTCCTCCAGACGGCCAGTGTCGGGGTCACGGGAGTCGCTTGCGCATTCATCCGCGACCCCGACGGGCCATGGCCCGCTCACCGCGAGTGGGCCCCGTCCGATTTAGGGGCCTAGCCCCCCCTCCTTCGAGAGGCGCGTGCGGAACACGCGCACTGCCGTCTCGGGCCCGTGCTGTTCGGGCGGCGACTGCCCGATCGCCGCCCGCAGGCCAACTCGGCCGCGGAAGGTAGGGAGAGCGGCGCACCGTTATACCCCTCTCCCGCCGCGGCCCCGCTACTCCTCAGCCGCAGTGTCGCCGAAGCAACACTGCAGCCCGACCCAGATGCGGTGCCGCCCAAACAGCACCGCAACCCACCAGAGCCGCTCCATCGTGGGCTTACCGGCAAAGTCCAGAGGAGCGGCGCCTCCTTGGGGTTCCTCTTGGTTCACCGTGGTCCTTGGTAACCACGGCTACTAAGCCCCCCCGCCGCGACAAGGCGAGAACCCCGTTGGGGGGATCGTATGTATAACGTACATTAACAAAATGTATCGTCCCTTCGATGTAGTGTATCGTAAGTCTATATACGAGTTATATTTAGGATATTTTTCCGATGTAAAATATTTTAACTATAACTTAAGATAGAAACTAAATTGCAGAATACGGCGTATACAACCGTAATTTATACTTACGATATTTTACTATAGAATATTTGAAATGTAATTTGTAATGTTATTTAATTAATATATTAGTGAATGCAAGTAATAACAAACAACATACCTTCCCTTTCCGAAGGATTCAGAACATCAGACATAAATGCAGATATAATATTATCATCACAGTTTGAATCAACAACGGTCAACGGTTCTTGAGAAACCACCACATTATTATGTTTTAATACTGAATTCACAATTTTTTTTAGATCTAGATAACATTTTTAACCGGTAATTATTGTACTTGACGTTATAATATTAAAATAAAATAAAATTAAAACAAATTATTAACTTTAACCACGCGCGTGCGTCCCCTCCGCGTACATTGTCGTCACTAATAGTTACGAGTCGATCGCGCAGGACAACAACCCCCCAGGACACGCTACGGTGGTGGCGGTAAGTCCCATCCTCGAAGAGTGGCTGGAGAGGAGGCACGGCGTCCTCACGTTCCGGCTGACACAGGTACTCACCGGTCACCGGTGCTTCGGCACGTACCTGTGTCTCATAGGCCGGGAGCAGACGTCCGTCTGCCACCATTGCGGGGTCTGCCCGCGCGACACGGCGCTCCACACGCTCGTGGAGTGTCCAGCGTGGGCGGACCAGCGCCGCGACCTAGTTGCGGCGCTCGCGACGGCCCAACTCTCGCTGCCGGCTGTGGTTCTGTCCATGGTCCGCAGCGAGGGGGCTTGGGAGGGAGTCGCCTCCTTTTGCGAGCAGGTAATGCTCGCCAAGGAGGCGGCCGAGCGGGAGAGGGAGCTGACGACCTTGCTCCCTGCCCGTCGCGCCCGCCCCGGGCGTCGCCGTGGGGCGCTCCGGGATCTCCAGCCACCGTAGGAGGATGCCTGCGGGCGGCGATTGGGCAATTGCCGCTCGAACAGCACAGGCCCAAGAAGGCGGCGTACGTGTTCCACGAACGCCTCTCGATGTAGGAAGGGGGGCCAGGCCCCCCAAATCAAACGGGGCCCACAGGCGGGTGCGTACGCGTAATGCGTTTCCCACGAAAAAAAAAAAAAAAAGGACAACAACCCCCCTCGGGGCACTATAAGGACGACCTCCCCGTGTGCCTCGATGCTGTTTCCTATCTGGACACGTCCGGTGGGAAGTGCATGTGTTCAGGCCGGTGTGGCCTGGGCGTCTGTCAATGGTTCCCAGGTTTGATCTCAGGCTTGGGAATCATTGACAGATGGCTGATAGTCCTACGGGGTGGTGCTATGTCGGAGTTTGTCCTGACACTGCACCGCCCCTGCAGAGGGGTCTCCTCAGAGACCTCGAACTTGTAAGCCTGGTTTTCTTGCGAGAACCAGGACCGAGGGCCGCCACCCCTAGGGGTGGGGGCTGCGAGTAAGAAAACCTCTATAAAAAATTACCCCTACTTTCCATATGTCTCTCTGTGTAGCAGAGAGCATAGTGGAGAGTCCAGTGTGGGGCAGTGTCGGACCCTCCGACACTGCTTTGCCAACTCGTAAGCCCGACACTCTTGCGAGAGTTGGGAGCGAGGGCCGCCTCCCTCCCTGGTGGGGGCTGCGAGGAAGAAAACCTGTATAAAAAATCACCCTAGTAAGGGCCTGGCATGCATTTTGCTGCCAGGCACTTCATCTCGTAATCCCGACCCAACGGTGTTGGGAGCGAGGGCCGCCATCCTTCGGGGTGGGGGCTGCGAGAAAGAAAGAAAGAAAGAAAAAACATTTATTTGTTCTCAACAAGTTAGTTTACAGAACATATCAACAATACATTGTAATAAATAAAAAATAAAAGTAACAAACTTAGTGAGATACAAAGTGGCCCTAACTCAGCTTTGTGCCACTTTGCGAACAAAGCAGCGCTGTTATTCTGTTAGAGCCAAGATCACGGATTGATCAAAGAATACCCTGACATTAATAACAATCAATTAAATACTTAAAATAAATAAGTAAATATAATAATGATCTTATAAAATGTTTAAATATATAAATCTGTAATATAATTATATAGTTATTATTTAAATACGAGTTTTAATTGCAAATCTGTGAAGCGTTCTATGGATGGAGTGAGATCACTCTGCCAAACAGCCGATATTGTGGCCCTCCAGGAGACATGGCTTCTGCCCGAGGATATACCCTTGCTGGGCCAAATACACAAAGATTTCAACTATACTGGCAAATCAGCCGTCGATACCTCTAAGGGCTTATTAAGAGGAAGACCTTTTGGTGGCGTAGCCATTCTATGGCGTAAGTGTATTTTTAAGTCGGTCATTGTTATTGAGTGTTTAAGTGCGCGTCTTACTGCTATAAAAGTGTTCCTAAATAACAGGTCATTTTAGTTTTTAGTGTTTACATGCCGACGGACAACTTTGATAATCTTACCGAATTTACAGACTGTTTAAGTGAAATGCATGCTATTGTGGAGGCTAGTGACTGTAGTGCCGTTTACATGCTCGGAGATTATAATGCGCATCCGGGTGAGTCTTTTTGGAATGAACTTAAAAATTTCTGTTCAGACCAAGGTTGGTTGTGTGCTGATACAGAGATCCTTGGTGCTTACTCAAGTTGTTATACATACGTCAGTGAGTCTCACGGTTGTCAACGGTGGCTAGATCACTGTATTGTTACACAATCCGCTTTCAGTACTATTGAAAACGTAAGTGTGGTGTCAGATGTGTTTTGGTCTGATCATTTTCCCATTACACTAATTTGTAATATAGACATTATTAAATCATTGCCATACATAAATAGTCGGCCAACAAGTAAAGCCGTGTGGGGTGAGAGGGATGAGGATCAGATCAAAGAGTACTGTAGACTGTGTAATGATGGGCTACGGCAGATTGAATATCCGCAACACTTTGACATGTGTAGTATTTCTCACTGTAATAATTTAGAACATCGTAGGACACTCGATATTATGTATACTAACATTGTAAAAATACTGTCAGACGCCGCACAGCAAACGCGTGTGGAGCGACGGCAAGCCGATAAACGGCAGATAGTTGGGTGGAACATGCATGTGCGTGAGGCTCACAGGTTAGCCAGACTAAAGTACCAAATGTGGTTGTTATATAATAAGCCATCACATGGGCCTATATATGATGACATGTGCGTAAGTCGCAAGATCTTTAAAAGTAAACTTAAATGGTGCCAGGCTCACCAAGATAAAATAAAATTTGACATAATGGCCTCATACCATAAAGACCAGAAATTTAAGCAATTTTGGAAAGCAACTAATAAATTTAATGTTAAACCTCGGTTGCCAGAAAATGTCGGGGGTGCCATTCAGCCCCTGACAATTGCAAATATGTTTGTAGAACACTTTAGGGCAAAGTCAACTTTGAGCACATCGCGGGTGGTCGATGATGGGCAATGTTGTGACAGTGACTTTATTCGTTTTTCATCAATGCAAGTTTTTAATGTAATTAAGAAAATGACAAGGGGGAAATCTCCTGGTCACGATGGTCTCAGCATTGAGCACTTGCAGCACGCAGGACCTCATTTGCCGAGAGTTCTATCGATGTTTTATTCCTTGTGTATGTGCCATTCGTACCTTCCGGGTGATCTCATGCGTACAATAGTTGTGCCCATAATTAAAAATAAAACGGGGGATTTAACCGATAAGGGTAACTATACACCCATATCACTGGCAACGATTATAGCAAAGGTGCTGGATGGCCTGCTGGACATTCATCTCGAAGGTTATTTACACTTACATGATGCACAGTTCGGTTTCCGGCCCGGACTTTCCACTGAAAGTGCGGTACTAGCGTTAAAACACACGGTTCGGTATTACACAGACCGGCGAACACCAGTATACGCATGCTTTCTCGACCTTTCCCGCGCTTTCGATCTGGTCTCCTACGATGTGCTATGGAATAAGCTTCGAGACAGAAATGTACCGGCAGAGCTGCTACGCATATTCCAATATTGGTACCATAACCAAACAAATTGCGTTAGATGGGGTGACAACCTGTCAGACTCGTATAAACTGGAGTGCGGGGTGAGGCAGGGTGGCCTGACCTCGCCGCGCCTTTTTAACATATATGTAAATGACCTGACCGTTGTACTCAGCAGCATGAGAGTCGGCTGTCGCGTGGACGACGTCACCGTCAATAATATCAGTTATGCGGACGATATGGTGCTGCTGAGTCCAACTGTCAAAGCACTCAGGGAACTGCTACAAGTATGCGAAAGATATGTACACGCACATGGCCTCGTATATAATGTTAAGAAAACCGAGTACTTAGTGTTTAGGGCCGTGGGTGGGAGGTGTCCGTCGTATATACCTAACATCAAATTAAATGGTACAGAGCTGAAACGTGTATACAAATTCAAGTACCTCGGGCACTTTGTAACCGACGACCTTAAGGACGAAGTAGATATTGAAAGGGAACGCAGGGCGCTGGCGGTGCGCTGCAATATGTTGGTTCGAAGGTTTACACGGTGTAGTACGCCAGTAAAAATCACGCTTTTCAAAGCCTACTGTCAGGTTTTCTATACGAGTAGCCTTTGGATCAACCACACGCAGCGGGCCATCAGCGCATTGCGTGTCCAGTATAATAATGCCTTCAGGATGTTGATGGGACTGCCCCGATTCTGCAGTGCATCGGGTATGTTTGCACAGGCTCACATTGCGGACTAAACCGCACACTATGCGGAAGAAAACTGTCTCAATGCTCTGCAGGCTGCGGGCTAGCTCCAACTCCATTCTGAGGGTGATAGCGGAACGATTTGATTCCCCTATTATAGCACATTTTGTCCGAAGGTGTATCTCGGACACACAAATTGTTTGCAAAATTTAGTTGTAGATATTTTTAGAACATAGAAATTACACTAACATAGTTTTTAAGATTTTTGTATACTAACAAGATATGGATTTTGGTCTGAAATAAATGTTATTTTATTTATTTATTTTTAAATAGTAATATATAACATGTAATCTAACAATAATTTGTATCATATAATAAAATAAAACGGAACGGAACGCAAACTTTCCTATTGGCTGTGACAACTGACATTACCACACCCATTAGCCAATAGCAAAGATCAAGAGAAGGCTTGGGATTTAAAAATTATACAAGTGACGCTTTGATGAAGTTTGGTGTAGTGAAACAATGTGAAAAGTAGAAAAACTTAAATAAAAATTCGTTAAATTTGTAAATTATTGTTCATGATGTGTTTAAGCTGCAAAATAAGTGATAATGATTGTTGGGAATTGATTGTGTGTTGTGTTTGTGTGTGTGTATGTCATGTTACTTGGTCTGATGCCATAATTGATTTGATGACCTACATCGTGAAAACTTGTTACTGCTGGTGGGACGCTTGCTCGCCTCTACGCAAAGACGTGGTGGTAAGTTCATGTTTGGTGCTTTTGTTCGTTCAATAAATACTGTTTATAATTCTTGCTGAAACTTTGAACTGTCCTTAGATTACGAATGGGCGGCGGCAAGTTGTTCCAGCAGCGAGTAGCAGTCAACTTGAAACTGTCACGAAAAGCAGCAGATCTATGTTGTGGTGTTACAAGAGGATATGTAGACGCACGAGTGTTATGCTTGTTATGATCACTCGACCAGGTAAGTTTTTTATATAAGTATTCGGGCCTTTCATTAAATATAACGCCAAAGAGTAAAGTGGCCAAGTGAAGTCTTCTGCGCGTCGACATCTTCATCATGTTTCCATTGTTGATGTAGGGAGTAACATGTGAACGAGGCGGTACATTGAAGCAGAATCGACCGCATGCATTTTGAACCCTCTGCAGTAGCCTTTCATTCCTGCCGTGGAGGCAGGGTCCAAACACTGTATCAGCATAATTAAGCCTTGACAAAATCAGCGATTCACACAATGTAATACGCATGTCTACACTAAGGTGAGGACGGATCCGGTATAGCAGTTTTAGACGGTAGAAACAGTTGCGTACAGCTTCTAGTACATGAGTCTCAAACTGTAACATACCATCAAGAACCTCCCCCAGGTTGCGAGCCTCCAGTACCTGTTCTATTGGTGTACCCTTGATCCTAACATCAGGCTTGTTGTCTTGAGTCTTCCCAATGATATCCCTCGAGCCCATTATCATAAACTTAGATTTACTGGGGTTAAGTACTAAAGAATTTCTATGAGCCCACTCTGATATCTTGTCTAAATCATTGTTCATGTCATTTACAGACTCGAGACATTCACTGGGAGAAAAAGAGATATACAGCTGGAGATCATCAGCGTACAGATGATAGTTGCAGTTAGTCACGGAGCTAGTTATATCTGCTGTGTAGATGACAAACAACAAAGGCCCGAGGACCGAACCTTGTGGGACGCCGCGTGCTACAGGACTGAGAGAAGAGGTGATACAACTTCCATCCACACCGCTCTGCAACTGCACAAATTGAGAGCGATTGCTCAAGTAGCTATCAAACCAACGCACTGTCTCCGTGTCACAGCCATAGTATGCGAGCTTGGATAGTAAAAGAGTGATGTTTATAGAGTCAAATGCGCGGGAGTAATCAAGCAGGGTGAGCAGTGTCCTCTTTCTCTGATCTCTAGCCTCCAGGATGTTATCTACAATATCAATCAAGGCAGTGGCAGTACTATACCCTTTGCGAAATCCTGATTGTTTCTCAGGTAAGATTTTAAGATGTTCTATATAATGCCTCAATTGACTACATACAATTTTTTCCAAGACTTTAGATAAGCAAGGCAGTAGGCTTATTGGCCTGAGATCTTTATATGAACTGGGATTTGACTTTTTAGGGATAGGTGTCACTCTAGATATTTTCCACAAGTCTGGAAAAACAAAGGAGGTCAAAGATTTATTTATGATGGCAGTAATAACTTTGAGTGTATGTGGTAGAGTCATAATAAGCATCTCTAGAGATATGTCATCAACACCTAAGGCATTGAACTTTAGAGTCTGTAGGACTTTTAAAACTGCCACTTCATTAGTTGGTTGAAGATGGAAATTATCCGAGCTATATTTGCCAAATTCGAAAAAGGTTAGATCTGATATGGTAATGCTTCCACTGCCAGGCACTTCAAGGAAATATTTATTGATAGCCTCAGGATCTCTACAAAAATAAGGCAAGTCATGTTCCCTATTATTTTTATAAGAAATAACAGACTTAATGTTATTCCACAATTTTTTGGGGTTGCCAATATTCTCATTAATGTGACATTTAAAATAAGCCTGCTTTTCACTAAATATTGCAGCTGTAACTACACTGTTGAGGTTCTTATATATGTTACAATAGGAATCAGACTTGGTAACCTTGAAACGCTGATGATATTTGTCCCTGAGCTTAATCATATCTTTGACTGTATCAGTTATCCAGGGGCATCTTTTATCTTTAATTCGAACCTTCTTGAATGGCGCATGCAGGTTAGCATATACAAGTTGAATGTATCCACCATGGTATTGATATCACCCAAATCTATAATACAATCCCAGTCCATTCTGCTTATATCTTGATTGAAAATATCAGGAAGTATATCTTTCAGTGGCCTATAAGTTATCCAATAAGGAGTAAATTTCTCTGTTTTAAAATTAAGTTCCACTGCAATCATAGCATGTTGGCCGAGCTCAGGTATGTGTAAAACAGAGGTTTCACATATCTGGGCATCTGTACAGACCAAATCAATGAGTGTTTGACTGTGACTTGTGAAGTGCGTAGGTTCAGCAATCATATTCCTAAGGCCTGTGTAATTTAGAAAACCATTCAATAGTTTAGTCTTATTCTCCTCCACATCTAGAACGTTGATGTTAAAGTCACCAAGCAAAAGTATCTTGTCAGCGCTGCTAAAGGAGAACAAGGTGTCGGTGATTGCATCCAAAAAAATGTTGACATCTAGCCAGGGTGGTCTGTAAGCTGTACCAATAATCATCGAATTGGAATTGCGTACAAGTTTGATCCACATTTGTTCAACCATTGGTGCATGTGGATGAGGTACACTGCGCACAGTCAAGCCCTTACGCACGTAAAATCCCACTCCTCCGCCGCGTCCCCCGCGCACAGCACGTGGTCGCGGCGTGTGTCGTAGCCGGTAG